>CM067175.1:69085131-69150098 GCA_034093135.1 Erigeron breviscapus
AAAAAAAAAAAAAAAAAAAAAAAAAAAAAAAAAAAAAAAAAAAAAAAAAAAAAAAAAAAAAAAAAAAAAAAAAAAAAAAAAAAAAAAAAAAAAAAAAAAAAAAAAAAAAAAAAAAAAAAAAAAAAAAAAAAAAAAAAAAAAAAAAAAAAAAAAAAAAAAAAAAAAAAAAAAAAAAAAAAAAAAAAAAAAAAAAAAAAAAAAAAAAAAAAAAAAAAAAAAAAAAAAAAAAAAAAAAAAAAAAAAAAAAAAAAAAAAAAAAAAAAAAAAAAAAAAAAAAAAAAAAAAAAAAAAAAAAAAAAAAAAAAAAAAAAAAAAAAAAAAAAAAAAAAAAAAAAAAAAAAAAAAAAAAAAAAAAAAAAAAAAAAAAAAAAAAAAAAAAAAAAAAAAAAAAAAAAAAAAAAAAAAAAAAAAAAAAAAAAAAAAAAAAAAAAAAAAAAAAAAAAAAAAAAAAAAAAAAAAAAAAAAAAAAAAAAAAAAAAAAAAAAAAAAAAAAAAAAAAAAAAAAAAAAAAAAAAAAAAAAAAAAAAAAAAAAAAAAAAAAAAAAAAAAAAAAAAAAAAAAAAAAAAAAAAAAAAAAAAAAAAAAAAAAAAAAAAAAAAAAAAAAAAAAAAAAAAAAAAAAAAAAAAAAAAAAAAAAAAAAAAAAAAAAAAAAAAAAAAAAAAAAAAAAAAAAAAAAAAAAAAAAAAAAAAAAAAAAAAAAAAAAAAAAAAAAAAAAAAAAAAAAAAAAAAAAAAAAAAAAAAAAAAAAAAAAAAAAAAAAAAAAAAAAAAAAAAAAAAAAAAAAAAAAAAAAAAAAAAAAAAAAAAAAAAAAAAAAAAAAAAAAAAAAAAAAAAAAAAAAAAAAAAAAAAAAAAAAAAAAAAAAAAAAAAAAAAAAAAAAAAAAAAAAAAAAAAAAAAAAAAAAAAAAAAAAAAAAAAAAAAAAAAAAAAAAAAAAAAAAAAAAAAAAAAAAAAAAAAAAAAAAAAAAAAAAAAAAAAAAAAAAAAAAAAAAAAAAAAAAAAAAAAAAAAAAAAAAAAAAAAAAAAAAAAAAAAAAAAAAAAAAAAAAAAAAAAAAAAAAAAAAAAAAAAAAAAAAAAAAACATTATACATGTAGTTATAAGTTGTCCGAATTTCGGTAACTTGCCTTTGATTATCATGGTTCCCATGGTGTGCTTTGCTTGATTATAATATTTGACATTTGTAACTTCATAATATTAATATTTATGAGTACTTTCTGATTTATAATTATTTATTTAATTTAATATTATTTAATTAATTATTTATTCATTTTATTGATTTATTAATTAAATAATTCCTTAAAAATACTTTCAAGTGTCATAATTACCTTTATAAATTTTGGATAATTTCATTTGAATTATCTTCTGGTATATATGCTCCTTAATTTATAATTTCATGATTTATACTTTTATTTGTGTATTTTCCATTTATTTTAATGATAATTTTTAATTAATTATTTATTCATTTTATTGATTTATTAATTAAATAATTCCTTAAAAATACTTTCAAGTGTCATAATTACCTTTATAAATTTTGGATAATTTCATTTGAATTATCTTCTGGTATATATGCTCCTTAATTTATAATTTCATGATTTATACTTTTATTTGTGTATTTTCCATTTATTTTAATGATAATTTTTAATTAATTATTTATTCATTTTATTGATTTATTAATTAAATAATTCCTTAAAAATACTTTCAAGTGTCATAATTACCTTTATAAATTTTGGATAATTTCATTTGAATTATCTTCTGGTATATATGCTCCTTAATTTATAATTTCATGATTTATACTTTTATTTGTGTATTTTCCATTTATTTTAATGATAATTTTTAATTAATTATTTATTCATTTTATTGATTTATTAATTAAATAATTCCTTAAAAATACTTTCAAGTGTCATAATTACCTTTATAAATTTTGGATAATTTCATTTGAATTATCTTCTGGTATATATGCTCCTTAATTTATAATTTCATGATTTATACTTTTATTTGTGTATTTTCCATTTATTTTAATGATAATTTTTAATTAATTATTTATTCATTTTATTGATTTATTAATTAAATAATTCCTTAAAAATACTTTCAAGTGTCATAATTACCTTTATAAATTTTGGATAATTTCATTTGAATTATCTTCTGGTATATATGCTCCTTAATTTATAATTTCATGATTTATACTTTTATTTGTGTATTTTCCATTTATTTTAATGATAATTTTTAATTAATTATTTATTCATTTTATTGATTTATTAATTAAATAATTCCTTAAAAATACTTTCAAGTGTCATAATTACCTTTATAAATTTTGGATAATTTCATTTGAATTATCTTCTGGTATATATGCTCCTTAATTTATAATTTCATGATTTATACTTTTATTTGTGTATTTTCCATTTATTTTAATGATAATTTTTAATTAATTATTTATTCATTTTATTGATTTATTAATTAAATAATTCCTTAAAAATACTTTCAAGTGTCATAATTACCTTTATAAATTTTGGATAATTTCATTTGAATTATCTTCTGGTATATATGCTCCTTAATTTATAATTTCATGATTTATACTTTTATTTGTGTATTTTCCATTTATTTTAATGATAATTTTTAATTAATTATTTATTCATTTTATTGATTTATTAATTAAATAATTCCTTAAAAATACTTTCAAGTGTCATAATTACCTTTATAAATTTTGGATAATTTCATTTGAATTATCTTCTGGTATATATGCTCCTTAATTTATAATTTCATGATTTATACTTTTATTTGTGTATTTAACAGTTATTTTCATAAAATGTTGAGTAGTCATTTTTGGTTAAGTTGAATTATTTGGACGTTGGTGATTTTTATACAGAGACATATATGTGTCCTATATTTATGTGAATTTTTGCCAAATTTTCAGACATTGTTTTCTACCTCTAAAAATTACAAAACCAAAGTTGGTCAGAAAGCTTGCTGCTGTGCGACTCAATATATTTTATAAAAGATTTCGATGATGAACATTTAAGAAAAATCCCCCAATTTTATTTTACATTAGGGACACTTTGAACTCAGTTCACACCAGGTTTAAACTTCTGAAACCTATTAGTTAAGAAATTAAAAATCGTCAAAGTTGACTCAACATTAAGACAAAATTCCAGTTTTGACCACTTTTGGTAGAAAAATCATATCTTTTGTTTGGTTCATTATTTTTAAGTGATTCCAGTTGGAGGTTAATCTTAACTCTTTTATCTACAACTTTTATTTTGAAAGTTTTGCTTGAAACGGCCCTCACATGCCCAGTTTATCCGTCCCAAGACAGAAGATGGTTTCTGTCAGAATGTATGTTGATTAAAACAACTCACCAATGACCATTCTTGCTTTATTAACACTTGAGTTCATCATTTACAAGATTAATACTTTATTTTTATACCTCTTAACATCAAATTTCCAGATTATTGTACCTCTTTTAACATATTTTTCACTTAATACAAGTTCATCCATCTCATAATCCAACAACAAGATTCAACTTTCTTAGATCTAACATGTATTCATTCAAATCAACACTTTTCAATACCAATCTTTATAGATCTAACTTTCAACAACATAAAAACATCTTTTTAATGAAAAATCTCAGAAACATATTCTTCAAAATATACAAAAACATATAGATCTATCAAAAGGAAAATCACTTTAAAAGCTACGAATCTATAACAACACTTTTGGGTCTTAAACTTGTTGAATCCTTGGATCTTTCTCATAGATTTCGACATGCTTTTGCATGAGGAGAAAGATCCTATCAACTTGCCTTCATCAAGTGTATAATACAAAGAAATCAAGAAGAAAACATAAACTTTTGATAAAACCTTTGAATATAAACAAGAACAAGATTAAATCTAGTAAAAAGGATGAAGATTATACCCTCTTGAACTTGGTTTTGAAGATGATTTTTGGGCAGAATTTTCGTGACCTTTATGGCTCCAAACAACCCTTATTTCAAGCTTAAAATAACCCTTAACCTATCTTGGATTAATCCTTGCTTAACCCTTTGTAAATCCTTATTGTTATTATAGATTGAATAAGATTTATGTTCTTATTTTTCTTGTGTTTCCTTGGACCGAAAATGGAGAGGAGGAAGGAGAGAAGAGAGTATTTTTGAGGGGAAAAGAATAGGTGTGTGTGAGAAAAGGGGGGGGGGGGGGGGCCAAAAGGGTTAGGGGGGGGGGGGGGGGGGGGGGGGGGGGGGGGGGGGGGGGGGGGGGGGGGGGGGGGGGGGGGGGGGGGGGGGGGGGGGGGGGGGGGGGGGGGGGGGGGGGGGGGGGGGGGGGGGGGGGGGGGGGGGGGGGGGGGGGGGGGGGGGGGGGGGGGGGGGGGGGGGGGGGGGGGGGGGGGGGGGGGGGGGGGGGGGGGGGGGGGGGGGGGGGGGGGGGGGGGGGGGGGGGGGGGGGGGGGGGGGGGGGGGGGGGGGGGGGGGGGGGGGGGGGGGGGGGGGGGGGGGGGGGGGGGGGGGGGGGGGGGGGGGGGGGGGGGGGGGGGGGGGGGGGGGGGGGGGGGGGGGGGGGGGGGGGGGGGGGGGGGGGGGGGGGGGGGGGGGGGGGGGGGGGGGGGGGGGGGGGGGGGGGGGGGGGGGGGGGGGGGGGGGGGGGGGGGGGGGGGGGGGGGGGGGGGGGGGGGGGGGGGGGGGGGGGGGGGGGGGGGGGGGGGGGGGGGGGGGGGGGGGGGGGGGGGGGGGGGGGGGGGGGGGGGGGGGGGGGGGGGGGGGGGGGGGGGGGGGGGGGGGGGGGGGGGGGGGGGGGGGGGGGGGGGGGGGGGGGGGGGGGGGGGGGGGGGGGGGGGGGGGGGGGGGGGGGGGGGGGGGGGGGGGGGGGGGGGGGGGGGGGGGGGGGGGGGGGGGGGGGGGGGGGGGGGGGGGGGGGGGGGGGGGGGGGGGGGGGGGGGGGGGGGGGGGGGGGGGGGGGGGGGGGGGGGGGGGGGGGGGGGGGGGGGGGGGGGGGGGGGGGGGGGGGGGGGGGGGGGGGGGGGGGGGGGGGGGGGGGGGGGGGGGGGGGGGGGGGGGGGGGGGGGGGGGGGGAATCCTTGGATCTTTCTCATAGATTTCGACATGCTTTTGCATGAGGAGAAAGATCCTATCAACTTGCCTTCATCAAGTGTATAATACAAAGAAATCAAGAAGAAAACATAAACTTTTGATAAAACCTTTGAATATAAACAAGAACAAGATTAAATCTAGTAAAAAGGATGAAGATTATACCCTCTTGAACTTGGTTTTGAAGATGATTTTTGGGCAGAATTTTCGTGACCTTTATGGCTCCAAACAACCCTTATTTCAAGCTTAAAATAACCCTTAACCTATCTTGGATTAATCCTTGCTTAACCCTTTGTAAATCCTTATTGTTATTATAGATTGAATAAGATTTATGTTCTTATTTTTCTTGTGTTTCCTTGGACCGAAAATGGAGAGGAGGAAGGAGAGAAGAGAGTATTTTTGAGGGGAAAAGAATAGGTGTGTGTGAGAAAAGGGGGGGGGGGACGGCCAAAAGGGTTTAGGGTTAGGGTTTCTATATCTTTTTTTTTTTTTTATATATATAAAGTGTGTATGTGAGTATGTATATGTATATATGTATATGTAGTTGTGTAAGTAATTATTTGTATATGTATTAAGGAATATGTATTTGTTTTATAAGTGTAATGTGTAGTTGTGTCCAAGTATATTTATATATATATGTCGTGTATATATATATAGGTGTATATATTTTTGTGTCTTAATTTAGCTACTTGAGTCATTTTATGTACATTTTGTAATTATATTAGACATTTATATACTTATCATTATTATTATTCAAGCACTTTCATGTGCACACCAGTTTATAAACATATTTTTGAGTTAGACATGTTATTTTCATGTCATGTTTACATAAATTGGCTTGATGATTGAATTGTTGGACGTTTATAAGAGTTCTTGGTCGTTATCTCAACTCGTGAGACTTTCATTATTATTTATATAACTTAACTTCTTGAGAATGAGGTTTTTGGTTTATTGACATTTCATCAAGTTCAATTAGAACTAGTTTATAGATTGGGATTGTCTGGAATGATTATTGTTATTGTTTTATGGCATTTCTAAGACAACTAGCTATCTTTGGGAATTCTACTGGGCTAGATGGCAAGTATCACTATGCCTTAATGTCTGGAAGGCGAAAATCTCTTAAGAAACCTCTAGGGATAGATTCCTAGATAAATATAAGTGAGTTGTCCAAGTCGGAAAATTGAGGGTTGTTACATCATTACCCCCTTAACTGAAACTTCGTCCTCGAAGTTCGATCATTCATGCGGTAGTAAAAATGGATAGACCAACAGTAGGAGTGTCTACACGGAGACATATAAGGTGGGAAAGTCAAACAAGATTTCATCACGATTTCTTGGTTTCATGCGAGCTTTTAACCCTAGGGATAGGGGCATCCATTCCTCGGTTCCCTAACATCCACCTGATCGGAAACTTCTAAACAGAAAAAGGTTACGAATGTCGCTCACTTCTTGAGAATGAGGTTTTTGGTTTATTGACATTTCATCAAGTTCAATTAGAACTAGTTTATAGATTGGGATTGTCTGGAATGATTATTGTTATTGTTTTATGGCATTTCTAAGACAACTAGCTATCTTTGGGAATTCTACTGGGCTAGATGGCAAGTATCACTATGCCTTAATGTCTGGAAGGCGAAAATCTCTTAAGAAACCTCTAGGGATAGATTCCTAGATAAATATAAGTGAGTTGTCCAAGTCGGAAAATTGAGGGTTGTTACATCATTACCCCCTTAACTGAAACTTCGTCCTCGAAGTTCGATCATTCATGCGGTAGTAAAAATGGATAGACCAACAGTAGGAGTGTCTACACGGAGACATATAAGGTGGGAAAGTCAAACAAGATTTCATCACGATTTCTTGGTTTCATGCGAGCTTTTAACCCTAGGGATAGGGGCATCCATTCCTCGGTTCCCTAACATCCACCTGATCGGAAACTTCTAAACAGAAAAAGGTTACGAATGTCGCTCACTTCTTGAGAATGAGGTTTTTGGTTTATTGACATTTCATCAAGTTCAATTAGAACTAGTTTATAGATTGGGATTGTCTGGAATGATTATTGTTATTGTTTTATGGCATTTCTAAGACAACTAGCTATCTTTGGGAATTCTACTGGGCTAGATGGCAAGTATCACTATGCCTTAATGTCTGGAAGGCGAAAATCTCTTAAGAAACCTCTAGGGATAGATTCCTAGATAAATATAAGTGAGTTGTCCAAGTCGGAAAATTGAGGGTTGTTACATCATTACCCCCTTAACTGAAACTTCGTCCTCGAAGTTCGATCATTCATGCGGTAGTAAAAATGGATAGACCAACAGTAGGAGTGTCTACACGGAGACATATAAGGTGGGAAAGTCAAACAAGATTTCATCACGATTTCTTGGTTTCATGCGAGCTTTTAACCCTAGGGATAGGGGCATCCATTCCTCGGTTCCCTAACATCCACCTGATCGGAAACTTCTAAACAGAAAAAGGTTACGAATGTCGCTCACTTCTTGAGAATGAGGTTTTTGGTTTATTGACATTTCATCAAGTTCAATTAGAACTAGTTTATAGATTGGGATTGTCTGGAATGATTATTGTTATTGTTTTATGGCATTTCTAAGACAACTAGCTATCTTTGGGAATTCTACTGGGCTAGATGGCAAGTATCACTATGCCTTAATGTCTGGAAGGCGAAAATCTCTTAAGAAACCTCTAGGGATAGATTCCTAGATAAATATAAGTGAGTTGTCCAAGTCGGAAAATTGAGGGTTGTTACATCATTACCCCCTTAACTGAAACTTCGTCCTCGAAGTTCGATCATTCATGCGGTAGTAAAAATGGATAGACCAACAGTAGGAGTGTCTACACGGAGACATATAAGGTGGGAAAGTCAAACAAGATTTCATCACGATTTCTTGGTTTCATGCGAGCTTTTAACCCTAGGGATAGGGGCATCCATTCCTGGTTCTAATCTCTGCAAGATTCAGATCCAGAATACTACACTGACGAAATGATCAGAAGCCTTTCACAGGTATCTCATAAATGCTTCTACACAAATCTAATCAGGTTCAGTGAGATTGCATAATACATATTAAAATATATAGATCAAGTATAATTTATATCAGGTTTAGTAGCATTTTATGTCAATTTAATAAACCTCACAATGTTTTTTTTCATTACAGGCCCTATTGCATGGAGGGATCAGCACTTCAGTGGAGACAATGGAATGGGCAATGTCACTTTTACTTAATAGCCCACATGTGTTAAATAAGGCGCAGGCAGAAATCGACAGTGTTGTAGGTTGTGATCGCCTAGTCAATGAAGCAGATTTGTTGAAGCTTCCTTACTTGCAGTGCATCATCAAAGAGACATTAAGGATGCACCCGCCAGCCCCCTTACTTCTTCCTCATGAGTCATCAAAGGAGTGTGCACTTGGAGGTTACCGTATCCCACATGGTACAATGCTGTTGATGAATGTGTGGGCGCTACAGAATGATCCCAACACATGGGATTGTCCTGAAATATTTAAACCTGAGAGGTTCGAAATTAAAGATAATATTGCCAAGCTAAAAGAGGGATTGACTATGATGCCATTTGGGTCAGGGAGGAGGCGATGCCCCGGTGAAAATTTGGCAATGCGTATAATGGGATTGGGATTAGCATCACTAATTCAATGCTTCGAATGGAAACGTGTTAGTGATGAACTGGTGGATATGACCGAATCTGCTGGTTTCAGTGCACCCAAGGCTCAACCTCTGATGGTTAAGTACCATACTCGTTCAACCATTGCGAGTCGTATAAATCACATCTAGTTAAGTAGGCTCATGGTTGGCTGTAGTTTGCCTGTTTCTGTAGCGAAAATGGAGAAAATAAATGCCTATCTATTACCTCCCCTTCATGTCTCCATTCTGATCGATTCACCTATTCCTTCGTGCAAGCCTTTGGTTCACCCCTTGTTGTATTGCATTTCTGCTTATCTGCTTCAGTCTGCCTTCTTCAGATAGCCAGGGTCTGACTTAGATTTCCTGCGAATCCATTGTATAACTTTTACATAAAAAATGTGTGTCAATGATGCTTATTTCCTGCGAGTCCATTGCATATCTGGAATGCGTATCTGGATAGTCGGGGTCTGATTTAGATTTCCTGTGAGTCCAGTCATCTTTCAGGTAAGTGTCCGGTTATCAATTCTAGTCATCTTTAATAGCCAAAGAATATGTGGAAAGTTATAATATTAGACTTGTGTTGATGAAAATACAAAATGCAAGTTCGGGTTGACTATTGTGATGTATGTAGGTCATATATATTAGAGTTGAGCCACAAAGAGATGTATATTAGAGTTCTGACAACATCTAAAGAAGGCTGGGATGCTATTCTCATGTGTTGAAATCTTCTGTAATCAGCGTACAGATTTACAAAGCCCCCTATGCATATATGATATATTTAAAGTTGTCTTTTATAATATGTTTCGTTATTTATCCAGAGTCCGAGCTAATCGACCAGATTTTAATGGTTTTGTAAAGGTATATAGTAACTCAGATCTGTGTATGCCATATGTTCAAGCGAACAGAGTGAAATATCTTTGCAATTCATGTAAAGTTGGTCATGTTTTGCATCTGGGTTGAAACAAGATAGGTGTCCTGTATGTTTTTTTGTTAGCCTTTGGTTTCTACGTACATATTAAAAGTTTTAGCAGTCATAGAGTTTTTCAAAGATACAATGCTGAAATGAAACGTCTCATATGGTTAGAGATGCTTGTGTAACTTTCTTAGGCGTACTAAACTATTAGGACGAATTTGTTGTGGATCTTTAGGAATAACATAAGAGGGTCTTAAATGATCTTAATAAAGTATGTTAGAGCTTAATGGACCAGATTTAGGATACTTTGAGGCTTTCAGCATGCTACCTACTTGTATAAGTCACGGTATCACGAAGTTGGTTGATCGCCTTTTGGTAATTAACGTGAGAAAAATTCCCATTACATATAAAACTACCATTTTGTGAAACAGGGGTGTTATATCCAATCAACATGACCCATGGTGTTTAATCTGTTTTTTACAATTTTCGATAGCTAAAACCTCTAAGAACAATTGTACATTTTCTGTACAAGATGTGCTTCTCAATCACTTTCTGTATCTAAAACTTATAAGTTAGTATAACCTCTTGGTGCTATTACTTACAACTTTAGTATATAGTACTAGGAATAATCTATAACCTGTCATATTTGACAATTGCCACCTTATGTTGCCGCCTTCATTTCCAAATTTAAAAATGCAATTGTCATTGTTATTGTTATTATATACATATATCAACAGAATCTTAGGTAGTTGGTCTTAGGTAGTTGTTCATAGATTGTTTATGTGACAAGTGTGATTATATTAATTCTCTTTGAAAGATAAATCAACTATAAACTTAGAATTATATCATCATTGCTTCTTGCGATCTTCTTCCTAACCAAAAATGATACCTGAAATCAGTTCTTACATTTGCATTCCAGTCCTTGTGGTTTTGTATTTCCTAACAAAACATGTACTGCACAAGCTCCATCATCTGCCCCCTACACCTTTTCCGGCAGGACATCTTCACCTCCTTAAGAAAAAACCTATCCACCGGACGCTGGCCAAGCTTTCTGACCGTCATGGCAAAGTGCTTTTCCTTCGTTTTGGATCACGTCGTGTTCTTCATGTTGCTTCCCCCTTGGCTGCGGAGGAATGCCTTTCCAAAAATGATATTGTGTTTGCTAACCGACCTAGGCTTTTTAGTGGCAAGTATTTTGGATATAACTATACTAGTCTCCCTTGGGCACCTTATGGTGATCATTGGCAGAATCTTAGGCATAATCTGCCATGGAAATCTTATCACCCACTCACCTTGATTCACTTTCTCATATCCGTCTCGATGAGATCCAATCTCTGACACACAGATTGTTTTTGGCTGCCAGTGAGAAACCAGATGAAGTGTTGGGTTTGAGAGCCGAATTGTTTGGCTTCATGTTTAATATAATGACAAGGATGA
This sequence comes from Erigeron breviscapus, assembly GCA_034093135.1. Classification (NCBI taxonomy): domain Eukaryota; kingdom Viridiplantae; phylum Streptophyta; class Magnoliopsida; order Asterales; family Asteraceae; genus Erigeron; species Erigeron breviscapus. Next base: position 69,096,198 of record CM067175.1, read on the forward strand.
TGGGGGGAAAGACGTATTATGGTTTAGTCAGTGGAAAATTGGATGAAACAAAGAGGTTTCAGGATATAGTGGCAGACACAGTGCAAGTGAACCTGCAATCCAGTACGGCAGATATGCTGTCTATTTTGCGGTGGGTTGTTGGTGGAAAATTAGACAAGAGGTATAAGGCAGTGCAGAAGAGGCGAGACAAATTTATGCAAGAATGGATCGATGAATTTCGTGCAGATGGTCTGAGCGATGAAGAAAGGATGAAAGCATTGCTAAAAGTTTTACTATCTCTGCAAGATGCAGATCCAGAATACTATACTAACAAAGAGATTAGGTATAAGTTATATAAAACTTAATGACTAAGAACCTATTCTTATGAATGTATATAGCAATAGCATCTCATGTGAAGTTAATAAACTTCAGAATGTTTTCGTTCATTACAGGCCCTGTTACATGGAGGGATCAGCACTTCAGTGGAGACAATGGAATGGGCAATGCCATTTTTACTTAATAGCCCACATGTGTTAAATAAGGCGCAGGCAGAAATCGACAGTGTTGTAGGTTGTGATCGCCTAGTCAATAAAGCAGACTAGGCGATGCCCCGGTGAGAATTCGGCAATACGCATAGTGGGATTGGCATTAGCGTCACTGATTCAATGCTTCGATTGGAAACGTGTTAGTGATGAACTGGTGGATATGACTGAATCTGGTGGGTTCAATGCAACCAAGGCTCAGCCTTTAGTGGTCAAGTATCAGAACCGCTTAACAGTTGCCCGACATCTATCTCATGTCTAGTTAAGAGGCATCATGGTTTGTTTCAATTTGGTTTGTCCCTTCCTGTAACGAAAATAATATAAAACAAATTCCCAAGTCCAGTGTATAACATCTACATGTATATATGCTTATGTATTGAAATTTCACTGATTATTGTCCCTTTTGTGGTATATATCGGGTTATTAATGGTTTATTATTTATCGATGTATTTGTTACAAACTTGAAAAGCCATCATAAAAAACTTATCAATTGACACGGGCCTTAATGTTTTTTTGGCATACATATAAATGAAACTGCTGGAAGATGATCAAACAATCTGCTCTTATTGAGCAGAATAACCACAACTCCACAAGGGATCAAAGCACAATATTAACCAAATGTTTCATTATCTTAGATATAAAATGGTCTGAATAGTCTAGATTCTAGAATCAGACACCAAGTTAGAATATTGGACTATTATTTTGTCAAATGGGCAAATAAGAAGAACTACTATCGGGCCACTGCTTTTGAGTTGTAGTTTGTGGTAAAAGGTTTATATGGTCATATGGAATTATGGATTATTAGTTTTTCTTTTAAAATCGTAGGGTTTAATGCATGTCTTATCATATGCTCAATTCCGAGGAAATTTTTTCTCTCAAGTCCCCTAAATATCAATCTATCTATTGGTGGTTGGTGTATATGGACTTTTAGTTAAGTCAATTTAATTTTGTATGTTTAAGTCATATTAGGTAAATAATCACCTTTTTCACTTACATTTTTTGCTGCCACATCAACATCAATATAATCTTTTCTTTTCCATTTAATCATTCACTTTCTAAATTAATACCTCATTATATCCCACAATGCCTCACACTAACTCACAATATACCCAATGAAAATACCACAAATAATACAAACAAAACAAATGGACGCCACTATTACCCACCTTAGGTGAACTAAATCACCTACCCCATTTTCACCTCTCTACTTCACCTATTGTTTCACTTATACCCCTTAACAATTTATCTTCTCATCATCTTTTTTCACCTACACTTTCTCCTTAAAAATGGTCTTAAAGTCGTTTTGAAATCTGTGTTGTATGTAAATTAGCTGGAATATGGAAAATGATAGGTTTACAAAATTGGACAACTTGAAATGAATTAATTTATTTTTTGAAAGTCAATGTTGTATGCGTTCCAGAGGCGGATCTAGGAATCTCATTTACGGGGGGCAAAAAATATTTCATTACGGCCAAATGGCAAAAATACACCGACATAATATCAACTAGAGAAGTATCTATTTGCTAAATGTGTTCAAGTCGCTTAAATATATTAAATGTATCATCTGTAGGCTATTAAACTTGTCTATTAATTATGCTTTTTCATCAAATCATTTGTTAAATTTATGCATTGTAATTATACTATGTTTATTTTCTTTGATAATCGTAAAATACAGAAAAAGATGAGGGCATGAAATTTTTAAGTGGGGCATGTTCAGTAAATATGGAGTTTCCAAGTTATGAAGGACAAAAAATCAACACATATTAATTGTTTTGCACAAAACCATAGGGGGCATTACCCCCCACTAATTACAATATGCATCCGCCCCTGATGCGTTCACGTAAATTATCGTTTTATGATACTTCGCATTTTCAACTTTGTATATTAGTAACAAAACAGGTTTGCAAATGAAGTAAAGCAAAGGTTACACACGTATAGATTAATGTATCAACTGATCCGAGTTAACATACGTAAATAATGCAATTGGCCTTGCATCCGAGCATGGGGTGTTTAAGGTCGCATACTCGCGTGGGTCATTTGCAAGAAAGATGACGATGTTAATCCTACTGTAAATCCTACAACCTGTTTTTGGTTTTCTAACAAGTTTATTTCATGACAGCAAAATATAGTTTGAGCCGGTCTATTACATAACAAGAATATATAAATATTCATGTCATCATCGTCAGGATTTTACCCTTAGTCATCATTACCCTAAGAATAAGTTAATCTATATATATATATACTAAATATATATATATATATATATATATATATATATATATATATATATATATATATATATATATATATATATATATATATATATATATATATATATATATATATATATATATATATATATATATATATATATATATATATATATATATATATATATATATATATATATATATATATATATATATATATATATATATATATATATATATATATATATATATATATATATATATATATATATATATATATATATATATATATATATATATATATATATATATATATATATATATATATATATATATATATATATATATATATATATATATATATATATATATATATATATATATATATATATATATATATATATATATATATATATATATATATATATATATATATATATATATATATATATATATATATATATATATATATATATATATATATATATATATATATATATATATATATATATATATATATATATATATATATATATATATATATATATATATATATATATATATATATATATATATATATATATATATATATATATATATATATATATATATATATATATATATATATATATATATATATATATATATATATATATATATATATATATATATATATATATATATATATATATATATATATATATATATATATATATATATATATATATATATATATATATATATATATATATATATATATATATATATATATATATATATATATATATATATATATATATATATATATATATATATATATATATATATATATATATATATATATATATATATATATATATATATATATATATATATATATATATATATATATATATATATATATATATATATATATATATATATATATATATATATATATATATATATATATATATATATATATATATATATATATATATATATATATATATATATATATATATATATATATATATATATATATATATATATATATATATATATATATATATATATATATATATATATATATATATATATATATATATATATATATATATATATATATATATATATATATATATATATATATATATTTGTTTTATTTTAATACTTGTTTTATTTTACCTAATATATCTATATATATATATATATATATATAAGTATGCAAAAGTAATCCGTGAATTGTGTTGTTGTGTCATTCAATAGCATTTACAATGGGAAGTGCTAAGGTTGGCAGCTGAAGAGAATTCCATCACCAATGGGGAAGTCTTAATTTTTAATTTACACCCATTTTTCATTAATCCATCTTCATTCACACAGGTTCTTTCACGTTTTCTCATATCAGCATGCTTTTCCCCCCTCATATTATTGTTTATTTCTCTTGATTTTTTACGGCCAAATTCTATAAATATATATTTACAATCTGATAATGGCATTTGAAAGTATACAATCCGTGGATTCATCTTCTTCTTTCTTTTTCTTTTCTTCTGGTTTTGTGTTTGTTTATTGTGGGGCAAGTGGTTGCCTTCAAGGTGTTTGATGTAATGTCTCAAAGAGACAGTTGTTTGTGAACAAGGTAATTATCATTTGATAGATGAAAAGGGTGCAGAGCCTAAAATCAAACCTCACCATGAAATACAATATGAAACTATAACCAAAACTTCTGGATCCTCCTTTCTTTTCCCGAAGGTTTAAATGATGGCAGGCCATTGATCTAACTTTGTTAATTCTTTTTTATATTTATGCTAGCATTTACACCACTTTCATCTTAAATTTTAATTTTGAATGCGTACATGTTCTTTTTTACATTATACAAGTGAGATGCTGTAAAGAGTAAGTGAATTTATTTTTTTTTAACTTAATGACAGATCTATGGGCAAAGTCTTCAGCCCACCACGAATTTTGCACTTCAAGGAAGCTCTATTTGGCATGGCCGGATTCTTGGTATTTTCATTTATTTCCGTACCAAATCTTATATTGTAGTTGTTATAGTTTTTGTAATCAGCCGTAATACTTGCTGATGCATTGATCCCTTGCAAACTGCAAGAGAGAAAAGCATGTTTATGACGAACAAACTCATTCTTATAAGAACCAATTTGGTAATGATCAGGTAAAATGATGACCAGTGACATTCCACTCACTGAAGCTAAGATGATAGATGGTAAATATTAATGGCAATAATCAGTTTAGTCCTTTTTTGTTTAATGTTTGTTACGTGACTACTTAAAAATGTGTTGATAACATTCTCTGTGCTTGATTACAATGATGCATGTTAACAATGAAAGTTTACCTTTTGCAGAGCCATGAGTAGACCCTTTTGCCAAGCGAAGATCTGAAAAGAAGCAGCGAGTTGCAAGCGGGAAAAGCATCGCTTGCTTAATCTGAAAGAGGCTGCAAAAGTTGGTTCTCTGCTGAGGTTTGATCTCTTTGTCTTTCATGCCTTACTCGGTACAGTTTTTATCATCTGATTGCCTGTTAAAGTTTAAAGTGACTGCTCGGATTTTCTCGATGTGTCTCGAGCATTTTTTTAGAGAGGGGGGGGGGGTTTGCTCACATACTATGAAGCTGGGGGTATGAGGGTTTTAATTGTTTCCAAGTATTTTCGGCTGAACCCAGTTTCCAGTCCGGCGATATTCCTGGTAGCAAACCAGCAAGCATTACTTCCGTTGGAGGGTCATCATCGGTGACAACAAAAGAACCTCAACCAATACCCACCCCAACAAAGTAGAAAGGACCGACCAAACGGAAATTGTAAGGACGCTTTTTAAGTTTTCCATATTATATAGTCCCATGGTACAATTGTTTGGTGACGTCCATGTTATCTGGCCTCCAACTTCAGGATCCTTAAAGAACGAAACACTGCAAATTTGGTCGTACCTAATTCAGATGGGTACATGGAGGCTGACCAAATCAAAGGGAAAAAAAGGTATATGGTATAAGTACCTTGATTTCTGCCCTGTTTTCATGTTGTCTATACGTACGTGTTAATGCATTCTGCGGGTGCTTTTCAAAACAGTGTTGTTGCTAATGCTGACTTGAAGGAGGCTAATGCCGACAATGAGGCTGATTGTGTTGACTTAGTTGATGATGTGCAAGATAGAGACACAGAGGTGTCCCGCTCTTCCAAAAAACGAAGGTATATGAGACAAAAACACTGTTCTTCAAACCACCTGTATGTTAACCACTTAATATGTAATGCATCGCTTAGACATTCGATGGTGTCAACAGGTTTAGTGTTGAATCCGGGTCTGACACAAAAGACGTGGTTGAGCCAGCAACTTGAATGAGCTACACAGAGCCAGGGTATGAGGGCTGAAGTGTGGAGTTGCTATAGAATGTTATGACCCAGCCTTTTTATATATTTATATTTCAGTTTTTTCCGAATAATTAGGGAGCTATGTTATTGCCATATGTGGCATCAAAATACTTTTTATTGTGGTTTTGCTGGATTATTTTACCTAATGTTACTGAATATTGTGGTTGCCCTTTATAGCATACCAATCTTCATTTGGTTTTATTGCTATATTTTTCCCGGGCTTCCAATCTAATATATATGGCTTTGTTACAAATATGTGTTATTCCTGGTTTAGCTTCTACTCTTCTAAATATCTGGTGTTGCTGGTTTTGTTTCTGCCGTTCGATCAGATTATTTGTGGTGCAAATTCATAAAACAAGAGTCCCATTCTTAAAATGCAACTTGAAAGTAAAACGTACATGTGCTGTAGAGATAAGTATACTTTGCTCCCATGTACAATATGGGCATCACATCTGCCCTATCATGTTAACTAAATTTGTTATTTCATGCCTGCATTAAATACATTTTATTTCACATCACTAACTTAAATGTGTGATTCTGTCTAACCTTCCCCCAAGTACTGAATAAACAGAGTTCCAAACTTCACTCAAGAATAGGCTGAACATAGCTTGGCAAGCACCGGGCAGGAAAATTCATAGGCCACTGTCGTGTGCTCAGAGATTTTTCAAGACTTGATAAACCAGTCGAGATTGAGAAGAAAAACGCATTAAGAAAGAAGATGAAAACATCACATCGCCGGGTTTGAGAATACAGCTCATGTATTGTATAATGTACACAATCTTTCTTATTAGCTTTTTCCCTGATGATTTTGGTCTTCATTTATGCTTTCTTTTTCATGCTTCAACAGACTCATTCCCCGAGCACAAAGAGCAAGATACTCCTAAATCATTTGACTCATCTCCAGTGGAAATTAGATGTTGCAGCACAAGTTTATATCACGAAGCACAGGTACTTAATTTCTGAAACTAGAGGTGGCATTATGGATCATTTTTTGTAGGCTAAACGGGATTGGTCGGGTCAACAAATATTGTTCTCCGTATTTTAATGAAACTAGAGGTGGCATTTTGGATCATATAGATAAAAAAAGGAATAAATTTTTTTTTCGTGGGCAATGTAACCCAACGCGGTCTGGACTACCAACCAAGAGGTTGTGGGTTCATGTCCCATAAGGTACAAATGTGTATCTTATATTATGTGATGTGTTGCTAATCTTTGCCTTTCTAAAACCGTTCCAAGCAAAAGACGTTTTAACATGTGAGACAGCCCGACATCTTGCCACCTCTACCTTCCATGAGTGATTCGTTAGTTCTGGAATTAATATTATCATTCTTTAATCTTTGTTTGGTACATTCATTATTACTTATAGGCCTTAGTGCAAATAACGGTGAGAATGCTAACTTAGAGGCCAGTGGCTCCCCTTTGTGATCTCCTAAACAAGTGAACCAAGACAATATGAAATGAGGTTGATGATGATGACCATGACCCCATCCTCTGAATAGAGGTGTGAAGGCTGGATGAAAGTCTATATTTTGATAATATTAGTTGCACTAAAATGATAATTTCTAATGACTTTTAATTATGATCATGCATACAACTTTTGCTTTTGGTATCCTTGATGTAAATCCGGTGTGTAAGCCTATCTGTGAACCACGTTTGGTTGTCCAAATTACAACCAAGGTTGATATACTGGATGATGGATATCATTGGTGTAACAACTTGCAGATCTTTACTGCACACTTGCAGGTGATATGCATTTCCCTTTTAAAACTATATATCGGTTATTTTTTGATCCTTCTCTTTTTCTTTATGACTATCATAATTCTAATGAAGTGATCTATAGCTTCACATCGATGTTATGTTTTGCTGGTTTCGGGATTCATAAGCAGGTGATATTGTTGCAGAAAATTTGGGATGAGGCTGGTGAAAGTGATGAGGAAAAAGATATGCTGCATTGAACGCGCCTTTGAGTTTATTAAGATGCATTGGGCTATGGAAGATACTTAACCGGGTTGTTTTTAAGAAGGAGAATCAGAACATAACCTGATTATCGTCATTTAGTATGAACCAGATGAATGGGGAAAGAAAATGAAGCAGTTGTCTATGTTTAATATTTCCATCATTCAATTTTGTTCAACCTCTCTTATGGTTTTCTATGATGGTATTTTCTCATAAAACATGTTATGCAAACTCAAGCAGTGTGCTTTTTGAATTTATAAACTCTTTGTCGCCATTTCTGGTCTTTTGACAGGCAGTGGTTAGATATTCTTACATGCTTACCATTTATCTATTCCGTATGATTCAATATGTGTACGTATTCTCCTTGACCGGCCTAACGAAGATTCAAGTCGATCACTATTAGAAACAAAACAAACAAAAAGTCCCAGCCGTGCATCGCACGGATCTTCATTCTAGTGTAATTAAAAGTTATAGGCTGTTTTGAAAAATAAGTAATTGTGACGCATTAATGAATAAATTCAACGTCATTCATTAATGGGTACTTACCTCATAAAGAATTAAAAAAATGAGGCCATTAATTACAGAAATAAATGCAAAGACCAACCCAACTTTACCTTATTATGTTATGTTATTGTTATATTATTATATTAGCTAATAATGGAGCCTAGCTAGTCAGAGGCATTTTCGGTTTTACCGAAGGTTTTGATTGGCAAACCTTGGGTTTTTTCCTCCGAATACTTGTAACGGCTTATGGTCAACATCTCGTTGTCTAGGGTACGTGCAAGGCTTCACCATTATACGGTGAGATTTCCCTGATGTCGTATACCGACTGAATGTTCGGAAAAAATTATTATATATTGATTTAGACTTAATTTAGAGCTATATTATAACACACTCATATAATATTATATATATATATATATATATATATATAGGGGTTAGTTATTGTAAAACAAGTATTAAATTAAAACAAATAAAACAAGATCTTGACCCTTAGATCATGATAAAATTGATGTACGAAGATTCACGAAGCACAAGTATATAATTGATGCACGATAATTTTCATGATTCACGGTGATTTCCAATGAAGAGAAAATAATTATTTTATTTGTTTTACTTTCATACTTGTTTTATTATACCTATAACCTATATATATATACACACACAAACATATAGGAAAAATTCATGTGAGAACCATTTGAATTAGAAGAACCATGAGAACCTTCAAATTATAACTTGATGTTCATATGTGAACAAATTAGTTCACATATGAACATAACATGTTATACATAATACTACATATATTCATACTTCATACGTGAACAATTCTCACATGAATCTTACCTTGTATATTTATATCAAAAATAACAATGTACCAATCACTAACTTTTGTTGTATCCTCTGAATCTATGCTTTTACAAAGTTGTACCATATCACATAACTAGAAAATATTTTCATTTGTACAATCTCCAAGACCCCACTAGGGGTGTTATCGAGTCGAGCCGAGCTCGAGCTTAGCATGGCTCGAGCTCGACTCGAACAATATTTGCTCGGCTCGAGCTCGACTCGATAGCTCGACGAGCTTTCAGTGTGTAGGCTCGAGCTCGACTCGTTGTACCTACAATATGGCTCGAGCTCGGCTCGAAAAGCTCGAAAAAGGCTCGAGTTTGGCTTGTGTCTATAAACATGAATCGAGCTCGGCTCGAAAAGCTCGAAAATATATATCACTTATAACAAAATTTATACAAATAGCCCTTGTAGAATTAGAAATTTACTATTTAAGAATTATATATATAAATATATACATAATATATGGAAAGCTCGAAAAGCTCGATAAGTATTCGAGCCGAGCTATGTAAAGCTCGAGCTCGACTCGATAATTATTTCGAGCCTTAATTTAGGGCTCGAGCTCGAACTCGATAATAGTTCGACTCGATCGAGTCGAGCTCGAGTTGCTCGAAAAAAGTTGGGCTTTAACTCATCCATTCATCATCTTAACGGTAACGGGAAGTCACTATTTTTAACTCATCCATTCATCATCTTTCCTCCTTCCGCACTAATTTATATTTACTATTTTTGCATGTATACACACTCACATCCTCCTCACTTTCTCATGCCCTCCATATACTTCTTGCTTACAACATATACATACATAAGCATCTATACATACAGCCTCTACATATAATCTATACATACATCTATACAAAATCTCCACCCTTAATTTCTCTCTCTCTTTAAAATTATAAATTTGTAATCACCAAAAAAAATTATAGTCTCAAAAACACATTCCAAAACAAAAAAAAAATTATACGCTAAAATTTTTTTTCCAAAACAATAACAAGAAAGTTAATATTTACTTTCAAAATATAGCTTCATATATCTGTATCTATGATATATCTTTGAACAAAAGTTGTTTCTTTGAGTTATTTGTAAAAGCCTTATTAAAAACTAAAAATCCTTATCATTACACATATAGTGATGGAGCAAAAGAGAAACATACCATCGCACTACGCAATTGAAACGCCGTGGGCTGTCAACGGAGATGACGGTGATACGCCGACTACTGATCGCCATCTGGCGACGTACAATTACCCTCTTTCAATCAATGATGATGTATGTGGTATGTTTTCCTCACTAACTATCGCTCCGGGTAACCGGATGTACTTTTTGGAGAGTTATTCCGGTGAATATGGCGGTGTCGGAGCTTCGATCCATGGCGATTTTGGTGGAAATAGGATTTATTCCAGTGTGGGCCAGTCTACACATCTTATGATGGACCCTCATCATCAGTATAATACAGAAGTGGGTTCGTCTAGGTTTGACTCGAGGTTTGACTTTATTGACCAAAGGTTTGACCTGCTTAACAAGGAGCAACAAAAGCTTAATAGTCATTATCATTATTCACATTCTGGAACTCTTGATGAAACTTATGTTTCTAATGGTACTATGAACAACTCTTTGCCTTTTTCGAGATTCGTCATTGATGATAATGATAATGTTGCAAGTAGTAAGGTAACGAATTATCAACTTTTAAGTCGATTGTGTTTGAAAGAATTAAGGGGTAAGATTGTTTGTCTAGCTAAGGATCTAAATGGTTGTAGATTGTTACAAGCAAAGTTTGAAAATCCAACCAATGAAGAAATTGAGATTGTTTTGTATGAGGTTTTGGATTCGATAACCAATTTGATGAAGGATCAGTTTGCTACTTATCTGATTCAAAAGCTTATTGTTGTGTGTAATGATGATCATAAACTAAGGATACTTCATTCCTTGACTAAAGTACCTGTCGAAATGGTTCTCGTTTGTATGAACCCACATGGGTATGTTTTCAAGAAAAAAAATTCATTTTTTTTGTTTGAATGTTATGTTAAGGATTTTATAAATTTATGTATGATTGTGCAGGACTAGAGCAATGCAGAAATTGTTGGAGAACTTGACAGTGCCGTATCACATAGATTTAGCGATAGGGGCTTTACGTCCGAGTGCAACTAGATTGGCTAATGATGCAAATGGTCATCATGTTATTCAGTATTGCTTGATTCATTTCTCTAGTAACTTTAGTGAGGTATATGTCATGCTTAATTTCTTATACCAATTGTTGTGTATGTGAATTTGTGTTTATTGATGTTATATTTATTGAATGTGTTTTATGTTTGTTGTAAGTAAAGTATCCTCTAAACAAAGAGCAGTCAACTAACATTGTTGTTGTCTTTGGCAGCCAATTCTGAATGAAATAGCACACAAATGTTATGAAGTTGCGACAAATAGAAGTGGATGTTGTGTACTGCAGGCATGTATGGAGCACTCGCACGGTGAAGTGAGAAACCGTCTGGTTGCAGAGATTTTATCCAATGCGATACATCTAGCAGAAGATCCTTATGGGTTTGTGCTTCTAATCCTTACCTTATAATCTCTTTCTTCTTTCATCTAATACTAATTGTAGTATACCGTTTAGAAATTATGTACTGCAACACATGGTGGGGTTAAATGTACCGGAGTTCACTTCACGGCTTGTGAGGCAACTTCAAGGGAACTTTGCAGCTCTTGCTTGCAACAAGTATGCCAGTAATGTCATTGAAAAGTGTTTGAATGAATCAGGAGAAACTATCTCCATAATAATCGTTATGGAGCTAATCAGAAGCCCAAATCCCTCACAGCTTCTAATAGATCCCTATGCAAACTTTGTGATTCAGTCTGCATTGACAGTTTCCAAGGTTAGTTCTTTCCTTATTTCTTAATCTTAACAGGTTTATGAAACAAAAGTTATTGACAGGTTTTTATTTATGAAATGTATATTATGAGTGGTGCGTATCGGTTGTCTGACTGACTATGTGTATTGATTACGGTGATCGCAGGGGTGCGCATACAATTGTCTTGTAGAGCTCATCTCGGACAACATATACTCGATGAGAAGCAACCTTTATGGTAAAAAGATACTGGCATGGTTTGAGAAAAGGAAGATCTTGGGCATATAGAAGTGTTGTGAATATAGAATTGAACGTAGTTTATCAATGTGTGTTTCATATCCATTTGTATATGCTGTGTTTGTAACAGAAATTGCTGTCATTATGTGTTAAAGTTGTATACACACAATCCCTTAGATTCAAAGTTGAAGTTAAAGTTACAGTGTTGTTATTACATTTAACTAATGGCCAGGCATGTTTCGCTTTATATTTTGTGGTGAAAATGTGTTATTTCCCTTTGTAAGTAACTTAATAATAATGTTTTTTTAATTAAACTTTGTAGGCTTTGGATTAATTCAGCTCCTTTGGGAGCAATTTCTTGATAGGCGTATTCCTTGATTGTTTAGACCTTTGGGAACAATTTCTTGATGATGTGAAATTTCTTGTTTTGCCAATGGGATTGAATTGAAGGTGGTTGGTGTAACACCCCGACTAGGGCGGAATCACGAGATGCCACAGAACAACATGGTACAAAAAGATTAAGTAGAAAACATCAACATAAAGTTTCAAATGACATTCAAATCCCAAAAGATTACAAGTTCAAGTTGGCGTTTAATAACCATTACATAATCCAAATCCATAATCAAAAGATAATTGTTTGCATTACAAACCGTCAAGCACATAACAAATACTTCAACCAAAGAGGCGGTCATGCTAGAATCTTACTCCTCTAAACCTGAAAAGCATGAAGATAAAGTGTCAACTACGGGTGTTGAGTGAGTTCATAGGTTTATGCTAACAACACATATATATTTAATCCAATTCAAGAAGTAATATGTTATAAAATTTCCAAGGGTTCCATCATAATATCCATACCCAAACCGTATGTTCAATCAATAATAACCAACCATAAATAATATCAATAACACTTGGTCAAAGGAATAATTGGATGAGTTTGTCTTGAGCCACTACTAAGACCATTTTACGTCAAAATAATAATAATGATAATATGTCCCGAAGAGATAATAATAGAAGCACATGCTGTCAATCACGTGCAAAAATGATAATAAAAGGGGTCGTGCCATGGAGACGACCAATAATATATATAAAGTAGATTAGATATATATATATATATATATATATATATATATATATATATATATATATATATATATATATATATATATATATATATATATATATATATATATATATATATATATATATATATATATATATATATATATATATATATATATATATATATATATATATATATATATATATATATATATATATATATATATATATATATATATATATATATATATATATATATATATATATATATATATATATATATATATATATATATATATATATATATATATATATATATATATATATATATATATATATATATATATATATATATATATATATATATATATATATATATATATATATATATATATATATATATATATATATATATATATTTATATGGATATATATATATATATATATATATGAGTCATTCGCCTAGTTTTTTTGCTCCTCAAGCAAGCCTAAACCATAATATATATATTCACGACGTAAGTTCGTGTGACATGAACTAGTAAGCTAGATCATGAGATGTGTACTAGTAGACTTGCCCATCTTTGATTGTTGTTTAATTATGGAGTTCAAGTGTATTATATTTCTCACAATATTTGATTAGAAGGTATTTGGTGGAGAAAGTCATTTTCTCATTATACGTATTCACACGTTTGTTGGAATTTCGGTAACTTAGCTTTAATTGTCATGGTTTCCATTGTATGCTTTGCTTAATTATAATATTTGACATTAGTAATTTTATAACTTTGGTATTTATGTATATTTTCTGATTTATAATCATTTATTTAATTTAATATTATTTAATTAATTATTTATTCATTTTATCAATTTATTAACTAAATAATTCCTTAAAAATACTTTTAATTATCAAAGTTGCCTTTATAATTTATGAATAATTATATATGAGTTATATTCTGACTTTTATGCTTTTTAACTTATAATATTATGTTTTATATATTTATTTATGTAATTTTTCTATTAATTTGATAATAGTGTTTAATTAGTGATTTTTACTTACTTATTTACCTTTAAAATATTTAACACTTGTTTCTTGACTTTTAATAATTTTACTCCAGTAGGTTTTAGTTATTTTCACCATTGGTTATGAAGATTTAACCAAATTCATGATTTACATAATTTATTTATTTATTTATTTATATACCTATTAATTACCATTTAAATTCAATAAATCATGGAGATTCTTAGAAATCACCATACAACATTTTGGCTAAAAATTCCAGCCCTTTTAAGCAAATTTTATCAAGATAACTTCATATCAACTTAACCTCTCTTGTGTCTTGCTTATTTTGAGGACTTTAAGCTTAAAAATCGTTTACCGAAATAGTGATTTTAGCCTCATTTCTTAAGCAATTAAGGTGCTTCAAAATGGATTTTCATCCTTGTTTCATTATTTACAGAAAGTTCATCATATTTTGGTATTCCAAGTCGTGATAGTGGTGGTGGTGTGATATGTGCAATTTAGTGCTTTCGGTTAGTGCTTATTTGACCCGAAAAGGTGATTTTTGAGCTTATTATTGCCTTGAACCTTACAAGTTGAGTTTTGTAATATTATAATATCTTTTTCACAGTAACCTTATGATATTTTGATGATTATTTGAATATGGTGCATGTGTGTGCTAAAAATGCATTTTTGCATGACTTCGGTTTGTGATTTCTAGCTTATTTCAACTTGTTTTATTCCAAGCTTTATATCTTTGATGTTTTATGAATTTTTCCAGAATATTAAGATCAAGTTTAACATATTTTTCACTTAGAACAAGTCTATATTCATCTCATAATCCAACAAAAGATCCAACTTTCTTAATCTAGCATGCATGCATTCAAATCAACACTTTTTAATACAAACTTTTATAGATCTAACATCCAACAACATAAAGACTACTTTTTAATCAAAATTTCCAGAAATAATATCTTCAAAATATACAAAAACATAATGATTTTTCAAGAATAAAGTCACTTTGCAAGCTTTTTAATACATGACAACACTTTTAGGTCTTAAACTAGTTGAATCCTTGAATCTTCTTCTAGATCTCGACATGCATGAGCATGGGAAAGAAGATTCTATCAACTTTGCCCTCATCAAGTGTGTTTTTCATAGATTCAAGAAGAAAGACATAGACTTTTGATGAAAACACTTGAATATAAACATAAATAAGATTAATCTAACAAAGAGATGAAGTGTTATACCCTTGATGAGTTCGGGTTTTGATGAAGAAAATAGGGCAGAATTTCGTGACCTTCTAACCCCAATAATACCCCTTTTTATTGCTTGCAAAACACCCTTAAACCTTAGCTTGAAACAACCCTTGAATAATCTAACTTAAACCCTTATTATTAGTATAACTTTAGATTGATTTTTGCTTGTGTTTTTCTTGCTTGTTTGGCCGAAAATATGAAGAAGAAAAGGAGGGAGAAGGAGTTTCTTGAGAGGAGAAAAGTTTGTGTGTGAAGAGTGTGTAAAGTGGGAGTTACAAGAAAAATGATTAAAGGTAAAATTTGAAATGGAGTGGTGTGTGTGTGTGTGTGAGCATTGGGGTCGGCCTAAGGGGGGAATTTGGAGGGGTTTTCTCTTCTTTCTTTTTTTTTAATAAAAGTTGAGTGTATATATGTATATGTAAGGGTGTATTTGTTTTATAAGAGTAATATATATTTATTTGTAGTGTAAGTTAATTATTTGTCCTAGTATATCCATGTGTATGTGTGTCGTGTATATATGTGTGTGTATGAGCATATTTTTGTGTTTTAATTTACTACTTAACTCATTAGTTATAATCTTGTATTTATTTTAGATATATATACACTTATTAATATTTCAAGCATTTTTATTTACTTATGGAATTATTTATATTTTTAAGATGGTCATTACATATTTGGGTTTACATACACTTTAGTTTGCTTGATGACTAATTTGTTAGACATTTGTAAGAATTTTTTATTGTTAGCTCAACTTGTGAGACTTACATTATTATTTATATAATTGATTGATTAACAACAAAATTTTGTTAATTATTTTGTTTAAATTTGGTTACACTTTTGGTCCTTAAAGATTTAGAGTTGGTTACACTTTTGGTCCTTAAAGATTTAGAGTTAATTACACTTTTGGTCCTGTGTTGTGGAAATGACGAAATTACCCATCATGTGCAGGTCATGTGATGGGTATTTTAACGGACGTTACGTGTTTGGACTAAAAGTGTTGACGGACAAAGTTTTTTGGACTAAAAGTGTTGACGGGACAAAGTTTTTTGGACTAAAACTGTAATTTTTGAAAGGTAGGGACGAAACCTGCAAGTTGGGTACCACGACAGGGACGATTTCTGTAATTAACTCCAAATTTTTTGTTCAATGGCGTTTTTTAGTAACTTTAATTTAGAATTAAATAATAGTTTTAGGTTGCTAATTTAGGGGCATTATCTACTAGCTTCTAATATAACTATGGCTTGCGGGATCATAGGCAACATAACTAACACATATATAATATTAAGATAATAGATATTAACTAATGTTCATATGATATAGATATGATAAGATGATATAGATATAGATAGAATATAGATAATGATAGATGTAAAAATATAGATCTGATAGATAAAAATATAGATCTGATGGTGTTTTGAATATAGATCTGATAGATAAAAATATAGATCTGATAGGTGTTTTGAACTTTCTGAAGATATAAATTTAGATAATGGATATAGATATAGATCTGATAGATAAAAATATAGATCTGATGGTGTTTTGAACTTTTGATATATAAAATATATAGATTAATAGATATATAAGATCTGATGGATATATATGATATAGATATTGATAAGATGATATAGATATAGAATAAATATAGATCTGAAGATATAAATTTAGATAATGGATATAGATATAGATCTGATAGATAAAAATATAGATCTGATGGTGTTTTGAACTTTTGATATATAAAATATATAGATTAATAGATATATAAGATCTGATGGATAAAAATATAGATCTGATGGTGTTTTGAACTTTTGATATATAAAATATATAGATTAATAGATATATAAGATCTATGGATATAGATGATATAGATATAGATAGAATATAGATAATGGAAGATGGTGGTTGGTTTGTAGATGTGTTTTATGATGATGATGCCCAGATGGAAAACATAGATGTGTTTAACTAATTTTGGCTACACTTTTGGTCCTGTGTTGTGGAAATGACGAAATTACCCATCATGTGCAGGTCATGTGATGGGTATTTTAACGGACGTTACGTGTTTGGACTAAAAGTGTTGACGGGACAAAGTTTTTTGGACTAAAACTGTAATTTTTGAAAGGTAGGGACGAAACCTGCAAGTTGGGTACCACGACAGGGACGATTTCTGTAATTAACTCCAAATTTTTTGTTCAATGGCGTTTTTTAGTAACTTTAATTTAGAATTAAATAATAGTTTTAGGTTGCTAATTTAGGGGCATTATCTACTAGCTTCTAATATAACTATGGCTTGCGGGATCATAGGCAACATAACTAACACATATATAATATTATAGATTAATAGATATATAAGAATATAGATATCGATAAGATGATATAGATATAGATAGAATATAGATAATGGAAGATGGTGGTTGGTTTGTAGATGTGTTTTATGATGATGATGCCCAGATGGAAAACATAGATGTGTTTAACTAATTTTGGCTACACTTTTGGTCCTTAAAGATTTAGAGTTAATTACACTTTTGGTCCTGTGTTGTGGAAATGACGAAATTACCCATCATGTGCAGGTCATGTGATGGGTATTTTAACGGACGTTACGTGTTTGGACTAAAAGTGTTGACGGGACAAAGTTTTTTGGACTAAAACTGTAATTTTTGAAAGGTAGGGACGAAACCTGCAAGTTGGGTACCACGACAGGGACGATTTCTGTAATTAACTCCAAATTTTTTGTTCAATGGCGTTTTTTAGTAACTTTAATTTAGAATTAAATAATAGTTTTAGGTTGCTAATTTAGGGGCATTATCTACTAGCTTCTAATATAACTATGGCTTGCGGGATCATAGGCAACATAACTAACACATATATAATATTAAAAGAGAGGGTTGTTACAGTCGGGTGATTCATACAAAAAATAAAAAATAAAAACATAGCCCACTGGTGACTTGTAAAAACTCAAGGATGTTCACGGTAAATGTACTTGATCATGTAGTTGTACTGTTGGTTCATCAAGAACAAATATGAGAGATCAAGCGTGTTCAGTTAAACAAATTTTCGTGAAATCTTATTCATTTGACTTGATCCAACTTTCTTCTTAAAAATTATTTATTGAGCAAAATAAGAAGTGAGACACGTAGAATTAAGTTGGTGTTGGGATCGATCACCACAATCAAAGAAATCAACACGACAATCACCAATAATAAAATAAACAAGAAAAATCAAACGACACAATGAGTTACTTGGTTCGACTCATTGAGTCTAATCCACTACCACAAATAACACGTTGGATTACAAGAATGGAGACGCTCACTCTCGACAATCTATAACCCCTCACCGAATTTCACTCTTTACTAGAAACTCTCAACTCTCAAGAATTTCTCACACAAGAATGAATTTCTTAAAACATCAACTAATAACTCCTATTTATATAGGCAACCCACCAAGGTATTTTTCTTCCCATACCAATGTGGGACAAAGAACTTAGGGTCAATTACCATCAAATCCTCCCTTGACCCGAATTCCCTAAAGTCTCATCTTTTCCCGAGAAATGCACTCTTCTCTCGGTCTTCTTCACCTTCTTGTTCTCGAAACAAGTCCTCCCTAATAGAGATTCACCATCCAAGTAACATAGATTCTTCAAATTTCTCCATCCTCGAAGAACTAGTCTATCTCTCATGTACACCTTCAATGTATTTCTTCTTCCAACATAACGGAACCCACGGGATGTCAAAACTCCAAGTGAAAGTATATTCGTCGATGCACCTGGAACATACTTCACATTCAAAGCGGTCTTCACAACTCCATCATGAAGTTTGAAGCGTACACTCCCAACACCTTCAACCTTCATCTTTTGCTTGTTACCCACTTTGATATCACCAAACTCCCGTTCCCATTAAATGTATCAAACATAGCCCGATCATTACAAATGTGTGTTGACGCTGCATTATCAAATACCCACTTTGGTTTTTCATCCTTCAATATTCCCCCACTCGAGCTTTCTGCCAACATAAACTCACTATCACAATCATTTACCATATTCGCCTCATCATCGCCCTTTTTCTTTACCTTTGAATCTCGTAAACTCTTCAAGTCTTCACGAAATTGAGGACAACGAATTTGCATATGGCCTTTCTCCCCATAATAGTAGCACTCTACTGTACTCATATCTCGATCTCCCCGCGCTCGAGACTTTGAACGCCCTCTTGAACTACCACAGTTAGAACCTCTTCCTCTATCGGGATCATCTGTAACTAATATTTTCTCTCCACTCGAGAAACCATCACTTCTAGTCATTCTTTCATTATCCCGTAAAGCTTTCAACACATCCTCAAGTTTCAAAGTGGTCCTCCCTGTCAACATAGTCTGCACAAACGACTTATAGGATTTCGGCAACGATGACAATAATAACAATGCTTGCTCTTCATCTTTCATCACCTCATCAACATTAGACAACTGACAAACCAATTAAAAGAATTAATATGATCATGCAGATTACCTCCTTCTTCGAGTTTCAGCGAATAAAGATCCATCTTCAGAAATAGCCGATTCGTCAACGACTTTGAAGCATAGATGCCCGCAAGCTTATACCAAATACCCTTCGGTGTGTTCTCCTTCAAAACACTATATTTAATCTCGGGAGCAAGTGCCAACCTGATTGTACTCGAAGCCTTCTTCTGCATCGTCTTCCAAACATCATCTTTTATATCATTTGGTTTTGTCTCTTGTAAAGCTTCATCAATACCTTGTTGTACCAACACATCTTCAATAGTCATCCTCCAAACCGTGAAATCCATCTTCCCATCAAATATCGGGATCGAGAACTTTGAACCATCACTATTAATCTTTTCTCAACAAATATCCGCAACAAACAACTAAAGAACAATAATACCAACAAAAATTGCTCCGAAAAAAAACTTACAGAAAAAGTGAGTCTGGCAGAAACTTCAAAAATTATATCTCACTGTAAGAAGCTCAAATCCAAAAACCCAACGGTGAACACGTAGATCTATGTGTCCTGAACCTCCAGCTCAAAAATCACAATGATTCAATGGTGAACGAAGCCACGGTGCTCGTTTTCCTACAGCTGCGCAGAAAACCCAACTGATTTCTGCAGCCAACTTCGAAAATTAATATCTCGCTACAGAAATCTCCAATCCAAATTCTGAACGGTCAGATCTTGGATCTATTTCTTGTGAAGCTACTGCTCAAGTTTCACGACGATCCAACGGCTAACAAACGAGATCCCTCACTTTTACCACCGCTGCGCAGAAAGTGACAAAACCCTAAAAAACGAATTTTCTTGTTTTCTATCGATTGGATTCCCCCGAGCGTGTGATTTCTTCTCCCCCGTACCTCAGCTCTGATACCACTTTGTTGGGATCGATCACCACAAACGAAGAAATCAACACGCAAATAACCAATAATAAGTAAACAAGAAAAAGCAAACGACACAATGAGTTACTTGGTTCGACTCAATGAGTCTAATCCACTACCACAAATAACACGTTGGATTACAAGAATGGAGACGCTCACTCTCTACAATCTATAATCCCTCACCGAATTTCACTCTTTACTAGAAACTCTCAACTCTCAAGAATTTCTCACACAAGAATGAATTTCATATAACATCAACTAATAACTCCTATTTATATAGGCAACCCACCAAAGTATTTTTCTTCCCATACCAATGTGGGACAAAGAATTTAGGGTCAATTACCATCAGTTGGTCATTCATAAAAGTAGCCTATACACATGCTGGTGAACTCAGGGGGTACTAAACTCATAAGGTGAAGACAAAGAATCTATGTTGGATTGTATTTTTGGATTTGACATAAAAACACTCAAAAAAAATTTTGTTGAACATTCAGTCGGTATAGGACATCAGGAAACCTCACCGTATAATGGTGAAACCTTGCACATACCCTAGACAAAAAATCAAAAGTAAACATGAAAATAAAAAGTTGTACTAATTAATAAAATGTTTATGTCTATTTGAGGTTTTTTTTGGAATTGGTGCTATCCAACTTTGTATTTTGTGTGGTTGGGTTAAGCCCGATAGAATGGTCTTCCGTTAGTGGGTCATCTCAAAGGATATATTCTGGGTTGTGGGTATGTGGACGGATAAAGTAAGGGAGAAAAAAACTGCTCACTGTCGCCTTCCGCGAGTTTTGATCTCCAATGGGAATTGGAGAGTTAAGATGTAGGCATACGTTACCTCTATCTAAGTAGAGATGTTGCTTTCAGGTTCTACTTAAATGGTAGAAAAGTAAAAACAATAATGCCCATAAACTTAAAAAACAATAATGCCCATAATTTATTTTTTTTTGGAATTGATGCTAATAAGCTTTGTATTTTGTATGGTTGGATTGGGTTAAACCAGTGGTCTTTTGTTATTGGGCCATCTCAAAAGATATTCTGGGCTTCAAATATGCGGGTGGACGACAAAAGAAAAAAGAAAAAGAACAATAATGCCCATAAACTTTAACCATTTACAGTCCTTCCACCTTTTAAAATTCTTCCAAGGGTTTAAGCTGTAACATTCAGAAATGGCGGAAGACGAACAGCAGCAGCTGCTACTGTGCGAGGCGGCTACAAATGGTGACAATAAAAAACTTCAAACCCTAATCGCATCAGGAGCTGACGTCACTTACTTCAACAAAGATGGCTTCACACCACTTATGCTCGCCGCCAAACACGGCCACGCCGACGTTGTCAAAACCCTCATCGACGCCGGTGCACCGTGGAATGCCTTATCTCCTTCCAATCTTTCCGCCGGTGACTTCGCCATGGATTTAGGTCACCAAGATGCCTTTGATATACTTCTTAATACTGGTAAATTTTATTTATTATGTTTCTTTATATCTATATATATATATAAGTATATTTTTTGTAATTTATTTTCTTAGTGTTAATATTCTGTTTTTGTTTAAAGTTTACATTTTTAGAAGTGGGTTTTATTTGTAAAACACAAAACCATCTCTAAAACTTAATAATTGACTCGGTCTGAATTGGGTTGTTAATTATTTTACATTTTTTTGTGATGAATATGAGCTATGAGACAAGTTTAGTGAGCTTGTTAACAAGCAACTCTTAGCTTTAAAATTACTTAGTTAAACTGATTCCAAATAACTAAATGGGCTTCGAGCTCGAATAGACGAATAGTAACTAAATGTTCCAGTTCTAGGTTGGACATTATTGTTAAAAGTTATTCGTGTTCGAGCGGTATAATTGCAAAACAAGCAGAGCCTGAATTCCATGTTACTTGTATCGGGTCGGGTTGTTAACATTTAACACCTCCAGTCATATGTACAAAAAAAACGATTACTAAATGGGGCATTAGGTGTGCAAAAAATGTGAAAACCAATAACTCGTTAAATAGTATGTTGATTAGGCTGTATAACTGTAGTATGTTGATTAGGCTGTATAACTGAATGAAGTTGTTTGTATGTATAGGGATACAAGCTGAATTGATACTTGGTACAATTGCACGAAAAGAGAATAAAGTTGGTGACTTGGAAAAGGACTACTTAGAAGATAGAGTCAGTTTTAGTGAGGATAAGATAATGGATGCTAATAGTAAGGCTGTCATGATGGCTTGGGAGAAACCGTTAATGGAGGCTCATGCAAAGGCGGTTTGTTCGGGAGGTGGTCACGTTCTGAACGTTGGGTTTGGAATGGGTCTTGTGGATACTGCTATTCAGCAGTATGGGCCGGTGACACATACCATTGTTGAGGCTCATCCTGAGGTTTATAAACGGATGTGTGCTTCGGGCTGGGCTGACAAGGAAAATGTGACGATCGTGTTTGGTCGATGGCAAGATGTTCTTCCTCAACTTGGAACTTATGATGGTATCTGATATTCTTGTTCCTTCTTTTATATATACTTCATTATATAATTAAGCTTGCAGAGAGCAGAGTTACATGTTCTGCTTTACTTGTAATCTTAAAAAGTGTTTATGAAAAACGATACATTGTGCTATTTGCTATGATTCATAAAATAGATAACCTACAAAACTAATATAGAAACTAAGGGACCGAGGATTCAGTTGTAACACATAGTTCCGGGGGTGTTTGGATGTGCGTTTTGAAAGTGATTCTGATATTTCCTCATTCATCATCTTCTCCATTAACTAGAACATGTGTCTTCTTGTCCTTGTTATGGACATCTTTGGACACATATTCTATATCATTTTTTTTAGTGAATTTGATAGTTAAACTCCCAAAGAGGATATTATGTGAAAAGGAACGAGAGATTTTGTTTAATAGGAGTAGAATTAGAAAGAGCTTAATATGAAACTGTTTTACCAAAACCAATTATTTGACTCTTATGTATTAGGTAATAAAAAATGTAATCCGTCATTCAAAACACTAAAAACTGTAATCAGATTTTCATTGAAAAGTCGAATCCAAATGCCCCCTGAATATTCGTTTTTTATTTTTACATTCTGCTGATATACAACTGACACTGAGAACTGAGTATTGAAGCAGTTACCACTGCCACTCTAATTTTATGGATTCAAATGGACAGGTATCTTCTTTGATACTTATGGGGAATACTACGAGGATCTAAGAGAATTTCATCAGCATCTTCTGACTCTATTGAAGCCTGGAGGAATTTACTCGTTTTTCAATGGGCTTTGTGGAGGTAATGCTTTCTTTCATGTTGTTTATTGTCAGTTAGTATCCCTAGAACTTGAAAGTTTGGGTTATTCAACACAACTTATACCATTACCCGTTAAGGATTGTTTGGGAGAAGAAGTATGGGAGGGTGTCAAACACAAATATTGGCAGTTAGATACATATTATCTTCCTGTTTGCCAGTCTTTGGAAGAATCTGAATGATATCAGCTTGTTTTTTGTAGAATTATTGTACTTTTCATGTTTCTGCTATATATCTTTTACAAGAGATATATAGTATTTACTTTTAGTGGAAGAGAAATCATTTTTTTTATTTTCAATGTTATGTTGTCTCTTCTGTCTACACTCTACAGGGTATGTACTTCATATCTGTTTATGTTTTTGATTTCTTACTTTAATTAGTTTAAGGGTCAAGTGTCTAAATATGCTTCCAACTATAGTCTGAACTCTGAAATCTATGTTATGTATCATACTTTAAGTATTGTTATTGTGTGTATCCGGCAATATTTTTACTGAGGTAACAACTTATATGGATGACACGTAGCAGTCTTATATTATGATACTTTAACAAACGTAACATTGCAATACCCCTCTTTTACATCATCACCTTTTTCTACATAATATCTAAAATGCCAATCAAAAAAAATTACTACAACACTCGTAACATACCCAAAATAAGAAATAACTACTTTTGTCAACTGGGCCCGCTACCACTCGTCTCTCTTCTTTGGTTGTGGCCTTGTGGATATACAGATACTCAAAACCTCAGGGTGGTGCCGTGGTGAATAAGAATGCTATCACAATCCCCACAATCTTTTCCACAACGGACCATTCCCTCCCTCAAAATAGAAATCAACATCTTGAATTTCTGGAAACTGTGCCGATGAGATTGTGGTGGTTATAACCCGGTTAAACTTGAATGCATTTGGGTTTGTTGTCTTTGCCTGATTAGAGCTCCTGCTTGGCTTTGAAATCCTCTTCCAGTTTGTTTTTAGTTGAAGTGAAAGTTCTGTTTTTCTTGTTTCATTTTTCTTTGATCTTTTGTTTTTACTGTGAAAAACGTTATGTTTTACATTTCTTGTTTTTAGTTTTGCATCAGGCTGAAGATATGATCTTTCAAAATATATTTTCCTTCTTCTTCATTTTTTTTAGACAGACAAAAAAGAATGATAAGAGATTTGAAACCTTAAGGCAAGCAACTGATGGATTGAAATTCGATTACACCGTATTCGATTAGTATTATTGTAATCTTTCAATACGCATAAATGTTATATGTTGTATATATTATTCACACCCATAAAAGGAACCATATTTGCATTTGCTTGAAATTTAAATCACATATGATGTTATAGTGTAAATTCTTTTATGATCTGAATAGCAAAGTTCCTCGTCAATAGATGTAACCGTGTAAGGCATGATTAGTATTCACTACGTATAATATAATTCTTGGAATGTATGTAAATTTTATAGAATGGAATTTAGAATTTTCTATGTTAATATGATAGGATAAAGAAGAAAATTCAGATTTTATTTCATAAAAAATTCTCATACATTTTGGAAACCAAAAGATCCTTTAGATTGTGAAATAGTTAATCTGTTTATTGTTTTTTTCTCTTAAAGAGATGTTTAAATTATAATCCATTAGTGTTTTGCTTAAATTTAGCATCTTTTTAAAGTAATAAAACAAAATTAGATACAAGTATAAAAAACAAATGAAAATGTGAACCTATTGCTCCCAATTCTAGTGACATTCGGCATGTTCCAATATGCGCATAATAATAACATTAAGTAGAATATCCAAACTAAATAAAACACACACATGGAACAAGAGGCAACATAGTAAACTCCATACAAACAAACAAAGAGAGTTTTTTGGTCGAAGGTTTGTAAGTTGCAATCTTAGTTTCAAATACCTCTTGGTTTAACTACTTTAATGACAACTTTTTTGATGTTATTAACTTCTTAATATAAAAATTATTAGTTGAAAAGTGTTGCTCAACTCGTGTAAATGAGACATTTTTCTAAAGTTGGACTAATTAAGCAAAACACTATATCATGGGTCGTTTCTGATCTTAGATCTTAGTTTATACATAATGTGTAGAACGTATCTTCTAATATTATTTTCAACTAATTAAGCAAAAAACGAGATGATGGGTGTTTCCGAACTTGTTTGAAGATAAATTTCCTGCTCATTGAAGTAATAAAAACTAAAAACGTATTGAAGTAATTAAGATATGTTCAAAATAACCTAAACATTTGAGTTTGATTCCAATATTCCTATATTATTCAATGAAAAATTTAAAATAAATATGTTGTTTCGATATATCACAACACATAGAATATGCTTTGACCCTTGCTATCTCAACCAACATCCAACTTAAAAAATGCCCATGTTTACTCTTTCCCTTTCTCCCTATATATATATACTATAACTTCTCAAACGATTTCTCATTCACCTCATCAAAACATACCCAACAAAGATGGAGATGATACAACAGCTTTTCATGGCAGCTTTTGTCGCTTTTGCATTCTCGATCCTAGTCGAGAAGCTTGCTTGTGTCACGACTAATGGAGATGATAGGAAGTCGAAAAGAACCAAAAGTCTTAACAGTACTACAAGCAAAAGAACAAGCAAAATCAAGAAAAAGGTAAGCTTCGCTTTGCATGATCAAATTGCCGTCGTTGTCAACAACAAGCTCGTTAAACTAGATGCCATGCTACCAAAGAACAAACAGCCTTTTGGTCCAACTAGCTATGATCAAAAGGATGTGTACCTTGGTGCTAATTGGATCGGAGAAGAGTTAAAGATGTGCAAGGAATTTGGATTTCAAGTAGAACTTCATGAGTTTTCTGGCATTCAAAATCATAAAGAAGTATCAAATGATGAGGCTCAAACATGGTTTGAGACTGATGATCAGGCCAAAGAGGGTAAGAATTAATATATTTTACTCTTAATTTTGTTCAAAAACAATATGTACGTAGAGTAGCAATACGGATAGGAGAGATGTCAAGATCTTTAATGTTTGATGATAATCTCAACAAAAAGAATCAGAAAGTCGATTTGATCAAGACAAAGATGTCGATAATGATATTGGCCTGCAGATCAATTAAGAGAGACATGGAAATGGCATCGATCGAGCTTTTGGTCTAGTATTTAGGCATGTAGCTAGTTTTAAAGTAACGATTAGCATCGTTCTGTAAGGAATACATGTGTAACAATATATAAGCATGCATTTCGAAAACTTGTTTGTATGTATTTGTAGATATTGAAATGAAAGAATTTACTCACTTTGGTCTTGCACTAGATCAAATCTAACAGGTCCTGTTGAAACCACATTACTTTGGGTTTATCTGTTATTTGTATCAACTATAACTCGATCATATACTAACCGAACTAGTTCATGGTTCCAAATCGAGACCGAACCATATACCTTTTACTTTTGGTGTCCAGAAAGGTTTGAATCTGATATACCTTGATCAAAATGTTAAATTTACAAGGCTGCCAAGAACGGATAGCCACATGCAACATTTGTTTTAATTTATAAAGAAAAAAAAAGACAGAAAAGCAACAGATACAAACAATATAGAATTAAAATGGACATGAACATCTTAACACCTTAGCCTACTAATTAACCACTCTTTCACCTTGGGTTAGGCCAGAAGCAAGAATGAGAACTCGAAATTCATCCTGACCAATCACATTTCAAATAATTTCATATTTAGGTGCATTGTGAATTAGTTTATAAATTTAGCCATATTCAGTTTTTCACGACACCCACACTAGAAGAGAGACACCGTGCACGTAATGCCTTTGATGCAACTTTGTTGCGAGTCTGACACAACTGTAATTAACTGTTTAAATAAAAGGTGTAAATTATTTGATCTGGTGTATTATCCTTAATGTAAATAATGAACAAATATCTGTAATATAGTTTTATATTTTGTTTCAATATAAAAATAAATGCTTACATGAACTACCTACTATGTGGACTAACCATAAATTGATGTCATCATAAAACAAGTATTCTATGTTAACATTGGAACAAAAGTTGGAAACAGTATTGTATATTAACTTTGGAACAAAAGTTGAAAGTATATATGTTACTTTATTTTTGAGGTTTAGTATCTACATTAGGACTATACATAATGTGCATATCTTTTAAAATACTAACCTATAAATCTTGATAATGTATACATGTTTTTGATATAAGCATAAAGGAGAAAAAGATAGATCATTTTTAAGTGAGAATCTGTATAACTATTAATTAAGGGTAAATGGTGGAAACCCTCTAATCCCATGTATGTACCGTATTGGTACCCAGAGCGCACAGTGTATAGAACTCATGTCCGGTAAGTCATCATCCTCACACGTGGTACCACAAGATATAGTTCATCCACTTGCTTTTAGTAAATTTTAAACATGTGACCTCTAGCCTTTATAAGTGAGCCCATGTGGTCAATTGATGACGCGTAGGTACCACTATATTTTGAGCCACACCGCCCACACACCCGGTGAGTTCGATAACTTGTATACTCCTTTTTGTTGTGTGTGCGTGTATTTTGTTTTACATTTAACAATACATTGTTCATATTAAGAGTCAAAGTCAATAGATAGAGTGGTACTTAAAAAGACTTAAAATTTAAAGATTTTAGGTTTAAATTAATTTGAACAAAATACTTAAAAGCAATGCTACTAAATCCAAATTACGATTTAATAAGAAAAAAAAGGTTGAGTCAAAGTGTATTTCATGTTCTTTTATGTTATAGGATTGTGTTGTGGAGTTATGGACCCACGAGATGGTAGTGAGTGGATAGCCGGATAGGCATGCTACGTACTACGTAGAACTTGAATCACTAATTGCAAATCGGTTTCTAGTTTGAACTCTCCAGCTGTATTGATTTCCTTTGTCCACTAATATAATAATAAGTGCTTTTACTTTTTGATGCTGAATTTCGTTTAAAATTTCATGTCGTGATTTGATAGCGGAAGGTCTAGCACATGTTGTTTTAACCGTGTTATGTTAGAGAACTCTCTCGAATTAGAAATGCTTATTTCAAATACTTGATTTGGGGGGAAAACGCCCTACTAATCCGCCCGAATGCACGACGATTAATAGGGGTAAACATTGCCTCCTCAGACTTAAACTGGGTATACCCAAGTCAAGCCCTGGTAGAGAGACTTCCTATGTTCACCCAAGGATTGAAAATAAAACCTCTTGAATGGGTGGATGTCCTTTCAACCACTGAGCTAATGCTCAAGGACAATAAATACTTGGGTTAAGTGCACGGAAATGTAATCAACTAAGGCCGAAAAGTTATTGTATACATGAACTTACAAAAGGTTTATTGTATACATGAACCCTTAAAAAATGGTTATAGAGTACACGTTTTACCTGCTATTCCCTTAGCCGGTAACCCTTGTGAATTCTTACAAAATTGCTGATTTTGTCTTATTCTTATTTTGTCATTTTCTGCATTTTTTTTTTTTTTTTACGATTGTATATTTTTATAGTTTCTTATTTTTACCACTTAACTTACTTTTAAAGTTTTTAATTTTTATCAATTAACTTTGGATTTTAACTTTAATCATCAACTTTTTTTTATTTTTTTTTCTACTTTCTATCTCTTAATTTAACGCTTTTAACTTATTTGTACCACTTAACTTATTGGTTTTTTAACTTTAGTCTAACTTTTTGTATACAAACTTAATTATAGTTTAGTTTTAAAGTTTTTAATTTTTATTAATTAACTTTGGGTTTCTAACTTTAATCATCAAATCTTTTTTTTTCTTTACTCTCTATCTCTTACATTAAGGTTTCTAACTAAACTATAGTAAATTTTATGTGTCCAAACTTTTAGGTACCGTTGTATGTATAAATGCTTGCATGACGCAGTGTCGATCCCGGACAACGTCCCCCTGGGGTCAAAAACTAGTTCTAACTACACACATTCATCAGAATTTAGAACCATAAGAATTTAAAAAAAAAAAATCGGATCTCCATATCTCGATGATGATGATGTCAAATAAATGAATAACAAACACAATCACTGATGAAAAACGATGTCAAACCACCGCACACAATAATAGAAGTTTTGTAAGTTCATGTACACAATAACTTTTTGTAAGTTCATGCACACAATAACTTTTTGTAAGTTCATGTATACAATAACTTTTTGTAAGTTCATGTACACAATAACTTTTCGGTCTTAGTTGATTACACAATAATAGAAGTTTTGTAAGTTCATGTACACAATAACTTTTTGTAAGTTCATGTACACAATAACTTTTTGTAATTATTACACAAAACAATCACTGATGAAAAACGATGTCAAACCACCGCACACAATAATAGAAGTTTTGTAAGTTCATGTACACAATAACTTTTTGTAAGTTCATGTACACAATAACTTTTTTAAGTTCATGTACACAATAACTTTTTGTAAGTTCATGTACACAATAACTTTTTTAAGTTCATGTACACAATAACTTTTTGTAAGTTCATGTACACAATAACTTTTCGGTCTTAGTTGATTACACACTTAACCCTTTATGTAAGTTATAGCAGGTAAAACGTGTTTTCTATACTATAACCATTTTTTAAGGGTTCATGTATACAATAAACTTTTTGTAAGTTCATGTATACAATAACTTTTTTAGTTCATGTACACAATAAACTTTTTGTAAGTTCATGTATACAATAACTTTTTTAAGTTCATGTACACAATAAACTTTTTGTAAGTTCATGTATACAATAACTTTTTTAAGTTCATGTACACAATAAACTTTTTGTAAGTTCATGTATACAATAACTTTTTTAAGTTCATGTATACAATAAACTTTTTGTAAGTTCATGTATACAATAACTTTTCGGCCTTAGTTGATTACACAAAACGATTTGTCAAATCCACCGTACACAATAATTTTTTAAGTTCATGTAACAATAAACTTTTTGTAAGTTCATGTACACAATAACTTTTTTAGTTCATGCATAACAATAACTTTTTGTAAGTTCATGTACACAATAATTTTTTAAGTTCATGTATACAATAAACTTTTTGTAAGTTCATGTACACAATAACTTTTTTAGTTCATGTAACAATAAACTTTTTGTAAGTTCATGTACACAATAACTTTTTTAAGTTCATGTATACAATAACTTTTTGTAAGTTCATGTACACAATAACTTTTCGGCCTTAGTTGATTAACAAATTTCCGTAAGCACTGTACACAATAATTTTTGTAAGTTCATGTAACAATAACTTTTTGTAAGTTCATGTACACAATAATAGAAGTTTTTAAGTTCATTACACAATAACTTTTTGTAAGTTCATGTACACAATAACTTTTTGTCATCCATTAAATAACATTGATTTTCATATATCAAGAATTGATGATATATCCTATGATTTGCAAAAAGGATTGCCCACGTACTAAAATATCAAGAATCAATGATCTATCACTTTCATCTCCATTGTTACAGATGTGGGTATAAAAACAAAAACAATAAAGAGACAAGTTTAGATATAGATATAGATCTGCAGATGGTGACTTACAGTTCCAACAACAGGTCACGGCGACGGAGGTGTAACATGGTGGATGGTGGGGGTGACCAGTGGAGGAGGATGGTTGCGGTGACCAGTGAAGGAGGACGGTGGTGGTGACTGGTGGCCGGATCCGATGGCCGGATCTATATATAACTATATACACATATATATTCTTGCGTGACTATCAATTTGCATTATCCTAATTTCTTTTGGATTACCTTCCATTTGCAAGATTCAAAGAATTCCTTTATGATTTAATGGTCTTTCGTTGCTTTGTTTATTTCCTGCTTTTTAATGGGTTTTAGAGTTATGATATGGATATAAATAGATATAGAGATGATTTTATAACTGAATAATTTTAGATAGTTTTGAGGATGAAAATGAATTAAGGATTGAAGAATGCATTTTGGTTGTTTAATATTTTTGGATGTTGAAACTGGGGAAAAAAAAGTGGAGGAAGAAGATAGGGGGACAGTTGGGGGTAAAACAGTCATTTACACATTCACGTGTTAGTCACATGACCAAAATTAACGATTCGTTAGGCTCCGTTAGCCGTAGGTATGTCAATTGTGCAAAATTTCAAACCATGGGTATGTCTCGGGTAATTTTGTGCAAATAGGTATGAATTGTGTAATCTGGTGTATTCGCCAGGTACCATCTTTGTAATTTACCCTATATACTATCTAATAAAAAAACAACCTCTTAAATTGAAAGTGTTGAAAAGTTGTGTAATATTTTCATCTAACATCCTTTAACATATTTTCTACACTACCCCTTAACATTAATGATCAAATTACGTACACTATCAATTCTTTATTTTTTTAACATATCTCTATTAGCTCTTTACATCAGTTACTTTTACAGCAATTATCTACACCACTCGACGCCGATTCCACCACCACACCATCGTTGTCACGATCACCATCTTATTGTGGGGGTATCGTGCTATCAATTTATATAATTGAGGTGGGATATTTAATAACTTCATTAATAGAAAAGTCACCACTTCTACCTCACATGTTAAAAAGAACTAGTATTTTAATCCCGGGCGTTGCCCCGGGAGTGATAACGATACATAAAATGTATATCGTGTATAAGAGCGCTGATACATACATAACGATAAACGTACATTATAAAAAAAGGTATTACACGAACGACAAAAATGGATGTAAGAAACAATTTAAAAATGATAATTTAGTTGTAGCCGAAACACTACACGGTATTCTGCTTGTTGGTTAGATTACCCGGCTGTAGAATCTTTTAAAAAACCAATAAGAACATAAAAGAAAATATAAAGAAAAAGAAAAAAACATTAGTGTCGAGAGAAAAGGAAAAAAATAAAGAAAAATAAAAACAATTGTTTAATCAATTTTATTTCCATAAGATAATATACTGTAATATAATAATAATTCACATATGTAAACAATAATTTACATATCCAAGTTGTTAAAAAAAGGAGCAATGATTCATATAGATATTGATGTAAGCTAATGGAATTGTGGTGGTTGTGTTGATATTTGATAGAATGGAAATTGGAGTTAGTACAAAATGCATTGGAAAATTGAAGGGGTAAAAAGTTGGAAAATAAAAAGTTGTGGTAAAGTTAGTGGTTAAACTTGGAAAACTAAAAGTTTGTGGTACAAAGTTGTAGTTAAAGGGCTAATTTTTACAAAAAATGAAAGTTTGTGGCAAAAGTTGACTTTTAAAACTTTTGTGGTAAAAATAGAAAAATAAACAAAACTGTGGTAAAAATAAAAAAGTTAGAAAGGTTCAGACTTTAATTGTTATATATATAATTTGGGTTTTCATGTTGGGCTATTGAGTTTTCTCTAGAGAGATAGTGGATTCTTTTTTTTTTAAGTTAGAAATATCAAATGTGTTAATATATAGGGTAGGGTTAATGTGAGAACCAAAACATGGGGAGAAACTGTGAGAACCACTAGTTTCCTCTTTTTCCTTTTTGGTGTGGTTTTTTAATTTTTTAATTTTTAATTTTTATTTTTTTTTTTATTTTCTTTTAATAAAAATCTATTCCAAAAAAAAAAAATTAAAAATAAATAAATAAATCATATGGGTTACGTGTTGAAAACGTATGGATACGGTACGGGCGTTGCCCTTATCGTTCTAAAAGGGTTGTCACCGGACGCATATGAGAATGTATGGATTTGATGGGCGATCCAAGAGATGGTGGCGGTTGGATACGGTACGGGCGTATCCCTTAACCTTAGAGATGGTTTTTTAGTGGTTCTCACCATTATTTTGGTTCTCACTTGATCACTTCACTATATATATAATATATATATATATATATATATATATATATA
Organism: Erigeron breviscapus; assembly: GCA_034093135.1. NCBI lineage: Eukaryota > Viridiplantae > Streptophyta > Magnoliopsida > Asterales > Asteraceae > Erigeron > Erigeron breviscapus. The sequence continues at coordinate 69,130,479 of CM067175.1, forward strand.
TATATATATATCTATATATAGGGTAGGGTTAACGTGAGAACTACAAATATGGAGAGAACCGTGAGAACCACTAGTTTTCCTCCCTTTTTCTTCTTTTTTGTGTGGTTTTTTATTTTTTAATTTTTAATTTTTATTTTTCATTTTTATTTTATTTTTTTTTTTTTTTATTTTCTTTTAAAAAAAACCCATTCAAAAAAAAAAAAAAAAAAAAATTTTTTGTAAAAAATCATATGGGTTACGCGTTAAGAAAACGTATGTATACGGTACGGGCCAGAGGCCCTTATCCATTCTAAACTGACCGTCAAGGGACGCATATGGGAATCGTATGGATTTGATGGGCGGCGATCCAAGAGATGGTGCGGTTGTATACGGTACGGGCGTAGCCCTTACTCTAAGGGCAAAGCCCTTAAAGATTGTTTTAATTGGACAAATGCTTTTAATTAAGTGTTATCTTACTTAGCTATTCTTATAGCTAACACTTGCTTCTTTAATGTGGTTGTTCCCTCAGGTTTAGCTTGATGGAATTAGACGAAGGATGTGTGAGCTTGGGTAGATTCATTGAAGGAGCCTTAGTTATCCATAGACGATTCTTTGCTTAGACATTTATTTACATTTCGTACTTAATGTCGAATTTATGTTGTGACATGTGAACGGTTGTTTTATGTTGGGCAACCGTTGAGTTTTCATTTGAACTATTGTTTGATATGGCATGTAACACCAAATAAATGCAGCAACCGAAATGTTTTTATCGGTTTTGACTTTTACAGTCTTTACTTCCGCAATTTAACACCGTTAGGTGAAAAGTTTTGAAAACCCATATTTTAAACGACGGGTGTTACAAAAATGTTTATAAAGATAGGTACATTTTACATTTTATAACACTGACATTTTCTAAATTCTAGTTTTTCTATGTGTAGATGAACAAAATGAGATGCAAGCATAACAATTAATTATATCAATCTACCAAGTCTATTACTTTCTTCTAGTTTCCGTTTGTTCACTAAAATATATATATTATATATGTATAAAAAGATACTGTTATCATCACTTAGGTGGGTGTAGAGGCTTTGGCCTCTTGGGAAGAAAGACCGGGTTCAAACCTTGACAATGGTGTTTCTTAATTGGTGTATTTAAATAGGATAGTAATAGTTTAAAATTTGTTGTTTAAAAAAAAAAATAGGTATAAAATTTAGAGCTTGTAAGTATGGTATTATGAAATTCAATGAAGCTGGTAAATATGTCAAATCTAGTAACGAAGTTTAAAAAGGTATGGTATTATGAAATTTGTAGCTTTTAGAATCATTAAGTCCAAGTGTCCAACAATTAATCACCATACGTAGTGCAGCAAAAAACCTATATAGGTAAAAGAACTTTATTGATATAGAAAGTAGATATATGAGTACGTCCCCGAACTAACCAGGTTTAACATGCCCACACGCTTTTCTTGTACATATATTAAGTCCCACAAATCCTCTTGATCACCTAAAGGCCGGTATATATGTAGATGATGATCAAGTCCCCCTAGCTAGATCCCTTACAAGCCAACTTATCGAATTCGGGTTCTAAAATTTGGTAGTGAGTGATTTAATTAGGAATTAACGTAGAAATGGGTGGAGGAAATGGTCAGAAGGCAAAAATGGCACGCGAGAGGAACTTAGAGAAATCCAAAGGTGCTGCCAGCAAAGGTACACGTATCGATCAACTCTTACATTTTATGTACGTCGTCGTTTTGTAAGTTATTTGCTTACATAAATATATAGGCCGAGTTCTTATTTGATCGATGTATGTATAAATATAGGCAGTCAGCTTAAAGCCAACAAGAAAGCTATGAACATTCAGGTTGGTTGTTTTTCATTAATCGTCTAATATATAATTATTGCCATTATTGGGTATCTCAATTATTTAGCGAATTAACAAATATGATCGCATTTTCTGTCTAAATTCGATCAGTGCAAGGTATGTATGCAAACATTTGTTTGTACAACATCAGAGGTAAAATGCCGGGAACATGCCGAAACAAAACACCCCAAAGCTGATGTCTACACTTGTTTCCCTCATCTTAATCATCTAATTAATAAATGATGATAAGATAGTCCTTAAGATCAACCTTTAGCTAATGTGACATATGCTTGAATTCGAAACATTTCAAGTGTGATTATTACGAATACGCTTGCTTCACCATAGAGACGTTTATGTAATTTACTCTTGTATTAATATTCTAGTATGTAGCTGGATCGAGTACAATTATTGTTGTAATTTACTCTTGTATTAATACTTACTCTTGTATTAATATATCAATAGGTTTTAGCTAAAATAAAACAAGTATTAAAGTAAAACAAATAAAACAATAGGTTTCTCTTCACTGAAAATCACTGTGCATCATGAAAATCATCGTGCATCAATTGCTTCGTGAATCTTTGTGCATCAATTTAACCATGATTTAAAGGTCAAGATCTTGTCTTATCTCTTTACTTTAATACTTGTTTTACAATACACAACTCCTATACCAATAATATATTTAATAAAATTATTTACACGATATATTATTCTACCTATAAAATAACTACATTATGAAATTAAACACAGTAGTGAAAATCAAATGTGTAAATGTGGTGAGGGGAAGTCATTTCCACTTTGTGGTTTCTTCCTAGGGGGTCATGGGTTCAAATCTTGCCACATGCAAATGTGGTGAGGGGCCTTAGCAATGTTATACCCATCTACACATGGGAGAGCAAACCCTTTAGGGCATTGCCAAGATTCGAACCCGACGTGGACGCATCAAAATTGAGGGTTTTAGTCATTTATCCGCTGAGTCTTTCAAAAAAAAAATGTGTAAAAAGAAATTAATATGGCCCATATCTCCATGCCATTAAATTGTTGCATGCATCTCTGCAAATAAAGCCATCCCCCCAATTAGTTGCCAGTCAGTAATGAAGCATCATAATCATACATCCCACCGCTACACTCATATCTATCAACGGATTTTACTAGCTACCTAGTTAGCTCTGGATAGTTATGGTGGGTTGTACATTACTACGCTCTATGTCATATTTCTTATAGTAATAGATCAATAGACTTATTGCCCCCAAACACTTTCCGGATTTTATGTTCGACTTAATTTGGTGTTCTTATTCAGTTTTAATTACTAGCTAGATAGTTATGGGAAAGTGTATCAATCTTTGATTTTGATCATCATCTATATATCATGAAAGCTTTTGGATTATGGGTTTTGTTGTTGGTGTTTGGAACAGCTTTGATTTGCCTTTGTTCGCCTTATTCCTTTCATCGTAAGTTCCCTATTCTTTTATTTCTTTTTTTTGTTTTGTTTTTAATTGCAAGTTTAATCTAATCTTAAATTACACTCCATGTCAAGATTTAAAACCAAGTGGGCTAACCTACGTTGGTTGGCCCTTTATTCTTTACTACTGCTAGTAATTTGTATTAAAGTCGCAAAACCTTTTTTATAATTTGTTAAATTAATGTACCGGTTAGAGTTTTCTATCTATCTATACTCCTTATTAAAAATTATCCGCCCCCAATAATGGAAAATGTTACAAGAAAGTTACATGCAAAATTACCAAACTGCCCTTAATAAACACCCACTATGGGAAAGGTTTTTATAAATTACCAAATTTGCTCTTAATGAATTAGTTTACACTCTAAACCCTTATTTTAATAATTAACACTTTAAGCTCTTATCTTTTAAAATATTCCACTATCACCTTTACATCAACCTACACCACTTACTATCACCTTTACATCAACCTACACCACTTGACACCGTCACCACCACCAATAATACCGTCACCGACACCACTAGACCGTCGTCCCGCCACCGCCGCCGCATTGCGCGGGTACCATGCTCATACTCCTTTATAAAAACTATCACACCCCCCAATTTTAGAAAGTGTTACATAATAGTTACATACAAAATTACTAAATTATCCTTAATAAATACCCACTATGGAAAAAGTTTTTATAAATTACCAAATTTGCCCTTAATGAATTAATTTACACTCTAAACCCTTATTTTAATAATTAACACTTTAAGCTCTTATCTTTTAAAATATTCAACTATCACCTTTACATCAACCTACACCACCACCAATAATACCGTCACCGACACCACTAGACCGTCGTCCCCGCCAACGCCGCCGCATTGCGCGGGCACCATGCTCGTTGTTCTTCAAATATGTTAGACATTAAAGATTAAAACATGCCATGATATATAGACATTTAGTACCCCAATATATATGTTTCTCTGTTGTGAAACATGTTTGTTACATATTGCACCATGTATATGTCCATATATAGATGGTACTGGTGTACAAAACCAGTGTCGGCTTAAGGTTTTTGGAGACCTTAAGCAAGATAAGTTTTTGGGGCATAGTTCATTAGTATATAAATTAAGGATAATGATAGATCAACCTAATTGGTATGCCTAAAAATCAACCTAATTATAGGATGTTGACATGTGTAAGACTCAAGGCATAAGATTAAGAAAGAGAATTAGTGGAATCCACGTGTCAAATTCTTAAGGTTTTAGGTTGATCTTTAAACATATGAGTTAGGTTAATTAATCATTTTAATTAAAGTAAACAAAAAAAATAGTAACTCGACTTATGTTATTGAACTACTAGTAATAAAAAGACACAGATGTTGATGCAAAACCAATAAGGATGTTACTGTAATGCAAATTATATAATGGTAGTTAGTTCAAAGTCCAAACATCAAATATATTATACAACATATTGAGGCCTTAGATTTTTGGGGGCCTAAAGCGATCGCCTAGTTCCATAGTACTGTTGAGCCACCCATGTACAAAACTATAAATCATCCCTCCTAACAAATATTCAGTCACTAGTTATCATAATAGTGTGGCAAGATAAGATTTATTCTTATATTTGTGTTGTCGGGACCGATAAATTAAACAGACCAATTTTTTATCCACAACATCTTATATGTAAGTCTCAAATTGGAGAAATGATACATTTGCAATGGCGAATTTAGGATAAGTCATGTTGGGTCTTTTAAACCTTTTTTTTTAACGGCAAATATAGTATATTACTATTACTAAGTTACACCATATAATACTATACAGTCACATTGCCAAGGATTGAACATTCGTCTCTACCCCAAGAGGCAATAGCCTCTATCAAGTGGGCTTACCTTACATTGGCTTGAGTCTCTTAACCTACTATAATCAATAACAGGTTCAGTCACATCAAATCGGGTCGGGCCGGAGCAAAACATGAACTATATATACACACACAGGTTAAGGGTAATTTAACAGCTGATTTTCAAGGAACCAATCATATACTTCTTGCACATGTGAGAAACTATTTTTTCACATGCAGGAGACTATTATAATTGGTTTATTTAAACCCGATACGGAGCTGTATCATTAACAAACCGAACGAATGAACACGAATGAAGCCTTGTTCATGTCGTTCGTTTAACAAACCGTAATTTTCATTGTTTGTATTATACAGTAGTTGATGAAAATCATATTCTCTCCGTCCCATTTAAATTGTTCTACTTTGACTTTTAAAGTCTTTTTCTTTTAATTTTGACTGTAAATATCATTATTTGGATTATATAGTGGTTGATGAAACTTGTATCAATAAAAAGTACATTTAAAACCCAATCCATTCATATATTTTATATGAAATGTTAAATAACAAAAACAAAAACATTTACGGTCAAAGTTGAAAAGTTAAGACTCGAAAAGTCAAACTAGGAATGAGACAGAGGTATCACATATATTACACCAAAAACTCGATTCTAATGTAAGTCCACCTTAGGTTTAAAGTTATCCTGTAACTTGATCTATAACATTTAGCAAATAAAACCACCGCCCTTGGTTAGTTGCACGGATCTTCCGTGCAGCTACATGTTGAAATGCACACAGTTTTTAAACTATACATCTTGATGGACCGGTCTAACTTGCATTTGTATGCAAGATCTTTACAACTGAGTACATGGATTATTACCTCTTACATTTTTCATGCATTATGGTTGATTGTTGATAAATAAATGAATAGGTAATATTGAAAATCAATCTTTCTATAGCAAAATTTAAATTTCTGTAGACAAAACCATATAATTGGAAGTACATTGTTAATTTTTATTATATTTGGAGGAGAGGGAGAGGTGCTTATGACAAAATTGACTAGCTTTTTTTTTTGGCTCCCTTTTGCACCAGGCCATGAAGAAGCAAGCATAAAACTTAAGGTACAGAAGTGCAGGAAGCTCAAGGTACATAATGATGCCTATTTCGAGTCTTGGACACATTTGATTTTCATGGTTTCGAAGATTTGGAAGTAGTAGTAGTAGTAGTATTATACATAGGTTATTTGGACAGGTCATGTTTAGTGTTATACGCATTTGTTCAGCTTATACATGATGTTGAATCCCACAGGAGAATATGAATGCTGATCCTAATGAGGGGAATGCAAGCAACATTGATTTGTTAGATTATCACAAGATTGATCCGGTTCCAAGTTCAAAGGCAGCAATAAGACATGGACCCGTTCAGCATGACGTTCCTCTTATGCCTTATATCCCCAAGCCCCCGTCTCCTGAACCAAATGACCCTGATGATGGGGATGTTTTTCATCCTTAGTAGCTCAGTTAGCCAAATGTCTTTAACCCATGGTTATGAGATCTTGAAACATGTCCACTAATAGAACATGTATATTATGAAATCATCTAAATAAGTTTCATAATTGGCTAGTAACTGTAAGCTTTGCTCACTTGTTCGTATGATTAGGCATTCAGGCCTCGTGCATTTGCAGCACGCCCAGACGTTTACCTTCTTTTATGGAAAGTAATCTCTGAAGGGAACTAAATGTAACCTTTCAATATTATTATTTCATTTTCGTACAGAAGATATCATCTGCAGTTCCAGTGCGATACATGGATTATTAGCGCTTTTTTATTCTAATAACATCAAAGTTGATAGAATCTTTGAACAAAACTTAAATAGAAAGAGTTAAGTTCGTGACTTTGTGGTCTTAGACATGTCTCTTGGAGGACCTATGTACATGACCATTGCAGCTTGTTCATCGAACAACACCTACTACTTTTTTTTATTTATTTTTTAACACCTACTACCTTTGCTTCAAAGTTGTTTTAGTTTTTCCTTTCAACATTGGGATGGTGATTCCTTTTTGGCTAATTGTAGTGGTTTAATCCGGTTTGCTTATAATTAGTTCCAGCCATTTCCCTAACCATCTCAAAATATGTTTAAATCATGGTTTGAACCTGAAACTGTTGGAATAAACATGATTCGATTCAAGTGATAAAACATCTCAGATGGTCCTGTGGAACCTGTAAGAGCATTAAGCATGATTGCTATTGATTTCGGGTTCCCATAACAAGATGATTGAGTAATAATGGGATGAATTCGGCTGGAGTTATGCACGAATTAGATGAGGAAGACACACGAAATTAGTGAGGGTATTAGGTGTGATTAGTGATTCTTTATTAACCTTAAATTAGGGTTAATGTCTCTCTATTTATAATGAGAGTATTTACACATTCAACCCCTCTGGTGTTTAATGTGTGTAACATTAGTCCTCATAGTTCCAATCATCTAATGGGAAACTCTATAGTATGTCTTTAAGAGTAAATACGCCCATTATATATTTACTAGACATAGGGATTTCAGTTATCGTCAATTATCATATCAGGAATGATAGATGATCAGTGACGGTCACACTAACGTGGTTCCAACAGGAACTTAGAAATGGCTGCTTGACCCTAAACCAACATGTGGGAAATGGCTGCTTGACCCTAAACCAACATTGTTATGGTTTTCAAAGCTATTTATTATTGGATCGAATCTTGATCATTTTTAATTAAAAGAATCATTGACAAGTTAATTCTAGTGTTATTTTTGCCAAGTTTATATAGGTGGACACTTTTAGATTTTATGGGCTAGCCAATGGCAAGCCCATAATGGTAAGCCCATTTGGTTTAGATGTTTAAACTTTAACGGTTCACTTCTTCAAGAATCCAACGTTCTGAGTTATTTTCCCCTCTATAACTTATGTCTTATCCTTAAATTTACGACATATTCTAATCAAACTTCTTAAAATCCATGTTTTAATACTACTAGTCATTTTTCATACTTAAAATAACCAACGTGAATAACACGTAACTACCCAACTCAAATGCAACCTTTATTTAACACATTGTAAGTAGTTGTGCTATTGTTTCAAGCTGGTAATAGAAATAGAAACATCTGCTTATTTTTCCGGTAACATTGACTAGTTTAGTAGGTTGGTACGGCACCACAATCAAATGGCATTGACCCTACAATCAAGAAAACATCCTTCAATATGAAGTTATTTTTGTTACTTTATCCATTTCTATTCCGAGTAGTTGTATCACTTTTTAACAACCCATTTCTATTTTTGTGTTATCGCCACTTTCTCACCATCCTCCATATTCTTTTTCTGTTAAAATATCATTTAACTTATTAAAACACATAGCTACATGTTTACAAGCTAGTTTAAAGGTTTGCATTAGATAGACGAGCATGGTACCCGCGCAATGCGGCGGCGGTAACGGCGACGGCGGTTTAGTGGTGTTGGTGACGGGTGGTGATGACATCGACAATTGGGAGTGGTGTAAGTTGATGTTAAGATAATAGTAGAAATATTTTATAAGATAAGGACTTAGAATGTAAATTAGCATGATAAGGGTTTAGAGTGTAAATTAATTCATTGAGGGCAAATTTGGTAATCTTTAATAACCCTTTCCATAATGGGTGTTTATTAAGGGCAATTTCGTACTTTCGTATGTAACTATTGTGTAACACTTTCTATTTTAAGAGGGGTGAATAATCTTTATAAAAGAGTATAGATAGCAAAACCAGACTAGTAGATAGATGTCGATCTATCATAGAACAAAGGACATTAATTAGGTTCTATCACCGAACCCTAATCGGTTTAAATCAAGCGCAAGTTGTGTTGAATTCAACCCAACCAATTCAACCCGATCCCAATGCATCTCTTGTTTTTGCACATTATAACAAAAGACACTAAAAAACACCTACTAAACTAATCACAAGAATACACCTAGAGTAATACATATTATCCAAAGAGGAATTGCAACGAAGATATTTGTCCTCGCTATAAATTAAAATGTCTTTCTCATTGATTTATCTATGACCAAATGTATGTATTTGTATGTAATAATAAGCACTATTAAATAACACAATAAAACGTAAGTTTTATGTATATATAATGAAAAGTTGTTTATTAAGTAAAAGAAAATTTTAATTTTATTAAATAGAAAGAAAATACTTTTTGAAACATTAAAACATGTCCTATTTTGGTTTTGGTGGAAAATATCTCTCTATATAACTAAGAAATGATATGTTTTTTCCTAGATGACATTTAATTTTTTGTCACATTGGATTTTTAATGACTTGTCATTTTTTCCATTTAAATTGTTATATTTATCTTGCCTTGTATGATCTTAATCATATTCTAATTTTAATCATCAATCATAATCATAATTAATCATTAATATTTAATTATTGTTCTATTTTCTATATGAATACAAAGAAGTTTATATACATTATAATATGTTATTTTATTAAATCAATGAAAATTATCTTTTTTCAAATGAGATTGTTTGTTATATTATGTTTATTTTTTTGAAAAGTAATTATTATATTATATTTAATAAATATATATCATTTTTTTATGATTTATAAATATTTATGTTTCATTAGTCATGTTTTAACATATTTGACGTATATCATATATTCATAAACTATAATTTTATTGTTTGCATCAGTCGTAATTTGACAGTTTTTTATATTATCATAAATTATGAATAATAAAGTAACTATCAGTTATTGTATTTTTTATTTATATCCTCAGTCAGCCCCGCACAACGTACGGGTTTAATCTAGTTTTAGTATAAGTGAAACAAAAAATAAAATAAAATAAAAAAAAAAAGAATAATCTATATTGAGTCCATGCTATAAATGGTCCGGGAATATTTTGTTTTGATGGGAATTGAAGATACAAAATAAAATAATAGTTGCAAATATATGTCTTTGGCTCCTTGCTATAGGTTTAATCAACTTTTTTGTCGCATAGCGACCAATATGACATTTGCTATAGGTTTTCCTTGCTTTGGGCTCTTTTGTTGTATTGGCAAATGGTGACTTTTTGGTTGTATCATCCAAGAACTAGCACCACACAAAGCAAGGCCCTAAAATATAATTGCAAATAATTAAACTAATCTAAAAACATGTGATAGTGATATTAGTTATGATTGTGTGATTTGAGAAAGTTAACCATGGGATTAAGCAAGGATCACCTCATTCATCACTATCAAAAGTTGTTTATGTGTTAGTTAACAAACACCTTTACTTTAAAACTAGTTATATAATTACAAGTATTCTCTAAGCTATCGATCAACTCTAAACTCTTAATATCATAGGTTCAATTTACGTAATTAAATCTAATATTCCCATCAACCTTTTCAGTTTAGTTACAATATATATGCTTTCATCTTTCTCATATCAACTAGTCCGTGTAAGGTGTAACATTTTATACTTTGTTTCAAATATTTTTGTACATTATTACTACAATATTATAAACATGTTGAATTTGATGAAAAAGATTAAGTCGATTTATGCTTAACTAGAGATCAAATATTTGATTAATTATATGGTTTATTAATAATCAATCATGCATATTATATATAATCAAATGAGGTGCATTTTTCTCTTAGTTGTTGAGTTGGGATAATAGTGGTGGCATCTGACTTTTATTCACTTGTAGTATGAGTAAATCATTCACTTTTGAAGTTGACTATATATCTCTCTCATGATGATATTCATTACCTAAAGAAGAGATCGAGATTGATTATGTTTTCCAACATACTCACATTTGTTTTGTATCTGTTGGGTGTGCAAATTCTATCCCCTAATAATAAAAAAGATAATCTTAGATTAAGCTTGGTGAGTTACTCCTTCAATTATTAATAGGAATGTACATGATCCCGTTTGATAGATTTTAGCTTAAAATCTTGTTTGAATTGATAAAAACAGATTAATGTTTTACAAACCGTCTAAATTGTCGTGTCAAACCAAACAAATTCAATCAAAATCAATCAGAGAAATGCTAAATACACAAACCAATTACAAACAAACATCTACAAACTGATGTGGCAAATTAAGTGGACCAATCAAATGCAAAATCATTTTTTCTTTCTTCATTCTCTCTTTTCATGTTATTGGTCACACATGATGATGCAATCTGCTTGCACTGCCAGTCAAACCAAGAACACAAAACGAAACTGGAATCGGATTCTTATTAATTCTCAAGAAATCAAAGTACCAAAAAATTGTCTTCCAATTGAAAAGACAACCCCAATATAAATACTAACCCTAAGCCTACAAACAAGGACTTAAAGAAGGAAACAAGTATCTTCTGAAACATATAAAAGATCACGACAAATAAAAACTAATAATAGGAAAATAACCAATACCAGCTGGAGAATTAATTCCTTGACCTTGGGCTTAGCATGGATCATTGACTTGTTGCTGCACAGGCCCACAGCCCACAATAAGCCCCTGAGCCCAATCTGAGTCCATTGCATCATTCTCTCCCCCCTTCGAAAAGACTCGTCCTCGAGTCAAATGGATCATCTTGTTCAGGAAGAAACAGAGATAAATCAGCCACATTAAAAGTTGCTGATACATTATAGTGACCTGGTAACTCAATCTTGTATGCATTGTCATTAATCCTTTCCAACACTTTAAACGGTCCATCAGCTCGGGTTGTAATTTACCAGCATGACCCCCGGGGAAACGCTCCTTACTAAGATGAACCCACACGAGATCACCCTCCTTGAACACTACCCTTCTACGCCGGGTGTTAGCCCTTCGTTGATACACGATGTTATTGTTAATAATTTTCTCACGTACCTGCTGATGTATGAGCTTAACTTGAGCAGCTCTATCCTCTCCTTCCACGCTAAACTGAGTAGTAGCTGGTAATGGGGCAAGATCCAATGGAGTGAAAGGATTGCGACCGTAAACAATAAAAAATGGGCTCATACTAGTGGACCTGTGATTGGAACGATTATAGGCAAACTCAGCTTGAGGCAGAACCATGTCCCACTGTTTTGGGTTGGATCCTACAAGGCTTCGTAACAGATTTCCTAAGCTGCGGTTGGTCACTTCTGTTTGACCGTCGCTTTGAGGGTGATGGGCATTACTAAAATTGAGTCGAGAACCCAACCGCCTCCACAATGTTCGCCAGAAATGCCCCACAAACTTAACATCCCGGTCGCTAGTTAGAGTTTTGGGTATCCCATGAAGTCTTACGATTTCAGCAAAGTACAATCTAGCAACTTGGCTAGCATCATACGTCTTTAAACACGGAATAAAATGAGCCATTTTAGAGAACCTGTCAACAACCACCATAACTGAATCTTTTTGCCTCTGAGTCTTTGGAAGTCCCACAACAAAATCGAGGCTCACATCTTCCCAAGGACCTTCAGGAACCGGCAATGGAGTATATAACCCTGCATTCGAGTGATGTGTCTTAGCAATATGGCATGTTCTACACCTGTCAACAATGCGGTGCACATCTGGGCTCATCTTGGGCGAATAGTGTAACATTCGTGGGATTTGACTTTAGTTGACCCGTAAATTTTATGTACTTTTGACTTAATTGGTATTAATTAAGTGTTATATGATCGAGTTGCTTGTGATTTAATTGTACTCAAGGTGTTTATATGATTTGTTGATCGTGTAATTTAATATTGTTCGAGGACTAGTCGAGGTCACTTGATCGATTTAATTGGTCGTTTAATAAAATGTTCAAGGATTGTTATAATGGAAATAAGCTAGGAGGTGTATGTCTTACCCATGGGTTGACCCAAACCCATACCCAACCCATGACCCTACCCAACCTTATCTCTTGCACTATCACCCTATCCCACCACTCATTCTCTTACACTTCTCTCCCCTCATTCATTACTAAAATCACCAACCATCTTACATCTCTATCTCTCTAAATTAAATGCACAAAATTGAATGTTTCAAGTAAGATTTTGTTAGGGTTTCTCATCATCACCATAATAGCAATAACATATCAAAAGATTGGAGTTTTAAAGTGCAAGAATTTCCTCAATTGGGTCAAATTTCGGGTTTAGCTTTTGGTGGAAGAATTTGGTAAGTAAATGCATCTCAAATTTCATCATTTTACATTTATAAACTTGTTTCATAACTAAAACTTGGGAGTTCTTGGTCGGATTCGGAATTAGGGCACTTAGGGTCAAGAAATTAGGGTTTCAAGTCATGAATGGGTCAAGATCGATTTTTTGTTAGTTTAAGTTGATGTTTGAGTCGAATTTGTGGCATGGGTTATACTCATTTATGTCAAATAGGTTGTTTGTGCTTCAAACAAGTCTTGAAACTCTTCAAAACCGATTCTTAGCTCAATTAGGGTTTCTAAAACCTTCAAACGGGTCAAACTCGATTTAAGCATGAAATTTGTGTTAATGGATGGATTTCTTGGTGAGGGTTTTGTTTAATTATGTTCATTAAAGCTTATTTAGGTGTTAAACTGAGTTGCCAACCCACCTTGGTCGATTGGAGGCCTGAAATTAGGGTTTTCAAGGTTTTGGGTCATGTTTTTCTTTCCTTTGCTGCTGCTGTACGAAATTGTTGCAGGAGGCGTAGGTTACGCCTAAAAGGGGCATAGTATATGCTGCCCATTTGTGTCTTGGCGTAAGGTACGGCCCTTTGGGCGTAAGTTACGGTGCCCTCAAACCTCGAATTGGACCTTACGCCATATCCCTTGTTAGGTCCAGATTTAGTCCAGACTTACTGGACTGGCTCCAGACTGGACTACTGGAACCTTACTTAGGTTTATTAAGAAAACTTGTTTTGCTGGTCTCGCTCCAGACCCGACTACTGGAGCCTCACTGAAGATCTGACCAGAAAACATATTCTACTGGACCTACTCCAGACTTGGAATCTGGAGTCCCTCTAAAGATTTGTCCAGAAATAATTGAAGACTAGTGAGCATTTACTTGTACAGGTAATCTGGAGCATTCTCCAGATTAGCTCACTGAAGACTTCACCCCAGTATTCAACTGGACCTACTCCAGACTTGGAATCTGGAGTCCCTCTAAAGATTTGTCCAGAAATAATTGAAGACTAGTGAGCATTTACTTGTACAGGTAATCTGGAGCATTCTCCAGATTAGCTCACTGAAGACTTCACCCCAGTCCAGATCTACTCTACTGAAGACATTCTGACTGAAGTCAAAGACTGAAGTCTGAAGGAAGAAGACTTAACAAATGGCGGAGTGAATTTGTTGTCTATAAATACTAAGTCATTCCTTGAACAAAAATACTTTTTAGCATACACCTTGCAAGAAAGTGAATTTGTCTAAAATACTCTCGATCTTAAACAGGGATACTTCACAACTTTAAGTATCTCGATCCTAAAGAGCTATTTGACAAATATAGATCATTTGTAATCATAGGTTGTTAGGATACTCACTTAATTGTGTTATCTTGATTCCGCAACAACCTTGTATTTTATTTAAACATCAATAAATGAAATACCCATGAAACATACATAATGGTCCACTTTATTTGTTTATTGCTTTAAGTCTTGTATTACTTTGTTTATATATCTTGCATCTTTATTTACAAGTAATACTAGTCCATATCTAGTGATTATTAGACTTGTTGTATTTTACACTTTCTATTGGTTAACCATCTCGTTAATTAAAGGGACTCACATCCCTTCTGTTTACGCCAATAAATCGATCTCCAGACGCCAAAAGTGGACTATGCAGGTCGGCGTACCTTACGCTGGTCCTAGCGTACCTTACGCCAGGTTGGTCTTGGCTGAGCGTAGCTTACGCCAGGGTTGGCCGTACATTACGCCTGAAGAAGATGACCACCGTAAGTTACGGTGCCCCTGGCCGTAACTTACGGTTGAATTGTGAATTTAAGGTTGTATGATGGTACATGTTCGTATCAAGGTTGTGGGGTTCATTAATTGATCCAATCAAGGTTTCAAGGCTTGGTGATCGTTTAACGACCCCAATTATGAGATCATTTAATGAACCAATCAAGGTTTCAAGGTTAAACGGTTGTTATCCCGACACTTGTTTCTTATAGTCAAAACCTACGAACTCACCAACTTTATGTTGACGTTTTTAGTACACTTTTCAGGTAATCAAGTGAATCAAAGACGTGATGGATGATTGCATTGCATGTGATAGGATTGAGCTTGGACTTTTGTGGATCCGTGATTCATTGCTCCCGTTTATGGGTTATGCCTAGGATCGTTAACCATCATTTGATCTATTTTTGTAAACTGTTGATGGTGTTGTGCTCCTTGTGCATTATTTGATCCGTGACTTGTATTTGTACTTGAATTATGTATGGATTGCTCAATCCTTGAATGCATTTAGCTTTCTCTACTTAATTTCCATGTCATGCTGAACTTTCTATTAACGCCCCATGTTTCCGCCTTGTTGGGGTGTTACAGAATGGTATCAGAGCCGTGGTTGTAGAGAATTAGGTGGAATGACCTAGACTATGACCATTGCATAAACACTTCATATTTAGCTTGCATGATAGGAAATTATGTGTGCGATGTGATTTGTTTGGAATGTGTGGATTTGTTTGATCGGAGTTCGTAGGGTTTTGATAAGCTTAGTAATTGATGATCGAAATAGTGTCGGGATACACCGTGAATTATTGGATCGTTGTGATGAATACTGATGTGTGGAATCTTGGAACCATTTATTATTGGTCCCTAGCAATGTAAAACGATGGCATTGGCGGAAGTATGACATTCGGTAATCATAGAGGAGCCTGATCAACGAATCTATGATTACCCTATGTCATATGGAAGTTAATGATCTCGTGGATTGCGCATTGCGGATGAGGTATAGTAGGTAACCCGGTGTGTCTAATGAGTATTGGTTAGGTGGAGGGTTAGCCGCTGGTACACCCTGTATACATACCCGACCAATACTTAGAGGACATAACGGAACCGAGTCCTGATATCCATTCAATATATTAACGGTGTGGAGGGTTAGCCGCTGGTACACCCTGTATACATACACCTTTAATGTAGTGAATGTTGAAGTTAGATTCGGACTATACTAAACCCGCCTTGTTATGACTTGACCCCTTTGATATGATGATTAATTGAGTTGTGATTGTATCGTTGATTGTGAATTGTATGATCGTTGAAGCCTTAGATTATTGCCATGATAATATCCCCGTAGAGATAATTATATTCATGCAACGATTAACTTGTTAATTTGGATGTGGAAATTGTGTGTTACTTGAAGGTCGATTTTTGGTATTCGGGTGTGAATTGTGAGACTTAACTTGTTAATCTAACACGTGTGTTCAGGAAAGATGGTTAGACCAAGGAGAGTTAACACCAACTATAGGCGTCAAAACGAAGAAGAGGAACCGGTTGATCAAGAAAATCTTGGTGGGAATCGAGGTGGTAGAGGTGGTAGGGGTGGTCGAGGAGGTAGGGGAAATCGTGGTGGTCGTGGTGGCCGAGGTGGCCGGGGTGGTGCTAATCCCCCGGTAAGAGCCGAGGTCATCACTCAAGCTCTCAATGAGCTTATGCCGGAACTTGTGGCCCGAATCTCGGCGGCCATGGATAGGAATGAACAAGAAGAACCGGAAAATGAAGCGGTTCATGTTGAGAACGAGGATGAAGACGTGAATGTGAATGGTGATGGGATTGGGGGAGATGCTTTCGTCCAACAAAGAGTCAACAACAATGCTTACCGTCAAGGTTGTATTTTTAAAGATTTCAAGGCTTGTGGAGCTCCGGAGTGGAAGGGTGAAGGTGGAGCCACCGGTTGTTTAGAGTGGCTAGAGAAGATTGAATCCGTGATTCCTAGAAGTGGATGCACTTATGAGCAAAGAGTTTCTCACGCCACCGGGATGTTAAGTGGTGATCCACTTGAATGGTGGAACCTTGAGGTGGATAACTTGGGGATCGATCTTGCTAACTCCATTCCTTGGGAGAATTTCAAGCAAATGATCATTGCTAAGTATTGCCCACCTTATGAAATGAGGAATTTTGAAGAAGAATTCACTAAGCTCACCATGAAGGGTGCCGATCATGTGGGGTACACTCGCCGTTTTGTCCAACTTTCTAGACTCATGCCCCACTTGGTTAGGCCCGAAGAGCACAAGGTGGAGAAGTATGTGGTTGGTTTGCCCCATAAGGTGAGAGTACTTGTTTCTCACCCAACCATACCACTAACTATAAATGAAGCTATCACCCGAACCGCTAGTGTCACCATGGAGCTTGTGAAGGGTGGTGAACTAGGGAAGAATGATACTAAGAGGAAGGATGTGCCCGAATCTAGTGGCACGAAGAAAGAAGAGAGGAATCATCACAAGAAGGCTATTAGAGGTGGAAAGGTGTTTGCGGCGGTTGCGCCGGCAAGAGAAGCTAACACCGGGGTTGTTTCTTTATGCCCTCGGTGTAATCGTCATCATAGGTCTCACACTCGGTGTGATGCTTGCTTTCATTGTAATCAAGTGGGTCACATTTCATGAATGTGTCCTACCAATCCTCGTGCCGCTCCTTTGAACCCTTTGCCTCTCAATGTTCGATATCCTCCTATGGCCCGGGGAAATTGTTACGAGTGTGGTAGCCAAGACCACTACCGTAATAGGTGCCCAAACCTCATTGGCCAACAAGTTCAAGTGACCGTGCATCCGAATCAATTGCAAATTGCCGGTCCCAATCAAAATCGAGGACAACAAGGTCAACAACAACAAGCTCCCCAACAACAACAACTAGCACCACGTGGAAGAGCTTTTGCCGTGAATGCGGCCGAGGCTCGGGTTGACCCAAATGTTGTAGCAGGTACTTTTCTTCTCAATCATCAATATGCTACCGTGTTATTTGATTCTGGGGCCGATTATAGCCTCATTTCCAATGATTTTATCCCGTTGATCGATGCTAGCCTTAGCCCGTTGACATATTACTTTGAACTCGAAATGGTAAATGGTGGATTGTCTAGAATTAGCCAAGTTGTCCGTAATTGTGTGCTAGAATTATGTGACTACCCGTTTTACATAGACTTGATGCCTTTTGATATCGGTAGTTTTGATGTGATCGTGGGTATGGATTGGTTGTCGGCTATAAATGCGGTGATCGATTGTGGTAGTAGGGTTGTGAGGATACCATTAGAGAACGGGGAAGAGTTAGTAGTCCAAGGTGAGACAACCGAGCCATGGGAAGGGAAAATCTATAATGTAAACGTCACCAAAGTTGAGTTGAAAACCGTGCCCGTAGTTAAAGATTTTGCGGATGTATTTCCGGATGACTTACCGGGTTTGCCTCCATCTCGTGAGCTTGATTTTCGTATCGACCTCATTCCTAATGCTACTCCCGTGGCCAAAGCGCCTTATCGCTTAGCCATGACCGAAATGCAAGAGTTGGCCGCCCAACTCAAAGAACTTCAAGACAAGGGCTTCATTCGCCCTAGTCAATCGCCATGGGGCGCACCGGTCTTGTTTGTCAAGAAGAAGGATGGATCTTTCCGCTTGTGTATTAATTATAGAGAGTTGAATAAGTTGACGGTGAAGAATCGTTATCCTCTTCCTAGGATTGACGATTTATTGATCGACTTCAAGGTGCTCAATATTTCTCCAAGATTGATTTGAGGTCGGGTTACCATCAATTGAGGGTCCATGAAGATGACATTCCTAAAACCGCTTTCCGAACAAGGTATGGGCATTTTGAATTTACGGTGATGCCTTTTGGGTTGACCAATGCACCGGCGGTGTTCATGGATTTGATGAACCGGGTGTGTCGGCCCTACCTAGATCAATTCGTCACTGTCTTTATCGATGACATCCTTATTTACTCTAAAACAAAGGAAGAGCACGCCGAGCATTTGAAGCTAGTGTTGGAGTTACTTCGGGGAGAAAGATTGTACGCCAAGTTCTCCAAATGTGAATTTTGGCTAGAAGAGGTCCATTTCCTTGGTCACGTGGTGAGCAAGGAGGGTATTCATGTGGACCCTGATGTGACTAACTTATACCCATTGCCCACATTGTTTTTGGCCTTTATATTATATGTTTTTTGTCGAATTTGTGTGCATTTGGCGCGTTTATGTGTTTGTTAGTGTTTTCAGGTTCTAAACAAGTACGCGTTCATTTTGTGCAAATTCGGATGATTATTGGCCAGAAGTCATTTGTGAAGTCGAGAGTCGTTTCGAGTGGAAGAGATAGCGAGTGTCGGGATCGTAAGATGAAGGTTGTGCACCAAGCATTTGACTGCGCCGCAGTGGAGATGTACGTGGTCCACTGCGCCGCAGCCATTATCCACGGCCTTGTTCGTTCAAACCCCCACTGCGCCGCAGTGGGGATGGTTTGATGGGTACTGCGCCGCAGTCAGATATAGGAAAAAAAGGACGTGGAAATGCACTGCGACGCAGTGGTGGTGAACTGGACCACTGCGCCGCAGTCAGCACCAGTCAGTCAACCAGTTGGTCAACCAGTGGAGGGACTGCGACGCAGTGGGGGCCTTACACGCTCACTGCGCCGCAGTGAGTACAC
>CM067175.1:69151098-69241098 GCA_034093135.1 Erigeron breviscapus
AGATGGGTACCGCACAAGGACTCATACTCTCCCGAATTAGCCCCTTTTCAAGGAGCTCTGTAACCTGCCTATGTAGCTCATCATATTCTTTAGGACTCATTCTGTATGCGGGCTTATTTGGGATACTCGCTCCTAGAAGGAAATCAATATAATGCTGAATATCCCGCATAAGTGGCAAGCCGGCTGGAATTTCAGTGGGAAAAACATCTTGGAATTCGGCGAGAAGTGGCCTAATCTCATCAGGTGCGGTGGTAGTACTCCGGTTAACTTCAGTGATTACCATGGCATACATAATGACTGGCTTTGTAGCTCGTGTAAAATCAAGAAATGCTGATTTGTTAAGTACAAGAGCTTCTGTTCCCGTGTCTCGTGTATCCAGAGGTGCTAATGTGACATTTACCCCATCTTTCTTAAAAGAATATGTATTATGAAACCCATCATGTCAGACATGTCTATCATACTGCCACGGCCTTCCCAATAGGATGTGACACGCATCCATTGGAACTACTTCACACCAAATCTCGTCTGAATAACGTGTTCCAATACTGAACTGAACTAAGCATCGTTGATTAACCTTCACTACATTACCCTTTTTCAGCCAAGTCAACTGATAGGGATCAGGATGGGGTTCGGTTTTCAACCCCAACTTTTCAACCATTGTTGTGGCGACCATGTTTTCACAACTGCCCCCATCTATAATGACTGTACAAACCTTCCCCTTTGAAGTGCATTTCGTCCTAAAAATGTTATGCCGCAACCAAAGAGTATCATCCCCACCTTTAGCAGCTGTAGTACTCAGGGCCCGTTGAGCAACTAAAGCCTCACCCTTATCTGGATAAATTATTTCAGTTGGTTCTTCCCTTGATGGTTCTTCTTCTGTATCATAGACGGGTAATGGGTCCTCGGCGAGGGTAACTAACTGAGTGTTCGGGCATTCTCTTGCAAAGTGACCCAGTCCCCCACACTTAAAACATCGTGGTGATCGGGGTGCTCCAGAAGAGGCATTAGAGGCGGTTTCGGGTTTTGTTGGGGTCTCGGTTTTGGCTGGAGTGGAGCGACTACCCATGGAAGTTCCTGAAGCTCCTCGTGAGAACTCAGACTTTAGTGGGTTGGTTCTAGTAACAGTCGACTTACCCTTCATCTTAAGTTGTTTCTCCACTTTTAGTGCTAATTGGCAAACACCATTATATGTCCAATACGGTTGTAACTGAACAATGTCAGATATATCAGGCCGTAAAGCCCCCAAAAAACGGGCAATAATCTGCTCTTCTTCTTCTTCAGCCCCACACCTCATCCTCAACCTGTCAAAATCCACAATCAATTCCTCAACGGTGGATGACCGTTGGGAAAGGTTATGATATTTCAAATATGCTTCCTGGCGAAAATTAACAGGTAAGAACTTCTCACGTAACAACTTTCGCATTTTATCCCAAGTTTTGACTTTTGAGCGCCCCTCCTGGGCTCTCGTTTTTTTTGACATGTTCCCACCAAAGAGAAGCATATTTACGAAGTTTTATAGCAACTAATTTAACTTTGTACCTGTCAGGGATGTCTCTGAGATCAGAAATCCGTTCAACCGTATGAAGCCAGTCAATAAATTCATTAGGTTGAGCCTTGCCATCAAACTCGGGAATGTCTACCTTGATTCCCAAGCTACATAACGGATCTGGTCGGTCTTCTTATCGGGCAAACGGGTTCCAACGAACATCATTCCCAAATGGATTATATTCACCCATCCCTCCATCCCAGATGAAGGAATCAGTATCGGTTTCCTCTTCACGGTCTTCCTATTGCAGCTCAAGATCCCGGATCCGCTGTTGCAGGCGAGCAATCTCCTCAATATCTCGTGGGTCTCGCCTAACATCCTCGTTGCCTCGGTCGGCGGCTCTACGGGGATGTCTATAAAAACGCCCCCCACGATCACCCATCTACAATCTCGCTGTGCTCTAATACCAAGCTGATGCAATCTGCTTGCACTGCCAGTCAAACCAAGAACACAAAACGAAACTGGAATCGGATTCTTATTAATTCTCAAGAAATCAAAGTACCAAAAAATTGTCTTCCAATTGAAAAGACAACCCCAATATAAATACTAACCCTAAGCCTACAAACAAGGACTTAAAGAAGGAAACAAGTATCTTCTGAAACATATAAAAGATCACGACAAATAAAAACTAATAATAGGAAAATAACCAATTCCAGCTGGAGAATTAATCCCTTGACCTTGGGCTTAGCCTGGATCATTGACTTGTTGCTGCACAGGCCCACAACCCACAATAAGCCCCTGAGCCCAATCTGAGTCCATTGCATCACATGAGTTTGTATAAATGTGTTTGTAATTAGTTTGTCATTATAGCATTGCTCAATCAATAAGCCAATTTAGTTTAGCCGGTTTTAACGGTTATCGTATTTTGAAAATCAATAGATAAGAACCGGTAGTAATATGTAACATATTAATGTTGGGTAACATCATTGGCTTCATATGTCACGATATTATTTTTTTTATTTTTTTTTAACGGCATACTATTATCTACATATAGGGATTCATACACGTTGTGCCAAGAAACCGATTATTGATAGGGGTGTAAAATGAGTCAAACCTACTAAAAAACTATTCGCATTCGACTTGTAAAAAGTTTGTTTTGAGCGGAGCCTAAACAAGTGCGAGCCGAATTTGAGCTTAACCGTAATCGTTTATAAATCGAACCCAAGCTTGAACTTCGAATGCATAACTCGATTAAGCTCGCGAGCCTAAACCAACTTTTGTAGGTATACTTAATCTAATACCTAACGAATTATTTTCACGAGCTTTTGATAATCGAGCTTAGTTTTGATCACTTACCGAGTTCAAGCTCGAGACAAGCTCTAGTAAAACATTAACTCATTTACATTTTTTTACCTATGATCATGATGGACGTTCATAAAATTCTGTCCAGTATAAATTCCATTAACAATGCACCAATGGTACGTAAAAGAGCTGATCTTGAGTCGAACTCGAGCTTCTTTATTACACCACGAGTTTGAGTTTGAATAGGCCCGATCTCGAGCAGTACCGAAAGTCGAACTCGGCTCGTTTTGGCGCGTATATATCCCGGGTTTTTTATTTAAATGATTTGGTTGTTTATTAAATCCCCACAAGCTTCAAAATGGCGTGACTTGTGGCCTAAGATGAACTTGGTGGACAT
The DNA here is from genome assembly GCA_034093135.1 of Erigeron breviscapus. NCBI lineage: Eukaryota > Viridiplantae > Streptophyta > Magnoliopsida > Asterales > Asteraceae > Erigeron > Erigeron breviscapus. The sequence goes on from CM067175.1 coordinate 69,154,284, forward strand.
TATGTATATCTTGAGATACACGAACAAATTACTTAATTGATAGATGAATAAATCCATATATATATGAGCAACTTTTTGATATCTATAAGAGTGGGGTACTAGGGTGTATACTTTGTGGGTTGAAATATAGGAGTACATAACTTTTGTATTTCTTAATATGGCATGTTCAACTACTCATTGCTGAATTTACATTAGAACTTTACGAATAAGGAAAAAAAAGATTACATTATTTTTGTACGTACATGTACGATTCTGAAAAATGTAATATCTTTATTGGTCCATCATCAGATTTTCATTCATGTTAGGTTCACGTATTACATACTTTTGTTGTTAATTCATTCTTTCATCTTTTGTTTATTTACAATGCTTCACGTAATCTCTTATATTAATAAAAAAAATGTGATGATGTCATTTTATTTAAAAGAGAATTTCATAGCATGTTAATATATTATCTTGATATTTTTATGACATCATCTATAAAAAAAATGGGCAAATAAAAAAAAATGGAAACTTATTTAAATATATTATGATTTTAAATAACTTTAGTAGATAATCATAGAGAGGTTTCTATTTTACTTAATCTTTAGGAAGAAAAAAAAACTAAAAATCAAAACCGTATAATTAATTAATTAAATTTTTCATAGTGTCTTTATTCATTTAATTAACTAATTTTCTTTTTTCTCTCGATGTCATGATAACTAAAGTAAAATGTTAAGTGTTTCCAAAAAGGGTCAATATTAAAATAGAAAACAAATTTGTAAATTAAAATTGATTATTGTAATATAAGAGATTTACAATGAACTAGTATATGATAAATATATTAGAATTACCTTTGTTTATAGATTTAACAAAAGACGATAGTAGCTTCTTTTTTGTGTACGTACACAAACATCTTCCTTGTACACAGAAACTTAATTACAAAATGAAAACATGGTTATTAGTTTGTTCTAACGTCTATATCAAGATTTCACACCCAAAATGTATAATGGATTATATATATAACAACATAATCTCACACACTCTTAATTATACCTTCAACAAAAATCCCCTCTTTCATTAGTTTTTGTGTTTTGTTTTGCTAAATTTTAGTTGATGAATGTAAGACAATGGTTGCTACTATGTCTTCGACTAAACCACCACCTAATTCTAAGGTGATACCGGCCGCGGCACCAACAAAGCCTAAGCGTGCGCCTCTATCGCCTTCAAGGAACGACAACAATGCTCCTCCTCCCCCTCTTCCACGAGGGCCGATATCTAAAAATGTCATCGCTTCACGATATTTGTCTGCTACTCCATCCTCAAATTTTGATACAAAAAGAATGACCTCATCTTCATCATCTTCTTCTTCTACTACAACGTCTTCGTCTTCTAATTCTGTTTATTCTCCTAAGAAGCGAGATCAATCAGTGGAACGACGTTATTCTGGCAATAATGTAATGAAAAGCTCTATAAGGAGTTTGTCTGTTTCATTTCAAGGTGAATCCTTTGCTCTTCCTGTTAGCAAAGTTTCAAATCCAACAAATAATAATGTCTCAAGAGGTACTTATGAAAGGAAAAAGGCTCGTGGGACGCCAACTAGGAGTTCTACAAGATCAAAGAATAAAGAAAGTTTTATGACAATGAGCGTAGATTTTGATAGCGAAAAGATGAAAATGAGAACATCTAACGCTATGAAGGAGTTAAGAAAATCCTTAAACGCAGATATTGAATGTGATTCTGATAATTCTGATCATGGAATTTCTGATAATGTAAGTGTCGGGGGTCGTCGGGCTATAGTAGTGCCAGCCAGATTTTGGCAAGATACTATTAATCTTCTCAAACGAGTCCAAACAGATCCGGTTTCAGTTTCATCACAGCCACTGTTGAGGAACAGTACTAAGGTAATGTCAGGATTCAAGGCTTTAGATAATGGTCCAAAAATATCTAAAACGCGTAATGGAGTAGTAGGATGTGCCAATAATTTGGGTAACAAGCCTTCGATTCTGAGTTTTCCTACTACTGTTGATGCAAGGAGAGGGAAGGTGGCAGAGAAGAAGCTTGATGATGCACATGTGTTGAGAATGTTGCATAACAAACATTTGCAATGGCGGTTTGCAAATGCTAGAGCGGATGCTGCTATGGCGGCCCAACAAGCAGCTACCCAGGTAACAAATACTCTGTACTCTATGGTTTGAAGTATACTATTTTGTATTATTCTTTTGTGTGTAAATATGATGATCTGTTTCAGAAAAGACTGTATAACGCATGGGTGACTATATCGAAAATGTGGAATTCTGTCATTTCCAAACGAACCGCAATTCAACATATGAAGATGAATTCGAAGCTACATTCTGTCCTCAAAAAACAGGTGATCGACAATGTGATTCTTTTCGTTCTGATTTCTTGTAAAGTAGCAATCGATCTCCCTGCTTGGCATCTTTTTTTTAGAAAGACACAAAAGACATATTTACAAAATGTACATCTGCCATGGGACTACAACCCACAACCTATAGGCCAATTGATAGCTCATCTCACATACCACAAGAGGGAAAGCTGGCCCGAAAGGTCCTGCTTGGCATTTTATGTTATTGTTCTGCATCTCATCTATTTGTTACATAATTTCTTGGGTATTTTTGTGTATGTAACAATATGCAGATATTGTATTTGGATAACTGGGATCTAAATGAGGGTGATCACTCCATCTCGTTAGCAGGGGTTATTATGGCTTTGGAGTCAAGCTCTCTTTGCCTTCCAGTTCAAAGTGGTGCAAAGGTATGAATCTTGATTTAGTCCATCTTTTTACATATGTCTAACTTCTCGGACAGTCCGAGTCTTGGAGAGTAAAAATGGTATACAAACTTATGTCTTTTGATTTAACAGGCAGATATTCCTAACTTGAAACATGCCATTTGCTCAGCCATTGACGTGATGGAGGCAATGGCAGTCTCAGTCTCGATACACTCTTTAATAACTAAGGTGACAAAGTTGGTTATACTATAACATTTGTTGCCCTCTAAAAAATCCTCTCATCTTCTAAACTCTATTTTCTTTCACTTGTCTTTCTCTTAATATAACCATATATAATATTAAGACAATTTTCGTAAGCAGGTTGAGCATGTGAATTCTTTGGCCTCTGAACTTGCGAGTGCAATGAAAACCGAATGTTCTTTGCTTGAGCAATGCAAAGACCTGTTCTCAGATTTGACACTCTTGGAGGTAAGTTTGCAAGAATGGAAAATGAATGTAGCAATGTGTACTCCCAAAATAAGTGCAATCTTCTATTTCTTGACAAGATTTATCCAGAAAACTCTTTATACATATGTAGAAATACATAAAAGGTTTGGAGTACAAATTAAATTACAAATTTCATCCATGTGGTAAATATTCGTTGAAACTTATGGGATCGGCTTTAGGGACTTCTACTAAGTTTTGAATCCTTGATATGTGATTGTACGGATCGGGATCTTCTTGTTTTAGAAACTGATATTGTTTACATAAACCAGATGCAGGATTGCAGTATTAGAGCACACACATTACAACTCATACCTTCAAGCCCAATGACACAATATTGGTGAAGAGCGATGTCCATTTGACAGACTTATTGAAAAACAGATTACTAACATGACACATATTGTAAATTACCAAGCCCTTTACGATCGAGCTAACTCAATTTCAATAAAATAGAGGGCATGCTGAGTATTATTCGTTTTTCATTCATTGATTTCGGTGGAAGATTGGAATAGAGCTTTGTATTCATAAATAAAGTAGGAATCATAACCTCATAATTCCATTGTATCTTCCAATTAGATATATGAGCAATATCTGTATAGGCCAGAAATTACATATGTAAATAAAAGTTCTTAGTTTCTAAAATGTACGTACATATCATTTTGTTGTCCAAATTTTCTTTTGGTACTTTGCTTGATGCATCTGATGCATATGTGAAAACAGGTTGCACTTATGTTATTGTTGAGCTGTCGATTTTTTAACTCCTCCATACGACCATACCTATCACCATCATCAATAGTACAAGCTGGTCAACTTTCTGTTGTCTCATTTTAATTGCTCAAGTCAAAAATCATGGTTGTTCGTTATAGACCCATCATTCTCAAGTCCGATGTAATTGTTATTTATAAATGTATGAGGTATATAAAGATAAATGGAAGATGGTTCATAAACTACTAAAGCAAATGTTGCGGCTATTTATCCTTAAATCAAAGAAAGGGTGATTATGTTAAGGGCAAAGTAGCCAAATTCTTAACTTCAAACCGCATGAAATAAGAGGTGTACAGATTACTTCCCTACATACGTATAATATGAAGTTAGAAACATTACTACGTATGTTAAAAGATGTATGAAATTGTATGCAATGATTTGAAATCCGGACTGAACTAGGAATTTGTGTCTAGAAGGGCTAAATTTGGGACGTTTTGATTAAATTGGGTTAATAAAATATATTACTCCCTCCGCCCCATTAAATTTGTCAACTTTTAAAATTTCAAAATTAAACTTTACCAACTTTGACCATATATATTTTTATATGTGTTTTATAATAGTTGATAAAAGTTATACCAATGAAACACACATCGAAAACACAATCAACTTATATAACTTTCATCAAATATTATATAACACAAACAAAAATAATTATGATCAAAGTTTATGAAGTTTGACATTGAAAATTTGAAAGTGTACAAGTTTAGTAAGACAGGGAATACTTTATTTAAGATCATATGTCTGCCTTACATCTTTTCTTTCAAACATATTCCTATTACCAAACTCAAAACATACCAAATGCTTTCTTATTCTATCACTTATCAAGCTTTAGACTAAACTATGAAAGACTTTCTTTTGCATTAGAAAACATGGCCCAAAACATGACTTTAGCTCAATGATTTATGAATTTACAAGTCTTTGCACTACAACAAATTAGTCAATTCTACACACTTTATTCTATACAATTTCGAAAAGTGCGTAAAATTTGTTGGATCGTTCACACTTAAAAATGTGTACAAATAGTATACATTAAAAAGTGGGGAAAAAAGCTATAAGCTTCACATTTAAAAGTGTGAAGAAAAAATGTTCACACTTATACAAATTTTATACTTTATGCACTTATAAGTGTGGAGATCATTTTTTCGCAAGTGATTTCTACGCACTTGCGTACAGATAATCCGCGAAAAATGATTTTTCAGTACGTAGAAATTACCCGCGAAGAAAATGATTTATACATTTAAAAGCGCGTACAAATCTAATATTGTACACACTTATTAGTGTGTAAACATTTTTCTTCACACTTTTAATTGTGAAACTTGTAGCTTTTTTTCCCACTTTATAATGTGGACTATTTATACACATTTCTAAGTGCGAACAACATAACAAAATTTTACGCATTTTTAAAGAGTGTGTATAAATGACAAATTTGTTGTAGTGGTGGGTGTATGAGTTATATGAGGTTTGTTGCAAAGCTTATTGTTATCAATAACTAAAAAGTAATAAAAACACATGTTTTGATAAAACAAAAAGTAATTGATAATTGTTAAAAATTGAAAGTAACATGTATAGTTGTATAAGCAAATTTCTTAAGTCGATGCTCCAATTGTGGAGTGTGTCATATGCGGTTCAAAAGAGAAAAAATAAAATATGTGGAGTGTGTCATAAAGTTGAAAAAACACAAGCTGAAAAACAAGTACATCTGTACATGTCCACTTATAAGCCATTCATTTAAAACAAAATTCAAATATAAAGCTTTTTTTATCGGTCGACAAACACTATAGAATCCTAGAGAGCATCAAACCGAATCTTTGCATAGAGAGTCAAAACTCAAACGCGGCGGCATCCACCCTCCAAAACCAACCCAACTCTCAAACCGGTGAATTGGGTTTGGTGCCTTTTCTTCAACTTTCCTTGGAAACCAACGACCAAGATCCATCCACGTCATCATCCTTTACAACATACCCACCACCGGAAAAAACATGAAAACAACAAATTCATCCAATCCCATGATTTTTTTATAAAAAAAACCCAAAAAAGTTTATAAAGATTTAACCTTTTATGAAATTTATTCCTTTAATGGATCAATTTTCATTTGTTCCTTTAGTAAAAATTGAATCTTTTTATAGTTTTGTTAATTTTATTGTTGTTTATCGTATACCCTTCATTCATTTTTAATAAAATTTCAATTAGCAGCTGTTACAAATGGGGAAACAACGTAAGTAATTTATTATTCATATATATTGTTTATTTTATTTTATTTACTTTTGTATGTATAGTTTTTGACTTTTGGAATTGAATTAGGCTTTTGTTTAATACTAGTATTGCATAAGAATAAGGAATTAGTGAATGAAAGTGTAATAAACTTTTCTTGTTTTGCTATTTTATGTGTTCAATTCTAAAAAGCTTTAGTTAGTGTATTTAAGTTTATGGTGACATCAATGCTGAAATAATAAGAGTTTGTAATTTATTTTGTTTTTACTATAAAAAATGTGTGCTTTCTCTTAATTAGCGTAAAGTTTGAATCTTTACGCATATATTTGACTTTATATTCTGTAAAAACAATGTGGTGATATGTCTAATGGCTACTTTGATTTTCATGTTTTATTTTGGTGTTTTAGTATATGTTATAGGTTGAAATGAAAGTTTGAGATGATATGTGTTGGGTGGTTTTATAGGTCGTAATCAGCGAAAAAATGCTGCTATGTTGGATAGTGATGATACGGATAGTGTGAGTTCTTCGTCAACTATGCGGTCTGAACAAATGCTAGTAGCGAATGGTGGTGGGGAGGAAGTGCAAGATGATAAAGAGAGTGTTCTTGATCAAAGTTTAGATGCTTTGTTTGAGAAAAGGTATTTCATTTTTTCTTAAATTTGAGAATATGTCGATTAGTTTTATTGTAACAACTAATGTACATTTAATTTCATTGGAAACCAACCATTGTATTTGCTAAACTACTAGTACGGATGTTAGAATTATGCATGAACAAAAGTACAATGCTTTGATAGAGTTCTCTTACCATTATACATGCAATTTTGTTGCAAACTAACCATTATTAACTTAGAAGTGCAAAATTATATGATACCAAAGCGATTCAATTATATCTGTAGTTTAACTATCAAATAACAATCTTCGATTGCCTAAATTTTCTTCAATGGGAATATACTGTAATGTTTTTTTTGTGTGCATATTAACATGCACGATGGTTGATTGCATCTAAGACCCGTTGGCCATATTAATTAATCTTGATCACTATCTTTGCTTCTCAAGGGGATCGACGAGGGAAAAGGCTTTGGAGACAATCATAGAGACTTTTAATAGCAACTTGCCTTATGAATTTGTCGATAAGAAGTATGTTTTTTAATGTTATCTTCCTATGCCCTTTTCATGTTTACTCATTTTCATGTTTCTCAACTGATTGCTATTTGTTTTGCTTGCTCATTAGATTTGCAACGATGCTGCATCAGTGTTTGAATTCAATTAAGAAAGGTTCTGCAAAAGAGGTGGCCTTAGCATCTCATGCCATAGGTACGTTATTAATACTCTTTATCTATGATATCGTCTTGATAATCTTAGTCAAGTGCTAGATATAATGTTGTGTTGTTCTAATAGGATTACTGGCTCTAACTGTTGGCTCTGGTAAGAAGGCACAAGAAATACTAGAAGAAGCAGTTTTTCCTATTTCAGAGGCTCTTAAATCTCATTCCGAGTCATCAAAAGTAGCATCGGTACATATACATATTATCTTGTTTTTTTTTACGCTTTGTGTTTAATAACACCACTTAAACGTTTTATTGCTTTTATTTTTCTGGCTACAACTCTGCTAGTTGCTAGATTGCTTGGCTGTGATCACTTTTGTTGGTGGAGATGAACCTGAAGAAACCGATAAGTGCATGCAAATAATGTGGCAAGTCGTTCATCCAAAATTGGGCCCCAACGTATGTGTCTCTTTTATTTATCTGTTTTTCAATTTTTAGTTTTCTGTCGATTATGCTAGCTTTTAATGTGTCAAATCAATGAAATCTTTTTTTATGTACATTCACATCATTCAACTTTTTCCTTTTTTATATTGTTCATTGTACATGGAGCAAATCACAATAAAGCGCAAACACTTTCAGTTTGTTCCAACTTCGGTCAGTCGATTTCTAAAATCGCTACTAAAATCATTTAATTCTTTAAAGTTATAAAAACAATTCAACTTTTAAATTATTAAAGAATCCTACCTATAATGACCATTATAAAAACCGTTCAGCCATGCTAACATTTTGAAGGTCTCTAATTGTAATTACTAAGTGCATACAACTTTTACTACTACATTTGCTTTAATAATGATTTTATACGCGTAATGACCAAATTACAAATAAAGTTAAAATATGTTGCAGTTTGTTGCATCTTTTCCTAATATCTTTGGTTGGTTTGTTGTGTTCTTGGTCATCAAGTTATAATGAGATTCTAAGATATGTTACTTTCAGGTTGTTGCCACTAAACCTTCACCACCAGTAATAACGGCTATGGTATCAGCTTGGTCATTTCTTCTCACAACAATGGATGGCTGGACACTTGATCCTAAAAGTTGGCAAGGGTAAGCTGAGTTTCTGGGTGTTTAGATTATATTTTTGCTCCTTTTGGAACTGATTATTGGGATTTGAATGCACAGTAATCATGTTTTAATTCACAGCTAAATATTATTCTGCTTCTGATTTTCTAATTATTAAGGGGTCCAATTTCTCGTTTCATACCAGCTTCAGGAGAACTGATAAGAGTAAACTAAATTTACCTATTTACCCATTCCGCATGTCAATTTGGTCGTTCAAGTATACCATATTAGTAGTTACATCACATGATGATATGTTCAAACCTGGCATCTGCATGGCATTTTTTTGAATTATTGTTTGGTGTAATGTCGGAAAAATACCAACACTTCCTCAAAATGTTTCACATATAGATTTTTTTCACAGGTTATGGCAGCTTGATTTAATTAATTTTAGTAATTGTGTTCCCTTTTTGTCATTTTTCATATTCTCATTAGTACCGGGATTTGCTAAGGGAAATCGTTAAATATTTCATGATTATCATCTTGAAATGCAAACTGATAAATGAACTCTCAGTTTCCCATTTTTATAGCGAAGGCATTCCAAAAACATTGATGACCATAATGATAAATTACTAGCAGTCATTCAAAATATAGAAGCAGATTTACTTTAGTAACATTTTAAATAAATATGACATGCTTAGCCATTTCACTTAGGGAAATAGGTAGCAAATCCTTTAATAAGGCACTAATGTGTAAATTTAAATGAACAAATCTTTTAATATGACATGCCTAGCCATCGTCATAGAGAGTGTGTGTGTGTGTGTGTGTGTGTGTGTGAGAGAGAGAGAGAGAGAGAGAGAGAGAGAGAATCACGCTCCGTACATAGAAAAAGCAAAAACACATCTAACACTATTTTGTAGAATCCATTCTATTAGAGTTGCTTAACTGATTATGATTATTATTCAGGTCAATATCTTATTTTTCAACTCTGTTAGACAAGGATGACAGATCTGTGCGTATAGCTGCTGGTGAAGCCCTTGCATTAATATTTGAAATAGGAAATCTTGAGAAGTTTTCTACTGTCTCTAAAGGGTCGAGTGAGAGCTCAGTCGAGGACAAGAATATTGCTCGGGATGTTACACATATTCAAGGTCTGAGAGCCAAAATTTTGAATCAAGTTAGGGACCTTTCTGCTGAAGCAGGTGGGAAGGGTTCTGCCAAGAAAGACCTTAATAATCAGCGCAACACATTCCGAGACATTCTAGAATTTCTTGAGGTATTTGTGTGTAACATGTGGGAAATAAACTTAATCATGTAAAGTGGTTTTGTTATCTGTTAATTACTTTTAGTTTTTGTTTGTAATAAATAGGATGGTTACAGCCCGGAAACCTCTGTTAAGATCGGTGGAGACACACTTGCCACCACAACATGGTGTCAATTGATACAGCTTAACTTTTTAAAGCGTTTTCTTCGAGGAGGATTTATTAAACACATGCAGGTTTGATTTTCTAAGGATATACTGTAAACAAACAATTGAAATCACGTATTGTGGGTTTATCTTTATCTATTTGTAATTCTTTTATTTATATTAATCGATGCTATACAGGAAAATGAATTTCTTCATGAGGTGTTTGAATTCACACCCAAAAAGAAGCTTCTCTCAAGCGGGGAGCGTGTGTCTGGAGTTGAAAAGGTTTGTTCATGCCATTTACTTCTTCAAGAGTTCAATCTGCATCTTCTGTTCTTCATGAATAATTGGACTGTTATTTAGTATTGCTTTTCTTCCAAACTAATAATGGGAATCCAATTGGTAGAATTCAAGCTTTAAATCGTTATGGCTTTTTAGTTCCATTAAATGACATTAAACTTAACAAGTGATTGGAGACTTTGATCTGGAGAGCTAGAAATATGTCATATATAAATAAAAATAATACTATAAGTTTTGGTTAAGCCATATATTTTTCCTTCTCTTTCTACTATATATTTGAGTTTCTTTATCAATTAGGTGTAGGGCTGTAAACGAACCGAACGAACACAAACGGGACCTTGTTCATGTTCGTTCGTTTAACTTAACGAACGGTTCACGAACGGATAAACGAACATAATGGCTTGTTCATGTTCGTTCATTTATGTTCACGAACACAAACGAACGAACACTAATGAACGAACACAAACGAACTACGATGAACAAACGTATAGTTATAAGTATTAGAACTTAAACTCAAGATTACAAAATATCCATCGCCTAAAAGTTTTTCGAAATATTCCTACTTATGATACAGATATACAACATTTATCTAATAAAAAAAGAGGTTTATATCCTTTCATTTCCAAAAAATAGAGTTTAAAGCTTGAACTTCGTGTCCAATATAAAACGATCATGCGCTTTTAATATAAAAGAAGTAGTTATATATAATTTTTTCTTAAAATATAGATAGATAGGTATATTAATAATTTAATATACATTAATATTAAAATTTATAAATATATATATATGATATAAAAGAAATATTTATATCTAAAACTATTTTTTAGGTATAGTTGATTAGGTATTAGTATTTGTAAACGAACATAAACGAACGAATGTTCACGAACGATTGTTCACGAACATAAACGAACGAACGTTCACGAACAGATTATCGAACGTTCATGAACATAAATGAACGAACGAGAGCTTTGTTCATGTTCGTTCATTTAACTATACGAACAAATTTTTGTGTTCATGTTTGTTCATTTAACTAAACGAACGAACTTCCCGCCGAACGGTTCGTGAACTGTTCATGAACTGTTCAGTTCATTTACAGCCCTAATTAGGTGTGGTCCTTATTTTCTTGCACTAATAAAATCTCACTAGATCTGACTTCTATACGTTACATGTGATAAACTAATAAGCACACACATGTTATGTGGAAAGTATCATTGTGTTGGAGAGTTCCTTTTTTCCTTCTTTGGATATCATATATGCTATATTTTGCATTTGATGATTCTAGTATATTGTGTACAGGGCTGATTAGTTAGGCCTTTATGGTGTACATATAAAGGTGTCATACCCTTCTTATGTTTTATATTGTTGTTGGGGAGGTAGTTTGGACATATGAGTATATGACATTACCACGAATAATATTTTCGCCGAACAACTTTTAATTTATGCTTAGTTTCTCATACAAGCCTTCTTTTTTCATCTTCCCTGAAACAGAGAATGTACAAATCTCCAAATTCGGCTCTCAATAAGGCAAGGACACAGTACCTGAATAAGCAGAGAATGTTGTCTCAGGTTGGTTGCTTCTATTTTATGTTATTTTTCAATTTGTTATGTTTTTTTTGTTGAAAATAAAAATATAACAAAGGATTGAAAGATCCAAGTGTCACGCTTGAAAGGTTGCAAGATGCCAACCCAAAATGTTATATTGTGATAATTGACATCACCCGATAAACCTGCATAGAAAATTACTGAATATTTTTTTGATGGTATTTTTGCTCGCAGGATAAGAATGCAGGCCATTTTGCATCAGGATTTGACGAGTGAAAAGCTACACTGTATGCTGCAACAGATTTGTAACCTTATTGTCCAAGTTCATTTATACACCAAACCTTAGAATTTTGTTAGTATTAGATCCATTGATACACTAGTAATCAGTATGATGAAAACTTTATAATAATAATGTACAATATTTAGTGATAATGAGCATATTCATTTTTATGTAAAATATATGGCTTCATTTGTATTCGAAATTTTGAAGCAGCTTGTTTTGTTTATTACAGGATGTAAATGGATTGGATGTATGTGTTCTACATTATTTGTCTGAATAATAAATAAATGGATATCCTTTTTCCTATCCATATTTAGATTCAACTATTGTGAAAACAAACAAAAAAATATAATAAATAAACACAAGACCATTTATGTCTTTTTTGTTGGGAAAACAGGTTACTTTCTTGAGTAGAACAGGGAAAGGTATAAACATTTGTGTGTATGTTTTTGGTTCCGTGCCATCAACACCCAAAAGTCTTATATATGTAAAATCTGTCAAATTTCCTCTTAATCATGCCTATTCACTAAACTGTCCCATTGAACATGAGAATATCTTGTGTTCTTTTCTATGTTTCAAAGATAAGAAAGAAATCACTTTTAGGCTCAAATCAGTAAAACTTTCTGTCAAATGCATTTTCTTTTTCAATAACTAGATTATATAATTTAAGTTTTTTTTTTCAAATAGTTAGTCGAGTAGTAAAAACCAGAGATACAACAACCAGTTAGACTACCGCTTAGGTAGTGTGTGACCGCTATGCTTTGAAGGAAACAATGTATTTATTCTAGTAGTGTGGAGATGGTAATATAAAGCTGTCGGGTACCTAAGCTTAATGTGGAACACTACATACACAGTTTTTTAATCTATAAAATTCATGGGGTTCAAACATTTATTCATTAAACAAAAAATACTAAAAAGTTAGTATGTGGAGGGTTCTACAACTAAGCTTAAGTGCCGGACAGTTTTATATTCACTTTTTCTTTATATATATATATATTTCAAACCCTTTTAGGTTTTATTATGTTTACAATTGGGTTATAAGTTATAAATTATAACTATAATAATAATTTTGATTTTTTAACTCATTTCTTAATTTTTAGTATTAATGAAATGTAATTAATAATTATATAGTAAACTTTTATTATTTAAAAAGTATTTAATTAGTTTTATTAAGTTATTGAGTAAATTACAGTTTTGGTCCCTGTCGTGGGTTAGAAATTACCGTTTTCATCCTTAGGTTTCATAAATTACGCTTTTGGTCCAAATAACTTTGTTTTGTCAACGCTTTTGGTCCAAATCACTAACGAACGTTTTATTACCCATCACGTGACCTGCACATGGTGGGTATTTTCGTCTTTTAGTTGACACAAGGACCAAAAACGTAAATAATAAAGTTTTTTCTAAAAATTAATAACATAAAATTTGTTTTATCCATCGGTATCATCATCTTCAACTCAATCTACATATATCTATTTAAAAAAACCATGAATCTATAATCAAATGGATACAAAACACCAAAAAAACACATCAAAAACTACATTCATCAAAACTATTTATATCTATATTCCACATGTATCAAAAATATCATAAATCTATAATCATATATCTTTTAAATCGTTCTATATATCACAAAATATCATGAATCTATAATCAAATGATTGGAGGCTGTGGTAGCGGGAGTATAGATCTGACCACTACAAAATCCATCCAACCTTAAATCTTATATCATGTATACACATATATATAGATCTATATACACACATATATGTTATCATCTGAGAAGGAACAAGTTGAGATGATTTAAGAATGGGGAAAGAGGACGGCGGTCATGAGATGGTAGAGTAGGTTTAGATTTAAGTGAAGAAAATATGTGATTTTTTGGTAGTTTTTGATGAAAAGTGATCCCTACTGCTTTAGTGTTTCTTTGTTTTATATTTTATGTTTGAATAATAAATCAAGTGGTGGTTATTATTTCATGAAAACTTGGGTTGGTACCCCACATTAGCATATGCCATATGAGCCATCATGAAAATTTGGGGGCTGGTACCCCATATTAGCGATTCGATGAAATGAATATATTATATATTTTGGTTTATGTCCAACAAAGTAGCTTTTCTTTTCATGAATTCGCAGTCTATGTTTTCAACAATATTAGTAGCTTACAGGTCAATTAATTAAAGTTGTTATCTCTTAATTTTTGGGCTTAAAAAAACCAAATGATAGTTGTTGATGTTGAAATTTGGAGAAAAATGATAATAATCTGAGAAAAAGATAAAGTGTTAGACGATGATGATGATGATTGTTAAAAGAGATGGTTACAGTATAATGATAATAGTTGTTGCTGATGAAGTTGATTATTATAAAAATTTGTTAATTACATTTTTTGTCCTTTTGGTATAAAAAGACTAATATACCCATCATATGCAAGTCATGTGACTTTAATTTTAACGACTGTTAGTGATTTGGACCAAAAGCGTTGACAAAACAAAGTTATTTGGACCAAAACAGTAATATATGAAACTTAAGGATAAAAACAGTAATTTTTAACCCACGACAGGGACCAAAATTGTAATTTACTCTAAGTTATTTATATATACATTTACAAATGTAGTTTTAATTAAAGCCAAAAGAAAATACAAAGCCAAAGGAAAAATAAAATAAAGAGAAAATTTCATTAGATCACCCTGTGGTTTGCTGTTTTATCAATTTTCGCCCCTGTCCTTTTTTTTATTATTACTTCACCCTGTGGTGACTTTTTGTATCATTAAAAACCCCTCTCTCAAACGGACGTTAGTGTGACTCCGTCAAAGCTCTCATGTGCACTGCACATGAGGGTAACTTAGTCATTTTGCTTCTAAAACACCCATTTCACCTTCCCATTTCAAACAATCAGATCAAATCCTTTTTTTTTCCCCCAAAAACTCTTTTCTTCCCCAAAAACAATACTTCTTCTTACTTCTTTTTTCCAGATCTAACAACCAAATCTATCACATAAAAATACCAAAAAACAATAACCATAAATTCAAGAAATATTTTCATCAATGATATATATATCTATCCTAACTGTATATACACTATAATTACAAAACCCACAAAAACAAAAAACAATACCGTCACAAAATTTGTACCATCAATATCAGCAATCTAATAATAATTCTAATAATAATAGAAGTCAGGCTCACGTTTATCCGAACTAACCTGAAGAATATTGAAGACCAATTTTAATTGAGTTGTTTCCTTCTCACATGTAAGCACATAACCCACTACCCCACTCATGGCATTTTCATATTTGTTGCTTTAATTTAACATCAATAATTATAATCAATAATTATATGTATGTATAGATGATTCAAATGAACAGCGGCGGTTAGGTGGTCCAACGCCACCATCATCATCTTCTGCGTTTGATTTTCCGGCGAGAGTACATGACCAGAATCTGATGCCACCACCAACATCTGGAAAAAAGAAGTAATAAGAAGTATTGTTTTTAAAAGGTTAAAACTTGATTGATAAAATGATGTGGGGGTACCTTTAAAAGGTGAAGAAGAAGAAGAAGATCTGAAGGTGAGATCTAAATAATTATTGGTCAGTTTGAAAACCCAATCAGGAAATAATTGAATTGAAGCAGGCAGCTTTTTTTGCTCTGTTAAATCAAGAAATTGGGACCAAGAGATGACAGCAAAGCAGTGGACCGATATTCAGAGAGAGAGAGAGAGAGAGAGAGTGCTTATCAAATGAGGGGTGAAGAGACAGATAGTCAGAGGAGTTTATCAAAGATAGATATAGATATATGGTGATATGATATGTGATGATATAGGGTGTGTCATGCGTGAGTGTATGTATATATCATGTATCATGTAGTATGTATGTATGTATTGATGATGGTTTTTCATGAGTCGGCGTTTGATTTTCCGGCGAGAGTACATGACCAGATCTAGAAAAAAGAAGTAAGAAGAAGTAGTGTTTGGGGAAGAAAAGAGTTTCTTGGGAAAAAAAAGGATTTGATCCGATTGTTTGAAATGGGAAGGGGAAATGGAGTTTAAGACAGGAGTTTCTAATGATACAAAAAGTCACCACAGGGTGATAATAAAAAAGGACATGGGCGAAAATTGATAAAACAGCAAACCACGGAGTGATCTAATGAAATTTTCTCTAAAATAAAAGTGGGTCTTCTGTTCGTAGCCGTCACTCCAACTAAAACTAGGAGACGTCCAAATGTCGACAGGGCGTCACATGTCAAGAGATGCCCCATCAGGACTTCTATTAGGAGCCTCACTCCTAATACTCTTAGGGACCTTTTTTTTTTTTAGTTATTAAGTATTGAATGTATTAAGTGGTTGAATACGTAAATAATGTGTGTACGTATTAAGTAAATGTAAATAATTAATGGTTATTTTGTTTATCAAGTCAATAAAAAACATAAAATTTAGCTGAGTGATTAAGTTTTGAATTATTAAGTTAATGAGTTAATTGCAGGATTCGTCCCTGTGGTTTACACACTTTCGTGGATTACATCCCCCCTGAAATATTTAGTCAAATACACCCAAACTATCAAGATTAGTTGCGCTTTACGTCCCTCTCCATATTTCAGGGAGGGATGTAATCCACGAAAGTGTGTAAACCACAGGGACGAAAAGCGCAACTAATCTTGATAGTTTGGACGAAAAGCGCAACTAATCTTGATAGTTTGGGTGTATTTGACTAAATATTTCAGGGAGGGATGTAATCCACGAAAGTGTGTAAACCACAGGGACGAATCCTGCAATTAACTCTAATTAATTAAATATAAAAAAACAACGCCATAGTGTTTAAAGATGATTAAGTTATTGCAAATGATAATCTTATCATCTTTTAATTTTATATTTTCTTTCGGGCAGGGATCCTATCAAGTTGAAATTAACTTAAGCGGTCAAGTTAAAAGAATCTCAACCCTTGAATAAAAATTAAAAATTAAACTTTAAAGTTAATCTTTTAATCTTGACCATTCATTTTAATTTAAGGGTAAAATATCTTAACTTGATTATACTTTTTTGAGTTAATTGCAGGATTCGTCCCTGTGGTTTACACACTTTCGTGGATTACATCCCCCCCTGAAATATTTAGTCAAATACACCCAAACTATCAAGATTAGTTGCGCTTTACGTCCCTCTCCATATTTCAGGGAGGGATGTAATCCACGAAAGTGTGTAAACCACAGGGACGAAAAGCGCAACTAATCTTGATAGTTTGGGTGTATTTGACTAAATATTTCAGGGAGGGATGTAATCCACGAAAGTGTGTAAACCACAGGGACGAATCCTGCAATTAACTCTAATAATAAATATAAAAAAACAACGCCATAGTGTTTAAAGATGATTAAGTTATTGCAAATGATAATCTTATCATCTTTTAATTTTATATTTTCTTTCGGGCAGGGATCCTATCAAGTTGAAATTAACTTAAGCGGTCAAGTTAAAAGAATCTCAACCCTTGAATAAAAATTAAAAATTAAACTTTAAAGTTAATCTTTTAATCTTGACCATTCATTTTAATTTAAGGGTAAAATTTTTCAACTTTTTTTTTTGAGTTAATTGCAGGATTCGTCCCTGTGGTTTACACACTTTCGTGGATTACATCCCCCCCTGAAATATTTAGTCAAATACACCCAAACTATCAAGATTAGTTGCGCTTTACGTCCCTCTCCATATTTCAGGGAGGGATGTAATCCACGAAAGTGTGTAAACCACAGGGACGAAAAGCGCAACTAATCTTGATAGTTTGGACGAAAAGCGCAACTAATCTTGATAGTTTGGGTGTATTTGACTAAATATTTCAGGGAGGGATGTAATCCACGAAAGTGTGTAAACCACAGGGACGAAAAGCGCAACTAATCTTGATAGTTTGGGTGTATTTGACTAAATATTTCAGGGAGGGATGTAATCCACGAAAGTGTGTAAACCACAGGGACGAAAAGCGCAACTAATCTTGATAGTTTGGGTGTATTTGACTAAATATTTCAGGGAGGGATGTAATCCACGAAAGTGTGTAAACCACAGGGACGAAAAGCGCAACTAATCTTGATAGTTTGGGTGTATTTGACTAAATATTTCAGGGAGGGATGTAATCCACGAAAGTGTGTAAACCACAGGGACGAAAAGCGCAACTAATCTTGATAGTTTGGGTGTATTTGACTAAATATTTCAGGGAGGGATGTAATCCACGAAAGTGTGTAAACCACAGGGACGAAAAGCGCAACTAATCTTGATAGTTTGGGTGTATTTGACTAAATATTTCAGGGAGGGATGTAATCCACGAAAGTGTGTAAACCACAGGGACGAAAAGCGCAACTAATCTTGATAGTTTGGACGAAAAGCGCAACTAATCTTGATAGTTTGGGTGTATTTGACTAAATATTTCAGGGAGGGATGTAAT
Source organism: Erigeron breviscapus (assembly GCA_034093135.1). NCBI lineage: Eukaryota > Viridiplantae > Streptophyta > Magnoliopsida > Asterales > Asteraceae > Erigeron > Erigeron breviscapus. The sequence continues at coordinate 69,172,732 of CM067175.1, forward strand.
CCACGAAAGTGTGTAAACCACAGGGACGAAAAGCGCAACTAATCTTGATAGTTTGGGTGTATTTGACTAAATATTTCAGGGAGGGATGTAATCCACGAAAGTGTGTAAACCACAGGGACGAAAAGCGCAACTAATCTTGATAGTTTGGGTGTATTTGACTAAATATTTCAGGGAGGGATGTAATCCACGAAAGTGTGTAAACCACAGGGACGAAAAGCGCAACTAATCTTGATAGTTTGGGTGTATTTGACTAAATATTTCAGGGAGGGATGTAATCCACGAAAGTGTGTAAACCACAGGGACGAAAAGCGCAACTAATCTTGATAGTTTGGGTGTATTTGACTAAATATTTCAGGGAGGGATGTAATCCACGAAAGTGTGTAAACCACAGGGACGAAAAGCGCAACTAATCTTGATAGTTTGGGTGTATTTGACTAAATATTTCAGGGAGGGATGTAATCCACGAAAGTGTGTAAACCACAGGGACGAAAAGCGCAACTAATCTTGATAGTTTGGGTGTATTTGACTAAATATTTCAGGGAGGGATGTAATCCACGAAAGTGTGTAAACCACAGGGACGAAAAGCGCAACTAATCTTGATAGTTTGGGTGTATTTGACTAAATATTTCAGGGAGGGATGTAATCCACGAAAGTGTGTAAACCACAGGGACGAATCCTGCAATTAACTCTTATTTTTTTTTGGTAAGAAATGGGGTTTGACATATCCTTTTATTTTTATGTTTTTTAAGAAATGGGGTTTGACATTTCCTTTTATCTTTATGTTTTTCTTTAAGATATGGGGTTGGACGCAATCTGAGAATATACATAATTATTAACTAGACCAAGTGTCTGGGTATGGTGCATCACATCACTGTATAAGTTATGTTGTATATATCACTGTTTTTTTTCCCCCTTAAGAATATCTAAAAAACAATTAGTGTCGATTTTCAAATCTTATTCTTAAATAGCAACAAGGAAACCGAAAAAAAGAATCGTGACGTACCTTAAGTTGTATTGCAATGCACCTTAGTCACACATTTCACATTAAATTTATGAAAATAAGGTGTGAATAAGCATGAGATGCATTGGTGAAGGGTGGGGATCCAGCTACAGGTTGCGGGTCTAGCGTCGGCTAGGGATGCGTTCTAAGAAACTTCCTCTTATTCCCATTCTTAGAAACTTCTCATTTATACACACATATATAGGACGGATTTCAGAATAATGTGACATAACTATACTGATTTTCTAACCAGGCACACGAAATATGATATTGAACATAAAATGAAATAATCTTATTTAGGGAAAAAAACACTATGAGAAAGCTCACATATGCATATTTATGTAGCAAAGTTGAACTTATAAATCATGTTTTGTTCCAATAATTAGGAAATTCTTGTGGTTATGTCACATTTTTATTAAATTTGCTTTTTGATCCAATTTAAAAAATAAAAAAAAACCCCCTCATATAATTAATAGATATACTAGTCTTTAGTCTAGTAGTTTGAAGTTCATTATTATTTTTAATGGTGGTTAAATATTGCATTTGTTATGAGACATTAATCATATGTGACCGTTTGTTTTCAGCTGCACAGAATTTCAAACGACTACTTCAGATGTTTTTGGAAAAGTACATATCATAAGTTGATCCAACTTATCATATATACCATAAGGTTTACTTTGGCACTTAAAAATGGCAACGATATCGAACCTCCCCGATGATGTTCTATCTAACAACATATTTAAGTTATGGACAATTCAAAATTAAACAGGGTAAATTGTTGTTTGGAAAAAATGAACATGTGAGAGAAAAAAGTCAAAACAATTTTACCAAAAAATAGAAAGTCGTCACAGTTTAACTTAAATTGCATCACAGTTGTTTTTTTGCTAGATTTTTTTTTTGTAAGAAATGGGGTTTTTTTTTATTTTTTAATGTTAAAATATAACAAAAAAACACATTAGAATCTGTTTGTTTTTTAAAAGAATGTTATTAAGTACTTTCTGGGTATATTGTCCGTGTTAATAAATCAGTATTATTGTTTGTTTTATGTACCAAATAAAAAGATCATTTATATAATTTGACACTTAATTTATAAAATTATAGATAATTCTTTGGGGATGCAATGGTATAATTTGGTTAATATAAGATTAAAACATATTTAAGTTATGGACAATTCAAAATTAAACAGGGTAAATTGTTGTTTGGAAAAAATGAACATGTGAGAGAAAAAAGTCAAAACAATTTTACCAAAAAATAGAAAGTCGTCACAGTTTAACTTAAATTGCATCACAGTTGTTTTTTTGCTAGATTTTTTTTTGGTAAGAAATGGGGTTTGACATATCCTTTTATTTTTATGTTTTTTAAGAAATGGGGTTTGACATTTCCTTTTATCTTTATGTTTTTCTTTAAGATATGGGGTTGGACGCAATCTGAGAATATACATAATTATTAACTAGACCAAGTGTCTGGGTATGGTGCATCACATCACTGTATAAGTTATGTTGTATATATCACTGTTTTTTTCCCCCTTAAGAATATCTAAAAAACAATTAGTGTCGATTTTCAAATCTTATTCTTAAATAGCAACAAGGAAACCGAAAAAAAGAATCGTGACGTACCTTAAGTTGTATTGCAATGCACCTTAGTCACACATTTCACATTAAATTTATGAAAATAAGGTGTGAATAAGCATGAGATGCATTGGTGAAGGGTGGGGATCCAGCTACAGGTTGCGGGTCTAGCGTCGGCTAGGGATGCGTTCTAAGAAACTTCCTCTTATTCCCATTCTTAGAAACTTCTCATTTATACACACATATATAGGACGGATTTCAGAATAATGTGACATAACTATACTGATTTTCTAACCAGGCACACGAAATATGATATTGAACATAAAATGAAATAATCTTATTTAGGGAAAAAAACACTATGAGAAAGCTCACATATGCATATTTATGTAGCAAAGTTGAACTTATAAATCATGTTTTGTTCCAATAATTAGGAAATTCTTGTGGTTATGTCACATTTTTATTAAATTTGCTTTTTGATCCAATTTAAAAAATAAAAAAAAACCCCCTCATATAATTAATAGATATACTAGTCTTTAGTCTAGTAGTTTGAAGTTCATTATTATTTTTAATGGTGGTTAAATATTGCATTTGTTATGAGACATTAATCATATGTGACCGTTTGTTTTCAGCTGCACAGAATTTCAAACGACTACTTCAGATGTTTTTGGAAAAGTACATATCATAAGTTGATCCAACTTATCATATATACCATAAGGTTTACTTTGGCACTTAAAAATGGCAACGATATCGAACCTCCCCGATGATGTTCTATCTAACAACATATTTATCTACTTACCTGCAAAACTGCTTGCTCAAATGAGGTGCGTTTGTAAACCATGGAATGCTCTTTTGTCCCATTCGTCGTTTATAAAATCCTTTATGGATTGTTCAATCTTTAACAAACATGATATTCTCATGGTCTTCCAGCCTGGGTTTTATTTTGATGACCTTCGAAAATTCACTGTCCATAACCTTGTACGTCCTCATGTTCAACTACCCGAGTTCATTAGACTACCTAGTTTTCTTAGAAAGCCTTATAATGGTAGTTATGACGTCATTGGTTCTGTTAACGGCTTAATATGCTTTATTAGAACATCGAAGTTTTATGATTCTGTAATTTTCATCTGGAACCCTTCTCTCGGTGCTTTGTTACCTCTTCCACCATATAATGTTCCTCCTGGCTCACGTGGTTGTTATGATGTACTTTTCCGGTTTGGGTATGATCCCAAAACGGATGATTACAAAGTGGTAAAGCTCACTGGCCGTCTTCTACCACCAAAAGACAAGTTCAGAGCATCAAAAAACCTATTTGGCACTTGGTTTTATGTGGTTAAGAAGTGGCTACAAGTGGAAGTTTATAGCATGAGAAAAGGTTCTTGGGAATTGATAACTCAACCATTCCCGTCTCAAATTGCAAGGATCTTGGATCAAGATTATGTTTGTGTAGATGGGCATGATGGTCGTCTTCATTGGCTTGGTTATCTTGACGAGGAGCATAAGCTACAAACAATAGTTGCATTTAATTTGGGTGTCAAGACTTTTGTTGAGATATCTGTTCCAGATTCCTTGCAAGAGTTTCATGTTAATGAATCAAATGTTTTGGGAGTTTTGGATGGAAAGCTTTGTTTGATGTCATGTGCTACACGTGAAAAGTGTGAGGTGTGGGTGATGAATAAGTATGGGGTAGCTGGGTCGTGGGAGAAACTCTATCGCCTCTCAGAAAAGTCTAATGGGAAGTTATCTCCATACGGGTTCACATTGAATAAAGAGTTCCTTTTCGATGATTCGTATGGTCATTTAGCTTTATACGATATAATTGCACGTGAAGCTAAATCATTTAATTTCCGGGCTAGTGTGATTGGCAAACCCAAAATTGTTCGGTATGTGGACAGTCTTGTTTGGGTAACACCCCCCAAGTGTGGACCAGGTGTTGAGGCATCTCAAACGTTAGCAGGGAAAGAGAAAGTCAGAAGGAGCAAGCGAATTAGGAAAGATACCCCTGTCAGAGAGAATTCAAGGAAGCTGGGGAGTATCAAGGATTTTTGAGTAGTTTATTGGTGAATGATGAAGAAGGGCTACAAGAAGGCAAGACATATATATAATACTTTGCATGATACTATGCTTCTAAAAGGTATTTTTGTCAATATCAAACCTTAGGGGTGTTATTTTTTGGTGGTTAGTATGATATACTTAACATTGCAGGCCCATGCCATTATATTTATGCATATGGCTTTTACTTTCTTCATTAACATTTTGGAACCTCATTATCTGATCAAGTTGGTAATATTTATGGTTTATGTTAGCCTTTCCCATAGTGACTTAACAAGTATCTAGCTTTTGAAAGATTTTTTCCATTTCGTGAAGCAATTTTGTTATGTGTTAAAGGTTGATGAGACAGTATTCCGAATCTTTAGAGATGAATAAGAGTAGTGTATAGCTATAAAATCTAGTTGAACATTAGAACTGTTGATCAAGTTTGTTGCTACTCATAAGGTTGAAGTTGGTCTACTTTGTTACAGTTTTGTTCTGGTCTTTAGGTTGTCCTTTTTTTGGTTGCATTTGAGTAGTTATGCTTGAATTCAAATAAACGATATCACACAAGAGACCTAGGTGCGGGATTGGTCTAGGAGTTGCACTCTAGGTAACGTCTTTTTTAAATTTAGTAAACGTATAGATTATGATGGTCAATTGAATCGGAAGCAAAGTAGCATCTTTCATTTGTGTCATCTTAGAGACTTGAACGCTCAGAAGTAACATCTTTCATTTGTGTCATCTAGAAACTTGAACACTGTGTCAGAAGTAACATCTTTCATTTGTGTCATCTTAGAAACTTGAACACTGTGTCAATCAAAAGCTGTATTCTTTGTTGTAGTGTTTTTTGTGCATTGTACTAACATGAAACCAGATTAATGATTTAAATGCCAATTAGAAAACAGACTGCAAAGTCTTGAGGTATTGAATGAACAACTGAACAAGTGTCTCTCTTAATTTCCCTTGCAAGGATCTCCTCCATAGTAGACATTAAAAGTTTGTATGGCATGAATCCAAGGCACTTCAATGCTATCCTGCAAGTAGTCTGGTGTTTATATCTTTTTGTTCCGTATTCAGATAATTTCGTGTTGGGGTTTGCTCCTTTTACCTTCAGGTTCATGTTTTTGACTTTAGAGCAGAAGGGTCTGGTTTTGTGTTGAGCCATTTGGCTCAAGTGCTGAGCCATAGGTGTTTATGTTGTTTGCTGGTATTGTGTCTCGTTTACTATCATTTTCTTATTTACCACTTTCAAGCGTATGCTGTGGATTTCTTCTCATGACATGCATTCTTAAATCGTTGTATTTCAGTATTATCTCATTTAGGACACTTCCATAAGACTTTTAAAATCCTTTCATAGAAAGCTAATATGCAGTCAGGCACAGACATGCAGTTTTCTGAAAATGGTGTCACCCGTTATTTAATACGTACGAAGTACTAAAACAAAACTACTTTAAATCGGTGACGAGAAACAGAATGCGTGATACTAACAAGAATAAACAGAACAACCTGATCCTACCACATCACGCTGCTGCTGATGCCATACCCTTGTATACTGCGTGCCAGGCTCTGTGGGTGTTCTGTTTTAGTCGACCGTAGTTTTATGCATTTCTTTCCATATGTGACACTTCACACGAAATGAGGTGAGATGAATTTGGTAGTTCGAAAGATGTGGATGGATTATTAATTGATCTATGAGAAATGATGCTGCTAATAATTTTCGCGGTAGCTACAAAGTGAAAAGCAACTTGGGTTTGACAGTTTAGACAATGTTTGTGCTTCTTCTAATTCCTCCCCTTCATCGTCTACCTTGCTAAACAAACAAGAGGTGTGCTATATGCTTACACAGCTTCCAAACAAGAACGCCTTCAGATTTTTAAGAAACAACCGCATAACTCAAATTTCATTCTCGTGTATCCAAACTTCAAGGAATCGCTATAATCTTGTGTTGGTAACGATGCTTATCTTTGTTACATGATCTCAAGCCATTTTGGACTAGGTGTAAATGGATAATTTGTTATGGAATTGCACATTTGTCACTGGTTTGCCCGTAATTATTTCATTTTGCATCTTGATTAAGGTTAAATCATCAAAAAATTTCTTTTATATAAACTATAACCTTCTTATTTGACTATGGCATATGTACAAGAGATTTGAATATGATCATATGCTGATCTTCAATATACTTCAGCATGGAACAAACAAACTGAGTAACTGACATTGTATTTTGAAGTTATAAGCTGGAAACGAATTAAATCAAAACTGATGGGTAAAAAGTGGTTAAAAGTTCAAATTTTTGGTTACCTGTTAACATCTCTAATGAAGTTGCACAAAGCATATAAAATGCAACCAATCCAGAAAATATATATTCAACTTGCTGCTCAAAGCATTCATACTATGCAAACTTCAAGCAAATAGCTTCAGCCTTTGTATAAATTTGCAAAAACAAGTAACACTATATCATGTCTGTATTTAGCTCCATATGAAAAGACACTATTTCCGCTTACAATTCAAAGATAAAAGTCAAGGGAACAAGAAGAAACATTGATCCACCATATTCCATATTATAAGCTATATGGGTGACAATTAACAGACTCATCTTACCCAAAGTGAAAGATCCACTTGTGTAACAATGATAAACAATCTAATCAACCCAACATAGTAGCTCTATACAAAAAACAACTGAATGTATTCATGAATGTACTCAAAACGTCCCAAGTGAAGCAAAGTGTTTTTTCATAGCTTGATCCTTCCGGTAATTATCTCTCCTCCCCCCTCCTCTCCTCCCTCCTCTTCCTCTACCCCCTCTTCCACGCTCACTAACAAACTCATTGCTTTCTTCTCCTTCATTCGACTCGGTCGCATTTTGTTCCTTTCCGATATTACCTCTACCCCTTCCTCTCCCTCGTCCACCCACTTGACGTTGCTCATCATACCGCCCTTCGTTTGACTCGGCCACGGTTTGATTACCCCTACCCCATTCTCTCCCTCTTCCTCGTCCTCCCACTTGACGTTGCTCATCATATCGCCCTTCGTTTGACGCAGTCACAGATTGTTCCTTTCCAGTATTACCCCTACCCCATCCTCGCCCACCCACATGATGCTGTTCATTATACTGCCCTTCATTTGATTTAACTGCGGCATTATGGTCCTTTTTGTTACTATTCCTTCCCCCTCCCCTTCTATTCGAATTTTCAGTAATATCTTGCTCCCCTTGTTTTACTTCATTTGATTCCATCAACTTCTGTACTGCACCCAAAGGAAAATTACCTCCACGCCCAAGCCCATGAATTAATTCTTTTTGAGCTTGATTAACTATGGATGCTTCATTGTAATTTGCAACCGCCACAGAACCCGACACTTTATAACTATAATGTTTACCATCTTTAACAAAAAATTGAGGTTTCTGTCGTGACCCCCATCGAGAAGCTTCTGAAGCGGAACTGGAACTTACTCTTTCACTCAAATCATCTGGTCCTGCATCACCAACGCCTAGACCAAGGTCATCAAAAGAATCATCATACTCATCTTCATACTCGAGCAGTGATTTAAGAGCAAAAGTTTTGGCAGTTTCATCTATGGATTCGAGAACTTGATTATCAGCCACATTTGTTGCCAATTTCCTGACAAATCTTCCAGCTGAAGAAGATGATGTTGAAGATGCAGGCAATACTTTTGTGGGTATCGGTGTTGGTGTTGGTGTTGGTGCCGATGTAGAAGTTGATGTTGATATTGACGTTGGCATTGGGATTGAATGTTCGATTAACTTCCCTTTTCCTTTATCTTTTACACTAGCGGGAGGAGGAGCGGTTTTGGGTGGGGCTACATCTAGGGAAGTATCAAGAGAAAGTAGATCACTGTGAAGGTTTGCTTCTAAAATTCTCTGAATGACTTCCTCGGGGTTGTAATTATACACTTCAAGACAAGCAGAAATAAAGCCTTTACCATAATCAGGAAATAAGTCTTTCACTTGACTGATTTTTGACTCGAGTATTGCACTATCTTCATCTATTTCCACCTCCTTATTTGATGACAAATGTGATATATCTGTGCTCAAAGAAAAGTTAACTGACATGATTCTAGAAAGAAATTGCAACAGCTCATTATCCATTTTGATCCACCCTTTATTCCCTAAGCGCTCCAGTGTGCTTATCAACTGATAGTTCTTTTCAACACTTTGAAGCAATGAATTCATGTTACTTCCATCTTGAACAGTTGAACATTCTTCACTAATATCCCGAAATGTTTGAACTAAAATGTCTGCCCGGATGACTGGGTCTTCTACTTGGGCTGGAAATATCTTTGAGCCAGATGGAAGAAGAATGCTCTCCTTAAACAACTCTTCAGTTAAGTAACATAAATTCAGTAATTTCCAACAAAAATTAGCTATTCTAGATGATAACATCTTGAGACTAATGATAACATTCCGCAACATGTCATCTGCCCTTCTTGAAAATATTATTTTGAATCCATGCTGCAAAGTAGGCAATAAGGAATCATGCAGCCTGGCAAGGGTTTTGAGCAATTCATCACTTCCGTAACTGCAAACAAGAAAATATTGTTACAATTAAGTGTCATTAAACATAGGAAGTAACTTTCGTACATTTTATGACAAATGAAGAACATGCAAACTTGAACCATACCTTGTTAAAACAGGGCAGCAAAAGTAGACACCTGCATGCTTGTAAGCAGAGACCAAAGCATCCATTGATACAATAGCATCATTTATAAAATCTATTACCTAGAAGAAATGGTAACATATACAATTGAGCAAAAAAAAGCAATTTTCCATTACAAGATCACTGCTAGGACAATGACTTCAACAAATGGCAGAAACCCACATATGATAATCATAGAAACTGAAGTCACCTCAAGATAGTCTGTGTGAAGCCGAGTAGAGCCGTTGTCTTTGCTTTGATCAGATATTAATAGAACCTATACTTCAACCCAATAGAGAAAACTATTTGATATGGATATCGATAGCACAAGAAAGTTATCAAAATAATTATAAAGAAATACCTCTAAGGATGTGGTGCAGCGCTCATACATGGTATGAACTATGTTAAGAAAATGAGAAATAGCAGCCGAGAAACTGTCATGAATCGAAGGCTGGGCCTTTACAGCATTAGTAACCTAAAAGAGATGAAGAACAATTACGTATCAAACTATTAATACAGTGCAATTGTGTAAAGACAAAAAAATTTGATGCTGTAATATTATCAGACTAACTGAAATATGTGTCAGCTAGTCGACAAGAATCGCTTCTTTTGTTAACAGCTTTTTCGAAACAGGCTTATGTTGTTCGCACTTACAATTGATCGTGTCATTTCTTCATTCTCATAACCATATATGGCACATATATCTAGCAATGTAGGCAAGTCAAGCAACTTCTTTTCCTGCAAAATAACTACATGTATATCTAGTAAACGAGAATGCCACATTGCATTAACAGTCAACAAACTCATAGCCTTCATTATCGAACAAAATTAGTAAGTTAGCGAAAATTTTGTTATAAGTTGCATTGATTAATTTAATACGCTGTACACATGTGCAAAATTGACCTAAATTGGAAAAGAGTATCCATTTAAACACACCTGCATGGTCTTTTGCACTTAGACTATCAGAGGCCTTGGCACCAGGATCCCGATTAGAAGACCTTCACAATAATAATAACGGAACCATGAAGTAAATTATTACACTAAAATAGTGGTAAATATTAATGGACTACTATAAACATACATTCGGTAGAAAATCATAAATACACGTCGACTCAGGTCATGCTCACCAACAATCACCCCTGCAACTGTTCCCTTGGTTCCCCGGTATGGAAAGTCATACCATCTCTTCCTAAACTTTAAAAAACTTTCCAGAAAAGCATGAAGAGAAGTATCACTAGCAACTGAAAGATAAAAACAAAATCACCAAAAAGGGTGAGTATTTCAACTCATGTGCTTGAACACAAACATGATAGACTAGAATACAAAAGTTAATAATATAAGCAGCTTAACTATTTCACTGTCTACATCATAAACACATTTAGTAGTTTATGAAATGGAAAACGTTGACCATCTTTCAAGCAACTACCATTCCATACATACATAACTAAATATACATTTGGTAAAAGTTATTTATCAACATAATTTCACAAGTATGATCACAAAGTTCTTGGTCTATATCCTATCTTTAGCACCCTGTGGGAAAGTTGGGATTTCAATGTCTAGTACTTGTAATGGTAATATGTGCTCTCGTATACTCCTTCCATCCCACTACCATAGTATACCTTTGAAAATTGCAAGTATCGGAAAAAAGCGTAGAACAACACAAACAACTTCCAATATAGGATAACACGTATCTTCACCTTAGCAATTTCTAAAAAGCAGACTAATCGGCTGAAATGAAAAACCATAGCGTTTATCCGGACGTCATTGTTCTCTCATCTACTTCAAAAAATCACCAACGTATTTTGAAACCATAATACAAAAACTCATCAGAAAACACTCCATGTCACAATTTCTTCACAGCTTATCACCGGATAGTAGTGGTACTCTATGTTATTCTCTACAAATATGCTCACTCTACTTCCATATTAACTAAAAGCTCACCAATTAACACTAACAGGAAACAGTTTGACATCGGAATCTCTCATAGTGACCCATTTCATTTGCCGAGGTTCATAGTTCTAATGCTCCCGGGGGCAGGAAGACTTCACAAAATACAGTCAAAATTTTCTAATACGAATAGACGCTCTCCTTAGCAGGCCGCAGAGTCAGTCTAAACTGTGGGACGTAAAACTAATCAGCGTTTCCATTTACGAATTTTATTTTGGCAACAACAAGACTACCGTCAACTTAGCAGACAGGACGATTTTACGAAACCATCACATTGTCTAATACGGGCAAAAACCATCACATTATCTAATATGGGCATGCAGACACTCTACTCTCCTTTGGGACATATAAACTACTCATGGTATCGAATTATCAACGTTTTACAAACAATAACACAAACGGGTATTTCGCAAATCAATACACATCATCAAAAATACAATTTAACTAAACTATATCAAAGTTATTATAAAAAAAAAAAAAGACTTGACCTTGTATCCAGAAATCTTTGGGATTGAGCTTAAGCAAGCGAGAACATTCTTGATTAAGAAAGTCAACAACTTTTTGAGATTCAACAGGATCCAAACCACCTTCTTCGGAACGAAAACCGGCCGCAACGGCTTCATCCTGCGGCAAGTAATTCACAAATTTCCCACTGTTACTATTATTAGCACCACCAGATGATGATGACGACGATTGTTGTTGATGACGTAGTGAATTGGAAAGTGTTAAATTCGAATTATTATTGTTAGATTGATGTTTAGGTATGTATTTTTGAGGTAGGTTTTTACTTGTAAAACCCCTTTTGCTGCTGCTGCTGTGGCTAGACATGTTTGTGGGCGAATTTAGGGTTTTAGGTTGGGTGTGATGCTGATGATTTAACTGTGAGAGAGAGAGAGGGGGGTGGATGCAAAACTTCTTGATTTGGATGGATCTATTCTATTCTATGGTGGTGTACGAGTCAGGAACGTAGAATGTCAAGATACGCTGTCTTTCGGCGTGGTCGCCAAGTAAAAATAATTAAAGTTTTTTTTTAACTTAAAAAACTCTTTTCAATTTGGTTCGCATGGAATTGGAATTTATCGAAGGAATTGGAAGTTGGAATTTAAAAGTTTTAATATTGGTCGATAGAATTCAGTTAAAGGATTCCAAGTATAAAAATATTGAATGACAAAATTGACCTTTATTAAACTTTTATAAATTCTTTTTATTTTAATAATATACTATTATACATCTTAATCTTTTACAATAATAATAATAATAATAATAATATTTAATATATACTCCTTTAATAAAAAAAAAAAACCAATACACATGCCCCCATCAAAGGCTCCATCAGAAACAAAAAAATCCATCGGCTCCATCAGAAACAAAAAAATTCGATCGCCGGTGCACCCAATCTTCTTTTTACCCTATCAAGATCCAATATGCACACACATCTTACTCCGGCAGTCTCCACCAAGTTCTTTTTCTTTTTCCAAACAACACCTTTATCAAGATCCCCTTTTTACCTTTATTAATCTTTCTCCGGTGGCTGTTGATGGTGACTGTTACTCCGACCGCCGTGAATAACTAGCAGCGGTGGTGGCTTTTACTCCGATAAGAATCAGTGGTGGTGGATTTTACTCTGATAAGCAGCAGCGTTAGTGGCTACTGTTACTCCGCTAATCAGCATTGGTGGTTGGCTGGTTGCTACTGTAATTCCGGTAAGCAGCATGGTGGAGAAGAAAAGAAAGGTAGACTGAATATATAATTTAGGATTTAATTGTAGAGGAGGGTTTTTTTTTGTCAAAATAGTTGAATTCCAAAGGAATTCAAAACATTCCATCAATATATTGAAGGAATCTCAAATTCTTTGTTTCAAGGAATTTGGTGGAAAATTTTAGATTCCAATTCCATCATTTACTCAACCAAACATGATCAAGAATGGAATTCAAATTCCAATTCCTAAGAATTCCATGGAATTCTATGAACCAAACACCCCCTAACTCTCTGTCCCCTAACTCTCTGTGATGGTAATTACCATTTAAATTTTTTTTACTTAATAGATTTAATAATTAAAAAATTAATTCACTTAGTTAAATTTTACTTTATTTTTTTACTTAATAAACAAAAATAATTGTTAATTATCTATTTTTTACTTAATACATACATACATTTTTTATACATTTAGTAACTTAATACATTTAACACTTAATAACTTGAAAAAAAGGGCCCTAAGTTAAGACACCCAAATTCTTAAGTTTTGGATTAGCGTATTAAGGCATGTCATTTTCCATTATTAGACCATCTTTAAGAGCTAGGTGAAAGAGGTGGGTGAAATGATGTGACATGTAGGTGAATGGTTAAGGGCTATAGGTGAAATAGAAAGGTGAAATAGGATAAGAGATATGTTTCACCTAGATGAAAGAGAAGATAGTGGGGTCCATTTCCTTTGTTTTTATTATTTTGTTATGTTTTGTTTTATTTTGATTGGTTATATTATGAGGTATTGTGGGGTATAGTGGGGTATTATGAGATATTAAATTTGAAAGTGAATGGTTAAGGAGAAAAAGAGAAGGTGAAAAATGTGAGAAGGTGATGCTGATGTGGCAAGGAAAAGTATAGGTGAAAAGGTGAACGGTTACGAATGGTCTTAGAATATAACCAGAATTCATCCTAATTGTAAATACTTTTATTCTTATTAAATTTTCAAATTCTCAAAAACCAAATTCTTAAAAAAAAGAAAAAAAGAAAAGAAAAGTAAGAGGTCTCACACAAAGCCAAATATTTCGCGTATTGAATAAGACAGCCACGAGAATTTCACTCCAAAACGCCGCAATGTCACTAAGGTTCTGACAAGTGAGGTGAGAATGTCCAGAACATGAGTGAGAATTTGGCGGTGACGATAAAGATTGTAGAACGAGAGAATTTGGCTCCAAAACATGGTTGTTGACACAGACCTTAGATGGATTAGTAGATTACAATATCTTAACCGATTTTGTGCTATCAATAAGTGACATTTCCAAAAATAAAAAAATAATAAAAATACAATAGACTAGTCAATGAGTCATACTTAAAAATCAAACCCATGACATGTGGGTAAAATCTCAAATGCATCCGTCAGCTCTACTGACTTCACAAATATTTTTTTGATTTAAATATATGTGTGATGGTTTTTTGCCATTTTCTTGACTACTATAGAGATTTGGAATTCAATATGTTTTTAAGAAACATGACACTATTTTAGTGGTTGTTAATTTAAAATTTATGGTTGTAAGTGAGTTAAGTTGTTTATGAGTTATGCTTGATTAGACTTTGATTGAGGCCGACACTAAACAAGTTTTAACCGAGGTTGAACATATTAAGTCACGTAGATATAATATCATTTTCAATACATACATGGCAAAATTGATTCTAGTGGCGGATTCTGAATTCAAAATAACATGCATCCAACTTATGTGACGTGATGACCATGCTAGACGAGTGGATGAAATGGACCGAGTCGGGTCAACAGTATATAAATGACTTACTAGCACGTTTCCCGCGCAATGCGGTGGTGATCGTGGCGGCGACCATAGTCGTGGATTAGGCGACAGCCTAAGGCCCCCAAATAGTTAAGGCCCCCAATTTTAGTGCTACTAGACTAAAAATATTATTGCGTTTTTTTCTTACACTTAGTTTTGGACTTAAAATACTAAAATTTAAACCAATGTACATCATAAAAGATTATTGACGGTCTACAATGTCATAACAAAGATTAAATGAGTTAGCTATTTATCGATTGAAGAATATGTATTTTATGAAATTAAGTATGAAAATTTGAAGATTTGGTTAAACGCTTTATGAAAAGGCCTGCACAATTAGTCCCGCTTTGAGCCACAAAAAACGTTAAGCCGGCCCTGGCGGCGACGATGTGGTGGTGGGGGCGACTGTTGGTGGTAGATGATGCGTGGAGTGGTGTAGATAATTGATGTAAAAGTAATTGATGTAAAGAGTTAATGAAGATATTTTAAAAGATTAAGGATTGATAGTGTAATTTAATCATTAATATTAAGGGGGTAGTGTAGGTGAAAATATTTTAAGGGGTGTTAAGTGAAAATATTACATATTTTTCGACACTTCCAAAAATAAAGTGTTATTTTTTTTATAAATACTATAGATAAAGTTTTAAAAAAAGTTATGTGAAACACTTGATAACTTAAATTGGTTTTTTTTTTTTTTTGTCACTAAACCAAAAAATCTAAAATTACCCAATAAAATCCTATTAAATTTCAGAAATATTTCTCATTAGTTTTCGTTTTTTATACTACATTGTTATGCAAACAATTGGAAGAAACACCTCAAATGGTCTGATTTTGGCCAAAAACATACCTAAGTCGCTGTTTGACCTTGCTTCATTGAGTCAATTGAATTTCTGCATACCCGGGGATGAAGTAGTGGGCTCATGTATATGGGCCGATGTCTTCTGGACTGGGTATTGATTAGCCAGTTGCAAGCCTAATCTGGTGGTCAAATAGGTTCAGAAAAGTAAAAATTGACGTCTATTGTTTTATTTGTATCGTTTTTGATGAATAGTCTTATACAAATAACAATCTAAGCTTCAAAATTTAGAGAACTGCCCAAGAGCTTTATATACTAAATGTGATTTTGGGTTCATGTTCATACATCAATAACTTAGATGTATTCTTGCTAAAACTAGAAAGCATATTCCCTTGACACAAATTAAGATGAGGTTTTTCAGTATAATTTCACACATACTATTTAGTAGCCTCTCTACCTGGATAGAGGTAAGGTTTATCTATATCTTAACCTTCCTTTAGTATATGCATGTGTGACACCAAAGAATAATGATACCACTTTCATATAATTCGCAGGGTGATATATAGTTCCACTAGAAAATGAAGAACAAAGTAGCACGAACGAAAACCATATTAGACCTAATTACATGTGTTGGAATAAACATGATTCGATTCAAGTGATAAAACATCCCAGATCGTCCTGTGAAACCTGTAAGAGCATTAAGCATGATTGCTATTGATTTCGGGTTCCCATAACAAGATGATTGAGTAATAATGGGATGAATTCGGCTGGAGTTATGCACGAATTAGATGAGGAAGACACACGAAATTAGTGAGGGTATTAGGTGTGATTAGTGATTCTTCATTAACCTTAAATTAGGGTTAATGGCTCTCTATTTATAATGAGAGTATTTACACATTCAACCCCTCTGGTGTTTAATGTGTGTTACATTAGTCCTCATAGTTCCAATCATCTAATGGGAAACCCTATAGTATGTCTTTAAGAGTAAATACGCCCATTATATATTTACTAGACATAGGGATTTCAGTTATCGTCAATTATCATATCAGGAATGATAGATGATCAGTGACGGTCACACTAACGTGGTTCCAACATTCTCCCACTTGACCGAGCGATCATTTATCTATGAGTATTCAATAAGTCCGGTCGGGATAATACTCATTTTGTTTTAAACTGAAATCATAGCCAATAAGTACAGTCGTAGAGAAGAACATCAACTCAGGACCCCCATTAGTCAAACTATGACTCAAATTTAAAACTAATAAGCAATGATCAATTGACTAAGACAAATTTTGTTACAATGATGTCAATACACCAATATGAGTACTCAAAGTGTAATTAATAGACAAACAAAATCTGAATAAGGAGGAAAATTTTATTAAGTTAATAATAATAATGACCAATAAGTACAACATGCTATCATAATAGGTCCTTTAGTAAGCCTCATCTTCGACACGTATCCTACGAAGATTTTAGGAGGAAGACCTTCAGTCATTGGATCCACTAGCATATTATGTGTACTTATGCACTCAATACAAAGAACATTTTCCTCAATCCGTTCGCGTACAAACAGAAACTTTGTATCGAGATACATCTCAGCGCCAGTTGAACTGTTACTGTTCAGAAAAGTTACGGTAGCTGAGTTATCATAGTAAAGCTTCAATGGTCTAGTAATAAAGTTGACGACTTTGAGTCCACTGACCAGGTTCTTTAACAACATCCCATGACATGGTATTATAGATGACAATGCATTCAACCATCATGATGGACATTGTAGTCAGTTTCTCATTATGACTCCGTCAAGAGATAGGTTCGCCAGCTAATCATAAATATATATCCAGAAGTAGATTTCTTATCGGAATCAGAACATCCTACTACTTCTAAGTTGTCACTTCTTCTATAAGTTAATGTGTAATCTTCGGTCCTTTATAGATATCGTAGAACCTTTTAGCCGCTTTCCAATATGCTAATCCGGGATTATATAGTTAACTCCCAAGCATACCGGTAATGTAAGCGATATCTGGACGAGTACAGACCTGGGCGTACATAATGCTCTTAACTACTTATGAGTAAGGTATCATCCTCATTTGCTCCTTTTTAATCTCAATGTTCGGACTTTGGAAACAATCACATACGTCTCCTTTTACTACTAAAGCTATAGTGGGTGTGTGGTGCTGCATGTTATGGCGTTCTAAGATGTGTTCAATATAAGACTCTTGAGAAAGACCCTGAACATCATTACGCCTATCCCGATTTGTTTCGATACCTATGACATAAGAGGTATCACCGAGATCTTTCATGTCAACATTCTGCGAAAGTAAACGCTTCGACTCACGCAACATATCCAAGTTGTTACTTGCAAGAATATCATCCACGTGCAAAACAAGGATTGTAAATTTACTCCCACTGATCTTGAGATAGGTGCATTGATCCACTTGATTCTTTTAGGAAGTCTTGTCCTTTTATGACTTCATTAAACTTAAGGTACCATTTTAGTGATGCTTGCTTCAACCCGTATATGGACTTATTCAACTTGCAGACCATGTGCTCTTTACCTTCTTGAATGAATCCTTCAGGTACACATGTATACGTCTTATTACAAGTTTCTATTCAGGAAAGTGGTCTTGACATCCATCTGATGTAACTCTAAATCATAATGAGCTACAAATGCCATGACGATCCTTAAGGAATCTTTATGAGACAGGAGATAAGGTCTCTTGATAATCGATTCCTTCCTTTTTGAGTAAAGCCCCTCGTAACTAGTATTGGCCTTATAGCGTTTGACGCTTCCATTCGGGTCTAATTTGGTTTTGAAGATCCATTTACAACCTACAGGTTTGGATTCTTCAGGAAATTCAACCAAGTCCCAAACGTCATTATGCTACATAGAATTAAGCTCTCAAATTATGGCTTCATTCCACTACTAAGTGGCATGATCGCTTTTAATGGCTTCTCAATAAGAGGTAGGATCAGTAAGCTTTCCAATATCCCCAACTTCAGTAAAATAAGTTATGAAATCATCAAAATTTATGGCCTTGCGTGACCTTAGATGATCTCCTGAGTTGATTTTTAGGTTTAGTAAGGAAGATGCTTTAGTATTAAGATAATTTAGCATTAGTAGTAAGATGCTTTATCATTAGTAGTATCCTAATTAGGAGTTAGAATTTTGATTAGGAGAAGGTGGATCAGTGTTATTAGGGGCAGCGTTGGGTACAAGAGGAATTATCGGTTAATAACCGACGAGTGGTTCCCCCCGCTTCTTGTACTTCTTGTAAATCTTAAGTTATGATTTGTCGTGCTCCCACTGATCTCTAAGTTCTCAAGAAACGTGGCATGATGCGTGTCAATAATGCTAGTAGTATAGGAAAGAAAGTAAAATTAATAACCGATAAAGAAACATGTAAGGGATTTAGGATCCAGTTTCTTTAAGTTAGGGTTATAGAGTTATGCTTTGGCAGGATAGCCTCATACGTTCATATATTTTAGACTCAGTTTCCTACTTGTCCAGGAGTCTCAGGGACAGATTCTTATGGAACTTGTATTGAGTATATGAACGGCTGTTTTAAAGCCTTAGTCCAAAGGAAAGTTGGTAAGTTAGTGTTGACAAGCATACTTTTCACCATGTCCATTAAGATTCTATTTCTCCTTTTAGCAACATCATTTCGTTGAGGATAACCAGTCATGGTGTATTGGTTAGTTATGTCATGTCCCTTTCAAAAATTATGAAAAGGACCAGGAGCTTAACCAATATCAGTATGTCTCTTTCTCTATCTGATCTCACAACTTTTATTTGATGATCAAGTTGGTTTTAAACCAAAGTTTTAAGATCAATAAAAGTCTCTAAGGGTTCAGATCATATATAGGTGCATATAACCAGTGGCGGAGCTATGTGGTGGCCAAGGGTGGCCATGGCAACCCCACAATTTCTATAAAACTCTATATTTTTAGTACTATTTTATGTATTTATTTAGTTTTAAAGGTAACTGGCAACCCCAGACTGTTGTAATTTAATTCTGTAGTTTAATATATACTCTTGTTAGTATCATAAAAACTGTTTGGCTACCCCAGGATGGGAATCCTGGCTCCGCCACTGCATATAACGCGAATAATCGTTAATGAATGTAATAAATGATGCATGTCCTGAAATGGATGCGGGATAGGGGCCACTTAATATCAGAGTGAATTATTTCCATCAAGTTGGAACTTATAGTGGCTCCTTTCTTATTCCCTTTAGCCATTTTGCCTTTGAGGCTATACATGTTTCAAAATCACTAAAGTCAAGAGAATGTAATATTCCATCCTTTATGAGTCGTATCATGCGAACTCATGTGATGTGGCTAAGATGTTTATGCCACAACATGGAATAATTCTCTAATTATTTAGGTGATTTTGTCTTTGTTTTAGTTATGTCATCAATATTAGGAGACAACAAAGACTGTGAGAAATTATGATCTAGTTCTAACTTACACAGTAATCCATCCAAGAAACCAGGACCAAGGACATTATAATGAGTAATGGCAATCTCGCCGCAACCATGAATTATTACATAACCTTCAAGGTCTTAGACTAGAAAAATAGACACAATATTCCTAGAAATTCTCGGTACACATAAGGTATCTACTAGTCTAATACACTATCCAATGTTTATATGTTAATTATAAGTTTTCATGGCTTCGACATTTAAGAGATCCCCCTTCCAACTCTAAGCTTTCTTTGATCCTTTTAAAGCTTCTGGATTGTATGGAATCCGTGTATTGAGTTAATCACATGAACCATAGAACTAGAATCACCCACACATGTATTAATAAGAACATTAGACGTAAAAGAATCAAATATTACATAAAGTAAGTTACCTTTCTTAGCTAGCCACTCCTTGAATTTAGGGCAATCTGGGCACAATCAGAATTTGCAGTTAGGATTGCTCCTCAAGGATTTAAAGCTAGAGGCAGCAGCACCATGATTAGCCTTTTGAACTTTACTTGCAGTCTTATTACTGTTATTATCCTTCCTCTTAATGGAATTAGCAGTGGCAGTAAGGCGAACAACTTCAGGTTGGCCCAACTTAAGGCGACCATTTTCTTGCACACACATTGCGGTTAGTTCACTCATCGACCATTTATCCTTCATAGCGCTATATTTAATTTTGAAGGAGTCGAAATGAGCAGGCAATGAGGTCATTATAAAATGCACAAGAAAACTGTCATAGACTTCCATTTTTTAGGACTCTTAAGCTTATGAGTCATGTCAGTCATCTTCATTATGTGTTCACAAACACTGCTATTTTCTTTGTATTTAAGCTACTTGCATACGCCTTATACATTTCCTCGGATACTATGATTGATGAAGTTCATTACCATCATTAGTGACAAGCGATTCGCCTCATTCCACTTTCTTAAAATTCGATTTCTGAGCTGCAAAAGAGTTAGCAGTAATAGCAGTGGGTCCATTATGGTGAATAGCATAGTCAAGATTTAGCATCTCCAGAGTTAAAGGTAATTAATCCTTTCATGAAGCAAAGTTTGCATCAGTAAGTGGCTTAATGCCTAAGTTAGGTACTACAGTGGAAATAAGGAGGATATTAATTTATGATACAAACAATAGAAGATTATTATAGTAATGCCTAAAATAAGTAGGCCTAATGGTAATGAAGTTATAGTGACATGATTAGCTATCTAAGGCAAACTAAATAATGTCTTTTAATAGTAATGGAACTAGAGTAATGCCTAAATTAAGTAAGCCTAATAATAATGTTCCTCATAATGACATTAGATTAGATATCTAAGGCAGACTAAGTAATGTCTCTAAAAGTAATGGAACTAAAGTAATGCCTATAATAAGTAAGGGCTAATAATAATGTTCCTAAAGTAATGAGACTAAGACCATTATACTAAGGAAGCTAGTGATAGATAAGCCTATTGTAAACACCAAAACAATAAGCTAAAGTAAGGCTCTACTTAGATTTTACATCACCTTTGGGCAGAAGTAACTAATATCTAAGTAAACATGAGCATTAGGGTCATGCAACACAACGCTTATCTTTTGACCTTTGGGCACAAAATCAAGAATCGTGTATATTATGCATGAAAATAGTCCTTTTAGCACACAAAGTATATTAAATCACCTTTGGGCAGAATCAATATACTAAGTGTTCGTTATGTAAAAGGAAAAGAACGCAACATGAGAATCACATTTGACCTTTGGGCACAAATGATAAAACCATGTACATTAGTGCGAAGCCCCCAAAAGTTACGGGGGTCCGGGGGCAGCGCCCCTGGAAGCGGGGTCCAAGGGGCGGCAGCCCCTGGCGGGGTCCAAGGGGCAGAGCCCCTGGCTGGGATCGAGCTCATTCATCAGCTAAGATGACATTCAGTATAACACGAACTTAAGTAATGACTCGTGATAAAGTAAGCACGAACTTAAGTAATAATTCGTGAGTCAGTAAGCACGAGGACATCAGTAAGTCATGATGACATTGGCATGAAGATATCAGTAAGTCGTGAAGACCTAAGCACGAAAATATCAATAAGACGTGATGATGTCAGCATGAAGATGTCATAAACTCGTGATGACGTAAGCACGAGTTCGTGTTGATGTCAGCTGAAGTTCGTGATGGCGTAAGCGCGAAGAGGACGTAAGCGTGAGGATGACGTAAGCGCGAAGATGAGCAGAAGTTGTGCTGACGTCAGCACGAAGTGATCGTTAGTTCATGATGACGTCAGCACGAATTCGTGATGACGTTAGCACGAGTTCTTCTTTCTGCAGATTCTAATTTCGCGAAATTCATCAAATTCGAACCAAATCATGACTGATCGTTTATAACACGGCTCTGATACCACATGTTGGAATAAACATGATTCGATTCAAGTGATAAAACATCTCAGATCGTCCTGTGGAACCTGTAAGAGCATTAAGCATGATTGTTATTGATTTCGGGTTCCCATAACAAGATGATTGAGTAATAATGGGATGAATTCGGCTGGAGTTATGCACGAATTAGATGAGGAAGACACACGAAATTAGTGAGGGTATTAGGTGTGATTAGTGATTCTTCATTAACCTTAAATTAGGGTTAATGACTCTCTATTTATAATGAGAGTATTTACACATTCAACCCCTCTGTGTTTAATGTGTGTTACATTAGTCCTCATAGTTCCAATCATCTAATGGGAAACCCTATAGTATGTCTTTAAGAGTAAATACGCCCATTATATATTTACTAGACATAGGGATTTCAGTTATCGTCAATTATCATATCAGGAATGATAGATGATCAGTGACGGTCACACTAACGTGGTTCCAACAACATGCACTATATATGGAACGTTATCATCTTGGATCTGACGTTATTAGTTAGAATTTCCGAGTTATATACTATCATGATTTGATTAACTCAGTACAATTATATTCAAACTGCTAATAAATTTATGTAACCAAATTGACTAATTCTATTGGATTGTATATGTGTATCTGGGAGATATGATGATTTCCACGCCCAAGAAGTTAGACACCAAGACTATGGAGAAAACCATATACATACATATATCGTTATTGATTTGGAGATCAAAGCTAGATACACTAATTATTTAATTCTCTATAATTGTCAAATACTCAAATCTTCTTAATATATATATATATATAGTAAATATGTTTTTAAATGTATATATTTAATATAGTACATATATTAAATGTTTTTATTTATATTATATATATATATAATATATATATATATAATATATATATTTTGCTGATAAATAAATCAAACCATGAGAATTCTTCTCATGACTAGGAGAAAGAATGAAATTATAATTACAATTAGTTAGATCATATATATATATATATTTGGTCTTCTTAAATTAAATTATTATGTAATTGGGCAATGAAACCAAGATATTAATTAATCTAATTTCACGATTGTTGAAGTTTCTGGTAGAGACCCATGTCCATCCCATTGTAAGCTATTGGGGCATACATCCACATCTCATCTGAGCTTAGCAACTGCATAAATAAAGTTCAAGAAAATATGAGATTAATTAATGTTACAACTATATGTTAATTATTATATCAATCTTAATTAATTATTAGTATCTTTAAGTGATTTAATGATATAGAAGGATGATTAAGCATATATACCTTAATTTGAAGCTGCAAGAACTTGACATATTGTACAGCTTCTTCAAGCATTGTGCTAATGTCAACCTTTGTCCCATTTGGTACCAAGTTTTGAAGGACTTTCAATCTTTCATTTATCCTTTCTCTTCTTTTCTGTAGATTCACAAAAAAAAAACTGAATATTAGTATCATCGTCATCTCATAAGAAGAACTATCTATAAAAAAAAAAAAAAAAAAAAAAAACTGAATATTAGTATCATCGTCATCTCATAAGAAGAATATATATAAAAAAAATAAAAAAAATTTGATGATTAAAGTTAGAAACCCAAAGTTAATTGATAAAAATTAAAAACTTTAAAATTAAACTATAATTAAGTTTGTATACAAAAAGTTAGACTAAAGTTAAAAACCAATAAGTTAAGTGGTACAAATAAGTTAAAAGCGTTAAATTAAGAGATAGAAAGTAGAAAAAAAAATAAAAAAAAGTTGATGATTAAAGTTAAAATACAAAGTTAATTGATAAAAATTAAAAACTTTAAAAGTAAGTTAAGTGGTAAAAATAAGAAACTATAAAAATATACAATCGTAAAAAAAAAAAAAAAAAAAAAAACTGCAGAAAATGACAAAATAAGAATAAGACAAAATTGCTGACGTCATGCTGACGTCAGCAATTTTGTAAGAATTCACAAGGGTTACCGGCTAAGGGAATAGCAGGTAAAACGTGTACTCTATAACCATTTTTTAAGGGTTCATGTATACAATAAACCTTTTGTAAGTTCATGTATACAATAACTTTTCGGCCTTAGTTGATTACATTTCCGTGCACTTAACCCTTCCATAATTCATGAACATGAATATGTCACCACAAAATTTGATGATATTAATTCATTAATATTCAATTCAATCAATACAATATTTTGCTGATAAATAAATCAAACCATGAGAATTCTTCTCATGACTAGGAGAAAGAATGAAATTATAATTACAATTAGTTAGATCATATATATATATATTATATATATATATATATATATATATATATATAATATATATATTATAATTACAATTAGTTAGATCATATATATATATATATTTGGTCTTCTTAAATTAAATTATTATGTAATTGGGCAATGAAACCAAGATATTAATTAATCTAATTTCACGATTGTTGAAGTTTCTGGTAGAGACCCATGTCCATCCCATTGTAAGCTATTGGGGCATACATCCACATCTCATCTGAGCTTAGCAACTGCATAAATAAAGTTCAAGAAAATATGAGATTAATTAATGTTACAACTATATGTTAATTATTATATCAATCTTAATTAATTATTAGTATCTTTAAGTGATTTAATGATATAGAAGGATGATTAAGCATATATACCTTAATTTGAAGCTGCAAGAACTTGACATATTGTACAGCTTCTTCAAGCATTGTGCTAATGTCAACCTTTGTCCCATTTGGTACCAAGTTTTGAAGGACTTTCAATCTTTCATTTATCCTTTCTCTTCTTTTCTGTAGATTCACAAAAAAAAAACTGAATATTAGTATCATCGTCATCTCATAAGAAGAACTATATATACAATCTTGGATTTAAAATAAAAAACAAGTGATCCACACTAATACTTACCCTTGCATAAAGGCTTTGAGGATCAGTTGCCGCGCCTCTACTAGCTCTAGTTTTCCAGTTTGAGTTTACCGTGCCACCGTTCAAATCATCCTCAGAACTACAAGAACTTGAGCTTGCAATAGGTGCATTATTTCCAACTCCTCCTTTGTTAACATTATTAGTAGTATCTTCTACACCAATCTCATTTTCATTCACATTAGCCTCCATGATCTTTTGTTTCTTCTTAGGCTGAACTTTCTTCTTATTTTTCTGTGCAAAATAAATTAAAAATATTATAAACAACTTTGAAGATATGATTGAAACTATTAAAAAAATGTCACAACTTCACTTTAACTCCATAAAATAATAATTCTTACATTATCTTTTGAAACCCTAGTTTTCTTCTTTGGATTTTCCTCAAGTTTTTCGTCGTTGACTTTTTTTTCTATCGCATCTAGCGATTCAGGCATTTCATTAATCTTCCTCTTGGCAGGGGTATGCTTGACTTGATCATCGGCTATTATTGGGACAGACAGATCAACTGAATTTTCGATATTATTATTAACATCTTCTCTCATGGATAGAATTTCTTCCATTGAGTAATCAGAAAGAATTTGAGCTAGCAATGAGGAATTGGCATTGTTTTCATTATTATAAACGTCGCCATTGGCCATTGGTAATGGAACGATATTAGAAGATGGATAGGTTGCACCATTTTGAGCAACACAACCATTAATGTGGCTAGTTTCTTGAGAGAAATAATGGTATAGATTAGGATTACTAATTTCAGAAACATAGCAAAACTGATTATCGTCGGTGATGAACGATGAATCAACATTGTGGACTTCACCCATAAGAGATGAAACAATAGAAGGAGTTTCAAAGTTGAAGCCATGATCATGTTCACTTGAAAACAAAGTATTAGTCGAGAAATGATCGGTATCTTGATCACCAGAAAACATTATACGCAAACTTTCCCATTCTTCATTCGAAAAGGTTCCAAAAGACTCCATATGTATTATAAATTCTTGTTAAATTTGGATGGAGGGGCTAATGAAATGAGATAGTGTTTGAAAGATGGTTTGGAAAATGGAGATGTTGGCGAAACATATTTATACCCTCTAGAGTGTGGGTTGACTTAATTAATTAATTCTAATCATCCGATTATTGGTAATTTTTGGTATGTCTTCTCTGTATGTATAATATATATCTAATTAAATATAGAGAGTCCACTGTGGGACATATCCACCAAGCAAAGTACACCATACAAGAAAAATACTAAAAAATATATAAAATTACATACTTAAAAACAACAACAATAATTACGTACATGCTTAAATACAATAAGTACATGCTTAAAAGGAAGATGATATAGCGTTAAAACTTTAGTCATATATATATACATCAAAATATTGTATGTCATGAGATAACTAAATGGTTTTTTTTAGAGTTTTATTGACTTACATGTATGCGTAATTGCTATCATACTATCATAGTATTTTGTGGGTGTTTCTAATCCTTTTCTAGACCAGAGTAATTAAGATATTTTTTAACGAGATTTGAACTTGATCAAACCTTTATGAGAATATTAAGATGTTAAGGGCTAAACCACGTACCTAGCTTGGAGGGGGTTTATAATTTGTATCACTTTCCGTCATTTACGACTAATACAAACCTTTCAAAAAATTGTATAGTTATATCTACTATCCGGTATCTATATCTATACAATACTAGCTAGTACTAATACCCGTACAATATACGGATTGATTATATATATTGTATGATTGATTTTATTTTAAAAGAAATAATATTTGAACATGATACATAAATGCATTTCATCTTTTCAATAGTAGTGTAATAATGACAGACATTTTTCATAAAAGTGTTGATCAAGATTTAATAAGTACTTTTCATATTTGTAATAATATAATTAATCTATAATCATAGTGGTAGATTGTGGTTCATTATGTCGTTTTAAAATTTTCAATCATGTTTATTTTGGTTAGCATATTGATAATATTTAAAGGGAAAAATCCATAAAAAAATAATCTTCTTACACAAATTTCTTATTAAAGAAAACCTATTTAGTTTTCGTCTATAAAGAATTCCATTTCTAAAAAAATTTCAATAAAGGGAACGTTGTTAGTTTTTAACGCCAGCCTTCCGTTAAGTTCTACGTGACCACTGCCACGTCATCAAAATTGCTTACATGACCTTTGACTTTGGCTGAAAATAGATCAAAATTTCTTCTAGAGTGATCGACACAAATCGTCCCTGTGGTTTGTCCAAACAGTCAGGTTTCGTCCTTTAACTTTCAAAACCTCAGAGACCATCCTTTATATGCGGAAAACGATCAAGTTTCATCCTTATCGATAACAGACGTCAACTCGTATCTGTTAACCCCCTCACGTGCAATCCACGTGAGGGTATCTGAGTCTTTTACACTGCTAAAGGACCATCACTGATTTTACCTAACTTTATCTATTTGTTTTTGGATTTTTCTTTTCTTTTCTCTTTAATCTGCATAAACGACTAACCACAACCATTTTCATCAACACCGCTTTTCATCTTCAATCAAAATACCGAAAACAATCATACTTTATCTCTATATCTATATCTATATCTATCTACATATATTTTCATTACATATTTATTGATTCTCCATCTCTGGTAAAATATTTACATACCTATATCTATATTACACAAATCCATATCTATATCTATATCTATATCTATATCTATATCTATATCTATATCTATATCTATATCTATATCTATATCTATATCTATATCTATATCTATATCTATATCTATATCTATATCTATATCTATATCTATATCTATATCTATATCTATATCTATATCTATATCTATATCTATATCTATATCTATATCTATATCTATATCTATATCTATATCTATATCTATATCTATATCTATATCTATATCTATATCTATATCTATATCTATATCTATATCTATATCTATAGTGTTCTGATCTATATCTATATCTATATCTATATCTATATCTATATCTATATCTATATCTATATCTATATCTATATCTATATCTATATCTATATCTATATCTATATCTATATCTATATCTATATCTATATCTATATCTATATCTATATCTATATCTATAGGTAAATAGTGTTCTGATCTATATCTATATCTATATCTATATCTATATCTATATCTATATCTATATCTATATCTATATCTATATCTATATCTATATCTATATCTATATCTATATCTATATCTATATCTATATCTATATCTATATCTATATCTATATCTATATCTATATCTATATCTATATCTATATCTATATCTATATCTATATCTATATCTATATCTATATCTATATCTATATCTATATCTATATCTATATCTATATCTATATCTATATCTATATCTATATCTATATCTATATCTATATCTATATCTATATCTATATCTATATCTATATCTATATCTATATCTATATCTATATCTATATCTATATCTATATCTATATCTATATCTATATCTATATCTATATCTATATCTATATCTATATCTATAGTGTTCTGATCTATATCTATATCTATATCTATATCTATATCTATATCTATATCTATATCTATATCTATATCTATATCTATATCTATATCTATATCTATATCTATATCTATATCTATATCTATATCTATATCTATATCTATATCTATATCTATATCTATATCTATATCTATATCTATATCTATATCTATATCTATATCTATATCTATATCTATATCTATAGGTAAATAGTGTTCTGATCTATATCTATATCTATATCTATATCTATATCTATATCTATATCTATATCTATATCTATATCTATATCTATATCTATATCTATATCTATATCTATATCTATATCTATATCTATATCTATATCTATATCTATATCTATATCTATATCTATATCTATATCTATATCTATATCTATATCTATATCTATATCTATATCTATATCTATATCTATATCTATATCTATATCTATATCTATATCTATATCTATATCTATATCTATATCTATATCTATATCTATATCTATATCTATATCTATATCACATCTATATCTATACTATATTATAACATATCTATTCAATCTATATCTAAGCTATATCTATATCTATATCTATATCTATATCATATATACAACATACATCTAACGTTCTAAATACAATGCAAAAAGAAGGCAAATGGATCCTTGATCCATATAAGTCCAAGTCCGGGTTTGACAGCAAGCTAACAATTAAACTCCACGCCCTGGATTAACCTGGTTACCTGAAAAGTGTACTAAGCATAGTCAACACAAGGTTGGTGAGTT
The DNA here is from genome assembly GCA_034093135.1 of Erigeron breviscapus. Lineage (NCBI taxonomy): Eukaryota > Viridiplantae > Streptophyta > Magnoliopsida > Asterales > Asteraceae > Erigeron > Erigeron breviscapus. The sequence continues at coordinate 69,202,320 of CM067175.1, forward strand.
CGTAGTAATGGATCACAAGGAACCATCGTCAGCAATCACAATATGTATAAGGGAGAGTAAGTAATGTCTTACAAGTAGCCTTTATAAGGCACAAAGTCAAGCATATAGGTAAACCGATAGTAATCTCGTCACATAACAAGCCAATAGTGTATCAACAAGAATGAGGGATGCGTGTCACGATTATGCATAAGTAATACCAACATCAATGAGTATGCAAAGCAATAAGGATGCATAAAGTATATGTGAATGCGGCATGAACAAGCAATGCATGAGTGTATATCATGTGTCCCTCAACAATCATCAAAAGTGTACCAGTTCCCCGGGGAGCGAACGACCTCGCACACGTTTCCCATACAAAAGGGGTGCGTACGTTCCCGCTCACGTTTCCCATACAGAAGGGGTGCGTGTGAACTCAGTCACATATGCAACGATACCCGCCTGTCATAGCAATGACACAGGCTGCATCTCAAAATCATCGGCGTATATATGTCTATATACCCGGATGTCATGTCACCAACATCTCACAGGATAAGTGTATACATCTATACACTAGGATGTTTGAGTCCTCAACCGAGGGATTATGAACAATGTATGCATGCTTACAATTTATCGAAAATGCATCAATCATAACTCAACAATCACAATACGATGAACATGAACCAACAATCAATATTCGACAAACATGAGCCAACAATCAATATCCGACAAACATGAGCCAACAATCAATATCCGACAAACATGAACCAACAATCAATACCCGACAAACATGAACCAACAATCAATATTCGACAAACATGAACCAACTATCAATATCAACACCAATTCTATACGTACATACACTTAAGAGGATTCTACTTTCTTCGAGTCCCAGATGCTTATATATAGGGTCACCCGCAGCCTTCCCACCACATCTAAAACCCATTGAAGGCATAACCGACTTCCATGTATGTACGTCTATCCTAATATTAATGGAATACTTAACCAAACATAAACCAAGTCAACCAAACGAAATGAACCGTCACCTCAATCCAACAATCTAAACAAACAATCAATTAATCTACAAATGCAAGTAAACACGTCAAACCTACACTTTCCAGCCCGAATCTCAAGCGAGTAGGGAACTACGAAACTCACCTGATCGGCAAAGAAGTTAAGTTTGATACAAAGTCAAGTTACTGTCGTTCAATGATCACTTCACGTCCAACACCTAAATATCGATCATATACATTCATATCAATACACATAAACACATATACGTAGTTATTAAATTATTCGGCAAAACCCTAATTAGGTTTCCAAAGTGATTCTCGACATATGGTGACTTCTAGTACTCTTAATCATTGTTAAATAAGTTAAGAAGTGATTTAGATCGAAGCCCGATACGTTATTAGGGTTCTGGAAGTCAACTAGGTCAAACAAGAAAATCAGAAAATTACAACTGGCGTAAGCTACGCCCCTATGGGCCGTAACTTACGCCCATACAAAGTTCTAGTGCAAGGGGGCGTAAACAGAAGCAATTTGGCGTAATGAAAATGGAGAGCACCGTAAGGTACGCCCACATTTGGCGTAAGGTACGCCCAAAAAAATATAACTGGCGTAACTTACGCCCATACAAAGTTCTAGTGCAAGGGGGCGTAAACAGAAGCAATTTGGCGTAATGAAAATGGAGAGCACCGTAAGGTACGCCCACATTTGGCGTAAGGTACGCCCAAAAAAATATAACTGGCGTAACTTACGCCCATACAAAGTTCTAGTGCAAGGGGGCGTAAACAGAAGCAATTTGGCGTAATGAAAATGGAGAGCACCGTAAGGTACGCCCACATTTGGCGTAAGGTACGCCCAAATAACTGGCGTAAGGTACGCCCACATGGCGTAAGGTACGCCCACATTTGGCGTAAGGTACGCCCACATTTGGCGTAAGGTACGCCCACATTTGGCGTAAGGTACGCCCACATTTGGCGTAAGGTACGCCCACATTTGGCGTAAGGTACGCCCACATTTGGCGTAAGGTACGCCCACATTTGGCGTAAGGTACGCCCACATTTGGCGTAAGGTACGCCCACATTTGGCGTAAGGTACGCCCACATTTGGCGTAAGGTACGCCCACATTTGGCGTAAGGTACGCCCACATTTGGCGTAAGGTACGCCCACATTTGGCGTAAGGTACGCCCACATTTGGCGTAAGGTACGCCCACATTTGGCGTAAGGTACGCCCACATTTGGCGTAAGGTACGCCCACATTTGGCGTAAGGTACGCCCACATTTGGCGTAAGGTACGCCCACATTTGGCGTAAGGTACGCCCACATTTGGCGTAAGGTACGCCCACATTTGGCGTAAGGTACGCCCCATTTGGCGTAAGGTACGCCCACATTTGGCGTAAGGTACGCCCACATTTGGCGTAAGGTACGCCCACATTTGGCGTAAGGTACGCCCACATTTGGCGTAAGGTACGCCCACATTTGGCGTAAGGTACGCCCACATTTGGCGTAAGGTACGCCCACATTTGGCGTAAGGTACGCCCACATTTGGCGTAAGGTACGCCCACATTTGGCGTAAGGTACGCCCACATTTGGCGTAAGGTACGCCCACATTTGGCGTAAGGTACGCCCACATTTGGCGTAAGGTACGCCCACATTTGGCGTAAGGTACGCCCACATTTGGCGTAAGGTACGCCCACATTTGGCGTAAGGTACGCCCACATTTGGCGTAAGGTACGCCCACATTTGGCGTAAGGTACGCCCACATTTGGCGTAAGGTACGCCCACATTTGGCGTAAGGTACGCCCACATTTGGCGTAAGGTACGCCCACATTTGGCGTAAGGTACGCCCACATTTGGCGTAAGGTACGCCCACATTTGGCGTAAGGTACGCCCACATTTGGCGTAAGGTACGCCCACATTTGGCGTAAGGTACGCCCACATTTGGCGTAAGGTACGCCCACATTTGGCGTAAGGTACGCCCACATTTGGCGTAAGGTACGCCCACATTTGGCGTAAGGTACGCCCACATTTGGCGTAAGGTACGCCCACATTTGGCGTAAGGTACGCCCACATTTGGCGTAAGGTACGCCCACATTTGGCGTAAGGTACGCCCACATTTGGCGTAAGGTACGCCCACATTTGGCGTAAGGTACGCCCACATTTGGCGTAAGGTACGCCCACATTTGGCGTAAGGTACGCCCACATTTGGCGTAAGGTACGCCCACATTTGGCGTAAGGTACGCCCACATTTGGCGTAAGGTACGCCCACATTTGGCGTAAGGTACGCCCACATTTGGCGTAAGGTACGCCCACATTTGGCGTAAGGTACGCCCACATTTGGCGTAAGGTACGCCCACATTTGGCGTAAGGTACGCCCACATTTGGCGTAAGGTACGCCCACATTTGGCGTAAGGTACGCCCACATTTGGCGTAAGGTACGCCCACATTTGGCGTAAGGTACGCCCACATTTGGCGTAAGGTACGCCCACATTTGGCGTAAGGTACGCCCACATTTGGCGTAAGGTACGCCCACATTTGGCGTAAGGTACGCCCACATTTGGCGTAAGGTACGCCCACATTTGGCGTAAGGTACGCCCACATTTGGCGTAAGGTACGCCCACATTTGGCGTAAGGTACGCCCACATTTGGCGTAAGTACGCCCCATTGGCGTAATACGCCCCATTTTCCATAACATCATCAAATTCTCCAAATCGATCAAACCCTAATTAAACCCTAATTAACCCAAAACTCATTTTAAGGCAATTTAGAACTTGTAAATGTACGAGATGACTAGAAACGAGTAAACTAACATAAATAGAAGTAAATGGGATGAATTAGACTTACCAAAACTTCCTTTCCGAGCTAGAACCCGAATTGGGTCAAAATGGGTAAAACCTTGAACTAAGAAATGAAATCCTTTGCTTAGACGATAATGAGATGAAGATGACAATGATTCTCGAGTTAATCTAAGCCCAAAACACCAAATATAGCAAGAGAAATGAAGAGAGGAGATGGATTGGTCTTGCTTTTCACTTAGAGAGAAAAAGAGAAAGAAGAAAAGAGAAGAGATAGAATGTGTGGTGAAAGGGAGAGATAAGGGGAGGGAAATGGGTCAAGGGGGGCTGGTGGGTCGTGGATCACCCACGGGTCGACCCGTTTCTCTTCCCAAGCCAAATTACAAGACGTTAGGCATTTAAACACCGGTTAAAACATATTATCGACCCGACGAACATACCACATTGTCATTTAATCACAAAACGACCCAAATATTTTATTAACTTAAATTGTTAGTCAGATTGCACGTAAAGTCGAACGGTCAAAACTCACGGATGTTACAACTTTGACCTCAAACAAAAATATCAAATCCACTTACAAAGTCATAGCAAACATGTGTAGTCATCTTTCTTAATCATATGTTCATATGAATCTCAAGAAAACAACTATAAACAATCTAGCGGTACACGTCTATGTTTATGTGTGTATATATATATATATATATATATATATTTGGTGTCAGATCCGATTTGGATGGCCATGAACAACAACATCCGATTTTGGCGTCAGATCCGATTCATAGGTAGAGGTAGTTTTTGAGGTTGGTTTTTTAAAGGTGGTTTCCAGAAATGATAGTTGGTGGCGGTGCGGTGACCGGAATAACGAGCGAAAGCGGCCATGGTGTGGAAGAACGACTTTATTTGTTCCCTTCAATAACAGTATAGAGTAGTGGTGGTCTTGTTAATCTCCAACCACTAGCATTAATCTTATAAATCTTCGACCACCATCCACCACCAAAGCCGCCGCCACTTGCCATCACTACCGGCGCAACACCCCACAGCCACCGTCTCTTGATTTCTGGAGATACACCAATGGTTTGAAAAAACAAAAAAGATTCGGTTTATACGAATTGAATCTGCTTTTCGTTGTATATTTATATATTCATCCTTGGTTTTTTTTATTTTTTTTATATAAATAGCTTTATTATTATTATTATTATATATAATTATATATGGTATACATTATATATTTATTTGAACGAATCTGGTGGTGGTCGTGGTTTTCGATTGTTGGAGGTATGAGTGAATGAGTGATTGTATCGAAAAGGATATCTGTAATTGTATAGATATAGATAGATATAAATATTAGAGATGTATATATGATTTTAAGTTTTTTAGTTATAAACTAATTTAGTTTGAATCCATTACAAAACTTTTAGACGAATATGTATACATATTATATCTATCGAATTGAACTCGCAATATTAAGAAACATATCGACTAAAAAGCACCCCTAAAACGAGCTTTATTAATTTAAAGGTGATAGAAGTTTATCTTATAATTAGAGCGTCATAAGAGTCTATACAATCATTAGAATTTGACTAACTCATATTAATCTGTACTTCTTTATAATAATTATCAATCCCCCTATTTTTAGAAAGTGTTAGAAAATGGTTAGATGCAAAAGTACTAAATTACCATTAATAAACACCCATATGGAAAGGGTTATTAGAGATTACCAAATTTGCCCTTAATAAATTAATTTACACTTTAAACCCTTATCTTGCTAATTTACACTATAAGTCCTTATCTTGCTAATTTACACTTTAAACCCTTATCTTCTAATTTACACTTTAACACCATTATCTTCTAATTTACACTTTAAACCCTTATCTTGCTAATTTACACTTTAAACCCTTATCTTCTAATTTACACTTTCACCTTACTCAATTTAAACTCTAACTCTTGGCTTATAAATACAAAACACATTATATCCTTATTTGATTGTTCATTTTCTCATTAATAAAATTGTTTTTTTTATCTTTCTCAATTCTTCAACTCATATTACTTATATTATTTGTCGTCACCCACTATGCTTATAAGTTTCGATTTTGATGTGATTGTAAAAATTTAAGGTAAATCCAACATTCTAACTAAACATATATTATATTTATCATTACTGTTTATTACTCCCCCCGTCCCACTAGAAGTGTCACATTTTGAATATTCAAAGTCTTTGGCTTTTAACTTTGACCATAAATATATTTTTTTTGTGTTATATAGTACTTGATGAAAATTATACCCAATGAAAATATATCTAAAACTCAATCAATTCATATAACTTTCATAAAGTATTATATAACACGAACAAAAATATTTAAGGTCAAAGTTACAAAGTAAAGACTTTGAAAATTCAAAACAAGACACTTCCAATGGGACGGAGGGAGTATAATTTAGCTTCGATCATTGGTTTACTTTAACCACAATTTATTTCATACTCACGAATCATGTATGTGGTATATTCAAATTTCTTTATGATACAATCTATATAGCTACCGTACATCGTACGGGTATTAAGACTAGTTAAGCTATATATGATTAAGTTTTTTAGTTATAAACTAATTTAGTTTGAATCCATTACAAAACTTTTAGACGAATATGTATACATATTATATCTATCGAATTGAACTCGCAATATTAAGAAACATATCGACTAAAAAGCACCCCTAAAACGAGCTTTATTAATTTAAAGGTGATAGAAGTTTATCTTATAATTAGAGCGTCATAAGAGTCTATACAATCATTAGAATTTGACTAACTCATATTAATCTGTACTTCTTTATAATAATTATCAATCCCCCTATTTTTAGAAAGTGTTAGAAAATGGTTAGATGCAAAAGTACTAAATTACCATTAATAAACATCCATATGGAAAGGGTTATTAGAGATTACCAAATTTGCCCTTAATAAATTAATTTACACTTTAAACCCTTATCTTGCTAATTTACACTCTAAGTCCTTATCTTCTAAAATATTTCCACTATCACCATCACATCAACTTACACGATTACACCACTCGACACCAGTGCGGTACTAAAGGGGGGCCAATGCCCCTCCAAATTTAAATTTTGTCATGTATTTTTAAATTTTTCATAGACTTTTAGAATTTTTCAATAGGTTTTTAACATTTTGCCCTCTTTTAGATTTATTTTTCATGATTTTATAATTTTGTCCCCTCTGGGATTTTTTCCTGTTACCGCCTCTGCTCGACACCAATTGTCGATATCATCACTACTCATCACCGACACCACTAAACCACCGTCGCTGTCACCGCCGCCGCATTGCGCGGGTACAATGCTAGTTAAATGTAAATTATTCCTAATGAAAGTATGAAGCATGTAGTCCCAAAAGAATCTTTGTCTCTAGGTAATTTATGAAGGCAATAATTAATACATAACAAATTATACTCTAATGGTGATATATCGAAAATACCCAAAATTTGGTATTGATCGAAAATGGTACTTATTGATAGAATTTGATGATCAATTAATTAATTAAGCTATTACAAGTGTATAGTAGTACTATTAAAGACACGATAAGAAAGTTGGTAACAGATATGTTAACTGTTTGGGATATGCAGTCAATAACGAACAAAACCGGATATTAAACAATCACTGAAGGCGCGATACGCTTTCAGATTGAATCAATTCGGTGGTTCACCCCAAATTATTCAACCGGATACAATCAGTGATTAAGAATTTTCTGTATGATTTGTGTTTGAGTATGTGTGTGAAAAACGGGAGAGAATTCTATATGAATTCGTGACAACAGAATGATGATCCAGCTCGACCCCAGCCAGGGGCTCTGCCCCTTGGACCCCGCTCCCGGGGGCGCTGCCCCCGGACCCCCGTTCCTTAGGGGTTTCGCCCCTAAGATCATAATAAATTCATATAAGCGTGCACTCCGCACCACCATACTTATACGATGTATTATTATGATTAAATTACCAATTAACCCAATTACACTAAAATATCCAACAGTCCTCCCCTATTTTAGTGTAATCCTCGATTAACTAAAAGAATATCTCAAACATTCAAACTTTTGCATAAATGAAATGTCATGACGATTGAATTTCACATTAGTACATTACACATTCCATATATTCGAATACCAGGGTGTCGCTAAGGATTGAACCCTGGGAACTCATTTTGAATACACGAAGATAATGTACACAAAAGTTTACATACATAGTAGTTCTATCTTGACATATGTTTTACTAGCCTATGTCCCTATCCTTCATAAGCATGTCAAAGCCAAGTCCCAGCTTCTTGAAGCGGCTAAACTTCATGCTCACATAGGTAGCTCCTTTAATCTTGCACCTGCATATGCAATTTGTCAAAAGAGCTATTAAGAATATAAACATTCAACCTCCTTAACTTGCAGGTCTGAACACATACCTTGGGATGTATACTCTAATGTGTTCCAATATCTAAATATTAAGCCTTCCACATTGAATTCAGCATCTAGCGTCATACTAGATGGGAATTGGGTATCTTAATATCAGAGATTTTTGGCGGACTTTAATCCCATCCCCATAGCCGATTTATGCACGAGATCTCTACTTAACCCTTTGGTCAAATGATCGGCTAAGTTTTGTTGTGTTTTCACAAACACCACCGATATCACACCTTCCGTGATCAACTCACGTACCATGTTGTGTCTAACACCCAAGTGTTTAGACTTACCATTATATACCTGACTATATGCCTTAGCCAACGTGGCTTGACTATCACATCTGATAGATATGGATGATATCGGTTTAGGCCACAATGGAATTTCATAAATTAAATTCCTTAGCCATTCAGCTTCTTTACCAGCTGCTGCTAATGCCACAAACTCAGATTCCATTGTTGAATTAGTGATGCAAGTTTGTTTCTTCGATGCCCAGCAAATAACACCACCTCCAAGTAAGAATACCCAGCCATTAGTAGAAGAGTGATCTTCCACATTGGTAATCCAACTTGCATCTGAATAACCTTCAAGCACAGAAGGAAATCCAGAATAAGTCAAACCATAATGCATGGTTCCTTTCAAGTACTTAAATACTCGATGAATCGCTTGCCAATGAATCAGACTTGGATTATGAGTGTATCTACTCAATTTTCCAACAGCAAAGGCTATATCAGGCCTAGTACTAGTCATGGCATACATGAGAGATCCAATAGCCCTTGAATATTCAAGTTGATTCACTGCAACACCTTTATTAGGCATAAGTTTGATGCTAGGGTCCATTGGAGTACCTATTGGAGAACAATCTTTGACATTGAATTTCTCCAACATCTTCTCAATATAATGAGATTGAGTGATAGAAATACCATGTTCTCCACGTATGATCTTGATCCCAAGAATCACATCAGCCTCCCCCATGTCTTTCATATCAAACTTTGATGACAAAATTTCTTAGTTTTATCAACTTGATCTTGGTCAGTACCAAAGATCAACATGTCATCAACATACAAGCAGATAATCACTCCCTTACCAGACGAATCAAATCTGCTATAGACACATTTGTCTGCTTGGTTTAATGCAAAACCATTAGACAACACAACCTCATCAAACTTCCGATGCCACTGTTTAGGGGCTTGCTTCAGACCATAAAGAGATTTTACCAATTTACAAACCTTATGCTCATTACCAGGCATGACAAAACCTTCAGGTTGTTTCATGTAAATCTCTTCATCCAATTCACCATTCAGAAAAGCAGTTTTCACATCCATTTGGTGAATCACAAGATTATGTATAGCCGCAAGAGCTAACAATAATCTAATGGTGGTAATCCTAGCAACAGGAGCATAGGTGTCAAAGAAATCAATATCTTTCTTTTGCCTAAAGCCTTGGATAACCAATCTGGCTTTATACTTGTCTATGCTTCCATCCACCTTCATCTTCTTTTTAAAGATCCATTTACTACCCAATGGTTGACACCCAGGTGGTAAATCAGTCAATTTCCAAGTCTTATTGTGCATTATAGAGTCAATCTCATCCTGAATTGCCTCTTTCCAAAATGCAGCATCCGAGTTTGCAGAATTGGCAAAATTAGTCCCTCAAGTTCCGAAAATTAATTTCTGAGACGTTTTTGCCATAGCCAGGGGCTCTGCCCCTTGGACCCCGCCAGGGCGCTGCCCCCGGACCCCCGTTCCTTAGGGGCTAAGATCATAATAAATTCATATAAGCGTGCACTCCGCACCACCATACTTATACGATGTATTATTATGATTAAATTACCAATTACACTAAAATATCCAACATTAACATGTCTTATCGTGACTTAACAGGCTTCTAAGCAGGTTTTATTTTGTACATATATATTACAGGTCTTTTCGTGTCTTAATATGTCCAAACCCGTTAAGACACGAAACTTGTTATAGCCAAACACGAAACCTGTTAAGATCAGGTCGTGGCGTGTTAACAACTCTGTGTCAGAAATTGTTAGCTCTATACCTGATTATTAGTTTTGGACTTATATGATGTAGCTGGGAAACTTTATAGAATATTTTATGAGTTTCATACAAATAAAAAAAGAATAAAATCAAAGGACGGCTTCATCCTAAAAGTAGGACATTATAACCGAAAACAATTGTCGTTGTCCCCTCAGATGCCTTTAGCCTAGTCGAATCCTAATGAAGAGATTTGATATCTTTTACAAGACGTGTTTAATGTATATATGTGTGTTATTTGACACGGTTATATATATATATTGAAATATATGGCTAAGGGAATATATGTATATAGACATATATATATATATATATATATATATTGAAATATATGGCTAAGGGAATATATGTATATAGACATTAGATAGCAGGAAAAGCCAGTATATATGTAGGAATCATTAAGATTGTTGGACGAGAATGTAAGTCATTGAATTGATGCACGTACATCATATCACTCCTTGGCACGAATTACAAGTTACCATAAGTGGTCGGTTACCAACTAGTAATTCTGTCTTTTTTTTGCAAGTTAGCTTTATCTTTAAAAGCGTGTATTTGATTATATAATATTGAAATATATGGCTAAGGGAATATATGTATATAGACATTAGATAGCAGGAAAAGCCAGTATATATGTAGGAATCATTAAGATTGTTGGACGAGAATGTAAGTCATTGAATTGATGCACGTACATCATATCACTCCTTGGCACGAATTACAAGTTACCATAAGTGGTCGGTTACCAACTAGTAATTCTGTCTTTTTTTTGAAAGGTGAATTTCGCTTGAAACTTCGTGTCGCGATTCGACAGCGAGAGGTCTAGCATACGTTGTCTTAACCGGGTCCGCGCTAGAGAGCTCCCTCGAAGTAGAAATGTCTATTTCAAATACCCAATGGGGGAAAACCCCCTACTAATCCGCCCGAAAACACGACGATTAATAGGGGTAAACCCTGCCCCCTCAGACTTGAACTTGGGTATACCCAAGCCAAGCCCTCATAGAAGGACTACCTATATCTCAAAGTTGGTGGAATGAAGATTCGAACCTGAGACCTATAGGTCACCAAGGGAACTCCAAACCACTACACCAACTCATCATTGATAACTAGTAATTCTGTCCTCATTATACATTTTACAAGTTAGCTTTATCTTTAAAAGCGTGTATTTGATTATAATAAATATTACATAGTTAGTATTTTCATAGCTGTTGTTTCTTAACTTTTCCTTGATAATAATCAATTTAAAAATGTTTACCCAAAAAGATATACATACAGTTGGCTCACTTATGAAACCTAGTTTAGATCATGTTTTTTTAACAGAAATATCATTTATATTAACAGAAATTGCCGAAATTAAAAAATAATACCATTAAGCCACCAAAAATATGACTATTTACCCACAATTATCATTTGTATTTTTCATCATAACTTCTTACATGTTAGCTAGATTATCGTTATGAGACGGACTATCATTGTCATGTACAGGTTAACCGAGACTTACATATTTTTAAAGTTGTATTTAACACTAAACCAAGTTTAAGGTAAACAGATTATATGAACCTAGCCCGGAATTGACCATTCACCCTACCCATTCATTCTGCCGATTTCTACGGCTTTACAAATTAATTAATAGTAATACACATATTTTATGTTTTCACATTCCACATATCCCCAAGGTTTTGCAAACCATTGGGAGTTGCACCGCACGATCTCTCTTTTCATGTCGGCTTTGTTTTCCTATTTTATTTACTTACTTCCTACTTCCAACCTCTTTTTTTATAATGTTTTACTCAGTATTTGATTTTCATAAGGGGCAAGGGTGCAGTCGGCAAGTTTGTTCGGCTCTTTTCTTTGGCTTCTATCGGCTCTTTGACTTCCTTGTAGCATGTGTATCGGCAACATTGGCAAGTTTGATCGGCTATATAAATCAGCCACATTTGGCCGATCCTTGTGAACGTTGGGAGCGTGCTATGTGACCGTTTTTTTTTTTGGTTATTGTGCCAAAACCAATCCCACCGGAAACCTAATTTTTTTATTTGGGGGTTTTCGATTTTGAGGCAAATACTATGGTTTTCTTGGCTTCTATTGCCGGAATCCATGCCGGAAAAAACTTGTCGATGCTCCTAACGTACAATACCCTTTTCCGGTGAGATCTGAAACCCCTTTTTGGGTTTCCGGTGGTCGCCGGCCAGAAACGTTCACTTTTTACGGCCAAATAGTTGTTTGGCAAGGGTGCAGTTGGCACATTTCATTGGCTCTTTGGCTACTTTTCCGGTGACCCCTTTTTTGGGGTTTCGTGTTTAATCGGTTTTCCGGTTTATACGGTTTTCCGGCGAGCTCTTTTTGGGTTTTCCGGTTAACTGCTGCTGCTTATGCTTGATTATATGTATATTTATCTTATTTACATTGCCGTTAATTGCATGTTTGTGATTAGTTTGGTAGTGTTAACTTAGCGGTAGCGTTGCCAGATTTTTCCTTGGTAGTGTTGCCGTCTTTTGTTCCATTAAAGCAATAGGTAGCCGGAAAAGTAGTATTATGCCGATGATGATATCGTTGAACAATTAGGTTGCCGGTGTTACGTTTAGATGGGCAATGATGATACAAAATGTTCGTAAAAATGGGACTCGGATGATCCAGGGCGTATCTTGGCGGGGTAAACCTTCGGGTTGACAGCCATGGCGTCTTCGACTTCCGAATTCCCGACCCCCAAATTCTGAGCCCAAGTATCATTTTTTTATAAAAAACGGTCACTTTTTTCATTTTTCCGGCAACCTAAATTGTTTTCCGGCATTGGCATTTTGACAAGTTTTGGCTAGTTTTGTTGCACTACACCACCACTTTTGGCTCGGTTTTGGCAAAGTTTGGCTAGTTTTTGGCAAAAACACGTGACATCTTATTGGCTAAAAAAGAGCCAAAGACTCTGCACCCTTGCCCCTAATACTTCCTTTAATAGTGTCATTTTTTAGTATAAAGAATGTGGGGAAAGAAACATCGAATTATGAAATAGTATAAAATAGTCGTATCTCTTCTCGTCTTCCAGAAAACATTGTTCATAAACTCAAATTATTCGTTTCGTTAATATTAAAATAATGATTGCTCAAGCTTTTTAAATGCACAATTGTGTGTCTATTACAATTTTTGATTTTTTTTTTCAAGTTAAAAGAAAGTAAAGAGAGTTTGTGTGAAGGCAAGATTTGAAGGATACTGCTAATCTTGTCTCAAACTAACAACCAACATCTAAATACAAAATTACTTATCTCTACCATGTATGTGGTTATATAGCATTAAGACACGTAGCATTCTCTTTTAAGAAACTTTAGCATATAATGATAGCATTCTTGGTTACTGTGTTATAATAGAAGGTGTTTGAGATTAAGTTTTGAAGTGATTATTTGATTATTACAATTTGTAAAATAAAAATAATTTAAAAAGATGTTTGGATGAAAAAGAGATTATCTGTTATGAAAACGTAGTTTTGAAAAAACATGTGTATACATGTTTTTGAAAACGCAAAATATATTTTAAAAACGCAACACCAAACATCCCCTAAATACCAATTTTAATGCGATCTACATAAATTAATAAAATTAATAAATTCCATCACATACATTTGGTCTATTATGTCCATTGTACATAAAAGTGGGGGAGGAATTGGGATCTCATTTGATGTTAAATTGCAAGGTTGTAAAATGGTGTGGCTTTCGGTGATCAAATGGTTGAATGTACATTCTCATGGACTTAATTCGCCCAAGGATTTGCTTCATTAGGTAGATGCTATGTGAGCTTCCAAAAGTCATATTTAAACACGCAACTGAAATAATAATTATAATTATATTTAATGGCGGTAGAGGTAAGGTTTGCCTACATCTTAACCTCCCCTATATACCGTCGAAGTATTGGGGCTCAAAACCCGCGTAAAGCGATACTGAGCAGTTTCTTTCTTTCTTTCTTTTCTAAATGGTGTAAATTTGGAGGTTTCACAACGACAAAGTTTTATCACCAATTAAGTTGCGTCACTTGATTCTATAGTCCCTCATTAATATCACAATATGCCAATATCTAGAAAGTTATAAGCCAAAATGAGTGTATTCACAAGTCACCATGTGCCAAAGGAAGAAAACAAGGCAAGATGATGAAAATGGTTTGCATCATAACTTAAGTACCACGAGTGATATTGATAGTGACTATAAAACATGACGCTACTTAAATCACCCGGATCACACGGCCATTACATAACTGTAATCGCATTATTACACCTTGTTTTAAATGTGATTTGGACCCGCAAAGTACTCTTAGTTTATGTACGTGTATATACATAATTATTGTTGAGTAATAATCATTGTTAATTATTATAATCATAAGTAACTACTTATACTTTTATTTGATGGACCATGGAAGTCTTCATGGGGTGTCATTCTTGACTTCATTAGGAAATATTAAACTAAGCTAAGCTTTTTAAATGAGTGTATATTTAATACGTAGTTAAGTGTTTGGTGCGTAATTAACTAGTACTTAGTGTTTAATTAGGCTTATCTTTGTGTCTCCAAACGTGTTATTGGAATCGGTAGGTCAACCGACTTTGATATAATGTAATTTTTGCTTAAATGGTTCGAATATCATATTAGCTTCTTGACCAATGATTTTGAAGTCTAATTACAATTATTCATGGGGCGATGATATTTAATCTAAAACTGTGCGTTAGCATGCCGTTTTACGAAGAAGATTATTAAAATTAATTCAAAGTATTGTTTTATTATAAAATATAATATAATATTATATTAATATATGAACGAAATGCATTTTTGGTCCCTGTGATATCACCCCATTTGCAATCTCGGTCCAAACTTATGCAAAGTGGCGATTTTGGTACAATAAGTCGGACTTTTTGGCAATCTTGGTCCAAAGTTAACATTCCGTCTAATTTCTACCGTTATTGCGCCCATGTGCCTGTCACGTGCGGGGTAGTTTCGTCCCTTTAGTGTCAAAGGACTATTTTTGCAGCAACACAACAAAAACCGATTTTCCCACTCACCTTTTTATATACCTATCTTCCCCCAAACAATCATCATTATTACGAACAATCATCATTATCAACAATAATAGATCAAAAAACAAACGGATTTTTTTTTTCAATCTTAATTTTTTTTTAAGAAGTATAACAATGATATTATGATATAGATTAGAAAGAAGTCAAGAACAAAATGGAGTACATACCCACCTACAACAATCCTACCACCAACCGTCCAAAATGAAAATCCGGCCAAGAAGACCAACCATAAACCCAATAACAAGATCTCATGAATGTATTCAAGATCTGAAAACATATATATATAGTATATAGTTTGAAAGATGGTTCTTTGGGTACCAAAAATGGGTGGTGGAAGATCTGAAGGCGGCGGCTGCGGTGGATCTGAAGGGCGAAGACGGCTGTGAATCTGAAGGGAGACGGAGACGGCGGTGGATCCGAATTGCGACGGCGGCCGATCTTATTACATGAACCCACCACTTGAGTACATGTATGACCTACCTTGGAGAAATCTTCACATCCACTGTAATACACCAACGATGCATAGCATATAATTGTATATCCATTTCTGTTGTAACAGTAGTATTACTCTCCATCATTTGGGCCTCATCCAAACAAAGCCATAATATACAGTATAATATATAAGTATTAAATAATACAGTATATAAGTATTAAATAATATATTTTTGTATTAATTTTTTTTCTATTTATTTTTGTGTAATTGCTAGATTTAAGGAAAGAAATTTGTCGATAAAGTTTGATGACATATAGATATATGTTATTGTATATTAGAATGATGATGTTAATTACGTATATGAAGATGATAATGTTAGTTACATCTTGTAAATAGATATAGAACTTGTAGATAGGTAATAGATCTGGGATCTGGGTGATTGATTATGTTATGATGATGAATATTTATTATATGTTTTTGTATTTAAGTTTATTATATAGTGCTTTAACGAAGTGGAAAAATAATTGCAAAAATGGTGTTTGTTGGTGTAAAAGACAATGTTGTCCATCACATGCATGGCACATGGGGTCATTAACGGTGAAAAAGAAACGGAATGTTAACTTTGGACCAAGATTGCCAAAAAGTCCGACTTATTGCACCAAAATCGCCACTTTACATAAGTTTGGACCGAAATTGCAAATGGGGTGATACCACAGGGACCAAAAATGCATTTCGTTCTTAATATATTAATACTTTCTAGTTTAAGAAAATTAAAGAAATCGGACTTGATTTAATTGGTTGAACACTGCACAACACCTTAAACTTACAAATGTGCTAGAAATAATGCAAAAAGCTAGATGCGACAACAAATTGGTAAATAATGTGGCTTTTTCTTTTTCTAATTGGATGAAAGTCCTCTAAAGTTAGTTTCAAGTAAAGTTGACTGTAAAGTTGGTTTCAACTTTATCTTGACCCTTGAATTAAAATCAATCATTGATCCTTGATTTTAATTTAATTGTCAAGATCATTAACTTTACTAGTAAAGCTGATGTTAACTTTAGAGATCTTAATCCCTTTTAATTTTGTCATTTTAAAGCATTATCTTTATTTGTGCTGAGTTTGTCTTTTGGTTGACTTATAGTGTCAAATCAAAAACGAGAGTGTAGTGCCAAAAACTTGTCAAAATGTCAATAACCAGAAAAATAAACGGTTGCCGGATTTAATAAAAAATGACCAGATTTATAAAAACTGTAAACAAATTTGGGCTCATAAATTGGGGGGGCGGAAATTCGAAAGTCGAAGACGTACGCCATGACTGTCAACCCAAAGTTTTACCCCGCCAAAATATGCCCGGATCATTCGAGTCCATTTTTACGAACATTTTATTATCATCACCCATTTAACGTAACACCGACAACCTAATTGTCCAACGATCTAATCACCGACAACCTATTACGTTTCCGGACACATATTGCTTTTCTGGAACAAAATAAGTGAACACTATAACGAAACAAACAAATTCCAGCAATGCTACCGCTAAAATAACATTATCAAGCTAATTAAAATCAAGCAATTAACGACGATGTTAGTAAATAAATATAAACAGTAAGCATAAACAGCAGCAGTAAACCAAAAACCCCAAAAAGGGGTCGCTGGAATAAACATAAGTCGCAGCACTAAGCTAGAAACCCCAAAAGGGGTCGCCAGAATAAGCATAAGCAACAGCAATAAACCAAAAACTCCAAAAGGGGTCGCTGGAAAAGTGTATATCATATGGCCGACGATGAAATGAAACCCCAAACAAGGACATGCAAAGACCCAAAACGACAACCATGCAAACCCCAAACGGAGAAAACAAAGCTTCGTCGAAAAAAGTAAAGAGGGGTTTCAAATGTCGTCGGGAAAGTAAGGGTGTACGTTAAGAGCATCGGCTAATCGGTTCCGACATCGATTCTAGCAATACAAGCCAAGAAAAACATAATATTAGCCTCAAAATCGAAAACCCCTAATTAAGAAATGAAATTTCTGGCAAAGATTTGCTTGGCACTACAAGTGAGAAAAAAAACGGCCACATAGCACGCTCCCAATGTTCACAAGCATTGGCACAATAGAGCCGATCTATATAACCAATAATACTTGCCAATTTTAGCCGGGGAAGATGGTATAAGAGAACCGAAGTGCCAATAAGTTCCGATGAAATAAACCGACTACGCCCTTACTCGTTAGGGTTTTGGTGGTTATCCAAATGTGGTGCTAGTCTAGTTTGTTTAGTGTTTTTTGTTTGTTTCTTGTTTTTCCTTTACCATCAACGAATTATATTTTGTAAATAATTGGTTAGGGCTCAAGGAGTCATGAAGGAGGTTTTTTTCAACCCTCCCAAATCTACCAATCACATCCCTCCAACTCATTTTACTCCTTCAACCCTTCCAACCCATTTCTTAGGCATTCATAACTTTTTCAACCCTCCAAATTTTATTTTATTCTTTGCATTTATATATAAATAAGTACACTTTAATTTTAAATTATATTCATAATAACAATAGAATATACAATTTTAAACAAAATATACATTTTATACTAAAAATTAGGATTAAAACTATAATTTCTAAAACTATAATAGTTATTTGGTAAACATGTAAAAGTCAGGGGTTAAAATGAAATTTCAGAAAAAATATCTGCATACATTTGTCTTCTACTTGTCTAGTCTTCTACCCCCCGCCCCCCTTCCAGTGGCAGAGGGTGAGGGGGGATTAGGGGGTGATTGGTCCCCCCAACGACTATAGGCCCATGCTTTTATATGTGTATATATATGTATATATGTATAGATATAATCGGGCCATTAGTAACAGGAAGGTTTGTTGAACTTTCCATAAGAAAGTTAGGTTAGATGTGGATTCTGATAGGGAAGAAGATGCAACAAAACTACCTTTTACAATATAGATCCCTTGTAGTATTGTGTACACAGTTTAACCCTTAATTTTATATCTATTTATAAATTCAGCCCCTTAAAAATATGATTGATATATATCTTGCCACAAGTTTATTTATAAAAAAAGTTTTTTTGTCATAAGAGTCATAGATTTCACGACCTTTTGGATTTTGTACATATATTTTTTCTTGTAATAACATTTTGTTTCATCATAATACATACGAACAAATACTTAAATGATCTATTATATTGAATTTCAATTTGGTGTGTATATCCCCTTTCTATACGTTTGTACATATTATATATTACGATAAGTGATCGATGTCGTTGGACCGATCAAAAATATAAACTAAATACCTATAACTAGTATGGGTAAGTCGAGTATCGTTTCCACATGGAATCAAGGGAAAGTGCTAAACAAGTTACAAAAGTTGATTAAACTAGACATAAAAGTAAAACCGATTGATTGATTGATTTTGATTAAAACTACAATTGATTATGAACTTAATAACTTAAACAATAATAATAAAGAGGACCATTCTCATGCTTCAAATTATATTTTCAAAAGTATAACATAACTTATATTCGTTGGGAATCAC
The DNA here is from genome assembly GCA_034093135.1 of Erigeron breviscapus. Classification (NCBI taxonomy): domain Eukaryota; kingdom Viridiplantae; phylum Streptophyta; class Magnoliopsida; order Asterales; family Asteraceae; genus Erigeron; species Erigeron breviscapus. The sequence goes on from CM067175.1 coordinate 69,221,574, forward strand.
ATAGACATGATTCGTTATAAGCTTGGATTGAATGAATGCTAAGAACTAATTAATTAGGTTGTGATGATTCACGATAACAAAAACCGGGGAATTGACACAACTAAATTATCCTTTCATTAACAAGATTACAAGTTCATAAGAGATTCTTTCAATAATCCATGATAAACAAGAATTTGAAATCAAAAGATAGATGAAATTCATTCAAAGTTATAAACAAGTAATCATTCATTCAATTCCAAACAACATTAGATGCAAAACACAATGAAGAATTAAACATCTAATCCAATTTGAACATAAGAAAGGTTGAATACAATTGTCTTACATAATTGTTCACATGAGAATGATCAAAAGAGAATTAGCCTAAAGTCTTCATCATTGAATCTTCAATTCGGATTGTCATCTCCATGAATTTATGATTTGATGATGAAATTGGGGTCTTGGGAATGTTAGGAACTGCTCCAGGGATGAGAAAAAATGAGTTGTAACTTCCAAAAGTCGTGAGAAGTGTGATATAAACTGAACTTGAATTAAAACCATGAAATTCGGATTTTTGGTTCAGCACCTGGCGTAACCTACGCCCCATCTGGGCGTAAGGTACGCCCTTTGTATCTTCAACTGGCGTAAGGTACGGCCAAGACTGGCGTAACCTACGCCCTTTGATTTTCCAGATTTTCCAATTTTTCCTTCTTCACTTGATTCTCGACTTTGCTTTGCTCGTTTATGATCCAATTAGTTTCAATTTGTCACCAATGACCTGAAACACTTAAACAAACATAAAAACGCCCTAATTGTCTATTAACATTCACATAATGTGTCCTTTTTACTATATTAAGATTAGACTAATTAGGCGTCTATCACATTCCCCAACTTAACTCTTTTTCGTCCCGAAAAAGGCATTCATCATGTGACAAGTCAATTTACAATCTCATAATACTTCCTATTACCAAAGAAACACCATATAAGAGTTATATCAATTATACATACTTGTAAAACTCAACCTTCAAGCAATCTTCAAAGTACACTTGGGCGAAACTAAGTAATGCAAACCAAATCACATAACACAACCAACTCATGAGACTTACAACTATCAAAAGATTTACGACTAGCAAATAGAAATATATAAATGTGCAATTAAACCTAATAAACCTCAAGTTTGCCACAATTCATGCATCACACTCTCACAATGTGCACTCCCCTCGGTTCATATTTTGAGTGAATTAGCAAAAGATGTGCTAATATGTATATATGAAGCTCTCAACCCATTATTGCACACTAAAAGTCATAGGCTAGTACACAAATCGAACCAAGACCTCATAACACCAAACTATCACTTCGGCATTCATACAAGATTGATGGAAATATGGAATGAAACACGGTAATGATTCTCATTTGGGTGATTTACTAGAATGATTTCGGAACATTTCATTTTGGTTCTTTTTGATCAACTTACATGGATAATTGAATTGATTTTCATTTATGACCATATACTTTGACTGTTTCAACCGGATATTGCAATTTTGACTTTGACTTTGTTCTTTCTTTCAATTCATCATAAACAACACAACTTTGAACAATTAACGGATTTCATGACGAGGTGAGATGGAATATGGCGTGGATTGTATGATTGTTTTGTGATTCTAAGCACATAATCCGGGTTAGAGGTCTCAATACGGTAAGTGCACTAGTTCTAACCTAATGTACAATAATGGTTCACACAATATAGTTATCACGAGAAATCATGCTACACTAACAATCTAAATCAATCGTCGACGAGGCGTTTTTCTCTCATGAAATTGAAGAATATAACGGATATATAAGTGTGATACTTGCATTGTAGCTCACAATTGGCATATTACCCTTATTTGAACATTTCTATGTTTTTACTTGCTAGCAACTCTATCAAGACGCTCATAAGTCAACCATGTCATGCAATCTAATCTACACTACCTAGCCCCACTTACATGTACAAGTCCAATCACAAGAAAATCTCATTTTACAAACATGTATAGCCAATATAACTCGAATATGTTGCCCCTAAGGGTCAATTTCATATTACAAGAAAGTAAATCAACATCTAAACTAGAAACATAAATGAAATTAACAAGAAAATTGAAATCTACCTACGAAATTAAAATTGCAAAAACACAAAATAAACACATAGTCACATAGTCACACAATAAAAACAGAAAGATAAATAGAAGGTACCAATCACTGCCGTGGACCTTGCGGTCCAAAGATCGACTCCATTAAGCCCTGATATAGAGATTGGGCCTCAAATGGATCAGAGGCTGCTGGTGGTGGATCACCCGATTTATCCTCAACTCGACCAACACAAGAATGTCTCGGGAACCACTCAGAATCGTGGCTCTGAGGATAAGCTGGATGGGATGTAGGAACATACGGCTGCCTGTAATCATATGAAGGAGGAGTCTCCACATAGTCAAGTCCCGCAATGTGGTCCTGGTGATGGCGTACTCGCTCTGAGTACTCAAACTGCCTCCTCACATTCTGCTCATGAGCATATGCCATACCTAACTCATAACTCCTTCGCTGCACACCCTGCTGAGCAGTCATATCCCACATATTCCTCTCATAGGATGTCCACTGATTATAATCGCTAGGCTGCTCATAACCAAAACTCGGCCCAGTACCTCCTATCCCAGCACCTAATAAACCTCAAGTTTGCCACAATTCATGCATCACACTCTCACAATGTGCACTCCCCTCGGTTCATATTTTGAGTGAATTAGCAAAAGATGTGCTAATATGTATATATGAAGCTCTCAACCCATTATTGCACACTAAAAGTCATAGGCTAGTACACAAATCGAACCAAGACCTCATAACACCAAACTATCACTTCGGCATTCATACAAGATTGATGGAAATATGGAATGAAACACGGTAATGATTCTCATTTGGGTGATTTACTAGAATGATTTCGGAACATTTCATTTTGGTTCTTTTTGATCAACTTACATGGATAATTGAATTGATTTTCATTTATGACCATATACTTTGACTGTTTCAACCGGATATTGCAATTTTGACTTTGACTTTGTTCTTTCTTTCAATTCATCATAAACAACACAACTTTGAACAATTAACGGATTTCATGACGAGGTGAGATGGAATATGGCGTGGATTGTATGATTGTTTTGTGATTCTAAGCACATAATCCGGGTTAGAGGTCTCAATACGGTAAGTGCACTAGTTCTAACCTAATGTACAATAATGGTTCACACAATATAGTTATCACGAGAAATCATGCTACACTAACAATCTAAATCAATCGTCGACGAGGCGTTTTTCTCTCATGAAATTGAAGAATATAACGGATATATAAGTGTGATACTTGCATTGTAGCTCACAATTGGCATATTACCCTTATTTGAACATTTCTATGTTTTTACTTGCTAGCAACTCTATCAAGACGCTCATAAGTCAACCATGTCATGCAATCTAATCTACACTACCTAGCCCCACTTACATGTACAAGTCCAATCACAAGAAAATCTCATTTTACAAACATGTATAGCCAATATAACTCGAATATTTGCCCCTAAGGGTCAATTTCATATTACAAGAAAGTAAATCAACATCTAAACTAGAAACATAAATGAAATTAACAAGAAAATTGAAATCTACCTACGAAATTAAAATTGCAAAAACACAAAATAAACACATAGTCACATAGTCACACAATAAAAACAGAAAGATAAATAGAAGGTACCAATCACTGCCGTGGACCTTGCGGTCCAAAGATCGACTCCATTAAGCCCTGATATAGAGATTGGGCCTCAAATGGATCAGAGGCTGCTGGTGGTGGATCACCCGATGTATCCTCAACTCGACCAACACAAGAATGTCTCGGGAACCACTCAGAATCGTGGCTCTGAGGATAAGCTGGATGGGATGTAGGAACATACGGCTGCCTGTAATCATATGAAGGAGGAGTCTCCACATAGTCAAGTCCCGCAATGTGGTCCTGGTGATGGCGTACTCGCTCTGAGTACTCAAACTGCCTCCTCACATTCTGCTCATGAGCATATGCCATACCTAACTCATAACTCCTTCGCTGCACACCCTGCTGAGCAGTCATATCCCACATATTCCTCTCATAGGATGTCCACTGATTATAATCGCTAGGCTGCTCATAACCAAAACTCGGCCCAGTACCTCCTATCCCAGCACCTAATAAACCATCTCTCCTTCCTTCAACATCCCCTCTAGCTGCACTAGACTCACCCCTCTGATTAGCACCCATTTGTTCTAACTGTGTTATCGCCTCCTCCCTAGTAACCCCAGCCTTAGGAGCTATCAAATACCCATTGGTTTTCAGATCCTTACTGTGGATGATCCTGAAACTCCCACTCATTCCCTTTCAACAACCTCTTCATGGAAGAAGGAGTATTACTCAAATACTGCAAATTGGTCTCCTTTGGGACTACCTTGTGAATTTGGAGAAGGCGGGCGATGAGTTTCGGGTGAGGAATGACAAGTTTGTTTCTTTTGTTTCTTGCCTCCCAAATGTTAGACATTACAATTTGTCTAAATGATAAGGCTAGGTTTCCCGTGACCAAGGCATATAACACAATAACATCATGGTGCCTAACCATGCTCTTATCACTAGTTCGGGGGCACACATTCCAACTCAAAATTGACATAATTAACCGGGGTAATGGCTTCAACAAAGTACGCTCCATCCTAAAGATTGTACTCAAATTGTCTCGCGTAACATCAAAAACCTCAACAAGCATATCAAGCCAATTATTAGGTGTTTCTACCCCCGTTAAATACTTCTCATCCACATAATCAAAAACCCTCCCCGAAGTAGCACCCGTGTCAAATTTGGCTATCTTATCTAAGGTAGCAAAAGACATTGTTACCTTTTTCCCATTAACCGTGCCTACTAACTTAGAAGTTACCGGGGGTTATTACCGGGAGTCAATTCTAGAGTACCCAACCAATTAATGATACCATCTAAATAAATCTCAGCATTATCACCATTATTCCAAATCAACACTTGTTTCCATCCCATATTTTCAAATGCTTCAACCATCCCAAACCCCCTGAATTCTGACAAGACAAATGTTCTTTCACCCAACAATTGATCCATCAAATTCTTGGCCTCAACCATCTTTTCTTTAAACAAAATCAATTGCCATTCATCGGGTAAAGTATGTAAAGGTATACCTTGTCTCCATTCAGGTTTTTCGACTTCAACCTCCATCTCTTCACTTGTCTGTGGTGAGTTTTCTTCTTCTTCTGATTCATCTTGAACCATTGGCCTTTTCTTCTTGTTTGGTTGTTGACTTGATGAAGTATCACCTTTCTTGCTTAGACTCTTTATAAATTTTCCTGCTGTTTTCTTCATCCTATTATCAACAAAACTAACAAAAAGTAACAAACTTAGCAATGGTTAGTGAATTAAAGCAAAATTAAGAAGAAAATTGAAAAAAAATTCGAAATTAAACTCACTTATATCTTGAAAAATAGACTGAAATTAAACAAACAATTATGGGGGTTTTGTAGCCCTTGAAAAGTTATGCAATTTAGCCTCAAGAATTATTGAAATTGATGGAGAATTGAAGGATTAATTGATGATTGAATGTTAGGGTTTTTTGAAAAAAAAGAATTGGAAAATAGAATGAAGACCGAGAGAGAGAAGGAAGATGTACTGAAATATGAAAAAGTGAGTAAAGGATCGGTTTTGATTGGCTGAAATTAAAAGATTTTAGATTTTTGATATTTTATTAAAATAAAAAAAAAATCGACCAGGACCCCTACCGTAAAGTACGCTGGAAAGAGGCGTACCCTACGCTGTCTGTTATTGTGAAGCCGTAACCTACGCCAAGCACAACCGTAATTTACGCTTCTTGAAACTGTGCAAGCGTAACCTACGCCCGCAGGGACCATACCTTACGGTCCTCTAGAAATGGCGTCTTGTTGCACGTTTTTGGCATAAACAGTGAAGATTCAGCGTAAGGTCCAAATATGGGTTTCCAGAGGACCGTAATATACGCCAGGTTTCCGTAAGTTACGCCCCCTTCTGAAATTTTTTCTCTCTTTTTTTTTTATTTTTTTTTTATTTTTAACTACAGCCACAAACCTGATTTCAAAACTTGCAATTACATTAAAATTAAACTCCCTTCCCCAACTTAAAGGTACATTGTCCCCAATGTACACCATAAATTAGAGATAAGTTAACCGGCTCGAAAAATTGCAAAAACGTTTTCTTTCTCACCCAAACCGACCTTCCCCAACTTAATTCACAAGCCTAAGTGCTGGGAATTAAGTTTCATGTGTGATTATGCGATAAAATTACCAAAACAAGTAAACAAAAGTGCACGAAAGTAAACATACCGAAAATGAAGCCATAAAACAAACAAACAACGGGTTGCCTCCCGTGTAGCGCTAAGTTTATTGTCCTCAGCCCGACATTACCTCGATTTGATTCATGCAACCTCATAGGATGGTGGACTTGATATGAAGTTCACCATTTCCGTTGTAGCTCCATTGATGTCGCTTGCATCCAAATAAGGCTTCAAACGGTGTCCATTGACCATTTGCTTCACTCCATCCTTCGGATCCTCAATCTCAATTTCTCAAAACTTTCCAACTCTTGTAATAACATATGGACCCATCCACTTGCTTTTGAGTTTTCCGGGAAAGAATTTGAGTCTTGAATTATAAAGCCACACCTTTTGGCCAACTTCAAACACCTTTTTCTTCAATTTAGCATCATGAACCGCTTTCATCTTGTCCTTGTAAGTTGATGCGCATTCATATGCTTCATTCCTTAATTCTTCCAATTCGCACAATTGCAACTTTCTTTCCTTATCTGCATTCTCAAAATCCATATTAACGGCCTTAACAGCCCACAATGCCCTATGTGCAAGCTCAATTGGAAGATGACAACCCTTTCCATAAACCAACCGGTAAGGAGTAGTGCCAATAGGTGTCTTAAAAGCGGTACGGTAAGCCCATAAAGCATCATTGAGTTTGGTTGACCAATCTTTTCTATCGGGTCTTACCGTCTTTTGCAAAATCTCTTTAATTTGCCTATTGGACACTTCTACTTGCCCACTTGTTTGTGAGTGATATGGGGTAGCAATCAGGTGGTTTATGCCATACCGTTTAAGAAGTTTGCCAAACTGAAATTTTTTAAAATGAGACCCCCCATCGCTTATAATCACACGAGGGATTCCAAATCTTGAGAAAATGTTGCTTTGGACAAACTTGCATACAATGGTATGGTCATTGGTTCTAGTGGCAATGGCTTCTACCCATTTTGAAACATAATCTACGGCCACTAGAATGTAGTAATTACCAAAGGAATTAGGGAAGGGACCCATAAAGTCAATGCCCCAAACATCAAAAATATTAACAACTAAAATAGGTTGCATGGACATTTCATTCCTCTTGGTAATACTACCTAGTTGTTGACACCTCACACATTTCTTAACAAATTCAGCGGCATCTTTAAAGATACTAGGCCAAAACAAACCACAATTTAAAACCTTGTAACCTGTCCTTTGACCACTGAAATGACCTCCACATGCAAATGAGTGTGCATGAGTCAACACCTCTTGAATCTCTTCTTCCGGAACACATCTTCTCACCAATTGATTCGGGCCAACTTTGAACAAGTCCGGCTCATCCCAAATGTATTGCTTTGCTTGTGCCAAGAATTGTTGCTTCTTCCTTTTAGCCCAATGTTCCGGTAGCTTACCTGCGGACAAAAAAATCACAATATTTGCATACCAAGGAACAATAGAAACGGTTAGTAATTGCTCATCCGGAAAGGTCTCATTGATCTCCTTGGTTGAACTATCATCCATAGCTTGAATTCTTGAAAAGTGGTCCGCCACCACGTTCTAACTTCCTTTCTTGTCTCGGATATACAAGTCAAACTCTTGTAATAGCAACACCCATCGAATTAGCCTTGGCTTTGCATCCTTCTTTTCCATCAAATGCTTGACCGCGCTATGATCTGTGTACACTATAACCTTGCTACCACAAATATAAGAACGAAACTTGTCAAGATCATAAACAACCGCAAGCAATTCTTTTTCAGTGGTTGTGTAATTCAATTGGGCATCCGATAAAGTCTTGCTTGCATAATAAATTATAACGGGATGTGACATCCGGCAAATTCGGGGTCCGTTTGACTTGGGAGAAACCACTTTCCTTGACCATACAATATGACGATATATATAATGAATATGTATATACTCATATATATAAATATATCTATACTCGAATGTGAAACTATGTGTTAGTTTATTTTTACGTGCAAGTAACTTATCGGTAAAACGTTAACTAGTATATGTGCTTTCACTCGACCACCTTTGCATGAGATACATTACAAATGAAATATTAAATAAAAGAAAATGATTATTTTGTTTAGTGATTATAATGATAATCATATGTTGTAATAATAATAAACCATATGCTAAAATACTATACCTTAAACTAATCTACAAATTAAATAATTCTACCACTAACTAAACTAATAAAAATAATTAAACTAAATTACACTCCAAGCCCTCCAAAACCCTCTAAATTTCGGCCTCACCCCCTCTCCATACTAACCCTAACTATATAAACCCACTAAACTATTACATTTCAACCCTAATCACACACTAAACTATTCTTACACTGTAAAACACACACTACTCCCCCCTCCCTCTCTCAAAGCTCACGGCCACTACACCACAAAGAGGGCAGCCGCCCAAACACCCCTAAACAACATCACAATCATCACTTAATATTAACTAAATATAAAGCAAAGGGTATTGTAACATTAGATCTTTAATAAACAAATAAAAAGATCATGTTTTAAAGAAGGAAAACATTATCCCTTACTTCTTTGGAGGCTGTCCACGTAAACACTTACAAACACATATAAATCACCACTTTTAATCACCAAAAATACTTGGAGTCATTAGATCTTGAACATAATATATCACAAAAGTAAGTTTGATCATTATAAATGGCCACCCTCTTTTTGGTGAGGGCTGGTCGAATAGTTCATGGGTTGAAAACCCATATATTTTGTTTCTTTTACATCTTCTAAATCCTCTTCTATGATTTGTCTATGCATCTTTGATGTTTGGCCTTTGAGTTCAAACCTTTAATCATTGTTTAAGACAAGAGAAGGATGAATTTAGTTACTATTATATTACTAGTATATTTTAAATTATTTTCATTGGGATTCATCACCAAAAAGCTTATTCCTTTTTATTCTTTATTTGATCCAAGTTAATTTATTCTCTTGTTTGTATATTCTTTGTTCTTTGTTTGTATATGATAAAGAATGATTGGATCTAGTGATTGGATAACATAAGAAAAATCAGAAATGTAAATTAAACTCTTGGACTCATTAACATGAGTGAGGATGTATTGATTTTATACTTTTGTTTAGATCTTTACATGTGAAAGAAATTCCAACAGATTGTATGGTTTCATATGTTAAGTTCTTACACTAGTATATAATTAATACTTCCATCAATCATGTTATATCACTTTTGTATTAATACATACTTGGGCACTTTAACTACAAGTGTATTGCACACGCGTGAGTATGAGCACAAGTATGTAATTATCCAAAGGATGTATATGTGTATAGATATGTTTATACTTATATGTTTCCTCTAGTGCACTTGGGAAAACACCTACAGATTGTATGGTCTTGGGTGCACTAGTGTGTCCATGCAAACGATTATACCTACCCGAAACACCACATCCTTGAATTGACGGGAACCGGTGTCATGTATGGTCTCGTTGGCATCAACACGTACATATAAATATAAAGTATATATATATATATATATACTTAATTTGGAAATAATACAAGACACTTTTATAACACCTACCTATTTGTCATCTCAATTGATAAACTCAATAACCAACTATATAAACATTGAACCATATTTACAAATAAAGCTTTTGGGTGATGAAAACCTTTAAAAATAATCAAACACCAACATTCTATACTAAAATAGATTATATTTTCTTCTATAGGGCATACTTAATCAACTCATCCATTCCCATCATCTATACTCTCTGAGATCTCCTTAGCCCCATCTTACTTATATACTTTGGGCTGCAATACATACTCTTACTTTTATGAACACAAGTACATGCACAACGGTATACAAAGCTATTATAAGTTACTTTGTTCACAACAAGTCCTCACAATCATGATATGTTAATTATGGATTTAAACGTGGATATGTTGAATAGCGCTATTTGGGTTGACACACCCCACCCAGCATAAACACGGCTGGGAGCCGAACGGGTGACACATATTTGTAAACATTAGGTACCTTGAACAAGTACCGGGAGACAAACTATAACTACGTGTCAGTTTCGTATCATGAGCTTATATAGATGTATACTCTTTACATTCCTAGCATTGTTGTTTGACAATGCTACCTTCATTGTGGTAAAGAAATGGTTAACTTATGGCTTGTGGTTCATGGCAAAACGTTTTATTAAAACCCTAAGGAACTCACCAACTTTATGTTGACACAATTTAGTATGTATTGCAGGTGATTAGATGTTGTCGTGCTCGGATTGCTACTTGTTGTTCGCTTGTTCTTGTTGAATAAAGACCCTACCCACCATGCCTTCTAGTGCTCCATCTTTTGCTAAAGGATATGGATTCGTAGTTTAAATGTGTTTTCTTAATCTTTTTCAAATCAAGACTATTTCGATTTCATGTAATGTATTTGGATCTTGAATGATTATGTTTTATAAAATGCAAGTTTTCAAAACGACTACGTTTTAAGTCGTTCATTATACTCTTGTGTTGTGATATTATGGAAGTCACGCCCCACCCGTGGACCCGTATTTTGGGGGTGTGACAGAATGGTATCAGAGACAAGGTTATAGTGAACTAGGTTTTCAAAAAGGAAGATATATAAAATGTTCTTTCAAAATGGGAGCCTAGACTATAACCCTCCGGAAAGACCTTATGTGTTATATGCAAAACTTCTTGTTTGGCTAAGTGTAATAATTATTAGATTCATTAACATGACTAGTTTACATCTTATCTATACTATCTTATAAAGCATTTTGCCCTTTTTTAAAATCTCAAAAGATGATTTGAACTACCTAAATTACCCCTCTTATTTTTTCACTAATTTAAACATCTCTACTAATATACCTATAATACCCTTAAATCTCAACCACTCATTTTCTTCTCTCTCCTCAAATCTCAACCACTCATTTTTTCTCTCTCCTCCAATCTCAACCACTCATTTTTTCCTCTCTCCTCAAATCTCAACCACTCATTTTTTCTCTCTCCTCAAATCTCAACCACTCATTTTTTCTCTCTCCTCAAATCTCAACCACTCATTTTTTCTCTCTCCTCAAATCTCAACCACTCATTTTCCTCTCTCTCCTCAAATCTCAACCACTCATTTTATTCTCTCTCCTCAAATCTCAACCACTCATTTTCTTCTCTCTCCTCAAATCTCAACCACTCATTTTCTTCTCTCTCCTCAAATCTCAACCACTCATTTTTTTTCTCTCCTCAAATCTCAACCACTCATTTTTTCTCTCTCCTCAAATCTCAACCACTCATTTTTTCTCTCTCCTCAAATCTCAACCACTCATTTTTTCTCTCTCCTCAAATCTCAACCACTCATTTTTTCTCTCTCCTCAAATCTCAACCACTCATTTTTTCTCTCTCCTCAAATCTCAACCACTCATTTTTTCTCTCTCCTCAAATCTCAACCACTCATTTTTTCTCTCTCCTCAAATCTCAACCACTCATTTTTTCTCTCTCCTCAAATCTCAACCACTCATTTTTTCTCTCTCCTCAAATCTCAACCACTCATTTTTTCTCTCTCCTCAAATCTCAACCACTCATTTTTTCTCTCTCCTCAAATCTCAACCACTCATTTTTTCTCTCTCCTCAAATCTCAACCACTCATTTTTTCTCTCTCCTCAAATCTCAACCACTCATTTTTTCTCTCTCCTCAAATCTCAACCACTCATTTTTTCTCTCTCCTCAAATCTCAACCACTCATTTTTTCTCTCTCCTCAAATCTCAACCACTCATTTTTTCTCTCTCCTCAAATCTCAACCACTCATTTTTTCTCTCTCCTCAAATCTCAACCACTCATTTTTTCTCTCTCCTCAAATCTCAACCACTCATTTTTTCTCTCTCCTCAAATCTCAACCACTCATTTTTTCTCTCTCCTCAAATCTCAACCACTCATTTTTTCTCTCTCCTCAAATCTCAACCACTCATTTTTTCTCTCTCCTCAAATCTCAACCACTCATTTTTTCTCTCTCCTCAAATCTCAACCACTCATTTTTTCTCTCTCCTCAAATCTCAACCACTCATTTTTTCTCTCTCCTCAAATCTCAACCACTCATTTTTTCTCTCTCCTCAAATCTCAACCACTCATTTTTTCTCTCTCCTCAAATCTCAACCACTCATTTTTTCTCTCTCCTCAAATCTCAACCACTCATTTTTTCTCTCTCCTCAAATCTCAACCACTCATTTTTTCTCTCTCCTCAAATCTCAACCACTCATTTTTTCTCTCTCCTCAAATCTCAACCACTCATTTTTTCTCTCTCCTCAAATCTCAACCACTCATTTTTTCTCTCTCCTCAAATCTCAACCACTCATTTTTTCTCTCTCCTCAAATCTCAACCACTCATTTTTTCTCTCTCCTCAAATCTCAACCACTCATTTTTTCTCTCTCCTCAAATCTCAACCACTCATTTTTTCTCTCTCCTCAAATCTCAACCACTCATTTTTTCTCTCTCCTCAAATCTCAACCACTCATTTTTTCTCTCTCCTCAAATCTCAACCACTCATTTTTTCTCTCTCCTCAAATCTCAACCACTCATTTTTTCTCTCTCCTCAAATCTCAACCACTCATTTTTTCTCTCTCCTCAAATCTCAACCACTCATTTTTTCTCTCTCCTCAAATCTCAACCACTCATTTTCTTCTCTCTCCTCAAATCTCAACCACTCATTTTCTTCTCTCTCCTCAAATCTCAACCACTCATTTTTTTTCTCTCCTCAAATCTCAACCACTCATTTTTTCTCTCTCCTCAAATCTCAACCACTCATTTTCTTCTCTCTCCTCAAATCTCAACCACTCATTTTCTTCTCTCTCCTCAAATCTCAACCACTCATTTTTTTTCTCTCCTCAAATCTCAACCACTCATTTTTTCTCTCTCCTCAAATCTCAACCACTCATTTTTTCTCTCTCCTCAAATCTCAACCACTCATTTTTTCTCTCTCCTCAAATCTCAACCACTCATTTTTTCTCTCTCCTCAAATCTCAACCACTCATTTTTTCTCTCTCCTCAAATCTCAACCACTCATTTTTTCTCTCTCCTCAAATCTCAACCACTCATTTTTTCTCTCTCCTCAAATCTCAACCACTCATTTTTTCTCTCTCCTCAAATCTCAACCACTCATTTTTTCTCTCTCCTCAAATCTCAACCACTCATTTTTTCTCTCACTCCTGAATTTATTTCTGAAACTTCAAGGTGTCTAGTTATTACATGAATTTTTCAAAATTTTTCTGAAAAGGATAGCTATTTTTAAAAATTCACCAAACCCGACTGTAACAGAAAAATTTTCTGCACTGCGACATAAAAAGTTTTATAAAAGTTTCCTATGAAGGAGACCTTTAAAAATTTCGAAATTGTACCAAAAATCAACAACACATTGAAGATGTTACATTAGAAAAGTAAAGTTCCAACTCTTACAGAATTGTGAGATAAAAATTCGCAAAGCTTACTGGTTTCTGTGACGAAAATTTTCAGTTTTGACCACATGTCTTATAAAGGCCTTTTGACTGACCTCTCCTTACTTTCACGACCCGAGGCCACCTTCAATGGAAGGGGGACTCTTTGAACTTGAGTTTGGACACCTGAAATGCACAAAAACATGACTCCATGATCGATTTATGCCTCCCTGAAGGAGACCCAACAGTTCTGATCGAAATCAGGAACAATGCAAAGCTGAAATTTTGGGCTTAAAACCTTTGTGTACTACATACAACCATGATAACGAATGAGACATGCACACACTACATGTTTAACTCGATATTATCTACATGTGAAGGTTTTTACGCCCTTATACTTGAGTTACTTATGTGCATTACATGTATATATGCAATGCTTTGTGTAAGAACATGAATCATGCATCCTATTACTGAATACGAGGACTCGCTATGCGCAACACCCGACTCATCATTTCCGTCCACACCGGAAGATGTTTGGCCCGCAAATCAGGTCATAACCAGGGCCCCCGATACAATTGGTGTCCCCAATGGCGGCTGGATTTCTGAAACGGAGTGGAAGGCGAGAGCATGGAGGTTCGACCATTTCCCGAGGACTTTTGGGTGCCACGGACTGTACCACTTCATCCCATCCCCTCTCCCCTGGTTGTTGATTCCAGCACCACAGCACCCACCATCCATCGATCTACCCCACCTGTACCGGCTTTCACCGGTGAGCCCCTCGAGGACACGGTGCCACTTTTGGTGGCCCGCGCTATTCGTGTCGAGGACAGACTTGTGAAGTTAGAGAAATTTCACCAAGAAACATTAGACGAGACGTATGTTGACATAGGGTTCGTGTTAAAAGATAACACAATGGAGATTAGGTCGATGAGGGATAAAATGGAAGAGTTGAAGGCTGATAACAAGAAGTTCAAGGAGGAACTAGTGAGCAAGGATAGGAGAATCGCACAACTAGAGGAAGGTTTGGCGAACACCATGGAGTCGGTGGCGCTTTGGAAGGATATGACTCGGGTTATGGGTAACAAACTAATAGAATGGGAGAAGAAAATGAGTCACACATTCGAGGCCATGTCAAAGGCGGCCTCCACCAGCATAAGTCATACACCACCACTACCATGAAACACTATCTTTATGCATCTTATTTTACTTTTTGTCTTCCTAATTCCGGGCGGGATGTGCCCGGCGGCTTGACCTTTTCTTACATTTACTTTGAAAAACTTGGCAAATTATCTTGGATATGATTTTTGGGGAATTTTACAAAAAAAAAAAAACAAAAAAAAAAAGGAAAAAAAACTAAAAAAAAATAAAAAAAAAAAAAAAAAAAAAAAAAAAAAAAAAAAAAAAAAAAAAAAAAAAAAAAAAAAAAAAAAAAAAAAAAAAAAAAAAAAAAAAAAAAAAAAAAAAAAAAAAAAAAAAAAAAAAAAAAAAAAAAAAAAAAAAAAAAAAAAAAAAAAAAAAAAAAAAAAAAAAAAAAAAAAAAAAAAAAAAAAAAAAAAAAAAAAAAAAAAAAAAAAAAAAAAAAAAAAAAAAAAAAAAAAAAAAAAAAAAAAAAAAAAAAAAAAAAAAAAAAAAAAAAAAAAAAAAAAAAAAAAAAAAAAAAAAAAAAAAAAAAAAAAAAAAAAAAAAAAAAAAAAAAAAAAAAAAAAAAAAAAAAAAAAAAAAAAAAAAAAAAAAAAAAAAAAAAAAAAAAAAAAAAAAAAAAAAAAAAAAAAAAAAAAAAAAAAAAAAAAAAAAAAAAAAAAAAAAAAAAAAAAAAAAAAAAAAAAAAAAAAAAAAAAAAAAAAAAAAAAAAAAAAAAAAAAAAAAAAAAAAAAAAAAAAAAAAAAAAAAAAAAAAAAAAAAAAAAAAAAAAAAAAAAAAAAAAAAAAAAAAAAAAAAAAAAAAAAAAAAAAAAAAAAAAAAAAAAAAAAAAAAAAAAAAAAAAAAAAAAAAAAAAAAAAAAAAAAAAAAAAAAAAAAAAAAAAAAAAAAAAAAAAAAAAAAAAAAAAAAAAAAAAAAAAAAAAAAAAAAAAAAAAAAAAAAAAAAAAAAAAAAAAAAAAAAAAAAAAAAAAAAAAAAAAAAAAAAAAAAAAAAAAAAAAAAAAAAAAAAAAAAAAAAAAAAAAAAAAAAAAAAAAAAAAAAAAAAAAAAAAAAAAAAAAAAAAAAAAAAAAAAAAAAAAAAAAAAAAAAAAAAAAAAAAAAAAAAAAAAAAAAAAAAAAAAAAAAAAAAAAAAAAAAAAAAAAAAAAAAAAAAAAAAAAAAAAAAAAAAAAAAAAAAAAAAAAAAAAAAAAAAAAAAAAAAAAAAAAAAAAAAAAAAAAAAAAAAAAAAAAAAAAAAAAAAAAAAAAAAAAAAAAAAAAAAAAAAAAAAAAAAAAAAAAAAAAAAAAAAAAAAAAAAAAAAAAAAAAAAAAAAAAAAAAAAAAAAAAAAAAAAAAAAAAAAAAAAAAAAAAAAAAAAAAAAAAAAAAAAAAAAAAAAAAAAAAAAAAAAAAAAAAAAAAAAAAAAAAAAAAAAAAAAAAAAAAAAAAAAAAAAAAAAAAAAAAAAAAAAAAAAAAAAAAAAAAAAAAAAAAAAAAAAAAAAAAAAAAAAAAAAAAAAAAAAAAAAAAAAAAAAAAAAAAAAAAAAAAAAAAAAAAAAAAAAAAAAAAAAAAAAAAAAAAAAAAAAAAAAAAAAAAAAAAAAAAAAAAAAAAAAAAAAAAAAAAAAAAAAAAAAAAAAAAAAAACAAAGTTGCATAAAGATGATTGTGTATGTGGTGATTGATTGATTGGTTTGCTTGTGGTTGCAATGTGGTAACGGTAATTATGACGTCAACGTATCTAACAATCCATTGAAATTTTCTCTCAAGGACAACCATGGCACCCGCTAGAGCTGCAAGGATGACAACCGAGGACATCGAAAGGCTAATAGCTGAAGGAGTGGCAGCCGCGCTAGCTGCCCGAAACGCTGACCCGAACGGAGATGGAGGCCAAGGAAATGGCCCAATGGCTGGGCAAGGAGATGCACCAAGGAGATGCACATATAGGGATTTTCAGCAATGCAATCCACTCACTTTTAGCGGTACCGAGGGTGCTATCGGGCTGATCCGATGGTACGAGAAGATGGAGACGGTATTCCGCGTTAGTGATTGCCCGGTAGACTGCCGAGTTAAATATGCCTCTTGTACACTGCAAGGTGGCGCCTTAACTTGGTGGAACCTTTATGCCCATAGTGTTGGGATTGATGAAGCATATGCTATCTCTTGGGAAGATCTGAAGGAAATGTTGAGGGGTGAATATTGCCCAAGGAATGAACTTCAAAACTTGGAGGTTGAATTTTGGAATTTGAAGACTAGGGGTCTAGAGGTGACCGAGTACACCACACGATTCCATGAGTTGGCTCTTCTATGCCCAACCATGGTTGATCCGGAGTACAAGCGTATAGAGCGTTACATTTGGGGACTACCACCCCAAATTCAAGGCATGGTTACTTCATCCAAGCCAACCACCATTGCGAGTGCCGTTCGTATGGCACACAACTTGGCAGACCAAGTTAAGAGGAGCATTGGTGAAGGAAGCTCTAGTGGTCACAAGGGGTTGGAGAACAAGAGGAAATGGGAGGATGATTCGGGAAGGAGTCTAGGGCATCAACAAGCTAGGAGAACCGAAGCCGGCAATACCCGTCAAGTTGCACCACCCGCCAAGAAGGGCTATATTGGCACTAAGCCATATTGCACACAGTGCAATACCCACCACTATGGCCAGTGTGCGATTGTGTGTCAAAATTGTAAGAGGGTTGGTCACTTGACTAGAGATTGTAGGAATCCTAACCCGGTTGGAAATCAAGGAGCGCCGAGGGGATGTTTTGAGTGTGGAGAGGATGGGCACGTTAAGAGAGATTGCCCAAGGTTGAGGAACCAAAACAACAACCGCCCCAACAACAACACCCGTGCCAACAACAACGCCAACCGTCACCCTCCTAACAACAACACCCGTGCCAACAACAACGCCAACCGTCACCCTCCTAACAACAACAACCGTGGTAACAACGACGTTGCTCGCGGGAGAGCATTTGTGTTGCACGCCGGTGAGGCTCACGAGGACCCTAACATAGCCACCGGTACGTTTAATTTATATGTTTCTTGATATGTTATCCTTCTTTATTTGCTACCGTCCCACCTACTAGTGACACGAGCTAAAATTTCGGGACGAAATTTTCTAATAACCCGGGGAGAATGTGACATCCGGCAAATTCGGGGTCCGTTTGACTTGGGAGAAACCACTTTCCTTGACCATACAATATGACGATATATATAATGAATATGTATATACTCATATATATAAATATATCTATACTCGAATGTGAAACTATGTGTTAGTTTACTTTTACGTGCAAGTAACTTATCGGTAAAACGTTAACTAGTATATGTGCTTTCACTCGACCACCTTTGCATGAGATACATTACAAATGAAATATTAAATAAAAGAAAATGATTATTTTGTTTAGTGATTATAATGATAATCATATGTTGTAATAATAATAAACCATATGCTAAAATACTATACCTTAAACTAATCTACAAATTAAATAATTCTACCACTAACTACATAATAAAAATAATTAAACTAAATTACACTCCAAGCCCTCCAAAACCCTCTAAATTTCGGCCTCACCCCCCTCTCTCCATACTAACCCTAACTATATAAACCCACTAAACTATTACATTTCAACCCTAATCACACACTAAACTATTCTTACACTCTAAAACACACACTACTCCCCCCCTCCCTCTCTCAAAACTCATGGCCACTACACCACAAAGAGGGCAGCCGCCCAAACACCCCTAAACAACATCACAATCATCACTTAATATTAACTAAATATAAAGCAAAGGGTATTGTAACATTAGATCTTTAATAAACAAATAAAAAGATCATCATGTTTTAAAGAAGGAAAACATTATCCCTTACTTCTTTGGAGGCTGTCCACGTAAACACTTACAAACACATATAAATCACCACTTTTAATCACCAAAAATACTTGGAGTCATTAGATCTTGAACATAATATATCACAAAAGTAAGTTTGATCATTATAAATGGCCACCCTCTTTTTGGTGAGGGCTGGTCGAATAGTTCATGGGTTGAAAACCCATATATTTTGTTTCTTTTACATCTTCTAAATCCTCTTCTATGATTTGTCTATGCATCTTTGATGTTTGGCCTTTGAGTTCAAACCTTTAATCATTGTTTAAGACAAGAGAAGGATGAATTTAGTTACTATTATATTACTAGTATATTTTAAATTATTTTCATTGGGATTCATCACCAAAAAGCTTATTCCTTTTTATTCTTTATTTGATCCAAGTTAATTTATTCTCTTGTTTGTATATTCTTTGTTCTTTGTTTGTATATGATAAAGAATGATTGGATCTAGTGATTGGATAACATAAGAAAAATCAGAAATGTAAAAGTAAACTCTTGGACTCATTAACATGAGTGAGGATGTATTGATTTTATACTTTTGTTTAGATCTTTACATGTGAAAGAAATTCCAACAGATTGTATGGTTTCATATGTTAAGTTCTTACACTAGTATATAATTAATACTTCCATCAATCATGTTATATCACTTTTGTATTAATACATACTTGGCACTTTAACTACAAGTGTATTGCACACGCGTGAGTATGAGCACAAGTATGTAATTATCCAAAGGATGTATATGTGTATAGATATGTTTATACTTATATGTTTCCTCTAGTGCACTTGGGAAAACACC
>CM067175.1:69248598-69251098 GCA_034093135.1 Erigeron breviscapus
TTAAAAACACGTCCAAAATATATAGTTTGTACAATATTCATCGGGGTATGCAAGTGCATGTAAGATTGTGGATCCACCTCTAACTTTTATCAGATTCTAATGCATACATGACTCTTTATACATGCAGAGAATCCAGTAGAATCACCCAACGTAGCCTCAAAAGAGCCATCTGAGCAAGTCCTAAAGAAGATTCTTCGAACAAAAGGTAGCAATAGAGGGGATGGAAATGGTATTTTATCTTGTAAATCGACTTTCAGCTATACAAGTCAGGATTAAGTCAGAGAGACTTGTTCCTGGAATTCACCTTAAGCGATCTACTGCAATCAATTTCTCTAGTAGAATATAGAACTCAATAATTGATATATGTAACTATTGCTATGATGGAACAAAATGTTAATTTGAATTGTGTGGAAGTGTTAAACATAAATTAAGTTGTTGCATTACGGGATTTGATGTGTTGCATTTGATAAACAAAGGTGTTGTCATAGTTTGTTGGAAGTGTAGCATTTGATTATATAAAATGTTGTTTTTAATTGATAAAAGTGTTCCATTTCGTCATACAAAGTGTTGCATCATAGTATAAAAAAGTGTTGCTCTTAATTTTAAAAGTGCTACATTTAGTTATAAAAGTGTTGATTATATAAAATGTTGTTTATATGATCATTTGTTTAAACACATGATGTGTCAATTACAGATTTGATGAAGATTAAAGGTAAAGTATGTTTTCAAAGGCCATAATAATTCCTACAATGGCCATACGCAAGGTGTTTCTAATACAAAACACATTGTGTTTCGGTTTCGAGTAGTTCCTACAGTGGCCATACACAAGGTGTTTCTAATCCAAAACACATTGTGTTTCGGTTTCGAGTATTCCTACAATGGCCATACACAAGGTGTTTCTAATCCAAAACACATTGTGTTTCGGTTTCGAGTATTCATACAGTGGCCATACACAAGGTGTTTCTAATCCAAAAAGGACGAGAGTTCCCACTCTAGGGTTTATGGTTTGAAGCCAACCCTCGACCTTCAAACCCTAAACCCTAGAGCGGGTACACGGAATGCTTTAGGGTTTAGGGTTTGAAGTTGTAGGGTTAGCCGACTTCAAACCCTAAACCCTAAAGCTTAATTGCTAATCCGAGGGGAAAACTGCATTCTAAAACCCTAAAATCTAAACCCTAAACCCTAAATGCTAAACCCTAAACCCTAAATGCTAAACCCTAAAACCCTAAACTAAACCCTAAACCCTAAAGCTTAATTGCTAACCCGAGGGGAAAGCTGCATTCTAAAACCCTAAAATCTAAACCCTAAAAACCTAAAAATGATGAGGGTTCCCACTCTAGGGTTTAGGGTTTGAAGCCCGAGGGTTAGCCTACGTACAACTTAACCCTAACAAACCCTAAACCCTAAAGCTTAATTGCTAACCCGAGGGGAAAACTGCATTCTAAAACCCTAAAATCTAAACCCTAAACCCTAAAAACCTAAAAATATGAGGGTTCCCACTCTAGGGTTTAGGGTTTGAAGCCCGAGGGTTAGCCTATCGGCTAACCCTCGACCTTCAAACCCTAAACCCTAAACCCTAAACCTTGATTGCTAATCCGAGGGGAAAGCTACATTCTAAAACCCTAAAATCTAAACCCTAAACCCTAAAGCTTAATTGCTAATCCGAGGGGAAAACTGCATTCTAAAACCCTAAAATCTAAACCCTAAACCCTAAACCCTAAAGCTTAATTGCTAATCCGAGGGGAAAACTGCATTCTAAAACCCTAAAATCTAAACCCTAAATCTAAACCCTAAAAACCTAAAAATGATGAGGGTTCCCACTCTAGGGTTTAGGGTTTGAAGGTCGAGGGTTAGCCGAACACGAAACGCTTTAGGGTTTAGGGTTTGAAGTCGTAGGGTTAGGCTAACCCTACGACTTCAAACCCTAAACCCTAAAGCTTAATTGCTAATCCGAGGGGAAAACTGCATTCTAAAACCCTAAAATCTAAACCCTAAACCCTAAACTAAACCCTAAACCCTAAAGCTTAATTGCTAAACCGAGGGGAAAGCTACATTCTAAAACCCTAAAATCTAAACCCTAAACCCTAAAGCTTAATTGCTAATCCGAGGGGAAAACTACATTCTAAAACCCTAAACCTTGATTGCTAATCCGAGGGGAAAGCTACATTCTAAAACCCTAAAATCTAAACCCTAAACCCTAAAGCTTAATTGCTAATCCGAGGGGAAAACTACATTCTAAAACCCTAAACCTTGATTGCTAATCCGAGGGGAAAGCTACATTCTAAAACCCTAAAATCTAAACCCTAAACCCTAAAGCTTAATTGCTAATCCGAGGGGAAAGCTACATTCTAAAACCCTAAAATCTAAACCCTAAACCCTAAAGCTTAATTGCTAATCCGAGGGGAAAGCTACATTCTAAAACCCTAAAATCTAAACCCTAAACCCTAAAGCTTAATTGCTAATCCGAGGGGAAAGCTACATTCTAAAACCCTAAAATCTA
>CM067175.1:69256098-69311202 GCA_034093135.1 Erigeron breviscapus
CAAAACACACCAGCAATAACTACCCCTATCATTCATTTTCATCAACAGATGATTGATATCAATTAACCATAAGTAACAAAAATATATATAAAAAAAATCTGCTACTACTATAGTACTATCAAAGCCAAGATCTACTACTGCTACGTATTCTTCTTGGATTTCGATCAATCCCCAATTCAAATCACAACAAACCCACAAACAAAAGACATGATTTGAAGTTGTTACCGGAGTTCACTCCAGATCCGAAAAAATGGCGCCGACTTTTTTTTTTTGACTGCAGATCTGAAAAAGAGGAGTGGGTTGGGTTTTCTTTTGGCTGCAGATAGAAAGGACGTGGGGTGGTTTGGGTTTTTTCTAGGGTTGCAAATTTGTTAGATGATGATACATATTTATAAAAGGAATTCGTAATTTACGAATGGAACTTGATCCACATGTGCTAATAAATTATAATTAAATGGCCCAAACTAAGAATTGATAGTTTCTAAAAGAAAGGAAAATGGCAGTGAATTTGGTGAGTAAGCACACTTGGGGAAACAATCTCCACCTTCTAAAAAATTTGATGGGATTCGTTGTTGATGATGATGTAGTTTGCATTTGGTTAATTTTAATTTTGGATTTTAATTTGATTTCATCTAGATCTTTTGTTATTGATTTTAGACCCTGGTTTTGTTTTAGATTTGTTATTAAAATATGATGATTCATTTTTTTCAAGATTTGGAAAAAGAAATAGAGATGATGATGACGACGATAGATGTAAAAGCTTTTGAGTTAATTACACTTTTGGTCCATGTGATAGGAAATGACCAGTATGCCCTCGGCGTGCAAGTCATGTGACCACCAACTTAACGTCCGTTTGGGTCGTGGACCAAAACTGTTGTTTCAAACCTAGGGATGAAAAATGTAATTTCGTGAACTCAGGGATGAAACGTGAAAGTGGGTACAAACCACAGGGACAAAAACTGTAATTTACTCTATTAATAATGTTATGGAAGTCTCTTTTAAAATAAAATGACATCATCACAATTTTGTTTTATTAATATAAGAGAAGAGATGTTAATTTTGGAAAAACTCATGTATCCATTTTTTGAATCATTTTGTAACATTAAGATTTGAACCTAAAATCTCAAGATCTCAAATCCGAAATCCCTAAAAATATCAATTCATGTTAAACCTAAAATCCTAAATATAACACGTAAGTCCAATACAAATTGAAACTAAGAGCCCAATGGTATCATTTAAGAGCCCATGTTCAGTTAACTTGGCCCTTTTTCGATTCCAATGCGCGTCCATCTGAAGTACATCTAAAACAAAAAGAAATATTCTTAAACCTCAATTTTCTAGTTACTTTAGTGAAAAACAACGAAAATAGTTGGGGTTTCGTATCCATGCTTTCCATAATTGTTGTTTTTGAGTATTTTCGTGTTCTTCTCCCCATGGCATTCCCATCCCATCACCCATGACTTTATTTAGACGACGGGTATGTTTGGTGAAAGTAGTTGTAGCTTGTAACTGTAGCTTTAATGCAAAACTGTTAGATAGAGCTTTTATTTTTTAGATGTGTTTGGTATGGTAGCTGTGGGTGCAACTTCAAAAGGTATTTGTGTAACTTTTAAACATTAAAAGCTTCATCGAAATGCTAAAGCTCCCGAACGCTACTTCAAGTAGCGTTTCATTTTGTTGCTTTTTCTTTCAAATAAAAGCTAAAGCTAATTGCATCCAAACAAAGCTTTTAACATAATAGGAGCTTTTCGTTCAAAATTAAAAGCTAAAGATTCCCAAAAGCTCTTGCCAAACATGCCCGACAATAGCAGTTAATTGATTATGAAATTAAAAAGTGATTTAATCTATAGAGGTTTGTTCATTTAAAACCTTAATTTTGGGTGAGATCCAAGAACTAAATCTTGACCCTTTATTTATCCCCCATCAATGGTAGAGATCATCCACCTAATTTAATTATAAACCTTCCTCCCCGATCTATCTATTCTGATAAAACACACAGAACACACTCACTACTTTTCTCCCTCTCCTCCTCCTTCTTACCTCCGCCACCACTCCTCCTCCTTCTTCTCCGGCGAGACAACCACCGCCACCACTTTCTCCTTCTTCTCCGACGAGACAACCACCGCCACCACATCCTCCTTCTCCGGCGAGACAGTCGCCACCACCTCCTCCTCCTTCTTCTTCGGCGAGACAGCCGCCGTCACCACCCCCATCAACACACAAAAACACAGTCGCGATCTATCTCCCCCTCTCCTAGCTACGGCGCCGGCGCCGGCAACGACAAGGGCGGAGCCCGTACCGTATCAAACCGTCACCATCTCTTGGATCGCCGCCCATCAAATCCATACCATTCCCATATGCGTCAGGTGACAACCCCTTTAGAACGGATAAGGGCAACGCCCGTACCGTATCCACCCGAAAACAACGCCGGAGTAATTCACCGGAGTTTTTCGACGGCGGTGGTGATTATCAATCAAATTTGATTAGATACTGGTTTGCCGGATTAGATCGCCGGAGTTGTTAGACGACGGTGGTGACTGGAATAAGTCACCGGAATGCCGCCGAAGATGAAGAGATCGCCAGAGAAGACGACGGTGAGGTCTTCCATGTGTAGGTTTGCTTTTAATCTTAACCATTGATGATTGTTGATCTAATGGTTGAGATTAGCTCCTTGGATCTCACCAATTTTGGTGGTTTCTTATGAATACAACTCTTAATCTATATCTAGGGGTGAGCAAAAACCAAACCGAAAAACCAAAAACCAAAAACAAAACCGAAAAACCAAAAACCGAAAAACCGAAAAACCGAAAAACCAAAAACCGAAAAACCAAAAATGGATCGGTTCGGGTTTCGGTTTCATATGCCAAAAAACCGATCAAAAACCGAACCGAACCGAAACAAATATATTTTAATTTATTTTATATTTATTACTTATAATTTGTAATTATGTTAATATATTTAAACTTTTTGTTTTTTTAGTGTACAAATATAAATTGTATGTTTTAGATGAAAACGTACAACAAAATCAATTTTTATAAAAGTTATACAATTTTAACACCTAAAAGATATAACTTAGTTAATTAAAAGCTATATTTTAATTTCTATATCATATTATTTTCTTAACAATTAAAAGTTAAATTTATAACATAATAAACAAAAAACGTAAAAAAAAAAATTTATAAAAAAAACCGAAACAAAAACCGAAAACCAAAAACCGAAAAACCAAAAACCGAAAAACCAAAAACCGAAAAACCGAAAAACCGAAAAACCAAAAACCGAAAAACCAAAAACGGATCGGTTCGGGTTTCGGTTTCATATGCCAAAAAACCGATCAAAAACCGAACCGAACCGAAACAAATATATTTTAATTTATTTTATATTTATTACTTATAATTTGTAATTATTTAATATATTTAAACTTTTTGTTTTTTTAGTGTACAAATCTATATAAATTGTATGTTTTAGATGAAAACGTACAATAAAATCAATTTGTTTTATAAAAGTTATACCAATTTTAACACCTAAAAAATATAACTAGTTAATAAAAAGCTATATTTTAATTTCTATATCATATTATTTTCTTAACAATTAAAAGTTAAATTTATAACATAATAAACAAAAAACGTAAAAAAAAAATAAAAAAAAATTATAAAAAAAACCGAAACAAAAACCGAAAACCAAAAACCGAAAACCGAAAAACCGAAAAACCAAAAACCGAAAAACCAAAAACCGAAAAACCAAAAACCGAAAAACCAAAAACCGAAAAACCAAAAACCGAAAAACCAAAAACCGAAAAACCAAAAACCGAAAAACCAAAAACCGAAAAACCAAAAACCGAAAAACCAAAAACCGAAAAACCAAAAACCGAAAAACCAAAAACCGAAAAACCAAAAACCGAAAAACCAAAAACCGAAAAACCAAAAACCGAAAAACCAAAAACCGAAAAACCAAAAACGGATCGGTTCGGGTTTCGGTTTCATATGCCAAAAAACCGATCAAAAACCGAACCGAACCGAAACAAATATATTTTAATTTATTTTATATTTATTACTTATAATTTGTAATTATGTTAATATATTTAAACTTTTTGTTTTTTTAGTGTACAAATATAAATTGTATGTTTTAGATGAAAACGTACAATAAAATCAATTTTTATAAAAGTTATACCAATTTTAACACCTAAAAGATATAATTGTTAATAAAAGCTATATTTTAATTTCTATATCATATTATTTTCTTAACAATTAAAAGTTAAATTTATAACATAATAAACAAAAAACGTAAAAAAAAAAATTTATAAAAAAAACCGAAACAAAAACCGAAACCGATCCAAACCGAACCGGAAAACCGACAAACCGAACCGAAACAAAAACCGAATCCAATGGTTTTGGTTTTCTGAAAACCGAATGGATCGGTTCGGTTTTCGGTTTTAAGCAAAAATGACCCAAACCGACCCATACTCTCCCCTATCTATATCTATATCTATATGACTATATCTATATCTATCTATCTATATCTATACTTTTATATAAAAGAGGAACCCTCCCCAAATCTCAAATTACAACTCCAAACTACTAAATATACCTTTCTCTTTTATTCATTAATTTAAACAATCCCAACCAATATACATATAATGCACTTAATGAACTAATTTACAATATAAACCCCTCAATCCTTAAAATAACTACACTACCTCCTTTAACATCAATTACTTTTACATTTACCACCATTGCCGCCCCCACCACCCGTCACCACCGCCACCACCTGTCGCCACCGCCGCCGCCACCCGTCGCCACCGCCGTCGCCACCACCACCTCGCGCCGCTACCACAATCGATGTCGCATTGCGCGGGCATATGACTCGTTGATTAAAAAGTGAAAGGGCAGTGGAATAATGTTTCATCTTAACAATACCAGTAATAAGGTTATGAAATTCAATGATCGAAGGCGGAGGTTTTTTCTGAAGCATTTCATCAAACACTTGGAGGGCATCATTGACTTTGTCGGTTTTGGGAGTAATTTAGGTTGAAGAATGACTGGGAAACTGAAAAAAGGTTATACAATTTTCATAATTATATATACAACTCTTGAAGATGATATCATTTTTATCCTAACAAAATCTTTCTTATTCTCAACTATAGAATTATGAGAGAAAAAGATTTTGAGAAATTTCTATATTATTGTGTTATTGAAATGAATACAATTACAGGATTATATATAAGAAGGAAATCTGTATCTATTCTATATCTATTCATAATTAACCGTCAAATCTAATTTAAACATTCTGTTATAACAAACTCCTATATTTACAACTCTAGTCCCTGAACTATCTATAAGTAATCAAACAGCTATCTAACTTCTATATACCCCCCTCAAGTTGGAACTTCTTGATAACCTAACTTGTCACTCAAAAAGCAATGCTGTGAAGATCCCAAAGCCTTTGTCATAATATCTGCAAGTTGCAAATGAGTAGGAATATATGCAGTTTGCAGAAAACCTTCTTGAACCTTGTCTCTTGTAAAATGACAATCAATATCTAAATGCTTGGTCCTATCATGATAGCAAGGATTTGCAGCAATCTGTTGTGCAGCTTTATTATCACAAAATAAGGTCAAAGGTACTTGCACTGGAATGTGCAGGTCCTTTAACAAGTAAGTGAGCCATATTAACTCACATGTAGTAGCATCCATGCTTCTATACTCAGCCTCTGTTGATGACCTTGAGACTGTTGATTGTTTCTTTGTTTTCCAAGAAACTAAAGCATGCCCCAAAAATATGCAATAACCAGTAAGGGACCTTCTAGTCATCAAACATAATGCCCAATCTGCATCACTAAACCCAGTGACCTTGAGCTGAGGCTGAACAGGGTAAAACAAACCTTTTGAAATGGTTCCTTTCAAATATTTTAACAAATGTGTTGCAACTTTCATATGTGGTTCTCTAGGAGCAGACACAAATTGACTTAGATGCTGTACAGCATAAGAAATATCAGGTCGTGTCATAGACAAATACAATAATCTTCCAATTAATCTTCTATAAGCATCTGGTGAAGAAAGCAACTGACCCTTGTCTAAAGGCAACTTTGTGTAAGTGGGTAAAGGAAAACCAACTGGTTTAGCTGCAGTGAGGCCTGCATCCTTAAGCAAATCAAGTGTATACTTTCTTTGATTAAGATATGTGCCTGAATCTGTTCTACATAACTCAATACCCAAGAAATATCTAGCTAAACCCATATCCTTAATTGTGAACTTTTTTTCCAAAGAAACCTTAACACCTTGAATTTCCTTGGCATCATTTCCTGTGACAATAATGTCATCCACATAGACTAAAATGGCAGTAAATGAGTCCCCTCTTGCTTTGACAAATAAAGAGTAATCATGCTTAGATTGATTAAAACCCAAAGAAACCAAGAATTTGGACAATTCAATATTCCATTGTCTAGAAGCTTGCTTCAAACCATATAATGACTTATTCAATTTGCAGACCTGATCTGGCAATGCTTTAGTATATCCTTCAGGTGGAAGCATATAAATTTCTTCTTCCACATATCCATGAAGAAAAGCATTATTTACATCCATTTGATGTAAAGGCCAGCCTCTTGCAGTAGCAATAGCAATTAAGACTCTAACAGTGGCAGCCTTTGCCACTGGAGAAAAAGTATGCTTGTAATCTGTTCCTTCCCTTTGATCAAAACCTCTAATGACTAATGTGGCCTTAAGTCTGTCTATTGAACCATCAGGAAGATATTGGTCTTGTAAACCCACTTAGAGGTGATAGCCTTATGATTTGAAGGTAAACTGGTAAGAGTCCAAGTGTCATTTTGCTCTAAAGCTAGTAACTCTTTATTCATAGCCTCAACCCAATCAGCATGTTGAGTAGCTTGAACATAAGTGGATGGTTCAAAATGATTCAAAACATTAGCCAAAGATGCAACATAATCTGAAGGATATGCATCAAAATCCTGATTTTTGAAAATTGGATATACAGGGGATTTAGGTTGAGAAGAAGCAGAAACCATATGATGCGTAAATCTCACGCGAATCTAAGCACAACGGAATGTAACAACTTAAACAATGAACTAGCACAGCGGAATGACTATTTTTGTGAGGATTTTCTGATTTTATGAAACAAAACAAACAAAACAAGACAATAAAATAAAATGATAGATAAAAGAATCCACCACCAAGATTCGTAAAGGACGAGCCACCGGAATCTAGGATAAAGGAAACACTCCAACCCACCACTATGTTTGATAAAGGTCTAGCCACCACAAACACAGATAAAGGAATCGAAGATTTAAGATCTCACCACTATATTTGATAAAGGACGAACTACCACAAATATAGATAAAGGGATCACTTCAAACCACCAAGATCAAAGATCCATAAAGGTAAATGAAGATTTTTGGATAAGAAATAGAGGCTGCTCTATTAATTTCATTCAATCAATCAAGTCTAATTACAATGAGAAAATAAGCCCCTATTTATAGCCACTCATGCTATTTTCTAGGAATAAAGAAATACAAATATTAAATAAATAAAAGGCTGTCATGTGCTAAGGACAACCACTATTTTATCCACCAATAGAAAATGGACAGACAAAGCTTCTAGAAAGATTTCTTCTGCACAAGGGTCCACAAACCGTTAGGATTAACGTTGCACAAGCATCCATAGGAACGACATCACAAACAATTTTATCTTGATAAACTGATCCAATGGAAAAAGGAATAGTAACTTGTCGATTAACCTTTACCTCAGATCCTTCACTGAGCCATTGTAGCTTGTAGGGACGAGGGTGCTTTACTGTAGGTAGTTCCAGTTTCTCTACCATGTAAGTTGAAGCAACATTAGCACAACTTCCACCATCAATGATCAGATTACACACCTTTCCCTTAACAGTACATCTGGAATGGAAGATATTTTCTCTCTGGGCAGTATCAGTTGTAACTTCATCAGTGTGCATGACTCTTCGTAATACTAGCATTTCTCCAACATCTGCACCTACATATGATTCTTCATCTTCACCTTCGTCATACACTGGTTCACCTTCTTCAGTATCAACATCTGATAATCTTTCAATTTCTTTGGCAGTTAGTGCTCGCTGGTTGGGACACTGCGCCTGGAAGTGACCAAAACCATGACACTTAAAACATTTTCTTCCAACTGGTTCTTTTGATCCTCCAGTTTCTATCTCCTTTCCTCTGAAGGATTTCTGACCAGTTTCACTGGGCTTCAGAACTGGCTGACTGGAACTGGAAGAAACCTTAGTGAAAGGTTTGTACTGGACCTTCTTCTTCAGTTGCTTTTCAATCCGGAGGGCCAGTTTGAAAGCACCTTCATAAGTCCAGATAGGCTGCAAATTTATCTTCTCAGTTAAGACAGCATTTAGACCACCAAGGAATCTGGCGATAGTATGCTCTTCAGTTTCCTTCACTCCAGTTCTTGTCTTCAGTTGCTCAAACTCCCTAATATACTCCACAACTTCTTTAGTGCCTTGCTTCAGATTATTCATCAGTAGATACTGATCTTGTTTGTACGACTGGGGAACAAACCTTTTCTGCATAACTTCTTTTAGCTTAGACCAGGTCTTAATTTTACTTTTACCCTTGTACTCTCTTTCAGCTTTCATATTGTCATACTAGGATGAAGCATACTTTTTCAACTTTAAAACTTTTCTTATCATCATAACCCTTTATTTCCATAATCCTATCCATCACCTGAACCCATTCAAAGTATTCTTCTGGGTTTGAAGAACCGACAAAATCCGGTGGATCTATCTTAATATCTTTAGTATCATCACCCTTATGTCTCCTTCTTCTTCTTCTAGACTGATTAGACTCATCAGAATCACTAGAGTTTCTGGGTGTACTATCAGATCTCTCACTAGGACCTTGAGATTCAAATCTCTTTCACTAGCAACAACATGTTCTCTATTAAACCTTAAGCCACCATCTTCTAATAGATTAACAACCCTACCAAGTGTTTCTTGTAGATCTTCAATCTGCCTATCTCTCCTATCATTATGAGCTTCTTCTAATGTCATATTTCTTCTAAAAGCCATTAATACTCAACAAATAACACCAACAATAACATATCTAAACCACCAACAGATCAAAAGATGAGAACAACCCTTTTGGATCTGACCCAACAAACAAACAAAACCCAAGAATAAAAAAGATTAAGAAACCTTTTTTCAAACCCGGCTCTGATACCAATTTGATGCGTAAATCACGCGACAAACGACAGCGGAAGACTATTTTTGGTATTTTTCTGATTTTATGAAACAAACAACAAAACAAGACAATAAAATAAAAGGATAGATAAAAGAATCCACCACCAAGATTCGTAAAGGACTAGCCACCGGAATCAAGGATAAAGGAAACACTCCAACCCACCACTATGTTTGATAAAGGTCTAGCCACCACAAACACAGATAAAGGAATCGAAGATTTAAGATCTCACCACTATATTTGATAAAGGACGAACCACCACAAATATAGATAAAAGGATCACTTCAAACCACCAAGATCAAAGATCCATAAAGGTAAATGAAGATTTTTGGATAAGAAATAGAGGCTGCTATATTAATTTCATTCAATCAATCAAGTCTAATTACAATGAGAAAATAAGCCCCTATTTATAGCCACTCATGCTATTTTCTAGGAATAAAGAAATACAAATATTAAATAAATAAAAGGCTGTCATGTGCTAAGGACAACCACTAATTTATCCACCAATAGGAAATGGACAGACAAAGCTTCTAGAAAGATTCCTTCTGCACAAGGGCCCACAAACCGTTAGGATTAACGTTGTCACACGTCCCTCCCTTATCGTCTTTGACAGCTGTCATTCCTTCTTTATTGGGTCCACAACATGTGACTGAGACAAACTTTATTAATGAAAACTGGAACGTAAATCTGGAACTTCCACTGGAGACTTAAATCTGTAGCATCCATCTGGAGACTAGACTGGAGCTGGTCACTGGAGTGCTTCAGTGGTAAACTTCACTAGTGGATCACTACTGGCCGCAACTGGAGAAACTTGCCACTGGAGAAGTGTTACTACTGGCGACTGGACTGATTCAGTAAATACTTGCCTGAAATGGGCCACTACTGGCAGAATCAACATGGCTTGTTCAGATGGCATTATCGGGTCAGTTAGCTTCTTCAGTTCACTTGGTTTTTCCAGTTCACTGGTGTCAGTCAGTTCAGTGAACCTGGGAATTTCTGCATCACTTTCTCTAGCTCAAACCTGCTTATCCTGAAGGACATAACATTTTCATAAAAGCAAGTGTTAGCTAATAATTTAGCTAAGTAAGATACACACATTTAATAAAACGTTCTTCATTTTACTTTCATAAAACTTTATCATATTATACTTATCAACATGACCACATTACATATTATCCACAAGTGTCATAAGATCAACCCATACTTACCTTTTTCCCACATTCCTTCACATATAGTATCTTATCAACATACACTTGAAATGCAAACGTATCATCATATCATTTCAACATATACTTACCACTTAATCAACATCTCATATCTTAGCATAACACATATAAACTTGTCACACGTATACATATTAGCACATGTAGAGTATATACACTCCTAATTGTGCCTATCAATGATCATATCACACATATCAACATATCTTACTTTCATCACACGTTACATGTTCTTATGAACAACTTAATCAACTTATCAACTTGGTCAACTTATCAACTTAATCAACTTATCAACTTGGTCAACTTATCAACTTAATCAACTTATCAACTTAATCAACTTTAATCAACATTTAAGCATTCCATTATGCCCATAGCATTGGTGGTTAGTCACTCTACCCGGAAATACTAGATCAACGTAACTATGCCGCAAGGAATCACTCAAGCGACCACATATAGTATCCCGTTATGCTTTTAACATTGGTGGTTAGTCACTCCACCCGGAAACACTAGATCAACATAACTATGCCGCAAGGAGCCACTCAAGCGACCACGTACGCACTAGCTTTTCAACTAGCACGGGTTAAGCTTAACACAAATTATGCTCGAGACTTCTTATCTTTATTAGCTTAGGTTACACTTTCATCTAAACTAATCACTTATCAACATCTTTACTTTACTTTATATTAGCTTAGGCTACACTTTCACCTAAACTAATCACTTATCAACATCTTTACTTTACTTTATATTAGCTTAGGCTACACTTTCACCTAAACTAATCACATATCAACATCTTTACTTTACTTTAAACGTCAACATATCAACATAAATCATTTCAACAACACATATCATAATCACTTCATGGCAACAACATTATAATCATCACACTACACATGCAATTAACTACCTTTACTTTAAACGTCACATATCAACATTTAGGCATATCAACGACTTTATCAACATTACATCAGATATCATGAACATAACATGGCAACGTCCTTATAATCATCATACTTCATATGCACATACTTACTTCTACTTTAAACGTCAACATATCAACATAAATCATTTCAACAACACATATCATAATCACTTCATGGCAACAACATTATAATCATCACACTACACATGCAATTAACTACCTTTACTTTAAACGTCAACATATCAACATAAATCATTTCAACAACACATATCATAATCACTTCATGGCAACAACATTATAATCATCACACTACACATGCAATTAACTACCTTTACTTTAAACGTCACATATCAACATTTAGGCATATCAACGACTTTATCAACATTACATCAGATATCATGAACATAACATGGCAACGTCCTTATAATCATCATACTTCATATGCACATACTTACTTCTACTTTAAACGTCAACATATCAACATAAATCATTTCAACAACACATATCATAATCACTTCATGGCAACAACATTATAATCATCACACTACACATGCAATTAACTACCTTTACTTTAAACGTCAACATATCAACATAAATCATTTCAACAACACATATCATAATCACTTCATGGCAACAACATTATAATCATCACACTACACATGCAATTAACTACCTTTACTTTAAACGTCAACATATCAACATAAATCATTTCAACAACACATATCATAATCACTTCATGGCAACAACATTATAATCATCACACTACACATGCAATTAACTACCTTTACTTTAAACGTCAACATATCAACATAAATCATTTCAACAACACATATCATAATCACTTCATGGCAACAACATTATAATCATCACACTACACATGCAATTAACTACCTTTACTTTAAACGTCAACATATCAACATAAATCATTTCAACAACACATATCATAATCACTTCATGGCAACAACATTATAATCATCACACTACACATGCAATTAACTACCTTTACTTTAAACGTCAACATATCAACATAAATCATTTCAACAACACATATCATAATCACTTCATGGCAACAACATTATAATCATCACACTACACATGCAATTAACTACCTTTACTTTAAACGTCAACATATCAACATAAATCATTTCAACAACACATATCATAATCACTTCATGGCAACAACATTATAATCATCACACTACACATGCAATTAACTACCTTTACTTTAAACGTCAACATATCAACATAAATCATTTCAACAACACATATCATAATCACTTCATGGCAACAACATTATAATCATCACACTACACATGCAATTAACTACCTTTACTTTAAACGTCAACATATCAACATAAATCATTTCAACAACACATATCATAATCACTTCATGGCAACAACATTATAATCATCACACTACACATGCAATTAACTACCTTTACTTTAAACGTCAACATATCAACATAAATCATTTCAACAACACATATCATAATCACTTCATGGCAACAACATTATAATCATCACACTACACATGCAATTAACTACCTTTACTTTAAACGTCAACATATCAACATAAATCATTTCAACAACACATATCATAATCACTTCATGGCAACAACATTATAATCATCACACTACACATGCAATTAACTACCTTTACTTTAAACGTCAACATATCAACATAAATCATTTCAACAACACATATCATAATCACTTCATGGCAACAACATTATAATCATCACACTACACATGCAATTAACTACCTTTACTTTAAACGTCAACATATCAACATAAATCATTTCAACAACACATATCATAATCACTTCATGGCAACAACATTATAATCATCACACTACACATGCAATTAACTACCTTTACTTTAAACGTCAACATATCAACATAAATCATTTCAACAACACATATCATAATCACTTCATGGCAACAACATTATAATCATCACACTACACATGCAATTAACTACCTTTACTTTAAACGTCAACATATCAACATAAATCATTTCAACAACACATATCATAATCACTTCATGGCAACAACATTATAATCATCACACTACACATGCAATTAACTACCTTTACTTTAAACGTCAACATATCAACATAAATCATTTCAACAACACATATCATAATCACTTCATGGCAACAACATTATAATCATCACACTACACATGCAATTAACTACCTTTACTTTAAACGTCAACATATCAACATAAATCATTTCAACAACACATATCATAATCACTTCATGGCAACAACATTATAATCATCACACTACACATGCAATTAACTACCTTTACTTTAAACGTCAACATATCAACATAAATCATTTCAACAACACATATCATAATCACTTCATGGCAACAACATTATAATCATCACACTACACATGCAATTAACTACCTTTACTTTAAACGTCATCATATCAACATGTGATTTCCAACGAATATAAGTTAGGTTATACTTTTGAAAGCATAATTGGGATCGTGAGAATGATCTACCCTTTTTATTATTGAATTATTTTGTTAAGTTTCAATCATTTTTAGTTTTAATCAAATCAATCCAACAATCAATTTTAAGTTTATGTCTAGTTTAATCAAGTTTGTAAATTGTTCAACACTTTCCCATGATTCCCTGAGGATACGATACTCGACTTACCCATACTAGTTATTGGTATTTAGTTTCTATTTTTGATCGGTCCAACGACAACGATCAAATTTTGGCGCCGCTGCCGGGGATTCGGTGTGCAAAGTGTTGAAATTTTGTTTTCAATTAGTTTACTTAAAATTTTCAGAAAAATCCAAAAATATTTTGTTTTGTTTCAGTTCTTGTTTGTTTCATTTTTCATTCTTGTAGTTCAGTATTACACGAGGTGTGTTGATTGTGCAGATTTCAAGTAGTGTATGCATACGAGGTATTCCAAGAATACATCACCTTTGTTGTTTGATCCGGAAATTAAGAAAACAGCTAGAAGGAATCGGATACTTCATCGTGTAAACATGGGTGATCAACCAGATCCACAACCAACCATCCACCCACCACAACTCCACAAGAAACCAACCCTGAACCAAATAACCAAAATCAAACTCCACCACGAAACCCACCCCCATCAATAAGAAGAGCTTACACAACTCCAAACCGACCTAGAACACCAACTCATATTGGAGATGCATCACGGGATGCGGATGGGTCATTTTATGATAGGCTCCATGATAGGGTGAATCATTGGGATGACGGGAGGTTTGATAATAATTCGGATGGGTATGATTGGAACCATGGGGGAGATTATGAGCAACCACAAAACCTTCGATATCCTCAATACAACCAACCCCAATATAACCTACCTCAATACATAAACCACGGACCAAGAGTTCTTCCTCAAGGTCCACCACCTCGCCTTAACCATCGTGTAGCCCAACCAAATTACCAACCACAGAACTAGGCCATGCCAAATATGAACTATCAACCTCCACCACAAGGAGTTGATAGTCATTTTCGACCCGCCATAGCCGTTAATGCTTCACCCATAGTTCCACCGGTTTTGAGAGGTAGAGCATTTGAGGTTAGACCTCATTGTTTGAGTATTTTGCCAAGTTTTCATGGGATGGCGGCGGAAGAGCCTTATTTGCACTTGTCGGAGTTTGAGGCGATTTGTGGTACTATAGGAGGCCAAGGATTTTCACCGGATGAGGTTAAGCTAGTTCTTTTTCAGTTTACTTTGAAGGATAAAGCAAAGCAATGGTTCTTGACATTGCCATCGGGTAGTATCTTTTCATGGGCTGAAATGCAACAACAATTTTTGGATGAGTATTACACCATGCAAAAGACTAGTGATGCAAGGAATTCGATAAGAACTTTTCAGCAACAATCGGGTGAAACATTTTATGAAGCTTTTAAGAGGTTTAATGAGTTGTTGATAGTATGTCCCCATCATGGAATTGCTAAATGGGAATTGATCACGGCTTTCTATGATGGTTTGTTATCGGAAGAGAAAAGAGATGTGAATTCCATTAGCAATGGTACTTTCTTGACAAATCCCGAAGATGTTGATTGGGAATTCTTGGAGAAGATGAGTGTGAACTCAAAAAGGCAAGCTCAATCGAATAAGAGAGCAAGACGTCCAATAGCCTATTCATCAACTAGTGATCAAGCTACAAAAGATAGACTTGAAGCATTGGAGCAAAAGTTTGCTAAGTTGGGGAAGGCTGAAAATCGGGGTGTTTATCAAGTATCTCAAGACTATCCGATTTGTGAAAGGTGTGATGAGTTGGGACATTCGGATTTGCAATGCCCATTAGACTTGGATCAAATTGAAGAAGTGAATCAAGTGTATGGAGAGAAGAAGCAATATGACATGAACTCCAACACTTATCATCCGGGGATGAGAATATATCCAAACTTTAGATATGGCAATTCTTCAAACCAACTCAACCCGAACTTTCAAGGAAATAACCAAAATAGTGGGGTACCATCTCAACCATTTCAAGGCCAAAATTACAACCAAGGGAATTACCAAGGTGGTCAAAATCAGGGAGGATTCAATAGAGGCTACCCAAGGAACTATCAACAAGGTAATAACCAAGGTGGGTCTTCGGGAAGTGATAATGTGTCAACTCGGGAGATTATGGATTACTTGAAAGAGATGGATAGGAAGAATGAGATTCGGGATAAAATGGTTGAGAGTTTGCAAAAGCAAGTTGGGCAATTGGCGGAGGATGTATCGGAATTGAGGAAGAATCCGGGAAAGCTACCAAGTGATACGAAGATCAATCCACAACATCAAAGTGGCGGCTCCAAGAATGTCAAGAATGTGGAGATAAACAATGTAAGTCTTCTTCGTAGTGGTAAAGTTTATGATAATAAAGTTGTGCCTCCATCATCACTTGTTGATGGTGTGGTGGAGGATGTTGATGAGAATGAAGATAGTGAGCATGAACCGGAACTTGTTCTACCTAAATCAAATAAAAAAGTATCTTTTAAAGAGGTAGAAAACAATAGGTCTAGTGGTAAATTTTCTGAAAAACAAGGAAAGGATATGGAGGATAATACCATTCCTTTTCCTTTGGCTTTGATTGATCCAAAACTTAGGCTTACACTTAAGAAAAGAGGTCCCTATGAGGAAGAAATGTGGGAAATTTTTAAACAAGTGAAAATCAATATACCTCTTATTGACATAATCAAGCAAGTTCCGGCTTATGCTAAGTATCTTAAGGACTTGTGTACCCAAAAACGACATCATAAGCTTCCAAAGAAAATTGTTTTAAATGAGGAAGTTAGTGCCGTTGTGATGGGTATACTCCCACCTAAACTCCAGGATCCGGGAGCGCCTTTAATTACTATTCAAGTTGGTGATTTCAAAATGAACAAGGCACTTTTGGATATGGGGGCGGGTGTGAGCATTCTTCCGGGAAGTTTGTATGACTAATATGACTTTGGACCGTTGGAAAAAGTCGACACCACCTTGGTGATGGCTGATTTGTCCCTTAAACTCCCTAGATTGTCATAGATGTGATTGTTAAGGTTGAGGACTTTTATTACCCTGTAGACTTTTTGGTTCTTGATTTTGCACCAAGCGGTAATGTTAGGCAGCCCAATGTCATCATGGGTAGACCCTTTTTGGCCACCGCTAATGCATTAATTGATTGTAGAAGGGGTACGGTTGAAATGACTTTTGGCAACCGTAAGATATGATTGAATGTTTTTACTAGTGTTCCTAACCCCGTAGTTAGTGACGAATGCTTTATGGCGGACGTCATTGATGAGTGTATTCCTCATGAAAATGAGGAAGACACACGGGAGAATTGTGCTTTGGTTGACAGGTTAATCTTGGAGCATAGTGAAACATTGAAGAAGGAAGAAAAGGATTGGGAGATTATGGCAATTCAAGAAGGTAGACCACCATGGACTCATTTAGTGGAAAGTCTACCGGACCATATTGACACCCATCTCAAGCCATCAATCGAGAGCCCACCACAAGTTGAGTTGAAAGAGCTCCCATCTCATTTGAAATATGCATTTTTGGGAGAAGAAAAAACTTTGCCGGTGATCATTGCATCCAATTTGGAAGAAATGCAAGAAAGAGCATTACTAAAGGTGCTCAAGGAATATAAGGCGGCCATTGGATGGACAATTGCCGATTTAAAAGGCATTAGTCCATCAATTGTGATGCACAAAATCATCACCGATTCTGAAGCAAAGCCTTCACGTGATGCTCAAAGGAGATTGAATCCTCATATGCGTGAAGTTGTGAAAAAGGAGGTGTTAAAGTGGTTGGATGCTGGAATTATTTACCCAATTTCAGATAGTACATGGGTAAGTCCAACACAAACGGTACCTAAGAAAGCTGGAATTCAAGTGGTTAAAGGAGATAGTGGTGAGCAAATTGCGACTCGACCCATCACCGGGTGGAGGGTTTGCATTGACTACCGAAAGTTGAACACCGCTACTTCCAAGGATCATTTCCCATTGCCATTCATTGATCAAATCATCGAAAAGCTTGCAGGTCAGAGTGGAGGAACGGGGGGGGGGTGGAGAGGGACGAATAGGGGAAAGGGGTAGAGAAAATGGGATGTGGGGGATTCATAGACCAAATCATCGAAAAGCTTGCAGGTCAGCAATTTTATTGTTTTCTAGATGGTTATTCAGGTTACAACCAAATTGCTATTCATCCCGATGACCAACATAAGACCACATTTACATGTCCCTATGGAACTTTTGCCTTTAGGCGAATGCCATTCGGGTTATGTAATGCTCCAGCCACCTTCCAAATGTGCATGATGAGTATCTTTTCGGATATGGTCGGTGATTCCTTAGAGATTTTTATGGATGACTTTTCAATTTTTGGTCAAACCTTTGATAATTGTCTTAATGAGCTAACCAAAGTTTTGAAAAGATGTGTTGAAACTTGGTCTTAAGTTGGGAAAAGAGCCACTTTATGGTTCAAGCGGGGACGGTTTTGGGTCATGTGATTTCAAAGAAAGGCATGGAAGTTGACCGGGCCAAATTCAAAGTGATTTCTACTTTACCTCCCCCGACCAATGTTAAGGGTGTCTGTTCTTTTCTTGGACATGCCGGGTTCTATAGAAGGTTCATTAAAGGATTTAGTGTCATTACCAAACCATTGTGTAATTTGTTGTTGAAAGATGTGCCATTTGTGTTTGATAATGAATGTTTAAAAGCTTTTGAAACCTTGAAAGAGAAATTGGTTGAAGCCCCATTTTGCAATCACCTAATTGGTCCATGCCATTTGAAATCATGTGTGATGCAAGTGACTTTGCCATTGGGGCTGTTTTGGGACAACGGGTGGACAAGAAACCCGTTGTGATTTATTATGCAAGCAAGACTTTATCGGATGCCCAACTGAATTATACAACCACCGAAAAAGAATTGCTTGCGGTTGTTTATGCACTTGACAAGTTTTGTTCTTATATTTGTGGTAGCAAGGTTATAGTGTACACAGATCATAGCGCGGTCACGCATTTGATGGAAAAGAAGGATGCAAAGCCAAGGCTAATTAGATGGTTCTTGCTACTACAAGAGTTTGATTTGGAGATCCGAGACAAGAAAGG
Source organism: Erigeron breviscapus (assembly GCA_034093135.1). Lineage (NCBI taxonomy): Eukaryota > Viridiplantae > Streptophyta > Magnoliopsida > Asterales > Asteraceae > Erigeron > Erigeron breviscapus. The sequence continues at coordinate 69,275,048 of CM067175.1, forward strand.
AAGTGAGAACGTGGTGGCGGACCACTTGTCAAGAATTCAAGCTATGGATGATGATTCTACCAAGGAGATCAATGAGACTTTTCCGGATGAACATCTACTAACCGTTTCCGTTGTCCCTTGGTATGCAAACATTGTAAATTTTTTGTCCGCAGGTAAGATACCGGATTGGGCTAAGCAAAGAAGCAACAATTCCTTGCACAAGCAAAGCAATACATTTGGGATGAGCCGGATTTGTTCAAAGTTGGCCCGGATCAATTGGTGAGAAGGTGTGTTCTGGATGAGGAGATTCAGGAGGTGTTGACTCATGCACACTCATTTGCATGTGGAGGTCATTTCAGCGGCCAAAAGACAGGTTATAAGGTTCTTATGTGTGGTTTGTTTTGGCCTAGCATTTTTAAGGATGCCGCTGAATTTGTTAAAAAATGTGTTAGGTGTCAACAATTAGGTAGTATCACCAAGAGGAATGAAATGCCCATGCAACCCATTTTAGTTGTTTTAGTGTTTTGATGCATAATCACACAAGTTGGATAATTCTCAGCACCTATGCTTGAGAATTAAGTTGGGGAAGGGAGTCTAATTTTAAGCTAATTGCAAGTTTTGGGATCAATTAAGGTTGTGTTTTGTGGCTGTAGTTTAAAAAAAAAATAAAAAACAAAAAAAATAATGATTTGACCGTCTGAAACGGTAAACCCACCGTCTGAGACGGTGGCGTGGATCGTTCAATAAAGCTTTACGGTAGCTAGACGGTAAGACCTTCTGTTTTACGGTGCACAAAACGGTGAAAATGCAAAATGCAAGCCACCGTCTCAGACGGTGGGTCTGACCGTGTGGCACGCTGGGCCAAAGTAAGTATACCGTCTCAGACGGTGGGTCTGACCGTGTGGCACGCTGGGCCAAAGTAAGTATACCGTCTCAGACGGTGGGTCTGACCGTGTGGCACGCTGGGCCAAAGTAAGTATACCGTCTCAGACGGTGGGTCTGACCGTCTTAGACGGTAGGTCGTAATTTCAGACTTGTTTTTATTATTATTTTAAAAAAAAAATAAAAAACAAAAAAAATAATGATTTGACCGTCTGAAACGGTAAACCCACCGTCTGAGACGGTGGCGTGGATCGTTCAATAAAGCTTTACGGTAGCTAGACGGTAAGACCTTCTGTTTTACGGTGCACAAAACGGTGAAAATGCAAAATGCAAGCCACCGTCTCAGACGGTGGGTCTGACCATCTTAGACGGTAGGTCGTAATTTCAGACTTGTTTTTATTATTATTTTAAAAAAAAAATAAAAAACAAAAAAAATAATGATTTGACCGTCTGAAACGGTAAACCCACCGTCTGAGACGGTGGCGTGGATCGTTCAATAAAGCTTTACGGTAGCTAGACGGTAAGACCTTCTGTTTTACGGTGCACAAAACGGTGAAAATGCAAAATGCAAGCCACCGTCTCAGACGGTGGGTCTGACCGTGTGGCACGCTGGGCCAAAGTAAGTATACCGTCTCAGACGGTGGGTCTGACCGTCTTAGACGGTAGGTCGTAATTTCAGACTTGTTTTTATTATTATTTTAAAAATCGAAAATCTTTTTTTTATTTACAGCCACATAACCGATCCTGATACACCACATATCTATCTATTCCAAACTCTCAGTCCTTCTTTCTCTCTCAATTTTCTTTCCCAATTATTTTCCATAAGAACCCTAAATCTTCTAATCACCATAACTTCTTCAATTCTTAACCAAATTAAACGATTCTTGAGGCTAAAGTGCATAATTTTTCAAGGGCTACAAAACCCCTATCTTTGTTTGTTCAATTTCAGCCTTGATTGTGAGATTTGGGTAAATTCAAAATCGATTTTTTTTTAATTTTTCTTTCTTTTTGCTTTTAATTACTAACCATTGATAAGGTTTGTTGTTGTTGGTTAGTTTTTGTTAATAGGATGAAGAAAGCAGCCGGAAAGTTGATGAAGAAATTGGCCAAGTCAACCGAGCCTTCATCCTCTAGTCAACCAAAAAGAAAGAAAAGACACTTGATCATCGAAGAAGAGGAAGAAGAGGTAATAGCGTCTCAACAGGAAGAGATGGAAGTTGATGAAGAAGAAAAACCCAAATGGAAACACGGTACTCCTTTACACTCTTTACCCCGTAAATGGCAATTAGAATTGTTTAGAGATAAAATGGGGGAGGCGGAAATTATGAAAAAACAATTATTGGGTGAAAGGAAAACCGCTTGGCAGGAATTTAGAGGGTTTGGTTTTGTTGAGGCATTTGAAAATATGGGATGGAAAAATGCATTGGTTTGGAACAATAATGATGAGGTTGATGTTAATTTAGAAGGAATTGTCGAATGGATGGGTACTTTGGAAAGGCATGTTGGTAATAACCCTCCTGAGAGCACCAAGTTAGTAGGAACTGTTGATGGTAAAAAGGTAACTATGTCGGTTGTTACCTTAGATAGGATTATCAAGTTTGATTCGGGTGCTAGTTCGGGAAGGGGATTTGATTATTTATCAGAGAACATTTTGACTGGGGTGGAAAAGGGTGAGAATTGGATAGAGATGTTAGCCGAGTTGTTTACTTACCCTAGAGACGCTTTGAACTTGAACCTCAAGTTAGAGCGTTTTTATTTGAAACCACTTCCTAGATTGATCATGAATATTTTGAATTGGAATGTGTGTCCGAGAAGTAGTGATAAGGCGGCCGTTAGATTTCAAGAAGTTTTAGTTTTGTATGCATTGGTAACGGAGAGGCTAGCCTTGTCACTTAGGCAGATTATTATGACCAATGTGTGGGATACCCGAAACAAGAGATTGAAGACAATCATTCCATACCCGAGGCTGATTTCTCGCCTCATTTTGAGCCAAAAAGCCGCTACTCGTAACACACCAACAATTAGGGTTAATCAGGTGGTGTTTAACATGAAGCGGTTGTTGCAAAGTCAAGAGTTTAAGTTGGAGGAAAGACCCCAATGCAGAATTTTGAGGGATGTGAAGTCAAAGGGGCTGTTGATAGCTCCTAAGGAAGGGTTTACTAGAGAGGAGGCGATGGCTCAGCTGGAGCCCATGGGTGGAAATGATAGAGGAGAAGCAAGTGGTGCTAGAGAGGTTGAGGAGGAAAGAGAGCCACCAAGGAGGGATGGTTTATTAGGTTCTGGATTTGGAGGTACTGGGTCGAGCTTTGGCTTTGAGCAGCCTGAGATGTTCTCACAGTGGTCACCTTATGAGCAGCATATGTGGACATTGACTGCTCGACAGTCTGCAGAGCAGCAGAGGAGGTTTGAGCAGCAGAGGAACTATGAGAAGGCTATGGCATATGCTCATGAGCAGGAGGTGAGGAACAGCTTTGAGTATGCAGAGAGGGTACGCCATCACCAGGACCACATTGCGGGACTTGACTATGTGGAGTCTCCGCCTCCATATGACTACCGACAGCCTTATGTTTCCACTGCTCATCCATACTATCCTCAGAGCCACGATTCTGAGTGGTTCCCGAGGCATTCATGTGCCGGACGAGTTGAGGAGAGCTCGAGTTCCACACCATCAGCTCCTGATCCATTTGAGACCCAATCTCTATATCGGGGCCTAATGGAGTCGATCTTTGGATCGCAAGGTCCACGGCAGTGATTGGTACCTTCCATTTATCTTTCTGTTCTTATTGTGTGATTATGTGACTATGTGTTTATTTTGTGTTTTTGCATTTTTAATTTCATAGGTAGATTTAATTTTCTTGTTAATTTCAATAATGTTTCTAGTTTAGATGTTGATTTACTTTCTTGTAGTATGGAATTGACCCTTAGGGGCAAAATATTCGAGTTATATTAGCTATACATGTTTGTAAAAGGAGATTTTCTTGTGATTGGATTTGTACATGTAAGTGGGGCTAGGTAGTGTAGATTAGATTGCATGACATGGTTGACTTATGAGCGTCTTGATAGAGTTGCTAGCAAGTAAAAACATAGAAACGTGCAAATAAGGGTAATATGCCAATTGTGAGTCATAATGCATGTATCACACTTATATATCCGTTATATCCTTCAATTTCATGAGAGAAAAACGCCTCGTCGACGATTGATTTAGATTGTTAGCGTAGCATGATTTCTCGTGATTACTATATTGTGTGAACCATTATTGTACATTAGGTTAGAACTAGTGCACTTACCGTATTGAGACCTCTAATCCGAATTATGTGCTTAAAATCATAAAACAATCGTACAATTCACTCTATATTTCACCTCACTTCGTCATGAAATCTGTTAATTGTTCAAAGTTGTGTTGTTTATGATGAATTGAAAGAAAAGAACAAAGTCAAAGTCAAAATTGCAATATCCGGTTGAAAAAGTCAAAGTATATGGTCATAAGTGAAAATCAATTCAATTACCCATGTAAGTTGATCAAAAGAACCAAAGTGAAATGTTCCCAAAATCATTCTAGTAAATCACCCAAAAGAGAATCATTACCGTGTTTCATTCCATAATTCCACCAATTTTGTATGAATGCCGAAGTGATAATTTGGTGTTATGAGGTCTTGGTTCGATTTGTGCACTAGCCTATGACTTTTAGTGTTGCAATAATAGGTTGTGAGCTTCATATATATATTAGCACATCTTTTGCTAAATCACTCAAAATATGAACCGAGGGGAGTGCACATTGTGAGAGTGTGATGCATGTATTGTGGCAAACTTGAGGTCTATTAGGTTTAATTGCACATTTATATATTTCTATTTGCTAGTCGTAAATCTTTTGATAGTTGTAAGTCTTATGAGTTGATTGTGTTATGTGATTTGGTTTGCATTATTTGATTTCGCCCAAGTGTACTTTGAAGATTGCTTGAGGGTTGAGTTTTACAAGCATGTATAATTGATATAACTCCTATATGGTGTTTCTTTGGTGATAGGAAGTATTATGGGATTGTAAATTAACTTGTCACATGATGAATGTCTTTTTCGGGACGAAAAAGGGTTAAGTTGGGGAATGTGATAAACGCCTAAAATACATGATGTTAATGGGTAAAATCGGATTGTTTTGTGCTTGTTAATAGACGAGTAGGGCGTTTTTATGTTTGTTTAAGTGTTTCAGACTCTAAATGGTAATTTGGACTAATCGGGTCAAAAAGAAAGTCAATTCTGGAATTCTGGAAATTGAACTACCGTCTGAGACGCCAAGACCCACCGTCTGAGACGGTGGGCCAAATACTCTGACCGTCTGGAACGTTCAAGCACCGTAAAGGTTTCTGCATATTTTTGGACTACCGTCTGGAACGATAGAACCCACCGTCTGAGACGGTGGGCCAAATACTCTGACCGTCTGGAACGTTCAAGCACCGTAAAGGTTTCTGCATATTTTTGGACTACCGTCTGGAACGGTAAGCACCGTAAAGGTTTCTGCATATTTTTGGACTACCGTCTGGAACGTTCAAGCACCGTAAAGGTTTCTGCATATTTTTGGACTACCGTCTGGAACGTTCAAGCACCGTAAAGGTTTCTGCATATTTTTGGACTACCGTCTGGAACGTTCAAGCACCGTAAAGGTTTCTGCATATTTTTGGACTACCGTCTGGAACGTTCAAGCACCGTAAAGGTTTCTGCATATTTTTGGACTACCGTCTGGAACGTTCAAGCACCGTAAAGGTTTCTGCATATTTTTGGACTACCGTCTGGAACGTTCAAGCACCGTAAAGGTTTCTGCATATTTTTGGACTACCGTCTGGAACGTTCAAGCACCGTAAAGGTTTCTGCATATTTTTGGACTACCGTCTGGAACGTTCAAGCACCGTAAAGGTTTCTGCATATTTTTGGACTACCGTCTGGAACGTTCAAGCACCGTAAAGGTTTCTGCATATTTTTGGACTACCGTCTGGAACGTTCAAGCACCGTAAAGGTTTCTGCATATTTTTGGACTACCGTCTGGAACGTTCAAGCACCGTAAAGGTTTCTGCATATTTTTGGACTACCGTCTGGAACGTTCAAGCACCGTAAAGGTTTCTGCATATTTTTGGACTACCGTCTGGAACGTTCAAGCACCGTAAAGGTTTCTGCATATTTTTGGACTACCGTCTGGAACGTTCAAGCACCGTAAAGGTTTCTGCATATTTTTGGACTACCGTCTGGAACGTTCAAGCACCGTAAAGGTTTCTGCATATTTTTGGACTACCGTCTGGAACGTTCAAGCACCGTAAAGGTTTCTGCATATTTTTGGACTACCGTCTGGAACGTTCAAGCACCGTAAAGGTTTCTGCATATTTTTGGACTACCGTCTGGAACGTTCAAGCACCGTAAAGGTTTCTGCATATTTTTGGACTACCGTCTGGAACGTTCAAGCACCGTAAAGGTTTCTGCATATTTTTGGACTACCGTCTGGAACGTTCAAGCACCGTAAAGGTTTCTGCATATTTTTGGACTACCGTCTGGAACGTTCAAGCACCGTAAAGGTTTCTGCATATTTTGGACTACCGTCTGGAACGTTCAAGCACCGTAAAGGTTTCTGCATATTTTTGGACTACCGTCTGGAACGGTAGAACCCACCGTAGAAGGTTAATTGTATTTTGGGGTTATATTCTCAAATACGAACTTAGACTTAATTACACCCTAATTTCTGAGATCTAGAGCAGCAACCCACTTCTCCCAAGCCCCAAAATCATCATCAAATCATCATCAAATCATCATCAAATCACAAATCCATGGAGATGACAATCCAAATTGAAGATTCATTGATGAATATGGAAGGCTAATTCTCTTTAGATCATTCTCATGTGAACAATTATGTAAGACAATTGTATTCAACCTTTCTTATATTCAAGTTGGATTAGATGTTTAATTCTTGATTAGTGTTTTGCATCTAATGTTATTTGGTTTGAATGAATGATTATTTGTTTATAACTTTGAATGAATTCCATCTATCTTTTGATTTCAATTTCTTGCTAATCATTAATTATTGGAATAATCTCTTATGAAATTGTAATCTTGTTAATGGATAAATAATTTAGTTGTGTCAATTACTCGGTTTTCATTATCGTGAATCATCACAACCTAATCAATTAGTCCTTAACGTTCATTCATTCCAAGCTTTATAACGAATCATGTCTATGTGATTTCCAACGAATATAAGTTAGGTTATACTTTTGAAAGCATAATTGGGATCGTGAGAATGGTCTACCCTTTTTATTATTGAATTATTTTGTTAAGTTTCAATCATTTTTAGTTTTAATCAAATCAATCCAACAATCAATTTTAAGTTTATGTCTAGTTTAATCAAGTTTGTAAATTGTTCAACACTTTCCCATGATTCCCTGAGGATACGATACTCGACTTAGCCATACTAGTTATTGGTATTTAGTTTATATTTTTGATCGGTCCAACGACAACGATCAGGTTCGACCAGCAGCTTCGATTTTGTTTCATCTTAAACTCCTTTCAAACGAATCCCAAACCTTCACCATGACTTATACCCACTAAATTCACATTAATTAGGTCTCAATTAAGCCTTTGAAAACATCAATTGATCCTTGAATCAATTGCATACATGAATCCCTCTTTTAATCATCAAAACGACTCAAAACCGCAACGATTTATACAAGAACACAATTGATCACCCATGGATCTAATTAAACACCTGGGATTCACTTATATACATATAATCAACATCATTCAACATTAAAGTTTGCATCTTGATATAGTTAACCAACTCAATTAACGATTTTACTCACGAAAACGTCGTTTTTAACCGAAAACATCAACTTTAAACAACCCCAACCCTCATGGCCGAATCTACAGGGACAAAACCTAATTGAAAACTTAATTAACAATCAATAGATGATATAATACCTGTAGGGTTGATCAACGGATCGAAAACCAAGCAAAAACCCTTCCGAAATCCCCCGAAATCGACTAGTTATTGAAGAATTGACCTAGGTTTTGTGTGAAAGACTTTTTTCTAGGGTTTTGATCTGAATTCTCTGCCCTAGGGTCGACCTCCATACCCTTTATATACTGAAGTAACTTTTAAAACTTTACATCTAGGCCCTCGCACTTCGTTACAACTCGTTTCGGCCCTTAACGACTCTTTTAACGCATTCGGAACCACTTAATGACTCTTATATCTTATCGGGAACATTAATTGACTTTATTAATCATTATCAACTTTAATTTCATTACTTTAAATCACGTTAACACATATCTCACGTAAATCATTTAATTTATGTAAGCACATATAAAACACATAGTAACTAACGGTCGCTAACGACAAGTTAACGGTCAACGTCAAAAAGTTTTGGGATGTTACAATTCTCCCCTCCTTAAAAGGATTATGTCCTCAGAATCATCTCACGATATCAACACCTCCATTTCTCTTCTCACTACTTTCCACACACGTATAATCAACATCATTCAACATTAAAGTTTGCATCTTGATATAGTTAACCAACTCAATTAACGATTTTACTCACGAAAACGTCGTTTTTAACCGAAAACATCAACTTTAAACAACCCCAACCCTCATGGCCGAATCTACAGGGACAAAACCTAATTGAAAACTTAATTAACAATCAATAGATGATATAATACCTGTAGGGTTGATCAACGGATCGAAAACCAAGCAAAAACCCTTCCGAAATCCCCCAAAATCGACTAGTTATTGAAGAATTGACCTAGGTTTTGTGTGAAAGACTTTTTTCTAGGGTTTTGATCTGAATTCTCTGCCCTAGGGTCGACCTCCATACCCTTTATATACTGAAGTAACTTTTAAAACTTTACATCTAGGCCCTCGCACTTCGTTACAACTCGTTTCGGCCCTTAACGACTCTTTTAACGCATTCGGAACCACTTAATGACTCTTATATCTTATCGGGAACATTAATTGACTTTATTAATCATTATCAACTTTAATTTCATTACTTTAAATCACGTTAACACATATCTCACGTAAATCATTTAATTTATGTAAGCACATATAAAACACATAGTAACTAACGGTCGCTAACGACAAGTTAACGGTCAACGTCAAAAAGTTTTGGGATGTTACAATTCTCCCCTCCTTAAAAGGATTATGTCCTCAGAATCATCTCACGATATCAACACCTCCATTTCTCTTCTCACTACTTTCCACACACGTATAAGTCAACATTTTACCACATTTACCACTTAATATTCAACCACATTTCCAACCATTTCCTTTCCACCTCCCTTCATTTCATGTCTTTCATTAGTCAATATGAATACCGTCAAATGAACACGCCCGCATCATGATACATTTATAATTATGTTCCGGACCATAATTATAACTATATCATTCCTCACACGTGTACCTTTAACCATATCCACACATCATAATGTCCAACATTTCCATCTCAATCTATCATGGCATAATTATACTAACTACGAGACACACACATTAATCACACAATCCACATACACATATAACACATAAGTATCATCGATTAATTCTACTAAGGAATTACTTTGTTATGTACCTCATCACCACACTCATCTCCCACAGTAGTCATTTGCCATGCACGAGCCTTGGCTTTTTGAGTGTCATCCTTCTTCGCATCATCTTTCCATTGAGGACAATCAACAATCAAATGTCCCGTCCCACCACACTTGTTACATCGAATCTTATCTTTACAACTAGAAGCGACATGTCGCTGCTTACCACACCTATCACATCTTTTAGCTTTCTCCGAACATGGTCCCCAGTGATGAGCTCTACAAACTGAACACCACTGACTAGCCTTCCCATGATCCTTGCCCTCGAAAGTCGAACTACTCTTAAGCTTCTTTTCCGAATCTGACGACTCATCTAACCTTCTCTTAAATCCAACCTTCTTGTCATTCACAGTCTTCACATTTGTCTTCTCGGGCTTATAATCATCATCCAACTTCTTTGATTCCTTGATAGCACCCGCACGAGTAGTATGCTTCCTACAAATACCTCGATAACTAGCCGGAATACCATCAACATATGCAGCAACCAAAACATCGACCATTCAGCATTCTATCAACCTTGAACCTCTTACTCCCATCTTGAACTTCCTTTTAAACTCGAACTTCGTTTCGTCAACTTTTACAAACACTTTCTCAACTTGAACCGCCACAACTTGCATCACATACATGACATTTCAAACCTCCTTTCCTTTATGGTCCTTGTCCCTAACCCGATGGGTTGGACTGATACGATGAATTCTATTTCACCTAATACTCCACTTTCAATCACCACTCTTAGCATATATCGCACCATACACAACACATCGACACAATTCATTCTACCGGGAATTTGCACACTACCTTAGGAGATCGTCTATTGTAGCAACAAATACATTTATCGATGCAGGAAGCGAAAAAAGTGAAGGAATAAGGCAAACGGTCATTATCATACATATCATCAACAAATACATATTAAGCCTTAATCCTACTCTCACACTCAACCCATCCCGTCCTACATGCATTTCATCATAAAGCTAAAGCATCACTACTTAAGCCTATCATTTCCCATGCGGTTTAAGTCCAAATCCTATGGCTTTGTTTCTCTGATACCACCATGTAACACCCGTCATTTTAAAAACCTGGATTTCAAAAACTTTTGCCAAACGGCGTTTAAAACGTAGCGGAAACAGAATACTTTAAAAACTGCCCCAACCGAAATGGTTGGTACCTTTCATAAACGGTGTTACTAATAGCATCATCAAAATAGTATAAATGAAATCCAAGTCATGGCACCAACATAAACGCCATTCATTAATACATGTATCATAAACGTAAATAATGTAGCCGAAACATAGGCTATGGGAAGTCTAAGCATTCTACAATCTATGCTAGTCTTCTTTATTGCATATACCCATCTCACGAGCTAAACCTTTCTCTAGCTCAAACCTGCTTATCCTAAAGGACACAACATTTTCATAAAAGCAAGTGTTAGCTAATAAATTAGCTAAGTAAGATACACACATTTAATAAAACGTTCTTCATTTTACTTTCATAAAACTTTATCATATTATACTTATCATAACATGACCACATTACATATTATCCACAAGTGTCATAAGATCAACCCATACTTACCTTTTTCCCACATTCCTTCACATATAGTATCTTATCAACATACACTTGAAATGCAAACGTATCATCATATCATGTCAACATATACTTACCACTTAATCAACATGCTATATCTTAGCATAACACATATAAACTTGTCACACGTATACATAATAGCACATGTAGAGCATATACACTCCTAATTGTGCCTATCAACGATCGTATCACACATATCAACATATCTTACTTTCATCACACGTTACATGTTCTTATGAATAACTTAATCAACTTAATCAACTTATCAACTTGGTCAACTTATCAACTTAATCAACTTATCAACTTAATCAACTTTAATCAACATTTAAGCATTCCTTTATGCCCATAGCATTGGTGGTTAGTCACTCCACCCGGAAATACTAGATCAACGTAACTATGCCGCAAGGAATCACTCAAGCGACCACATATAGTATCCCATCATGCTTTTAACATTGGTGGTTAGTCACTCCACCCGGAAACACTAGATCAACATAACTATGCCGCAAGGAATCACTCAAGCGACCACATATAGTATCCCATCATGCTTTTAACATTGGTGGTTAGTCACTCCACCCGGAAACACTAGATCAACATAACTATGCCTCAAGGAGCCACTCAAGCGACCACGTACGCACTAGCTTTTCAACTAGCACGAGTTAAGCTTAACACAACTTATGCTCGAGACTTCTTATCTTTATTAGCTTAGGCTACACTTTCACCTAAACTAATCACATATCAACATCTTTACTTTACTTTATATTAGCTTAGGCTACACTTTCACCTAAACTAATCACATATCAACATCTTTACTTTACTTTAACTTTAGGTATATTCATTACCTAATTAGTTTCACACCTACTTCAACGTGTAATCTCATTAACGTGCACATCACATAACATTTCTTCGTGTATCTAGTGAACTAGACATTTCATACTTAAGTGCACATATAAGCCATCACATATCAACATTTAGGCATATCAACTTTAACAACATTACATCACATATCATAAACATAACATGGAAACGTCCTTATATTCATCATACTTCATATGCACATACTTACTTCTACTTTAAACGTCAACATATCAACATAAATCATTTCAACAACACATATCATAATCACTTCATGGCAACAACATTGTAATCATCACACTACACATGCATTTAACTACCTTTACTTTAAACGTCATCATACCAACATGCATACATTCCCATATAACCTCCCACATAACCCGAAAACCCAACACATATAAGATAATCCGATTCAGAGGTTAATTATAGAAAACTATATTTTGTTGTGCCTCCAGCGTGAGAAAAGTCATGTATCTTACCTGATGACGAGCACAACGACCAATAAGCAACTTTAAAGTATCTTGTCCGAGTTCCCGACTACCTATCACACACATATAATCGACATGTAACATAAACGGGGCTCCAAAGAACCTCTCTAAGTTCCCTATACCATAAGGTAACCTAAGCATAAGATCTATGGGTCAAACAAGCATGAAAACAAGCCTAAACGACCACCAGACAAGAATATGCGCCGCATGCCCCTTCTATGCGCCGCATAAATCACTTTTTCAGATATCAGAAAATCCCAGACGCACTTTATGCACCGCATGGAATTCCCATGCACCGCATATCAGGGTTCGACCAGCAACTTCGATTTCGTTTCATCTTAAACTCCTTTCAAACGAATCCCAAACCTCCACCATGACTTATACCCACTAAATTCACATTAATTAGGTCTCAATTAAGCCTTTGAAAACCTCAATTGATCCTTGAATCAATTGCATACATGAATCCCTCTTCTAATCATCAAAACGACTCAAAACCGCAACGATTTATACAAGAACACAATTGATCACCCATGGATCTAATTAAACACCTGGATTCACTTATATACATATAATCAACATCATTCAACATTAAAGTTTGCATCTTGATATAGTTAACCAACTCAATTAACGATTTTACTCACGAAAACGTCGTTTTTAACCGAACACATCAACTTTAAACAACCCCAACCCTCATGGCTGAATCTACAGGGACAAAACCTATATGAAAACTTAATTAAAAATCAATAGATGATATAATACCTGTAGGGTTGATCAACGGATCAAAAACCAAGCAAAAACCCTTCCGAAATCCCCCAAAATCGACTAGTTATTGAAGAATTGACCTAGGTTTTGTGTGAAAGACTTTTTTCTAGGGTTTTGATCTGAATTCTCTGCCCTAGGGTCGACCTCCATACCCTTTATATACTGAAGTAACTTTTAAAACTTTACATCTAGGCCCTCGCACTTCGTTACAACTCGTTTCGGCCCTTAACGGCTCTTTTAACGCATTCGGAACCACTTAATGACTCTTATATCTTATCGGGAACATTAATTGACTTTATTAATCATTATCAACTTTAATTTCATTACTTTAAATTACTTTAACACATATCTCACGTAAATCATTTAATTCACGTAAGCACATATAAAACACATAGTAACTAACGGTCGCTAACGACAAGTTAACGGTCAACGTCAAAAAGTTTTGGGATGTTACAAGTTTTGAAATGGTTTTTGACATAAGAAATTAAACTTGGAAGAATAGAGACCGCTTGATCCTTAGTATGTAACAAATAAGTCCAAGTGGTTCTGGTGCAATCATCAACTATGGTAAGAAAGTAATGTGCACCATTAAGAGCATGAGTTTTATATGGACCCCAAAGATCAACATGAATAAGCTCAAAAAAAAAAACAAAGCTTTAGTATGACTGACTGGAAAAGGAATTCTGTGTTGCTTAGCCAAAACACAAGTATCACAAAAGAAATGAGTAACATTCACATGCTTACAATCATTGATATGAATCATCTTAGACACTGAAGTATGACCCAATCTATGATGCAACAAAGCAGTATCAAAGTTTTTGTGCTTATTATTGACCACATTATTTACAAAAATAGCAACAACAGAAGAGAAATTGGCAAAAGCAGAAGAGAAATTGCTTGCAGATCCTTTGCAGACATAGAGATTCTTGGTGCCCTTTCCAACAACAATCACATGCTTATTGAAAGGTCCTGGTAAGCAAACCAAGAATCACCAAAAGTAGCAATGAGAGGTCTAGAATTTAAAAGTCTGCCAACAGATAACAGATTTATTTGAAAATCTGGTATATAGAACACATTGTTTAAAAGTAAGGATGAATTAATCCTAACTTTTCCAATTTTAGTGACAAATTTGTAGGTACCATCAGGAAGTTTGACTCTAATGGGATTTTTAAGACTGATAATGTCATGAAATAAATCAATATGAGGAGACATATGATCAGTGGCACCAGTATCATTAACCCAATCTTTCTTAAAATCTATATCAATAAGAGAAGTGAGAGCCTGCAGTCTTGCATGAAAGGACATACCTGCATGTGGCTCTGCATTTTTACCAAAATCAGAATTTGGTCCCATAACCACATGATTTCCTTTAAGCATTTTCATCATCTCTGTGCAAACAGCAGCCACTAATTTTTTATCCAATTCAGCCATGTGTTCATTATGAATCTCATTTTCATAGTTCAAATCAAAAGGAGAGTCTCTTTGCACATATTCACCCATATTAGTACTAACTTGTGCAGCCATTCTTCCTCCTCTCTTTGACTTCTTACCCTTATACCAATCACGATACCCCAACCTTTCAAAACACTGATCATACACATGGCCAGTTTGCTTACAGAAGGTGCAACTTGGTTTTTCTCCCCTATTATCTCCTACCACATGCTTCTTAAAAGCCTGATTACCCCTATTAGAGTTATTTGCAAAGAAAGCAGTAGGTGTAACATCCCGAACTTTTATGTAATGGTTGACTAATGCCGTTAAGTCAATTTGGGGTGTTGTTAAGTCTTTACTTAATATTTGAATGTAGCTATGTGTGATTAACGTAGATAAAGTAGTTAGGTTTGAGAGCCTAAATACTAATGACGAATAAAAGTGTGTTTAATGTCGCTTAAAGGCTATGTAGTGCCTTTTAATGAAGGACTAATGTTGTATATGGTCAATAATGCAGTTTGTGACCAATAATGAAGGATATAGAAGTCCAAGGACTGATTTTGACATAGGTGGAAAGTGAAAAACGGGTTTAGGTTAGGATTACCCTAATCTAGGGTTAATTGGCAGTCATTAGCAGCAAACAAAGTAATTAACCCTTCCTGGAGTCCTAAAGCCGTTAATTGAGTTTTGATCAAACGTTTTGGTGTTGGAAATTGATCAATCATCGAGTCAAGCAGGTAATTATTGAATCATTGAATGTATTTTCGAGATCTAAGGTCGAATTAGATGGATTCAAATCTGATTTTTAAAAGAGTTTTCAAAGAATTAGTGTTTAATGGTGTTTTGATTAAATTAACGTTCAAAATGGTGTCAATCGAGTCCTTAGCCGATTTGGTTGATCAAAAGGTGTTTACTGGTGTCTAATACATGTTTTGGAAGAAGTTTTGAGGAGTCGATTATTGGAAAATCGAAGAACTTAGTCATTTCTGGAAAATCTGTCGAACAGCGTTTGAACGAAGATGATCTTCGTTTGAGGTTATCTTCGTAAGTTGAAAAGCTATCTCCGTTTGAGCTAAGTTCGTGAGATGTAAACTATTTTCGTAAAGTAAAACCAACGAAGATAAAGTTCGTACGAAGATTAAGTTCGTAAGAACTAAACGAAGTTATGGTCTAAATTCGTAAGTTGTAAAGTAACGAAGTTAATACTTAAGTTCGTAAGAACTGAGTAAACGAAGTTTAAGTTCGTACGAAGGCTAACTTCGTTAGGACTGAGTAAACGAAGTTTAAGTTCGTACGAAGATTAACTTCGTAAGAACTGAGTAAACGAAGTCTTAAGTTCGTACGAGGGTCCATTTAAGGTCCTAAATGACTTATATTCATTATGTTAATGTACGATAGGTGTCGGAGGTTACCTATAGGCAATACTAGCTTTTGGTTGCGCACGTATACTTCTATCAGGTAAGATACACTACTTTTGTCACGCTGGGGGATCAACTAAAAGCAGGTTTCAAACTTACATACTTCCAATTGGTAACTTATAATGCATGTGGACTTATGGGGTTACTTGGGAGGTATTATGGGATTACGTAGTTGACCATGAGACCTGAAATGCAGTCCCTAATGTAGAAGAATGAAGTATTGCCTAATGTAGTGATCTATTATGCAGTTATGTAGTATAATGAAGTATTGCTTAATGTAGTATGACGCTATGCAGTTGATGTAGTCTAATGAAGTATTGTATTATGCATGAAATGTCGAAATGAAGTTGATGTATGTTGTGTGCATGTTTGTATGGCTTGAACACCTAGTGCACTAGACTTGCTAGGTTGCCATGTCACTTGCACGTTTAAGGGCCCAAAACGTAAAAGCAGTAACGCAGTAAATGTTTAGGTAATGCAGTCACCTAAACTAAATAACGTAGGTTCGAGCTCGTTAAACTTTGATGCAGTAAAGTGTTAAGCTTAACCCGTACAAGTCTTAGCCGGATGAGTACGCTAACGCAGTTGTTGCTTGGGTGGCTCCTAGCAACGTGGTCACACGCAGTTTGAGTAATTAACGGAGGATTGACCCCCTCAGGATTTTGGATTACTCTCGGATTGGCTTGCCATTCCTTAACGACGTACGATGGGTGGCCTTTTGGTGAACCATCAAGTCGGGTGCAATGTAGAGCACACTTAATGCAGTTATGTAGAAGAATGAAGTATTGCCTAATGTAGTGGTCTATTATGCAGTTATGTAGTATAATGAAGTATTGCCTAATGTAGTGGTCTATTATGCAGTTATGTAGTATAATGAAGTATTGCCTAATGTAGTGGTCTATTATGCAGTTATGTAGTATAATGAAGTATTGCCTAATGTAGTGGTCTATTATGCAGTTATGTAGTATAATGAAGATTGTTTTAATTGGACAAATGCTTTTAAATTAAGTGTTATCTTACTTAGCTATTTTAATAGCTAACACTTGTTTCTTTAATGTGGTTGTTCCCTCAGGTTTAGCTTGAAGGAACTATATGCAGAACGAGTGAGGCTTGGGTAGATACAATGCAGGAGCCTTAGCTACCCTATAGACGCTTTGTTTAGACATTTGTTTACATTCAGTACTTAATGTCGAATTTATGTAATGACGTTTGGACGGTTGTTTTATGTTGGGCAACCGTTGGGTTTTCATTTGAACTATTCTATGATGTCGCAAGTAACACCAACTAAATGCAGAAACCAAAATGTTTTATTGGTTTTGATTTTTAAGGTCCTTTCTTCCGCAATATGACACCGTTAGGTGAAAGTTTTTGAAAACCCATATTTTTAAATGACGGGTGTTACAAGTTGGTATCAGAGAATTGGTTTAAGTGAACCAAAATTCGACTTATGCCGTAGGATTTTGGACTTAGACCGATGAGAAGTAGGTTAGGCTTAAGTAGGATGCCTAGCTAATGAGGTGGAATGCTCTAGGACGGGTTTGGGAGTGAGTGAGAGCGTGATTTAAGGCTTGTTTTTGTGTGTGATAATGTAGTTATATGTAGTAGAGCCTTAACATATGTAGTCACTCTTCAATTCTTGCTAACCGTCGTCGTTGCCTTGTCAGAATTAATGGCAAACACTAGAGCTAGTAACCAGAGAGCAGGAGGAAATGGTAGTGGTATTCCTCCTAATGGAAACGGGGCTAGAAATGAAGTAGAGCAAAGGCAACCCCGTGCACAAAATCGCCGTCTTGGTGATCCACCAACTGTCTCTGAAGTAGAAAGGGCAAATCCGGTTATAGAGCAGGTTCCTAATCAAGCCCAACTACATGAAGAGTTGAGAGCTATTCGAGCTCTCTTAATGAGGAATGAAGAAGAGTTAGCTCAATTGAGGGCTGAGAGAAATGCAGAAAGGATTGGGAGCGAACAAAGGGGTGAGCGTTCGGAGGGGAATTACTCTAATCCCTCCCAAAGTGCCGAACCATCCATAGCAGCCGTGGGTGCTAATGGAGTTAATAATGGAGGACATGGAGTTGTTAATGCACCCCGTGTTAATAACTTCAAATACGAAAGTTTCCAGAAATGTGGTGCCAAGGAGTTTGATGGTACCCAAAATGCAGTGGGAGCTATGGAGTGGATTGATGACATTGAGGTAGTTTTTGCATCTTGCTATTGTCCGGATGATATGAAGGTTTTGTGTGCTAGTAGGATGTTGAAGAAAAATGCCCGTAATTGGTGGAGGGCTACTATAGTGTCTATGGCTCCTGAGGTACTTGCAGCTATGCCTTGGGGAACATTTAAGGAGAAATTTCTGGAGGAGTATGTAGGGACGCGGGAGTTAAGGTTGATTGAAAAAGAGTTTAGATCGTTAGTGGCTAAACCCGGTGCAATTTCTGAATATGCACACTCGTTTATGGAGAAGTTGAAGTTTGTTGGACATTTGGTTCGAAGGCAAGAGGACCAAATTGAGGCCTACTGTGATGGTCTTCCCGCTGGTTATCGTGGATTATGTAGACAACATGTGACTTTATCAGCGGCTATAAAGGAGTCAAAGAGGTTGGATGATGATTTCAAAGGCGAGAGAGTTGTGGTGAAGGTTGATGACAAGAAAGCAGGGTTCAAAAGAGGGTCAAATTGGTCATCTAACTACTATAATAATAATAAGAAGTTTCGTGGGAATTCTAGCTCAAGTGGTGACAGAGATAAAAAGAAGAACGGGTCTTGGTGTGCTTCTTGCAAGAGTGTTCATGAAGGTAAATGTTCCGATAAGACAAGAAGGTGTCATAAGTGTGGGAAGTCGGGACATCTTGCAACTGAATGTAGGGACAAGATTCGTTGCTACAAGTGTCAAGAAACGGGTCATCTTATTGCCGATTGCCCGCAAATGAAGAATGACGGAAAGAAAGCAGCCACTTCAGCAACAAAAGTGAGAGCCTTGCAGATGACTGTTGATGACGCTAAGAACAATGACGAGGTGGTAAGTGGTACTTTCCTTGTTAATTCAAAACCTGCTTCTGTTTTATTTGATTCAGGTGCAAATAGGTCGTTTGTGTCCACATTATTTGCTCCTAAGCTAGGAAGAGTCACTACCCCTTTAGATTGCTCGATAGAGGTAGAAATTGCTAATGGTACGGTTAATAATATACGCGTGGGTTATGACGATTGTGAGATTGAGATTGAAGGTTGTTCTTTTCCGGTTCAACTATTACCTACTACCTTAGGTGGTTTTGATGTAGTGATTGGTATGGATTGGTTGGCTAGGAATGAAGCTAGTATTTTATGTTCCCAAAAGATAATTCGATTGCCTATATCCGAGGGTAAAGTGATAACGGTGTATGGAGACAAGAAGAGAGGAGGAATAAAGATTATTAGTATGATGAAAGCTATTAAATGTATAAGGAAAAACAAGAGCCATTTCTTGGCTTACGTCATTGATGCAAGAAAAGAGAAGTCTTCAATCGCTAGTGTTGATGTAGTATCAAATTTCCCCGATGTGTTTCCCGACGATCTACCAGGTATTCCTCCCGATCGTGAAGTTACTTTTCAGATAGATCTTATTCCCGGTGCTACACCCGTTGCTAAAGCACCTTATCGATTAGCTCCTACAGAAATGAAGGAATTAATGACGCAACTACAGGAGTTACTTGACAAAGGGTTCATACAACCTAGTTCCTCGCCTTGGGGAGCTCCGGTTCTCTTTGTTAAAAAGAAGGATGGAACTATGCGCATGTGCATAGACTACCGTGAGTTGAATAAGCGAACGGTGAAGAATAAGTATCCTCTCCCGAGAATTGATGATCTTTTTGATCAACTACATGGTGCTTCGTATTTTTCAAAGATTGATTTGCGGTCCGGTTATCATCAGTTGAAGGTAAAGAAGGAAGATGTAGCAAAGACAGCTTTCCGGACTAGATATGGTCATTATGAGTTCTTGGTCATGCCATTTGGGTTGACCAATGCTCCAGCCGCGTTTATGGATTTAATGAATCGGGTATGCCGTCCCTTTCTAGACCACTTTGTTATTGTGTTTATTGACGATATTTTGATCTACTCTAAGTCAGAGGATGAACACCGTGAGCATTTGAAAGCAGTTTTGGAGGTGTTGAGGGAGAAGAAGTTGTACGCAAAGTTTTCTAAATGTGAGTTTTGGCTCCGAGAAGTGCAGTTTCTTGGTCATGTTATTACATCGGAAGGTATTAAAGTAGATCCTTCAAAGATTGAAGCTGTTTCAAAGTGGGAGCAGCCAAAGACTCCTACCGAGATTAAGAGTTTTCTTGGTTTGGCGGGGTATTATAGAAGGTTTATTCAGGATTTTTCCCGAATAGCCAAGCCTATGACGGAATTAACAAAGAAGGGTGTGAAGTACGAGTGGACTGAAAAGCAGGAAAATGCATTCCAAACGTTGAAAAAGAAGTTGTGTGAAGCTCTTATCCTTGCCTTGCCTGAAGGTACTGATGATTTAGTGGTATATAGCGATGCTTCTATTACGGGTTTGGGTTGTGTATTGATGCAGAGAGACAAAGTGATCGCTTATGCTTCTCGCCAGTTGAAACCTCATGAGAAGAATTACCCTACCCATGATCTTGAGTTAGCGGCGGTTGTGTTTGCATTGAAATTATGGAGACATTACTTATATGGTACTAAATGCACACTTTACACCGACCATAAGAGTTTACAATATATGTTTACTCAAAAGGAGATGAATGTGAGACAAAGAAGGTGGATGGAATTACTTAAAGACTATGATTGTGAAATCAAATACCATCCGGGTAAAGCCAATGTAGTGGCGGATGCACTAAGTAGGAAAGTGCAAAGCTCTTCTTGTAAGTTGATGAGCATGCAAGTTCAGGCCAAGTCGGGTCTATTAGATCGAATTAAAGAAGCACAAGAGAGGGCATTAATGAAGGATAATATTGATAACGAGAGTATTGGAAAGAAGAAACGACTTGTGATGGAGACTAATAGTCGTGGGTTTAAAACATACAAGGGTCGCATTTGGGTGCCACTGCTCGGTGGTAACCGAGAGTTGATCCTTGAAGAGGTCCATAGAAGTAGGTATTCGATGCATCCCGGTGTCACCAAAATGTATGCAGATTTGAAGCCGATTTATTGGTGGCCGGATATTAAAGGTGAAGTAGCTCATTTTGTAGCAAAGTGTTTGACGTGTGCAAGAGTGAAGACGGATCATCAAAAGCCGTATGGTTTGTTGCACCAATTAGAAATTCCCGAGTGGAAATGGGATCATATTACCATGGACTTTGTAACAAAGCTACCTAAAACGCCGAAAGGGAATGATATGATATGGGTGATTGTAGATAGATTGACGAAGAGTGCTCATTTTCTAGCTACCCGACAAGATGTGCCTTTAACGAAGATGGCGAAGTTGTATATTGATGAAGTAGTTGCGAAACATGGAGTTCCGTTATCTATTGTTTCGGATCGAGACTCGAGGTTTGTGTCAAACTTTTGGAAGGGTCTTCAACGGGAGTTGGGTAGTAGAATAAATTTGAGTACCGCCTATCATCCCCAAACCGATGGGCAAAGTGAGAGAACCATCCAAACTTTGGAAGATATGTTGAGAACGTGTGTACTTGAATATGGTGGAGCATGGGATGAACACTTGAAGTTGATTGAATTTGCTTATAATAATAGTCACCATGCAAGTATTGGGATGCCACCATTTGAAATGTTATATGGAAGGAGATGTAGGACTCCAAGTTGTTGGATGGAGCCCGGTGAAAAGCAGTTGACCGGTCCCGAAATTATTGAAATTACCTCTGAAAAGGTTAACGTAGCTAAAGAAGCCTTACGTGTGGCAAGGGAAAGGCAGAAAACATATGCAGATAAGAAAAGGAGACCGATTGAGTTTAATGTTGGTGATTTAGTGATGCTGAAAGTATCACCTTGGAAAGGAGTTATCCGATTTGGAAAGAAGGGAAAGTTGAGTCCAAGATTTATTGGACCTTTTAAAGTGGTGAAGCGCATTAAAGATGTGGCATATCAGTTGGAATTACCTCCAGAATTGGATGGAATTCATAGCACCTTCCATGTATCCTACTTGAGGAAATGTTTAGCTGAGGAGTCGAGTGTGATTCCTATTAAAGACGTGAGTATTGACCCAATGAAGAGAATAGTAGACGAACCGGTAGCGATACTTGGAAGAAAGCAAAAGAAGTTACGCAGGAAAGTGATAGATCTTGTTTTGATAAAGTGGAAACATAATCATGGAGAAAGCTTGACTTGGGAAACTGAAGCAGTAATGAAGGAGAAATATCCCGAGTTGTTCCTATCTGATGAGATTCCGAGGACGGAATCCTTTTAAGGAGGAGGTAATTGTAACATCCCGAACTTTTATGTAATGGTTGACTAATGCCGTTAAGTCAATTTGGGGTGTTGTTAAGTCTTTACTTAATATTTGAATGTAGCTATGTGTGATTAACGTAGATAAAGTAGTTAGGTTTGAGAGCCTAAATACTAATGACGAATAAAAGTGTGTTTAATGTCGCTTAAAGGCTATGTAGTGCCTTTTAATGAAGGACTAATGTTGTATATGGTCAATAATGCAGTTTGTGACCAATAATGAAGGATATAGAAGTCCAAGGACTGATTTTGACATAGGTGGAAAGTGAAAAACGGGTTTAGGTTAGGATTACCCTAATCTAGGGTTAATTGGCAGTCATTAGCAGCAAACAAAGTAATTAACCCTTCCTGGAGTCCTAAAGCCGTTAATTGAGTTTTGATCAAACGTTTTGGTGTTGGAAATTGATCAATCATCGAGTCAAGCAGGTAATTATTGAATCATTGAATGTATTTTCGAGATCTAAGGTCGAATTAGATGGATTCAAATCTGATTTTTAAAAGAGTTTTCAAAGAATTAGTGTTTAATGGTGTTTTGATTAAATTAACGTTCAAAATGGTGTCAATCGAGTCCTTAGCCGATTTGGTTGATCAAAAGGTGTTTACTGGTGTCTAATACATGTTTTGGAAGAAGTTTTGAGGAGTCGATTATTGGAAAATCGAAGAACTTAGTCATTTCTGGAAAATCTGTCGAACAGCGTTTGAACGAAGATGATCTTCGTTTGAGGTTATCTTCGTAAGTTGAAAAGCTATCTCCGTTTGAGCTAAGTTCGTGAGATGTAAACTATTTTCGTAAAGTAAAACCAACGAAGATAAAGTTCGTACGAAGATTAAGTTCGTAAGAACTAAACGAAGTTATGGTCTAAATTCGTAAGTTGTAAAGTAACGAAGTTAATACTTAAGTTCGTAAGAACTGAGTAAACGAAGTTTAAGTTCGTACGAAGGCTAACTTCGTTAGGTGTAATTCTGAAATTTTACGTAGTCAGTCTTAAGTTCGTACGAAGGTCCATTTAAGGTCGTGAAATTTTACGTAGTCAGTCTTAAGTTCGTACGAGGGTCCATTTAAGGTCCTAAATGACTTATATTCATTATGTTAATGTACGATAGGTGTCGGAGGTTACCTATAGGCAATACTAGCTTTTGGTTGCGCACGTATACTTCTATCAGGTAAGATACACTACTTTTGTCACGCTGGGGGATCAACTAAAAGCAGGTTTCAAACTTACATACTTCCAATTGGTAACTTATAATGCATGTGGACTTATGGGGTTACTTGGGAGGTATTATGGGATTACGTAGTTGACCATGAGACCTGAAATGCAGTCCCTAATGTAGAAGAATGAAGTATTGCCTAATGTAGTGATCTATTATGCAGTTATGTAGTATAATGAAGTATTGCTTAATGTAGTATGACGCTATGCAGTTGATGTAGTCTAATGAAGTATTGCTTAATGTAGTATGACGCTATGCAGTTGATGTAGTCTAATGAAGTATTGTATTATGCATGAAATGTCGAAATGAAGTTGATGTATGTTGTGTGCATGTTTGTATGGCTTGAACACCTAGTGCACTAGACTTGCTAGGTTGCCATGTCACTTGCACGTTTAAGGGCCCAAACGTAAAAGCAGTAACGCAGTAAATGTTTAGGTAATGCAGTCACCTAAACTAAATAACGTAGGTTCGAGCTCGTTAAACTTTGATGCAGTAAAGTGTTAAGCTTAACCCGTACAAGTCTTAGCCGGATGAGTACGCTAACGCAGTTGTTGCTTGGGTGGCTCCTAGCAACGTGGTCACACGCAGTTTGAGTAATTAACGGAGGATTGACCCCCTCAGGATTTTGGATTACTCTCGGATTGGCTTGCCATTCCTTAACGACGTACGATGGGTGGCCTTTTGGTGAACCATCAAGTCGGGTGCAATGTAGAGCACACTTAATGCAGTTAATAACGTAGTAAAGCAGAAATGTAGAAAGCAGATATGTGGATAATGAAGTAATGCAGGATAGGCACATTTAGGATGATTATCCTATTTGATATGAAGTTGTTATGCAGATTTGTGTGATGTGTGACGTGCCTAAATAACTTGTCTAATAATGAAGATTGTTTTAATTGGACAAATGCTTTTAAATTAAGTGTTATCTTACTTAGCTATTTTAATAGCTAACACTTGTTTCTTTAATGTGGTTGTTCCCTCAGGTTTAGCTTGAAGGAACTATATGCAGAACGAGTGAGGCTTGGGTAGATACAATGCAGGAGCCTTAGCTACCCTATAGACGCTTTGTTTAGACATTTGTTTACATTCAGTACTTAATGTCGAATTTATGTAATGACGTTTGGACGGTTGTTTTATGTTGGGCAACCGTTGGGTTTTCATTTGAACTATTCTATGATGTCGCAAGTAACACCAACTAAATGCAGAAACCAAAATGTTTTATTGGTTTTGACTTTTTAAGGTCCTTTCTTCCGCAATATGACACCGTTAGGTGAAAGTTTTTGAAAACCCATATTTTTAAATGACGGGTGTTACAGTAGGTTCAGGGGTGCTGTGAGTAACCTGTTTTTGTTTCTCCACTTGTTGCACAATATAATAAGCTTTGTTAATGGTTGGAAGAGGATCTATAGACAGGATTTGGTTTCTCACAGATTCAAAGTCATCATTCAATTTCATTAGAAATTGCATTAATCTTGATCTGCTCTCAATCTTAGCATATTTCTCAACTATACCACAACTACACTCACTCATCTTTCCACAAGAACAAGCAGGAATGCCATTAAGACTATGCAATTCATCCCAAACCTTTTTCATCTTATTATAGTATGCAGCAACAGAAAGATTACCTTGAACAACCTTGCTCAATTCCCTTTCAAGATGAAAGATAAGGGGACCGTTACTCTGGCCATATCTCTCTTCTAACTCCTTCCAAAGCTCATGAGCAGTTTGAGCATACAAGAAAGCTTCTGACAACTCTGCAGTCATAGAATTAAGGATCCAACATGTAACCATATAGTTACACCTGGTCCATCGATTGTAAGTAGCATCAGCAACATCTGGCATTTTCAGTGTGCCATCTATAAACCCTAACTTGAGTTTTGCACCTAACGCCATTTTCACAGTACGGCTCCATCCAAGAAAATTTCTTCCATTAAAAGGTGCATTAGTCAACACCATGCCAGGATGATCCGAACTTGCAGTATACAAATCAAAAAAAAAAAAAAAAAAAAAAAAAAAAAAAAAAAAAAAAAAAAAAAAAAAAAAAAAAAAAAAAAAAAAAAAAAAAAAAAAAAAAAAAAAAAAAAAAAAAAAAAAAAAAAAAAAAAAAAAAAAAAAAAAAAAAAAAAAAAAAAAAAAAAAAAAAAAAAAAAAAAAAAAAAAAAAAAAAAAAAAAAAAAAAAAAAAAAAAAAAAAAAAAAAAAAAAAAAAAAAAACCTTCATTTACCAAAAAAAGCAATCTTTTATAGAGGATCCAATATCATTATTCGAGAGATGCACAAATAAGCGACCTATATTTACTCTAGTTTATGTGTTTTTTTTTTTATAAAAAAAATACTACGAATATTTAACTTACAGCAGGTGAGGACCAGCTTCCACAAGACAATGCAAATGTTATTCGTGGTTCAGACAACTCCAACCCGAATAAGCTTCTTGCAGTTGATTCATCGTTCGTGAAATCCTTTGTGAAGGACTTATGGATTTTGTACAATATCATGTAATTAGTTTCGACTATCATATTTTTGGGTCCATCAATATAAAAGAAACGAGGGATTTCGATCACTTACATATTTTGTGTGACAGGGGAGTCTCAATATGAAGTGTTCGATAATAAATGCATTTAAAAGATGGCCGCCGACGTTAATCTTGGCCTCCTGCATTAGTTGAACCACTCTACCAGGGGTCTCTGGCATTCCGAGTTCAAGAAATGCCTGATAAAATTTCAAGATTAGTTTAGACTTATAGATAACCAATTTTACTGAAAACAAACAATTAAATCAGAAAATCGTTATAATACATTCATCATGCACGAATTATATATATTGATCCAAAATGCAAGCTTCTCTTGATGTGTAAGGCTTGTTAAATTGACAATGCAAGTTATTCGTGGTTCAGACAACTCCAACCCGAATAAGCTTCTTGCAGTTGATTCATCGTTCGTGAAATCCTTTGTGAAGGACTTATGGATTTTGTACAATATCATGTAATTAGTTTCGACTATCATATTTTTGGGTCCATCAATATAAAAGAAACGAGGGATTTCGATCACTTACATATTTTGTGTGACAGGGGAGTCTCAATATGAAGTGTTCGATAATAAATGCATTTAAAAGATGGCCGCCGACGTTAATCTTGGCCTCCTGCATTAGTTGAACCACTCTACCAGGGGTCTCTGGCATTCCGAGTTCAAGAAATGCCTGATAAAATTTCAAGATTAGTTTAGACTTATAGATAACCAATTTTACTGAAAATGCCAACTGCAGCCTGCAAATAATCTCGTTTCGCAGCCTCGAGTTCATTCTCGACTTCAGCACCAGTATACACTCTTACCTTCATTTACCAAAAAAAGCAATCTTTTATAGAGGATCCAATATCATTATTCGAGAGATGCACAAATAAGCGACCTATATTTACTCTAGTTTATGTGTTTTTTTTTTTATAAAAAAAATACTACGAATATTTAACTTACAGCAGGTGAGGACCAGCTTCCACAAGACAATGCAAATGTTATTCGTGGTTCAGACAACTCCAACCCGAATAAGCTTCTTGCAGTTGATTCATCGTTCGTGAAATCCTTTGTGAAGGACTTATGGATTTTGTACAATATCATGTAATTAGTTTCGACTATCATATTTTTGGGTCCATCAATATAAAAGAAACGAGGGATTTCGATCACTTAC
Organism: Erigeron breviscapus; assembly: GCA_034093135.1. NCBI lineage: Eukaryota > Viridiplantae > Streptophyta > Magnoliopsida > Asterales > Asteraceae > Erigeron > Erigeron breviscapus. The sequence continues at coordinate 69,302,336 of CM067175.1, forward strand.
ATATTTTGTGTGACAGGGGAGTCTCAATATGAAGTGTTCGATAATAAATGCATTTAAAAGATGGCCGCCGACGTTAATCTTGGCCTCCTGCATTAGTTGAACCACTCTACCAGGGGTCTCTGGCATTCCGAGTTCAAGAAATGCCTGATAAAATTTCAAGATTAGTTTAGACTTATAGATAACCAATTTTACTGAAAACAAACAATTAAATCAGAAAATCGTTATAATACATTCATCATGCACGAATTATATATATTGATCCAAAATGCAAGCTTCTCTTGATGTGTAAGGCTTGTTAAATTGACCAATGCAAGTTTTCCAAGTAGTATCCTGAAATTTAAGATTCATCATATATTAGTCTATAGATAGTTCATACGTACTGGAAAAATCAAGTGCCTATCGTGTACTTACTTCAGTCTTTGTGCTAAAAGCACAGAAATTGTTATCTTGTTTGCATTGGCAGTGGCTGCTTTGACTTCATATATATACTTATATGGACCGATGTCTGTGTTTTCGAATTCATAAAAGATATCATACGGATCCCTAAAATCCATGGCCCATGGATTTTCACAAGATGCTAAAGAAGGGAGCATTTCTGCAATTTTCAAGGTGGAAGTAGTGTTCATTCTTGCAAAAACAAACATTAAGCATTTCAGTATACTTTCTGAAATCTTATTGGGACCGTCTTCTCTTGATATTCCATTTTCTTGTAGTTTTCGTGAGCCTACACATTCTTCTGCTGATAAATAGTTGATTGGATATCTCTTCGATAATGTTTTAGCCCTTTCAATATTTGAATTCTGAGGTTGCTGGTTGTTTGCTATGTGATTTGTGAATGATACAATTTGAGTTAGAGATGAAGTAGGAATGGTATTTTTGGGATCTTTTATGAGGCATTTTTCATGAATGTCGGATGAATTGTCAAGATTGTTGTTTAAGAAAGAAGTGTAGATAGTTTCTTGATATAAATCTTGTCTAACTTTCACAACCTGCTCTTCTAGTCTTACAACTTCTTCTTCTAAAACAGCCACTTCACCTAGCAACTTCAATGTCTGTTCATAATTTAAAAGTGTAGGTAGTAATTAATTTATATATGTTCCATCTATAATTCTATATCAACAAAAGCAAAAAAAATACGTAATTATAATGAAACACAATTTAGTATGAAAATGTATTACCTCTGGAGGAAGATAATTAGGAGTAATGCAAAGATGCGCCTCTAATGGACGGTTTAAGGCCCATTCTAAAGCTCTATGAACATCTTCTTCTTGTGTTAGCCGTTTTTTAAGTTTTTCTATCTGCAAAAAACAGAGGTTGCGAAACGGTAGAATCAAAGAAATTTTTTATAAAAAAAAAACCCGAATTATACCACCAAAACATAGATAGAAAGTCAAAGGTGACAGCAAGGTACATCGTGTTGCAATGCCATTTTTCTATCTGCTGTCTCAGAAACTCCTCTGATTAGGCTAGTCTTCTGATCAGGCACAAGTTGCATTTGCATACTAACCCTTTTCTGTATATCCATCAACGTTAAATAATTAAATAAATAAAAACAAAAATTATCAGCAAACAAATTCTAATTATCTGTGTAGTTATCCAGTTTTCCTTTGATTACAAGGATTTAATTACCTTAGGATCATGTTTAAGTGAACCTTTCATGGACCGAAAATTTGCCTTTACTTTGCTCTTCATATTCATTCGTTTAACTCTTAAAGCCCTTACGCACGAATGAAACACTGCTATATATATGGAACGTACAGGAAATTAATATTAGTCGATTATTGATTGAATATATTACTATAAGAAAGATGTAATGATAAACGAATAAAAAGGAAGGATTATTGGTTAGTAATAAAGTTAGAGAGAGTACATAAAAGAAAATGAAACTTATGTGTTTTATCTAAATCAAATGGTGCCAAAGATTACAAAAACACCTATTCATAAATTATACACAAACTTACAAATACGTACACGTACATTTTTACTTGAACATATACAAATGCACATCATAGAAGTATTTTTCTAACAAGGTGATAAAAACTTGATTAATTATATGAAACGTGGTAACCAGAATTGATTTTATAAGACAACACGTACCAAGCCTGTCATGCGCCATTATCCATTAACGTGGGCACTTCTCATTATAATGCAAGCATCACCTTCTATTGAGTCAAGGATTCGCTGATCAGACTTGATCGCTGACGTATAACGTCAGCAAGTCTTCAGCGAGTCAGTGACTCTTGTCAGCGGGTGATCTACTTTCCAAATTGTGTGTCAAGGCGGGAAGATTTCAAATCAAAAGAAGACAAGAAGTCACATGGTGGTTCATCCAACTGTAATTTACTTAGTATGACAAAAATGCAGTTGGACCAAAAGAATGGTTTTCTCTTTCATACCCGTTTTGGTAAAAAAGACAAAGGCTCTTGAATTCAAGTACCTCGAGCCAATAAGATGTCGACAACCACCATTCTATCACTATCATTGTAAGGCTGTGTTGCTCTAATTCCTCCCCTATATAAAGCAACACAGCCGCATCAAAACACTTTGTGTTTGTCACCACAAGTGTGTGTCACTTATTTTCTCTCTTAATTGTTTAAGTTAATAGTTTGTCTAGACTTAGCAATTATTAGTTCATTTGTATTCTTGTAAGACAAGTTGTAATATCGACCATGTATTCATCGTTTAATTCAATGATACATATGATTAGACTTGCTTAGATCTTTGCACTTGAACTTTATTCTTGTTTTTGTACTTTACTTTCTGCATTTACTTTCTTGTCTTAATTAATCAAATATAAGTGTGCAACTCGTGGACTGTCAAGTGGTATCAGAGCCACTGTTTCTAAATTATTGAAACAAGATCTATTTGCATACTTATTTTCTTCTTAAAAGTCTATACTTTCTCTTCTTTCTAAATCTTCTAATCTTTTCTTTAGACAAGAACATGACTGTTGTACCAACTCTTGTGAATACACGTGACTTTGGTTACGTGTCTGTTCCTCCAAGATTCGAGACCGAGGACTTTGGATCTTGGAAGGAAAGAATGCTTCTTCACATTGTTTGTGTAGAACCCTATCTCATGACCATTATGACTGTTGGTCCATATGTACCCACTCTGGTGCAAAGAACACCAGGAGCAACTGCTGATGCTCCTGAGATTGTGATTGACATAGTCAAACCAAAGGTACAATGGACTGATGACGAGAGGAGGCTAGTAAATCTTGATGCTAGACTCAAAAACATGATTATCAGCACCCTTCCCTCTGATATCATGAAACTCGTCATCAAATATCCCTCTTCTAAACAGGTCTGGGATAGACTATGTAGCATGTATGAAGGTTCTGCTGATACAATTGCTACCAAAAAGATTGACCTTAAGAGGGCTTATGAAAAATTCCTCTATCTTCCTAATGAACGTCTTGACAGCACTTATACCCGATTTAAAGGGTTGCTGAATGATATGACGAATGTTGGTATCACTCATGATGACTTTGAAGTGTGCCACAAATTCATTGACAGTCTTCCCATGAAGTGGCAAGGATTTAGACAAATCCTTAGAACCACAAAGCAGCTACAAGGTCTTGACCTTGAATCTCTCTTCGGTATGCTTCAATTTGAAGAGAGAGCTCTTGCTCAAAACCTAAGAGCCGCTGCTGAAGCACAACGAAGTGCTGGTCCCTCCTCATCTACTTCTTCTTCTGCTTATTCTGTCACTGATCCTCTGGCCCTTGTCTCTGCTGAACCCATTAATCTTAATATTGGTGCCAGCTCTTCTAATCTACCATCTCCTATTCAATCTCTTGTTAATGATCTCGACGCTGATGAGAAACAAGAGATGTTCAGCGACTTCATGGACTTTGCCCTGGTCGCTGGAAAAAGATACTCCAGAAAATGGAACAACCATAAGTCGGTTGCTCCATATAAGCCTCCTACTGATAAATCTCAAGAGGAGTGCTGGAGATGTGGTAGGAAAGGTCACTACCAGAAGGAGTACAGAGTTGCTATTCCAACTCCTGCTGCTCCCAAAACTAACTCCTCTAAACCTGCTGATGAGTACAGGAACAAATACTATCAGCTCAAAGCAAAGGTGGCTGAAATGGAGGAGGCCAAGACACCAGCAAAAGGGCTGGTGGCTGAAGAGCATGACTGGGCTGATCAGATGATTCAGACAGTGAAGAATATGTAGATGCCATGTGTCTTATGGCACTTGCTGATGGAGATGCACTGACAAAAGACCAAGTTCAGTGGGTGAACGTCACCATCAAAAAGGTATGTGCACATTCTGCTGCTTCTGACGAAGATAAATCTAAAATCTTTGAATCCTTGATTTGTGATATCCAGTTCATTGAATCTATTCGAGCTGAGACCCAGTCTAAACTTGACTCTATCTGTTCAGAGTTGAGTGAAAAATCTGAAAAACTCAATGAGTTGAGAAATGTTCATGTTGAACTTCAATCTCATGAGTTGCTGGCACAGAAGGTTCAGCTTGAGAATTAAGAACTCAAGCTTGAAATTGCCAACCTCAAAAAGATTGTCACCTCATGGTCAAAAGCTTCCAGGTTTCACCACAAGTGCTTGAATGAACAAGTCCTGCCCAGGTTCAGGCAGTGATAGGCGGCAATTTTGAGGCTGCTGCCACCCTCTCTGACTTGTTCAATGATGATGTGAAACCTGAAATCTCCATTCCTCCTTCTGCTGTTATCTCTCCTGAAGAGATGAAAAATGGTACTTCATTAGAGGTCTTAATGATTACCATACTGAAATGGAAGCTGGTTCTACCTCTTCTATAACCAGCGACCCATCTCCTTCCACTGAGGGTAATGGTGCAAGCTCCTCAGCAAGCACCAGCAACCTCTTCCCTCATCTTCCCATTATTGGCATGATGCCAAATGAAGGAAGAGTTCAATACTCTTCTGGGAATCCTTTGAAGGTGATATTGGCAGTGATGGTTTCAAACCCGTAGCTCCTCAGCAGCTTACTATCAAAGCTACTGAACCCTTCAAAAGAAGTAAGGTTGTTGTCCCTTATGACTATAGCACGCCTCAGCGAGCTGATCCTATCAATCAGCAACCTCAACCAGTTGCTCCTCAACCCTCTTCTTCTTCATCCTCTCAGCAAGTTCCTGCCCATGCTGACAGTAAAACTGTTCAGGATGATCGTCTCATGAAAAGACGTGTCAGGTTTGGTGATGCTAGATATCAGCAAATAGGACCATCTCAGGTCAAACCTGCTGATAGACAGGTCCATCAGCAGGCTCCTCAATCTATGCCTGTTCCTTCTAATATGAGGCACAATACTCCTCAGAGAGGAAGAATGCCTCACTCCCAAAATAGGTCCACCACTCCTCAAAGAAGAAGACCTCATTCTCAAAATAGGTCCAACACTCCTCAGAGAGGATACTTGCCACATCAGCAAGTTAGACCTATTACCCCTCAGAGAGGAGACTTGCCACATCAGCAAGTAAGATCCACTACTCCAAAAAGGGAGTATCTACCTCATAGGCAAATGAGGTCAGCTACCCCTAATCAGCAATCTAGATCGATCACTCCTAAAAGAGTGCATCAGTCTCATCAGTAGGGTTCTTCTTCTTCTTATAACCCTGGTGTTAATCAAGCTTGGAGTATAGTCAAGGGATCACAAAATCCCTCTACTTCTCAATCAGAGGATCCAAAAGGAAAGTCCATTTTGGGTCCTGCTCCTAAGATGTCTCAGCTGACACTTAAGCAAAAGCATAAGTCTAAGCAAAAGAAAAGGGCATCTTCCACCTCTGACCCTCAAATTAACGAGCTCACTCAGCGAGTTAATGATCTCTCTTCTCAACTGAAGGAATTCTTCCTTCAAAATCAAAAGGGCAGCACCTCTGATAAAAAAATGCTACATATGTGGCAGCAGAGGTCATGTTGCTTCTGAGTGTGATAACTCCAGGGGTGCTCCTGAAGTTGTCATTCAACCTAATCCTCCTTCCTCAACAGTTGCTTCCTCCTCCACTATGGTCAGCGAAAGTTCTTCTTCTGCTGAACATGAAAATAGTGTAGGAGACACAACTATTCTCTTTGAGGAAAATATTGCTGACTTCATTGCAGCCCAGAATGTATCCGTCCCTCACTCTCAAAAGGTTATTACCAATGAATTTGGTGAACCAGCTATGATAGTTGAGTTCAGTGATACTGATGTGGTCAGCATTGTGGTCTTCGTTCAATCTAATAATACCATAACTCCATTTGATGGTGATGAATCATCTTATGGCACCTTTCCTCTAGACTCTCTTCCTTCTCATCCTTCTACACAAGCTGAAGAGGAAAGCTCTGAAGCTACTGCTATTAACCCTGCTGATCTTGCTGTCAGCGAGTTTAATAATGAACCTATCTAAATCCTTCTATGTATCCATGCAGGGCTCGCTGGGAAAAGGTGTGTGGTACTTGGACAGTGGCTGTTCAAAACACATGACTGGCTCTAAGACCCTGTTGGATAACTACGTAGAGGCTGCTGGCCCTACTGTAGTGTTTGGTGATAACTCCACTGGACAAACTGAAGGATATGGTCATCTCTCTAATGGTCTCATTAAGTTCACCAAGGTTGCTTATGTAAATGGTTTGAAACATAATCTTATCAGCATAAGCCAACTTTGTGATGCTGACTACAAAGTGATTCTTGATAAGCATCAAGGCACTGTAGTAAATGTAAACAAGGAAGTCGTCTTGGTCGCTCCAAGAAAACGAGATGTATATCTTGTGGACTTCACTCCTATCAAGACTGACAGTGATACTTGTTTCTTTGCTAAGTCAGCAGCTGAACTCAATTGGTTATGGCACAAGCGTATGTCGCATGTGAATTTCAAACCATCAACTCTCTGGCCAAAAAGAACCTTGTTCGTGGCCTTCCTCATCTCTCTTTTGAAAAGGATAGACTCTGTGGTGCTTGTGAAAAAGGTAAAAGCCATAGAGCTACCTTCAAAACAAAGCAGGCCAATTCTATCTCTGGCTGCTTTCATCTACTTCACATGGACCTTTTTGGTCCAGTGAATGTCCAAAGCCTAAAGGGTAGCAGATACACTTTAGTAATTGTGGATGAATATTCACGATACACTTGGACTATCTTTCTTCGTTCAAAGAGTGATGCTGCTGAAGAAATCATAAATTTCATAAAGAAAATCGAAAATCTCAACAGCATAAGGGTTAAAGAACTCAGAAGCGACCATGGTACTGAGTTCAGAAATCACACTCTTGAATCCTTTTGTGCTGATCAAGGGATCTCACAAAACTTCTCTTCCACCAGAACTCCTGAGCAAAATGGTGTTGCTGAAAGAAGAAACAGAACTCTAATAGAGGCAGCACATACCATGCTCAGTGAGTCTTCTTTGCCTAGTAAATTCTGGGCAGAAGCTGTCAGCACTGCTTGTCATACTCAGAATAGATGTCTCATTGTTAAAAGACATGACAAGACAGCTTACGAGGTTTTGAAAGGTAAGAAACCTCAAATAAAATACTTCCATGTATTTGGATTCCCTGTTTTCATTCTAAACAATAAGGATCACTTAGGGAAATTTGATCCTAAAGCTGATGATGGATACTTTCTTGGATATTCTTCCATCAGTAAGGCATTTAGAGTATTTAATACTCGCCTTCAGAAGGTGGATGAATCCATTCATGTTACCTTTGATGAAAGTTCATCAGCTCTTAAGGACATCCAAACTACTTCATCAGAAGTCATTTTCAATGAGCTCGCTGTTCCTCTTACTGAGGAAGCTGACTCATTTGTTGATGCATCTTGCTCACTGCCTGAAAATAATCAGCATGACACACAGGATAGTTCAGCTGATGTTGAACTAGAGCAAGTTGCTGCTCATATCTACTCGATTGAGCCAGTTGAGCCTATCTTAAGATCAATCCATGCTGCATCAGCCAAACCTAGATCACTGGCTGATGATGTGCATACTGATGACTCTGCTGAGGAAGATTTTCATGATGCATCAGCTAATGCTAATGATATGGAGTCAGCTGATGACCCCAACATCAATGATAACTCAACTCAGTCGAATGGCTCATCTGATCATAACCCTTCTGATCCCACTCTTACCATTGACTTCTCCTCTTACAATGATCTCTCTACTGAACCCATCTCTCAGTCTTCTGCTGACACTCAACTAGGTTCATCAAGTATTCCTGCACTTAAATGGACTTCTAGTCATCCAGCTCACCAAGTAATTGGTGATCCTTCTCAAGGGATAGTTACTCGATCAACGACGAGAAACACATGTCTCTATGTGAACTTCTTTTCAATGATCACTCCTAAAAACATAGGAGAAGCAATGGCTGATCCTTCATGGGTAGAGGCTATGCAAGAGGAACTTACCCAGTTCAAACGACAGCATGTCTGGTTTCTTGTTCCTCTACCTGCTGACAAAGAACCCATTGGAATAAAATGGGTTTATAGGAACAAAATGGAAGAAGATGGTGTTGTTACTCGTAACAAGGCTAGGCTGGTTGCACAAGGATACCTTCAGGAAGAAGGTGTTGATTATGATGAAACATTTGCACCAGTGGCCCGATTGGAAGCAATTCGCTTATTCCTGGCACATGCTGCTTACAGAAACTTCACAGTATATCAGATGGATGTCAAGAGTGCCTTCCTAAATGGAAAACTCGACGAGGAAGTTTATGTTAAGCAGCCACCTGTTTTTGAAGATCCAGCTAAGCCAGACCATGTCTATCGTCTTTATAAGGCACTTTATGGTCTTAAACAGGCTCCTAGAGCCTGGTATGACACTCTTTCTGAATTTCTTCTCTCTAACAAGTTTCAGCGAGGGTCCATCGACAGCACCCTCTTTATCTATAGAAAGGGTGCTGATGTCCTTTATGTCCAGATATA
>CM067175.1:69312202-69603627 GCA_034093135.1 Erigeron breviscapus
AAGCTTTCAGATTGACGCTTCCTCTTTGACTGCGATTAGTCCAATTACGACTTAGAAGCCTGAAACACTAAACAAACATAAACGCGCCCTAATCTTCTATTAACATGCACAAAGTGGTCCAATTTTATCCATTAACATCATGTATTTTAGGCGTTTATCACATTCCCCAACTTAACCCTTTTTCGTCCCGAAAAAGTCATTCATCATGTGACAAGTTAACTTACAATCCCATAATACTTCCTATCACCAAAGAAACACCATATAGGAGTTATATCAATTATACATACTTGTAAAACTCAACCCTCAAGCAATCTTCAAAGTACACTTGGGCGAAACCAAATAAAAACCAAATCACATAACACAATCAACTCATAAGACTTACAACTATCAAAAGATTTACGAGCTAGGCCATTAGAAATAGTAGTAAATGTGCAATTAAAACTGCTTAATAAACCTCAAGTTGCCCCAATACGATGTATGGCAACACTTCACAATGTGTGCACTCCCATCGGTTCATATTTTGAGTGAATTAGCAAAAGATGTGCTAATATATGTATATGAAGCTCTCAGCCCATTATTGCAACACTAAAAGTCATAGGCTAGTACACAAATCGAACCAAGACCTCATAACACCAAATTATCACTTCGGCATTCATACAAAATTGGTGGAAATATGGAATGAAACACGGTAATGATTCTCTTTTGGGTGATTTACTAGAATGATTTTGGAACATTTCACTTTGGTTCTTTTTTTGGTCAATTTACATGGATTTTCACTTTTGACCATATACTTTGACTTTTCAACCTGATATTGCAATTTTGACTTTGGTTTTTGTTCTTTCTTTCGATTCATCATAAACAACACAACTTTGAACAATTAACGAATTTCATGACGAGGTGAGATGGAATATGGATCACTTGTATTTCTAGGTTGTTTAGATATTTACACTTGGGTGTTTATCTTTGTTCTGCAACAACCTTTGTATTTGTTTATATATCAATAAATCAAATACATTAGAAAGGAAACAACGTGTCTCAATGCTACATACTTGATTATACATATATATATCTTATATAGTTTCAGCCATTTAGTTCTTATTATTTACTTTAAGTCAATTGCTTCTTGTTATCCATATCTGGATCGTAAACTTAACTTGTCCATCAAGATTAGTTGTACTTGCCAGTCGGGTTTAGTTAATCATCTATATTTTGGGACTCACAGAAAGGTTGAATCTTCTTACATAATTGTTCACATGAGAATGATCTAAAGAGAATTAGCCTTCCATATTCATCAATGAATCTTCAATTTGGATTGTAATCTCCATGATCTTGTGATTGAATGATGATTTGATGATGATATTAGGGCTTGGGAAAGGTAGGTTGCTGCTCCAGAGATGAGAAATTAGGGTGTAATTAAGTCTAAGTTCGTATTTGCAAATATAACCCAAAATACAATAAAAACCCTTAAAATTCGAAATCTGTTCAAGTGAACCACCGTCTGGGACGGTGGTGTGTACCGTCTCAGACGATCATTCAATTTTCTTCAGAAACCTTTACGCTCAACTGGACGTCTCAAACGGTGCCTTCAAATGGCCCACCGTCTCAGACGGTGGGTTCTACCGTGCCAGACGGTCATATTATTTGGCCCACCGTCTCAGACGGTGGGTCTTGGCGTCTCAAACGGTGGTCAATTTTCCAGAATTCCAGAGTTGACTTTCTTTGACTTCAAGCTTCAATTGACCTTCTTCTTGACCCGATTAGTCCAAATTACCACTTAGAGCCTGAAACACTTAAACAAACATAAACGCGCCCTAATCTTCTATTAACATGCACAAAGTGGTCCAATTTTACCCATTAACATCATGTATTTTAGGCGTTTATCACATTCCCCAACTTAACCCTTTTTTTGTCCCGAAAAAGTTATTCATCATGTGACAAGTTAACTTACAATCCCATAATACTTCCTATCACCAAAGAAACACTATATAGGAGTTATATCAATTATACATACTTGTAAAACTCAACCCTCAAGCAATCTTTAAAGTACACTTGGGTGAAACCAAATAATGAAAACCAAATCACATAACACAATCAACTCATAAGACTTACAACTATCAAAAGATTTACGACTAGCAATTAGAAATATATAAATGTGCAATTAAACCTAATAAACCTCAAGTTTGCCACAATACATGTATCACACTCTCACAATGTGCACTCCTCGGTTCATATTTTGAGTGAATTAGCAAAAGATGTGCTAATATATATATGAAGCTCACAACCTATTATTGCAACACTAAAAGTCATAGGCTAGTGCACAAATCGAACCAAGACCTCATAACACCAAATTATCACTTCGGCATTCATACAACATTGGTGGAAATATGGAATGAAACACGGTAATGATTCTTTTTTGGGTGATTTACTAGAATGATTTTGGAACATTTCACTTTGGTTCTCTTTTGGTCAATTTACATAGATTTTCACTTTTGGCCATATACTTGACTTTTCAACCGGATATTGCAATTTTGACTTTGACTTCTTTCTTTCAATTCATCATAAACAACACAACTTTGAACAATTAACGGATTTCATGACGAAGTGAGGTGGAATATGGATTGAATTGTATGATTGTTTTCATCATTTTAAGCACATAATCCGGGTTAGAGGTCTCGACACGGTAAGTGCACTAGTTCTAACCTAATGTACAATAATGGTTCACACAATATAGTAATCAAGAGAAATAATGCTACGCTAACAATCTAAACAATCGTCGACGAGGCGTTTCTCTCATGAAATTGAAGGATATAACGGATATATAAGTGTGATACATGCATTATGACTCACAATTGGCATATTACCCTTATTTGCACATTTCTATGTTTTTACTTGCTAGCAACTCTATCAAGACGCTCATAAGTCAACCATGTCATGCAATCTAATCTACACTACCTAGCCCCACTTACATGTACAAATCCAATCACAAGAAAATCTCCTTTTACAAACATGTATAGCTAATATAACTCGAATATTTTGCCCCTAAGGGTCAATTCCATACTACAAGAAAGTAAATCAACATCTAAACTAGAAACATTATTGAAATTAACAAGAAAATTAAATCTACCTATGAAATAAAAAATGCACAAACACAAAATAAACACATAGTCACATAATCACACAATAAGAACGGAAAGATAAATGGAAGGTACCAATCACTGTCCGTGGACCTTGCGGTCTAAAGATCGACTCCATTAAGCCCCGATATAGAGATTGGGTCTCAAATGGATCAGGAGCTGATGGTGTGGAACTCGAGCTCTCCTCAACTCGTCCGGCACATGAATGCCTCGGGAACCACTCAGAATCGTGGCTCTGAGGATAGTATGGATGAGCAGTGGAAACATAAGGCTGTCGGTAGTCATATGGAGGCGGAGACTCCACATAGTCAAGTCCCGCAATGTGGTCCTGGTGATGGCGTACTCTCTCTGCATACTCAAATCTGTTCCTCACCTCCTGCTCATGAGCATATGCCATAGCCTTCTCATAGTTCCTCTGCTGCTCAAACCTCCTCTGCTGCTCTGCAGACTATCGAGCAGTCAATGTCCACATATGCTGCTCATAAGGTGACCACTGTGAGAACATCTCAGGCTGCTCAAAGCCAAAGCTCGGCCCAGTACCTCCAAATCCAGAACCTAATAAACCATCACTCCTTGGTGGCTCTCTTTCCTCCTCAACCTCTCTAGCACCACTTGCTTCTCCTCTATCATTTCCACCCATGGGCTCCAGCTGAGCCATCGCCTCCTCTCTAGTAAACCCTTCCTTAGGAGCTATCAACAGCCCCTTTGACTTCACATCCCTCAAAATTCTGCATTGGGGTCTTTCCTCCAACTTAAACTCTTGACTTTGTAACAACCGCTTCATGTTAAACACCACCTGATTAACCCTAATTGTTGGTGTGTTACGAGTAGCGGCTTTTTGGCTCAAAATGAGGCGAGAAATCAGCCTCGGGTATGGAATGATTGTCTTCAATCTCTTGTTTCGGGTATCCCACACATTGGTCATAATAATCTGCCTAAGTGACAAGGCTAGCCTCTCCGTTACCAATGCATACAAAACTAAAACTTCTTGAAATCTAACGGCCGCCTTATCACTACTTCTCGGACACACATTCCAATTCAAAATATTCATGATCAATCTAGGAAGTGGTTTCAAATAAAAACGCTCTAACTTGAGGTTCAAGTTCAAAGCGTCTCTAGGGTAAGTAAACAACTCGGCTAACATCTCTATCCAATTCTCACCCTTTTCCACCCCAGTCAAAATGTTCTCCGGCAAATAATCAAATCCCCTTCCCGAACTAGCACCCGAATCAAAGTTGATAATCCTATCTAAGGTAACAAACGACATAGTTACCTTTTTACCATCAATAGTTCCTACTAACTTGGTGCTCTCAGGAGGGTTATTACCAACATGTCTTTCCAAAGTACCCATCCATTCGACAATTCCTTCTAAATTAACATCAACCTCATCATTATTGTTCCAAACCAATGCATTTTTCCATCCCATATTTTCAAATGCCTCAACAAAACCAAACCCTCTAAATTCCTGCCAAGCGTTTTCCTTTCACCCAATAATTGTTTTTTCATAATTTCCGCCTCCCCCATTTTATCTCTAAACAATTCTAATTGCCATTTACGGGGTAAAGAGTGTAAAAGAGTACCGTGTTTCCATTTGGTTTTTTCTTCTTCATCAACTTCCATCTCTTCTTGTTGAGACATTCTTTCATCTTCTTCTTCTTCTTCAATGATCAATTGTCTTTTCTTTCTTTTTGGTTGACTAGAAGAAGAAGGCTCGGTTGACTTGGACAACTTCTTCATCAACTTTCCGGCTGCTTTCTTCATCCTATTAACAAAAACTAACCAAAAACAACAAACCTTATCAATAGTTAGTAATTAAAATCAAAAAGAAAGAAAAATTTTAAAAAAATTCGTTTTTGAATTTACCCAAATCTCACAATCAAGGCTGAAATTGAACAAACAAAGATAAGGGTTTTGTAGCCCTTGAAAAATTATGCACTTTAGCCTCAAGAATCGTTAAATTTGGTGAGCAATTGAAGAAGTTATGGTTGAATGAAGATTTAGGGTTTTATGGAAAATAATTGGGGAAGAAAATTGAGAGAGAAAGAAGGAGATAGATGTTCAGATATGTGGTGAAAAAGAGATTAAAGTCGGTTATATGGCTGTAAATAAAAAATCGATTTTAAAAAAAAATAAAAAAAAAATCTGAACTGCGACCCACCGTCTCACACGGTGAGACATACCGTCTCAGACGGTAGTTCATTTTATTTGACCGTCTGACACGCTACCAGCCACCGTCTTGGAAAATGAGTTTTTACCGTCTTGTGCACCGTAAAACAGAAGGTCTTACCGTCTAGCTACCGTAAAGCTTTATTGAATGATCCACGCCACCGTCTCAGACGGTGGGTTTACCGTTTCACACGGTCAAAAATTTTATTTTTTATTTATTTTTTTTATTTTTTTTTAACTACAGCCACAACTTGATTTCAAAACTTGCAATTACATTGAAATTAAACTCCCTTCCCCAACTTAAAGGTACATTGTCCCCAATGTACACCCGAAATTAGAAATGAGTTAATCGGCTCGAAAAATTGCAAAAACGACTCACTTTTTCACCCAAACCGACCTTCCCCAACTTAATTCTCAAGCATAGGTGCTGAGAATTAAGTTCCTTGTGTGATTATGCAACAAAAACTACCAAAACAACTAAACAAAAGTGCACAAAAAGAAAACATACCGAAATTGAAGCTATAAACAAACAAACAACGGGTTGCCTCCCGTTTAGCGCTAAGTTTATTGTCCTCAGCCCGACATTACCTCAAATGATTCAAGCAACCTCATAGGATGGTGGACTTGAGATGAAGTTCACCATTTCCTTTGTAGCTCCATTGATGTCGGTTGCATCCAAATACGGCTTCAAACGGTGTCCATTGACCATTTGCTTCACACCATCTTTTGGATCTTCAATCTCAATCTCTCCAAACTTTCCAACTCTTGTGACAACATATGGACCCATCCATTTGCTCTTGAGCTTTCCCGGAGAGAACTTGAGTCTTGAATTGTAAAGCCAAACCTTTTGGCCAACTTCGAACACCTTCTTCTTCAATTTGGCATCATGAACCGCTTTCATCTTGTCTTTGTAAGTTGATGCACATTCATAAGCCTCATTCCTTAACTCTTCCAATTCACATAGTTGCAACTTCCTTTCTTTGCCTGCATTCTCAAAATCCATGTTAACGGTCTTAACGGCCCATAATGCCCTATGTGCTAGTTCCATTGGAAGATGACAACCCTTCCCATAAACCAACCGGTAAGGAGTAGTGCCAATAGGTGTCTTAAAAGCGGTTCGGTAAGCCCATAAAGCATCATTGAGTTTGGTTGACCAATCTTTTCTATCGGGTCTTACCGTCTTTTGCAAAATTTCTTTAATTTGCCTATTGGACACTTCTACTTGCCCACTTGTTTGTGGGTGATATGGAGTGGCAATCCGGTGGTTTATGCCATACCGTTTGAGAAGTTTTCCAAACTGAAAATTTTTGAAATGAGATCCCCCATCGCTTATGATCACACGAGGGATTCCAAATCTTGAGAAAATGTTGCTTTGGACAAACTTGCACACAACGGTATGGTCATTGGTCTTGGTGGCTATGGCTTCTACCCATTTCGACACATAATCTACCGCCACCAAAATATAGTAATTACCAAAAGAATTAGGGAAAGGACCCATAAAATCAATGCCCCAAACATCAAATATATTAACAACTAAAATGGTTGCATGGGCATCTCATTTCTCTTAGTAATACTACCTAGTTGTTGACACCTAACACATTTTTTAACAAATTCAGCGGCATCCTTAAAAATGCTAGGCCAAAACAAACCACACATAAGAACCTTATACCTGTCTTTTGACCACTGAAATAACCTCCACATGCAAATGAGTGTGCATGAGTCAACACCTCTTGAATCTCCTCATCCGGAACACATCTTCTCACCAATTGATCCGGGCCAACTTTGAACAAATCCGGTTCATCCCAAATGTATTGCTTGGCTTGTGCAAGGAATTGTTGCTTCTTTCGCTTAGCCCAATGCTCCGGTAGCTTACCTGCAGACAGAAAATTCACAATATTTGCATACCAAGGAACAACAGAAACGGTTAGTAAATATTCATCCGAAAATGTCTCGTTGATCTCCTTGGTTGAATCATCATCCATAACTTGAATTCTTGACAAGTGGTCCGCCACCACGTTCTCACTTCCTTTCTTGTCTCGGATATCCAAATCAAACTCTTGTAGTAGCAAGACCCATCTAATTAGCCTTGGCTTTGCATCCTTCTTCTTCATCAAATGCTTGACCGCGCTATGATCTGTGTACACTATAACCTTGCTACCACAAATATAAGAATGAAACTTGTCAAGTGCATAAACAACCGCAAGCAATTCTTTTTCGGTGGTTGTATAGTTCAATTGGGCATCCGATAAAGTCTTGCTTGCATAATAAATCACAACGGGTTTCTTGTCCACCCGTTGTCCCAAAACAGCCCCAATGGCAAAGTCACTTGCATCACACATGATTTCAAATGGCATGGACCAATTAGGTGATTGCAAAATGGGGGCTTCAACCAATTTCTCTTTCAAGGTTTCAAAAGCTTTTAAACATTCATTATCAAACACAAATGGCACATCTTTCAACAACAAATTGTCCATCCAATGGCCGCCTTATATTCCTTGAGCACCTTTAGTAATGCTCTTTCTTGCATTTCTTCCAAATTGGATGCAATGATCACCGGCAAAGTTTTTTCTTCTCCCAAAAATGCATATTTCAAATGAGATGGGAGCTCTTTCAACTCAACTTGTGGTGGGCTCTCGATTGATGGCTTGAGATGGGTGTCAATATGGTCCGGTAGACTTTCCACTAAATGAGTCCATGGTGGTCTACCTTCTTGAATTGCCATAATCTCCCAATCCTTTTCTTCCTTCTTCAATGTTTCACTATGCTCCAAGATTAACCTGTCAACCAAAGCACAATTCTCCCGTGTGTCTTCCTCATTTTCATGAGGAATACACTCATCAATGACGTCCGCCATAAAGCATTCGTCACTAACTACGGGGTTAGGAACACTAGTAAAAACATTCAATCATATCTTACGGTTGCCAAAAGTCATTTCAACCGTACCCCTTCTACAATCAATTAATGCATTAGCGGTGGCCAAAAAGGGTCTACCCATGATGACATTGGCTGCCTAACATTACCGCTTGGTGCAAAATCAAGTACCAAAAAGTCTACGGGGTAATAGAAGTCCTCCACTTAACAATCACATCTCGGACAATTCCTCTAGGAAGTTTAAGGGACAAATCAGCCATCACCAAGGCGGTGTCGACTTTTTCCAACGGTCCAAAGTCATATTGGTCATACAAACTTCCCGGAAGAATGCTCACACCCGCCCCCATATCCAAAAGTGCCTTGTTCATTTTGAAATCACCAACTTGAATAGTAATTAAAGGCGCTCCTGGATCCTGGAGTTTAGGTGGGAGTATACCCATCACAACGGCACTAACTTCCTCATTTAAAACAATTTTCTTTGGAAGCTTATGATGCCGTTTTTGGGTACACAACTCCTTAAGATACTTAGCATAAGCCGGAACTTGCTTGATTATGTCAATAAGAGGTATATTGATTTTCACTTGTTTAAAAATTTCCCACATTTCTTCCTCATGGGACCTCTTTTCTTAAGTGTAGGCCTAAGTTTTGGATCAATCAAAGCCAAAGGAAAAGGAATGGTATTACCCTCCATATCCTTTCCTTGTTTTTCAGAAAATTTACCACTAGACCTATTGTTTTCTACCTCTTTAAAAGACACTTTTTTATTTGATTTAGTAAAACAAGTTCCGGTTCATGCTCACTATCTTCATTTTCATCAACATCCTCCACCACACCATCAACAAGTGATGATGGAGGCACAACTTTATTATCATAAACTTTACCACTACGAAGAAGACTTACATTGTTTTTCTCCACATTCTTGACATTCTTTGAGCCGCCACTTTGATGTTGTGGATTGATCTTCGTATCACTTGGTAGCTTCCCCGGATTCTTCCTCAATTCCGATACATCCTCCGCCAATTGCCCAACTTGCTTTTGCAAACTCTCAACCTTTTATCCCGAATCTCATTCTTCCTATCCATCTCTTTCAAGTAATCCATAATCTCCCGAGTTGACACATCATTACCTCCCGAAGACCCACCTTGGTTATTACCTTGTTGATAGTTCCTTGGGTAGCCTCTATTGAATCCTCCCTGATTTTGACCACCTTGGTAATTCCCTTGGTTGTAATTTTGGCCTTGAAATGGTTGAGATGGTGCCCCACTGTTTTGGTTATTTCCTTAAAAGTTCGGGTTGAGTTGGTTTGAAGAATTGCCATATCTAAAGTTTGGATAATTTCTCATCCCCGGATGATAAGTGTTGGAGTTCATGTCATATTGCTTCTTCTCTCCATACACTTGATTCACTTCTTCAATTTGATCCAAGTCTAATGGGCATTGCAAAGCCGAATGTCCCAACTCATCACACCTTTCACAAATCGGATAGTCTTGAGATACTTGATAAACACCCCGATTTTCAGCCTTCCCCAACTTAGCAAACTTTTGCTCCAATGCTTCAAGTCTATCTTTTTTAGCTTGATCACTAGTTGATGAAGAGGCTATTGGACGTCTTGCTCTCCTATTCAATTGAGCTTGCCTTTTTGAGTTCACACTCATCTTCTCCAAGAATTCCCAATCAACATCTTCGGGATTTGTCAAGAAAGTACCATTGCTAATGGAGTTCACATCTCTTTTCTCTTCCGATAACAAACCATCATAGAAAGCCGTGATCAATTCCCATTTAGCAATTCCATGATGGGGACATACTCTCAACAACTCATTAAACCTCTTAAAAGCTTCATAAAATGTTTCACCCGATTGTTGCTGAAAAGTTCTTATCGAATTCCATGCATCACTAGTCTTTTGCATGGTGTAATACTCATCCAAAAATTGTTGTTGCATTTCAGCCCATGAAAAGATACTACCCGATGGTAATGTCAAGAACCATTGCTTTGCTTTATCCTTCAAAGTAAACTGAAAAAGAACTAGCTTAACCTCATCCGGTGAAAATCCTTGGCCTCCTATAGTACCACAAATCGCCTCAAACTCCGACAAATGCAAATAAGGCTCTTCCGCCGCCATCCCATGAAAACTTGGCAAAATACTCAAACATTGAGGTCTAACCTCAAATGCTCTACCTCTCAAAACCGGTGGAACTATAGTGAAGCATTACGGCTATGGCGGGTCGAAAATGACTATCAACTCCTTGTGGTGGAGGTTGATAGTTCACATTTGGCATGGCCCGGTTATGTGGTTGGTAATTTGGTTAGGCTACACGATGGTTAAGGCGAGGTGGTGGACCTTGAGGAAGAACTCTTGGTCCGTGGTTTATGTATTGAGGTAGGTTATATTGGGGTTGGTTGTATTGAGGATATCGAAGGTTTTGTGGTTGCTCATAATCTCCCCCATGGTTCCAATCATACCCATCCGAATTATTATCAAACCTCCCGTCATCCCAATGATTCACCCTATCATGGAGCCTATCATAAAATGACCCATCCGCATCCCGTGATGCATCCCCAATATGAGTTGGTGTTCTAGGTCGGTTAGGAGTTGTGTAACCACTCCTTTATTGATGGGGGTGGGTTTCGTGGTGGAGTTTGATTTTGGTTATTTGGTTCAGGGTTGGTTTCTTGTGGAGTTGTGGTGGGTTGGATGGTTGGTTGTGGATCTGGTTGATCACCCATGTTTACACGATGAAGTATCCGATTCCTTCTAGCTGTTTTCTCAATTTCCGGATCAAACAACAAAGGTGATGTATTCTTGGAATACCTCGTATGCATACACTACTTGAAATATGCACAATCAACACACCTCGTGTAATACTGAACTACAAGAATGAAAAATGAAACAAACAAGAACTGAAACAAAACAAAACAAAACAAAATATTTTTGGATTTTTTTGAAAATTTTAAGTAAACTAATTGAAAACAAAATTTCAACACTTTGCACACCGATTCCCCGGCAGCGGCGCCAAAATTTGATCGTTGTCGTTGGACCGATCAAAAATAGAAACTAAATACCAATAACTAGTATGGGTAAGTCGAGTATCGTATCCTCAGGGAATCATGGGAAAGTGTTGAACAATTTACAAACTTGATTAAACTAGGCATAAACTTAAAATTGATTGTTGGATTGATTTGATTAAAACTAAAAATGATGGCAATGTCAAGAACCATTGCTTTGCTTTATCCTTCAAATTAAACTGAAAAAGAACTAGCTTAACCTCATCCGGTGAAAATCCTTGGCCTCCTATAGTACCACAAATCGCCTCAAACTCCGACAAGTGCAAATAAGGCTCTTCCGCCGCCATCCCATGAAAACTTGGCAAAATACTCAAACATTGAGGTCTAACATCAAATGCTCTACCTCTCAAAACCGGTGGAACTATGGGTGAAGCATTAACGGCTATGGCGGGTCGAAAATGACTATCAACTCCTTGTGGTGGAGGTTGATAGTTCATATTTGGCATGGCCCGGTTATGTGGTTGGTAATTTGGTTGGGCTACACGATGGTTAAGGCGAGGTGGTGGACCTTGAGGAAGAACTCTTGGTCCGTGGTTTATGTATTGAGGTAGGTTATATTGGGGTTGGTTGTATTGAGGATATCGAAGGTTTTGTGGTTGCTCATAATCTCCCCCATGGTTCCAATCATACCCATCCGAATTATTATCAAACCTCTCGTCATCCCAATGATTCACCCTATCATGGAGCCTATCATAAAACGACCCATCCGCATCCCGTGATGCATCTCCAATATGAGTTGGTGTTCTAGGTCGGTTTGGAGTTGTGTAAGCACTCCTTATTGATGGGGGTGGGTTTCGTGGTGGAGTTTGATTTTGGTTATTTGGTTCAGGGTTGGTTTCTTGTGGAGTTGTGGTGGGTTGGATGGTTGGTTGTGGATCTGGTTGATCACCCATGTTTACACGATGAAGTATCCGATTCCTTCTAGCTGTTTTCTTAATTTCCGGATCAAACAACAAAGGTGATGTATTCTTGGAATACCTCGTATGCATACACTACTTGAAATCTGCACAATCAACACACCTCGTGTAATACTGAACTACAAGAATGAAAAATGAAACAAACAAGAACTGAAACAAAACAAAACAAAACAAAATATTTTTGGATTTTTCTGAAAATTTTAAGTAAACTAATTGAAAACAAAATTTCAACACTTTGCACACCGAATCCCCGGCAGCGGCACCAAAATTTGATCGTTGTCGTTGGACCGATCAAAAATAGAAACTAAATACCAATAACTAGTACGGGTAAGTCGAGTATCGTATCCTCAGGGAATCATGGGAAAGTGTTGAACTTTTTACAAACTTGATTAAACTAGGCATAAACTTAAAATTGATTGTTGGATTGATTTGATTAAAACTAAAAATGATTGAAACTTAACAAAATAATTCAATAATAAAAAGAGTAGACCATTCTCACGATCCCAATTATGCTTTCAAAAGTATAACCTAACTTATATTCGTTGGAAATCACATAGACATGATTCGTTATAAAGCTTGGAATGAATGAACGTTAAGGACTAATTGATTAGGTTGTGATGATTCACGATAATGAAAACCGAGTAATTGACACAACTAAATTATTTGTCCATTAACAAGATTACAATTTCATAAGAGATTATTCCAATAATTAATGATTAACAAGAAATTGAAATCAAAAGATAGATGGAATTCATTCAAAGTTATAAACAAATAATCATTCATTCAAACCAAATAACATTAGATGCAAAACACTAATCAAGAATTAAACATCTAATCCAACTTGAATATAAGAAAGGTTGAATACAATTGTCTTACATAATTGTTCACATGAGAATGATCTAAAGAGAATTAGCCTTCCATATTCATCAATGAATCTTCAATTTGGATTGTAATCTCCATGATCTTGTGATTGAATGATGATTTGATGATGATTTTGGGGCTTGGAAGAAGTGGGTTGCTGCTCTAGATCTCAGAAATTAGGGTATAATTAAGTCTAAGTTCGTATTTGCAAATATAACCCAAAATACAATAAAAACCCTTAAAATTCGAAATCTGTTCAAGTGAACCACCGTCTGGGACGGTGGTGTGTACCGTCTCATACGGTCATTCAATTTTCTTCAGAAACCTTTACGCTCAACTGGACGTCTCAAACGATGCCTTCAAATGGCCCACCGTCTCAGACGGTGGGTTCTACCGTGCCAGACGATCACTTTATTTGGCCCACCGTTCCAGACGGTGGGTATTAGCGTCTCAGACGGTGGTCAGTTTTCCAGAATTCCAGAGTTGACTTTCTTTGACTTCAAGCTTCAATTGACCTTCTTCTTGACCCGATTAGTCCAAATTACCACTTAGAGCCTGAAACACTTAAACAAACATAAACGCGCCCTAATCTTCTATTAGCATGCACAAAGTGGTCCAATTTTACCCATTAACATCATGTATTTTAGGCGTTTATCAAGATGAAATGACCCGGTGTTAAGAATTGCTAAACAAGAAAAAATACAATAAAAACCCTTAAAATTTGAAATCTGTTCAAGTTAACCACCGTCTGGGACGGTGGTGTGTACCGTCTCATACGGTCATTCAATTTTCTTCAGAAACCTTTACGCTCAACTGGACGTCTCAAACGATGCCTTCAAATGGCCCACCGTCTCAGACGGTGGGTTCTACCGTGCCAGACGGTCACTTTATTTGGCCCACCGTTCCAGACGGTGGGTATTAGCGTCTCAGACGGTGGTCAGTTTTCCAGAATTCCAGAGTTGACTTTCTTTGACTTCAAGCTTCAATTGACCTTCTTCTTGACCCGATTAGTCCAAATTACCACTTAGAGCCTGAAACACTTAAACAAACATAAACGCGCCCTAATCTTCTATTAGCATGCACAAAGTGGTCCAATTTTACCCATTAACATCATGTATTTTAGGCGTTTATCAAGATGAAATGACCCGGTGTTAAGAATTGCTAAACAAGAAGATGCTTGGGAGATTGAAGCTGCCAATCCTTAGATGTCTTAAATTGTAAATGCTTGATGTGTCAGCATGTAAAGTTCAAAAGATGAAATATAAGACATCTTTCTATCATTCTTTTATTTTATTAAAGTCTAGTTTACTCAGCAAGTCTTCTCAGCGAATAGGGGGAGATTGTTGAGTCAAGGATTCGCTGATCAGACTTGATCGCTGACGTATAACGTCAGCAAGTCTTCAGCGAGTCAGTGACTCTTGTCAGCGGGTGATCTACTTTCCAAATTGTGTGTCAAGGCGGGAAGATTTCAAATCAAAAGAAGACAATAAGTCACATGGTGGTTCATCCAACTGTAATTTACTTAGTATGGCAAAAATGCAGTTGGACCAAAAGAAGGGTTTTCTCTTTCATACCCGTTTTGGTAAAGAAGACAAAGGCTCCTGAATTCAAGTACCTCGAGCCAATAAGATGTCGACAACCACCATTCTATCACTATCATTGTAAGGCTGTGTTGCTCTAATTCCTCCCCTATATAAAGCAACACAACCGCATCAAAACACTTTGTGTTTGTCACCACAAGTGTGTGTCACTTATTTTCTCTCTTAATTGTTTAAGTTAATAGTTTGTCTAGACTTAGCAATTATTAGTTCATTTGTATTCTTGTAAGACAAGTTGTAATATCGACCATGTATTCATCGTTTAATTCAATGATACATATGATTAGACTTGCTTAGATCTTTACACTTGAACTTTATTCTTGTTCTTGTTCTTTACTTTCTGCATTTACTTTCTTGTCTTAATTAATCAAATATAAGTGTGCAAATCGTGGACTGTCACCTTCTATTACCTATTTGTTAGTATTATTGTTAGAAAATCTATATATGTTTACAGAAAAGTGAATACAGTATATGGTTATTAAATATCTAACTTAAAAAATATATTCCTTACATACTAATTTTTTAAATATTTATCGCATAATATATAAACGATTGGCCTCATATTTTTTATGGATTAAAAAATCAAGATTTGAGGGGTTCTATAAAACCTTTGAAGCTTGCATACTTTGTTGGGATGTTTTGGATCAATAAAACCTTCAGGTTTATCCATATAGACTTCTTCATCCAAGTAACCATTTAAGAAGGCAGTCTTAACATCCATTTGCCATATCTCAAAGTCATAGTACGCAGCTATGGCTAAGAGAATCCTAATAGCTCTAATGTCCGCAACTGGAGAAAAGGTCTCATCATAGTCAACACCGAAACGTTGAGTATAACCTTTCGCCACGAGACGAGCTTTATAGGTGTGTATATTTCCATCCATGTCCGTCTTCTTCTTGAAGATCCACTTACACCCAATAGTTTGAGCATTTTGTGGAAGATCAACCAAGCTCCAGACTTGATTGTCTTTCATGGATTTCATTTCCACCTTCGTAGCTTCAAGCCATTTTTCAGATTCCGGATCTGATAATGCAGCTTTGAAATTCAGAGGCTCATCGAGATCTCCTAAAACGTTTTCTTCTACCATCAGACATAATCTGTCAGTAGGACGTCTTGTCCTTTCGGACCTACGAAGTGGAATCGCTTCATCATCATCGACTTGAGGTTCATCACTTTGAACATTTCCCCCCCAAGTTGATGATTGCTAGGAGCTTCAGAAGGTGACACATCTTCCTCTTGAGTCTTATCAAGTTCTACAACCCTCCCACTGTTCTCTGGAACTAATTTCTTTTCAAAGAATTCAGCATATCGAGCAACGCGAACAGTGTTTTTGACGGGATCATAGAAGTCGTAACCCATCGTTTCCTTAGGGTATTCGACAAAGATGCACTTAGTAGTTCTGGGTTCAAGTTTGTCAGGCGTATCGCGCTTCACAAGTGCCTCACATCCCCAGACTCTTAAGTAAGACAGATTAGGAACATTTCCATGCCATAATTCATATGGTGTCTTGTCAACCTTCTTGGTTGGAACCATATTGAGAATGTGTACAGCAGTCTCAAGAGCATAATCCCAAAACGAAAATGGGAGAGTCGTAAGGGTCATCATAGATCTCACCATGTCTAGCAAGGTTCAATTTCTCCTTTCAGACACTCCATTATGTTGAGGAGTGTATGGAGGAGTAAGCTGTTGGACAATTCCACATGCTTTCAGATAATCCTTAAACTCTTGGCTTAAGTATTCACCACCTCGATCCGAACGAAGAATCTTGATGGTTTTGCCGAGTTGATTTTCTACTTCATTTTTAAACTCTTTGAATGTTTCAAACACTTCATGTTTATGTTTAAGCAAGTAAACATAACCATAACGACTGAAATCATCCGTAAAAGTTATGAAGTAGCTACTCCTTTTCTTGACACATGTCTAAATGGGCCGCAAACATCGGTATGAATGAGTCCAAGAAGATCTTTAGCCCTCTCTGGTTTATTCAGAAAAGGTTTTCTTGTCATTTTGCCGGAAACACATGACTCGCATTTATCAAATGATTCATCATTTAATTGTAAAATCCCTTCACGTTGAAGTCTTTCAATGCGATTTTTGCCAATGTATCCAAGACGACAGTGCCACAGATAAGTAGAGTCCAAGTTAGTCTTGGCTCTTTTGCTAACATTATACATTGAATTATTTGAATCACAACCACGCATATCAATTTCATAAATACATCACAAGCAATAGCATCAAAATAATGAACATTATTTTTAGAAACTGAAATACCATCATTATTAAAAACATTAATAAATCCGTTGTCTTTCAACAAAGAAACTGAAACTACACCTCTAGTAATAGATGGTGCATAATGACAGTTGTCTAAAACAATAATTAAACCGGAAATTCTCCAATAGCTTCAACAGGTGCTGGTAGACCATTGCCCACGAACAGCTGCAAAGCTCCGGGCTTCAGCTTCCTCCTTTTCCTAAGTGCCTGTAATTCATTACAGATATGAGTTCCACAACCAGTGTCATAAACCCATGATTTACGCTTAGTAAAGGAAAATAATTCAATAGTGAAGATACCTGAAGTACTAGCAACGCTAGCTTGCTTCTTCTTCACATTCAACTCGGCAAGATACTTGGGACAGTTCCTCTTCCAGTGCCCGACTTCATTACAATGATGACAGGTCTGGTCTTTAGCCGGATGCTCTTTCTTAGCAGGAGGGGTTTTTGATGTGCTAAATCGAGTTTAAAATTTATAAACAAGAAATACCTAAAAACTCACTACTACACACTATCGGGCAGTGGACCCGATCGTATGCAATATAGTAAAAAGGTAAGTCCAGGTTCGTTCACGGGGATTGGTTTGAATTAATTGTTTAGTAAAGAGGTTTGGAAAAAGGGTGTTACTTAGATTCTCACTCTGACAATAACTTTAAAAGACAAATGCGTATAAGTAAAGGTAAATCTCAAACAATAATGGTAAATATCATCCACCTTGACTCCGCTAGACTTCAAACATGATTGCTTCCAGTTAAGACCAAATTCGTTAAGAGTTGACACGATAAACGTGAGAGAATGAAATGCTCGCGTGGTACCACCAACCGCTCACAAGTCACCCAAACACCTAACTGCTAGTTTAATTACCCAAGCCGGTACCACCAACGCCTAGACAATCTTACCAACACTTAGCTTGTTTGATTACCAAATTACCAATTGCGCCTATGTGAATTAAAACGTGGTACCACCAACCGTTTCTAAACACGTTGACAAAATGACTCCTTTTATTAATTTGACATTCACTATCATACCATGAACTAGTGATAATCGCTCATAGACAAGCGACCGTTAGAAAATCACATATGCATTCAACTAGTACCACTAACGAAGAACACACATGCCACCAATATCAAATTAATACAAATAAAGGAATTAAATCATCAAGATCACGACACAACGATAATTGAAATCAACTCTTTGAATTAAAATATAAAGCAATCACATCATTCGTCTAGTTTCATCAAGGTGGACAATAGAAGAATTAGCCACTCATGACCAAATTGAAATTACAATAAGAATCAAGAAAGAACATAAAGTACCAATTGTTTGAAGAAATGGAAATTGCAAGACAGTAAGTAGATACGATCTAGATGGGTGCACGTGAACCTTCAATGGATCGAAAGACGATCAAATCTTGAATTGACCCTTGAAGAATTCCTTGAAGTGCAGCTCCTAGAAAGAGTATTTGATCAAGAACCCTTAGGAAAATTCTCCCCAAAAGTCACTGCCCGTTCAGAAACTTGGCCAGCTATTTATATGAATGAGACGCGTAACGCCCGTTACGAATGGTAACGCCCGTTACGAACCATCGAAACACATAACGGCCGTCACCCTTGTGACGCCCGTCACACCTCCTTTGAAAAGCATACGGCCGTAAGGAACCCGTTACAGTAACTCGCGAATTTTCAACCATAACGGCCGTCACATTTGTTACGCCCGTTACACTTGACCTAGATCAACTAACACCCGTCACCCTTGTGACGGCCGTCACATGTCCCATTACGGCCGTAATGAGACAGTAACAGTAAGAACCAAAATTTACTAGATAACGCCCGTCACCATTGTGACGGCCGTTATGCCTTCCAGAATCCGTCTTCTTCATCTTTCACTTGATTTCAACCGAATCCTTCTCCCGAGTCCTCCATAAGTCATCAAAATCGACCAATTCATCCGCATAATCATTTTCCAACCTGAAAACACTAAACATACCTCAAAGCATCGAAAGTTGGAAATAAAACTGTAAAAACGACGAATAAATGGTTCTAAATTCACGTGGGACATGGTATAAAATATGACACATCAGTTTTCTTTGGTTTGGAAGCATAAGCAGCTTGCTTACCCTTGCCTTTACCATCAAACTTGCCTTTAGCTTGGTGCGCTTTCTTAGCTTTCTGGATCCGACCCCCTTTTATCATAAGGACATTTGGGTCATTGGCCTTTTTTGGAATCGTCTTCTCTTATTCAATGAGCATAGCATGAAGTTCATTGACGCTTTTTTTCATAGAGTGCATGGTATAGTTTTGCACAAAACCCTCATATTCCTTCGTAAGGGATTTGAGAATCATGCCAACTTTTACCTCTTTATGATAAGCGTACTCCATCGAATCCAATTTGTCAAAAATGCTCTTCATCTTGAGCACATGACTGCTAACCGATTTTCCAGATTCAAGTTTCATGTCATGGAGTTCCACGACTAAGTCGAACAGTTCCACTCCAGCTTGTTTTTCATACAAGGATTTAAGTTCTGTGATCATATCATATGGAGTGTAATTCTCGAATTGTTTCTGAAGCTCGGGAGACATGCTCGCAAGCATCAAATAACAAACTTCATTGAATCTAGTGTACTGAATCCTATATTCAGCTTTTTCAGCTGCTGTGGATTCTGCACTTGGTTCGGTTGGCCATTGCCTTTCAATGACATCCATGCGTTCTTCAACTCTTAGAACAATTCTCAGTTGGCGATACCAGTCATTGAAATTTGATCCATTAAGCTTTTCTCTTTCAAACATTTGCCGAAAAGCATTGGTGTTTGTGGAAGGATTCATTGCCATCTACAAACAGATTAAGTTCAAAAATCAGTATTTTCGATAATAAATCCTTAAGAAATCAATTACCCAATGTTTATAAAATAAACAATTAATTTCATTAAGGCTAGGATCCAATTGACATACAATCATTTCAACAGTTGATCTGCTAGAAATGATTGTACTCAAAAGGTAAGTGACGAGCAGTAATTGCATTTCATGTGCAATTCCTAGTAAGAATGGGACCTACAAATGACACTTGATTCATCAAGCGATTTGTAGTCATGTTTTGTCCCATCTTTTGCCACGGGTCAAGGTCTCACCGCTTAACTCGCTTTAAGTCGTCCAACCAAGAACGCGCAAATTTGTCCACCACTGTGTACCAGTGAGTGGGATTTGCCATGCAACTGCCATTTCACCACTGTGTACCAGTGAGTAAAACAACAGCCACAAGTGTCCTTTACGAGTTGGGTGGCAATGACTTAAGTTTATTGGGTCAATCAATTTGATGTTTGATCAAAAAGTTATGTTTGAAGATTCATGCATATCTTCTAAACATAATATGTTTATTAAACTCATTTTTATTGCCTTTAAATACAAAAGAGCTCGGTAGCTCCATTTGAACACACAAAGAAGCGCAAGGGCAAAGGTTTGCGATGAACGCAATTAAAAACCCGCCCTTTTAGGAGGCTAGCGCACTCCGACTTATACCTCTCTTAGAGTTTGTTCAAATGGGTGAGCCGGTGTATCTTTTGATTTTAGGGCACCAATTTTATAAACAAAATCTTATTTCGATATAATTTAGTCAAGTTTATTTTTTCCAAAAACAATTTTGCACACAATTTTCATAAAAAAAAGGCAAAATATAAACTTACTAAATTTACAACTTAACAATTAAGGTAATCAACCTAATTTTGGTTACTATGGTATAAGATTGGCTCCTCTTTCATATGGAAAGAGACCACATGCATCAAGTTGCCTTGATTGCGTAAGCCAAAATATCTATAACAAATTTATCTACCATAAATAGAAGATGCTGATCTGGAAAATCCAGCAGCTTCACGACCAAATCTGGCCCTGAAAAAGGCCGAACTGGGCTTAGCACAAAACATAAAAGTTGTAGCCCTATGAGTCAAGCATCTACTGTAAAGATTTCAGCTTCTAACTCCTTACGGTTGATTAGTTATGATGTTTTTAGTGAACTGGTGTCAAACAGGAACTTTCACAAAACATAATCACATTGTCACACAATTAGTTATTCAATTATCTAGCATAATTAACCCTAATGATAAAGATTTCATATCAATATATCTAAGTAATAATCATGAATAATTTGCATGAAAAATTCATGATTTTTACTTCTATTTAACAATTAAATAATTAAAAGGTACATCATAAACGCATGCAATTATCATATAATAATGCTTAAAGATCAAAACTTGGAATTAGGGTAAAAAAATTTTTTTTTTTTTTTTTATTTTATTTCAGATCTGATTTCGAAAATAAAAAAAATTATATATATTTTTTTCATTATTTTATTACAATTAAACAAATTAATTAATAAAATAATCAAAAGAATTACATAAAATTATAAAATATAAACTTACTAAATTTACAACTTAACAATTAAGGTAATCAACCTAATTTTGGTTACTATGGTATAAGATTGGCTCCTCTTTCATATGGAAAGAGACCACATGCATCAAGTTGCCTTGATTGCGTAAGCCAAAATATCTATAACAAATTATCTACATTAAATCACAAAGCACGCAGCGGAAGATTTAAACTATAATTAACCAAGGAAGAAAACATGTACCTTTAATTGTAGATGATAAAGTAAGAAACTTTATAATAAGGTTTAAAATAAAACCTCTCTACGATCGCACACACGACACGTCAAACAATACCCGAAGATTGCTAGATCTTGAATCACCAAAAGCCTAAAAGCTTTCCAATTTTCTATACACTTGCTCGAATAAAACAAAAGAGAACTCTTTTGTTCTTCTGTTATGTTGAATCCCAAAGCAAACAAAGGAAACAAGATTTATTTAATATAAATCTTATTTGCTTCGTATAAAACCCAAAAGTGTTTTTGTTTGTTTTCGAATTCGTCCGATCGAGAGAAAAGGAACCGAAAAAGAGATTAGAGTTATCTTTAGTTAGGGTTAATTATTAGGATATATATAGGGTATAAATATATCCCTAATAACTTAACCTTCAAGCTAACTTGGACTAGGGTATAATTAATAATTACATTAATTATTAATTAATATTTAATAATTAATAATTCATATTTATTAACTAAATAATAATTCTAATTAACATATCTAGTTAATAATGTCCAATTATCATTTCTCTCAACTTGGTGATTATAAATATGTAGATACAATATATACATATTACCGGATATCTAAGTGTCAACGCGTGTGACCCCGTAAGCTTAAATACTTTCTGGACATGCGTTTATTTAACGTGATCATATTCCAACAGCTCCCACTTGAGCATGTTATATAAAGGCAATAACATTGGTTAGCGTCTAGCAACACGCCAATGCTCCCGGAAATATTTAAGTATAGTTTCTTAAAGTATCTTTAAATGGTTGAGGCATTTATTATCCCTTTGTTCAGATACCGTGTTAAACATGAATATGGATCAATGTTATTTCATGATTTAACGATTCTGTTTCTCATTCCATAACTAATTAATGATTACCAAATATAATCGAGAACCATCTGGATTTATTTGGGCACGGCCATGCAAACATCTTAATTAGTCCTAATGAGGGCGCCAATGGTATCATTCTGCAACTATTAGTTGGAGGAACAAATCCTGTATTGACTACACGTGTCAGTCATCATACTTCACTACACTTTCTGAAAATAGCCCTTTATTTACTCCCTTATTCAGGAGAGTTAGAACTATATCAAGTAAGTGCAATCCATACATGCTGACCTGCTTGTATCTCAAGTCAAAGGATCAATAAAGTAACCATTTACGAATTTTTACTTAATGACGCCGATCCATAAAGTAATAATTCGTTTGTGGGGTAGTCCGATATGCATCAACTATGGATATCATGTGAGTTTGGTGGGACCATCCATTATATATTCCAAGAATATAACCAATCGCTCAGATTTGTCTTAGTTTAATTATATTCCCATATAATTAATCGACAATGGACAATTTAGAATATTTAATAAAATATTCAAGGATTAAACATGCAAATATAGGATACAATTAATATTAAATGAAATCAAACATATCAAGTACTTTATTTCATTATGAAAAATATAAATTGTTTAACATCCCTTATCCAAATACCGAAACAACATATTTACATGAAATAACTAGCTAATTTAAGTCCTATGCCCTCGGCATGCCTTTCAAGCTTGGGCCTAGACAAAGCTTTTGTGAAAGGATCAGCTAAGTTAAAATCTGTGTGAACTTTGAGTAATTTGATCTCCCCTAGTTCGATTTGCTCACGAACATAGTGATATCGTCTAGCATAATGTCTGGCACCTTTCTGAACTCCGGGTTTGTTGGCAATGATTAATGCACCAGTATTATCACAGTACATATCAGTGGGTAAGTCACTTGAGAGGATCACGTCAAGCCCGCTAATGAACTTCCTTATCCAGACTGCTTCCATTGCGGCTTCTGAGGCGGCAATGTACTTAGACTCTGTTGCAGACATGGCAACTGTAGTTTGCTTCTTGCTTTTCCAATCCATAGCACCTCCGTTAAGAACGAAGACGAATCCTGACTGAGACTTCGTGTCATCTCTATCAGTTTGAAATCCAGCATCACAGTATCCGGTCACTTTGAGCTCTAAGTCTGGATTTCCTCCATATACCAAAAACATATCTTTAGTAGCCCGTAGGTACTTCAGAATGTTCTTAACAGCAGTCCAGTGGCTTTCACCTG
Source organism: Erigeron breviscapus (assembly GCA_034093135.1). NCBI lineage: Eukaryota > Viridiplantae > Streptophyta > Magnoliopsida > Asterales > Asteraceae > Erigeron > Erigeron breviscapus. The sequence goes on from CM067175.1 coordinate 69,335,809, forward strand.
GATTCTGTTGATATCGGCTAACGATGTTTTGCGCGAACGCCACATCGGGTCTAGTGCATCTAACCGCATACATAATAGATCCCACAGCCGAAGCATAAGGAACTCTTTGCATACGCTCCACCTCATTAGGCGTAGTAGCACCCTGTTTGACAGATAAACTAAGTCCTTCTTGCATAGGTGTAAACCCACGCTTAGAATTCTCCATCTTGAATCGTTTCAAGACCTTATCAATATAAGCACTTTGACTTAGTCCAATTAATCGCTTTGATCTATCTCGGTAGATCTTGATTCCAAGAATATAAGCAATCGCTCAGATTTGTCTTAGTTTAATTATATTCCCATATAATTAATCGACAATGGACAATTTAGAATATTTAATAAAATATTCAAGGATTAAACATGCAAATATAGGATACAATTAATATTAAATGAAATCAAACATATCAAGTACTTTATTTCATTATGAAAAATATAAATTGTTTAACATCCCTTATCCAAATACCGAAACAACATATTTACATGAAATAACTAGCTAATTTAAGTCCTATGCCCTCGGCATGCCTTTCAAGCTTGGGCCTAGACAAAGCTTTTGTGAAAGGATCAGCTAAGTTAAAATCTGTGTGAACTTTGAGTAATTTGATCTCCCCTAGTTCGATTTGCTCACGAACATAGTGATATCGTCTAGCATAATGTCTGGCACCTTTCTGAACTCCGGGTTTGTTGGCAATGATTAATGCACCAGTATTATCACAGTACATATCAGTGGGTAAGTCACTTGAGAGGATCACGTCAAGCCCGCTAATGAACTTCCTTATCCAGACTGCTTCCATTGCGGCTTCTGAGGTGGCAATGTACTCAGACTCTGTTGCAGACATGGCAACTGTAGTTTGCTTCTTGCTTTTCCAATCCATAGCACCTCCGTTAAGAACGAAGACGAATCCTGACTGAGACTTCGTGTCATCTCTATCAGTTTGAAATCCAGCATCACAGTATCCGGTCACTTTGAGCTCTAAGTCTGGATTTCCTCCATATACCAAAAACATATCTTTAGTAGCCCGTAGGTACTTCAGAATGTTCTTAACAGCAGTCCAGTGGCTTTCACCTGGATTCTGTTGATATCGGCTAACGATGTTTTGCGCGAACGCCACATCGGGTCTAGTGCATCTAACCGCATACATAATAGATCCCACAGCCGAAGCATAAGGAACTCTTTGCATACGCTCCACCTCATTAGGCGTAGTAGCACCCTGTTTGACAGATAAACTAAGTCCTTCTTGCATAGGTGTAAACCCACGCTTAGAATTCTCCATCTTGAATCGTTTCAAGACCTTATCAATATAAGCACTTTGACTTAGTCCAATTAATCGCTTTGATCTATCTCGGTAGATCTTGATTCCAAGAATAAATGCCGCTTCTCCTAAATCTTTCATGGCAAAACACTTTTCAAGATGGGATTTAACATTTTGCAACATTGGAACGTGTTTTCCTATGATCAATATGTCATCGACATACAAGACAAGGAAGGTAACATTACTCCCACTAGCTTTGCGATATACACATGGCTCATCGGGATTTTGAACGAAACCAAACTTTTTGATTTCTTCATCAAACCGCTTGTTCCAACTTCTTGATGCTTGCTTTAGTCCATAAATGGACCTTTGAAGCTTGCATACTTTGTTGGGATGTTTTGGATCAATAAAACCTTCAGGTTGATCCATATAGACTTCTTCATTCAAGTAACCATTTAAGAAGGCAGTCTTAACATCCATTTGCCATATCTCAAAGTCATAGTACGCAGCTATGGCTAAGAGAATCCTAATAGCTCTAATGTCCGCAACTGGAGAAAAGGTCTCATCATAGTCAACACCGAAATGTTGAGTATAACCTTTCGCCACGAGACGAGCTTTATAGGTGTGTATATTTCCATCCATGTCCAGTCTTCTTCTTGAAGATCCACTTACACCCAACAGTTTGAGCATTTTGTGGAAGATCAACCAAGCTCCAGACTTGATTGTCTTTCATGGATTTCATTTCCACCTTCGTAGCTTCAAGCCATTTTTCAGATTCCGGATCTGATAATGCAGCTTTGAAATTCGGAGGCTCATCGAGATCTCCTAAAACGTTTTCTTCTACCATCAGACATAATCTGTCAGTAGGACGTCTTGTCCTTTCGGACCTACGAAGTGGAATCGCTTCATCATCATCGACTTGAGGTTCATCACTTTGAACATTTTCCCCCCCACAAAATGACCCCGTAACTTCGAGAGAAGGGGTGCTCTCCTATCTTTTGATTAGGAAAGCGGCACATATCGCTGAAATTTAGATATGTGAGCCCGGAAACACATTTTCAAATACGCCTGTCAGCGCAGCTCTTTTTGGAACGGTACGAGCAGACCACTTAAGCAGATACCTAGACTTCCATTTTGAACCACCAAGCAAGGTAGTTGTGTAGGCGGAATATAGTATCCTTCATCGGAATCAGAACAAACTGAAGGAACGAGACAGCACCAGATCAGCTTTAAAGAGCAAGCAAGAACCACTGAAAGAGGCCGGTACCTTTCGTATAAGAGCCAGCAAAGCTACTCATGCACCTGGAGCAAGCCACCCGGCGATTGAGGGGTAATCATATGCTTCTGTGAAAAAATTATCCTCTCATCGATGTTCTACCTTGATGATTGCTAGGAGCTTCAGAAGGTGACACATCTTCCTCTTGAGTCTCATCAAGTTCTACAACCCTCCCACTGTTCTCTGGAACTAATTTCTTTTCAAAGAATTCAGCATATCGAGCAACGCGAACAGTGTTTTTGACGGGATCATAGAAGTCGTAACCCATCGTTTCCTTAGGGTATCCGACAAAGATGCACTTAGTAGTTCTGGGTTCAAGTTTGTCAGGCGTATCGCGCTTCACAAGTGCCTGACATCCCCAGACTCTTAAGTAAGACAGATTAGGAACATTTCCATGCCATAATTCATATGGTGTCTTGTCAACCTTCTTGGTTGGAACCATATTGAGAATGCGTACAGCAGTCTCAAGAGCATAATCCCAAAACGAAAATGGGAGAGTCGTAAGGGTCATCATAGATCTCACCATGTCTAGCAAGGTTCGATTTCTCCTTTCAGACACTCCATTATGTTGAGGAGTGTATGGAGGAGTAAGCTGTTGGACAATTCCACATGCTTTCAGATAATCCTTAAACTCTTGGCTTAAGTATTCACCACCTCGATCCGAACGAAGAATCTTGATGGTTTTGCCGAGTTGATTTTCTACTTCATTTTTAAACTCTTTGAATGTTTCAAACACTTCATGTTTATGTTTAAGCAAGTAAACATAACCATAACGACTGAAATCATCCGTAAAAGTTATGAAGTAGCTAGCTCCTTTTCTTAACACATGTCTAAATGGGCCGCAAACATCGGTATGAATGAGTCCAAGAAGATCTTTAGCCCTCTCTGGTTTATTCAGAAAAGGTTTTCTTGTCATTTTGCCGGAAACACATGACTCGCATTTATCAAATGATTCATCATTTAATTGTAAAATCCCTTCACGTTGAAGTCTTTCAATGCGATTTTTGCCAATGTGTCCAAGACGACAGTGCCACAGATAAGTAGAGTCCAAGTTAGTCTTGGCTCTTTTGCTAACATTATACATTGAATTATTTGAATCACAACCACGCATATCAATTTCATAAATACCATCACAAGCAATAGCATCAAAATAATGAACATTATTTTTAGAAACTGAAATACCATCATTATTAAAAACATTAATAAATCCGTTGTCTTTCAACAAGAAACTGAAATACCATCATTATTAAAAACATTAATAAATCTGTTGTCTTTCAACAAAGAAACTGAAACTACACCTCTAGTAATAGATGGTGCATAATGACAGTTGTCTAAAACAATAATTAAACCGGAAATTCTCCAATAGCTTCAACAGGTGCTGGTAGACCATTGCCCACGAACAGCTGCAAAGCTCCGGGCTTCAGCTTCCTCCTTTTCCTAAGTGCCTGTAATTCATTACAGATATGAGTTCCACAACCAGTGTCATAAACCCATGATTTACGCTTAGTAAAGGAAAATAATTCAATAGTGAAGATACCTGAAGTACTAGCAACGCTAGCTTGCTTCTTCTTCACATTCAACTCGGCAAGATACTTGGGACAGTTCCTCTTCCAGTGCCCGACTTCATTACAATGATGACAGGTCTGGTCTTTAGCCGGATGCTCTTTCTTAGCCGGAGGGGTTTTCTTTGGTTTGGAAGCATAAGCAGCTTGCTTACCCTTGCCTTTACCATCAAACTTGCCTTTAGCTTGGTGCGATTTCTTAGCTTTCTGGATCCGACCCCCTTTTATCATAAGGACATTTGGGTCATTGGCCTTTTTTGGAATCGTCTTCTCATATTCAATGAGCATAGCATGAAGTTCATTGACGCTTTTTTTCATAGAGTGCATGGTATAGTTTTGCACAAAACCCTCATATTCCTTCGTAAGGGATTTGAGAATCATGCCAACTTTTACCTCTTTATGATAAGCGTACTCCATCGAATCCAATTTGTCAAAAATGCTCTTCATCTTGAGCACATGACTGCTAACCGATTTTCCAGATTCAAGTTTCATGTCAAGGAGTTCCACGACTAAGTCGAACAGTTCCACTCCAGCTTGTTTTTCATACAAGGATTTAAGTTCTGTGATCATATCATATGGAGTGTAATTCTCGAATTGTTTCTGAAGCTCGGGAGACATGCTCGCAAGCATCAAACAACAAACTTCATTGAATCTAGTGTACTGAATCCTATATTCAGCTTTTTCAGCTGCTGTGGATTCTGCACTTGGTTCGGTTGGCCATTGCCTTTCAATGACATCCATGCGTTCTTCAACTCTTAGAACAATTCTCAGTTGGCGATACCAGTCATTGAAATTTGATCCATTAAGCTTTTCTTTTTCAAACATTTGCCGAAAAGCATTGGTGTTTGTGGAAGGATTCATTGCCATCTACAAACAGATTAAGTTCAAAAATCAGTATTTTCGATAATAAATCCTTAAGAAATCAATTACCCAATGTTTATAAAATAAACAATTAATTTCATTAAGGCTAGGATCCAATTGACATACAATCATTTCAACAGTTGATCTGCTAGAAATGATTGTACTCAAAAGGTAAGTGACGAGCAGTAATTGCATTTCATGTGCAATTCCTAGTAAGAATGGGACCTACAAATGACACTTGATTCATCAAGCGATTTGTAGTCATGTTTTGTCCCATCTTTTGCCACGAGTCAAGGTCTCACCGCTTAACTCGCTTTAAGTCGTCCAACCAAGAACGCGCAAATTTGTCCACCACTGTGTACCAGTGAGTGGGATTTGCCATGCAACTGCCATTTCACCACTGTGTACCAGTGAGTAAAACAACAGCCACAAGTGTCCTTTACGAGTTGGGTGGCAATGACTTAAGTTTATTGGGTCAATCAATTTGATGTTTGATCAAAAAGTTATGTTTGAAGATTCATGCATATCTTCTAAACATAATATGTTTATTAAACTCATTTTTATTGCCTTTAAATACAAAAGAGCTCGGTAGCTCCATTTGAACACACAAAGAAGCGCAAGGGCAAAGGTTTGCGATGAACGCAATTAAAAACCCGCCCTTTTAGGAGGCTAGCGCACTCCGACTTATACCTCTCTTAGAGTTTGTTCAAATGGGTGAGCCGGTGTATCTTTTGATTTTAGGGCACCAATTTTATAAACAAAATCTTATTTCGATATAATTTAGTCAAGTTTATTTTTTCCAAAAACAATTTTGCACACAATTTTCATAAAAAAAAAGGCAAAATATAAACTTACTAAATTTACAACTTAACAATTAAGGTAATCAACCTAATTTTGGTTACTATGGTATAAGATTGGCTCCTCTTTCATATGGAAAGAGACCACATACATCAAGTTGCCTTGATTGCGTAAGCAAAATATCTATAACAAATTTATCTACCATAAATAGAAGATGCTGATCTGGAAAATCCAGCAGCTTCACGACCAAATCTGGCCCTGAAAAAGGCCGAACTGGGCTTAGCACAAAACATAAAAGTTGTAGCCCTATGAGTCAATCATCTACTGTAAAGATTTCAGCTTCCAACTCCTTACGGTTAATTAGTTATGATTTTTTTAGTGAACTGGTGTCAAACAGGAACTTTCACAAAACATAATCACATTGTCACCACTGTGTACCAGTGAGTGGGATTTGCCATGCAACTGCCATTTCACCACTGTGTACCAGTGAGTGGGATTTGCCACAACTGCCATTTCACCACTGTGTACCAGTGAGTGGGATTTGCCATGCAACTGCCATTTCACCACTGTGTACCAGTGAGTGGGATTTGCCACAACTGCCAAATTTCACCACTGTGTACCAGTGAGTGGGATTTGCCATGCAACTGCCATTTCACCACTGTGTACCAGTGAGTGGGATTTGCCATGCAACTGCCATTTCACCACTGTGTACCAGTGAGTGGGATTTGCCATGCAACTGCCATTTCACCACTGTGTACCAGTGAGTAAAACAACAGCCACAAGTGTCCTTTACGAGTTGGGTGGCAATGACTTAAGTTTATTGGGTCAATCAATTTGATGTTTGATCAAAAAGTTATGTTTGAAGATTCATGCATATCTTCTAAACATAATATGTTTATTAAACTCATTTTTATTGCCTTTAAATACAAAAGAGCTCGGTAGCTCCATTTGAACACACAAAGAAGCGCAAGGGCAAAGGTTTGCGATGAACGCAATTAAAAACCCGCCCTTTTAGGAGGCTAGCGCACTCCGACTTATACCTCTCTTAGAGTTTGTTCAAATGGGTGAGCCGGTGTATCTTTTGATTTTAGGGCACCAATTTTATAAACAAAATCTTATTTCGATATAATTTAGTCAAGTTTATTTTTTCCAAAAACAATTTTGCACACAATTTTCATAAAAAAAAGGCAAAATATAAACTTACTAAATTTACAACTTAACAATTAAGGTAATCAACCTAATTTTGGTTACTATGGTATAAGATTGGCTCCTCTTTCATATGGAAAGAGACCACATACATCAAGTTGCCTTGATTGCGTAAGTCAAAATATCTATAACAAATTTATCTACCATAAATAGAAGATGCTGATCTGGAAAATCCAGCAGCTTCACGACCAAATCTGGCCCTGAAAAAGGCCGAACTGGGCTTAGCACAAAACATAAAAGTTGTAGCCCTATGAGTCAATCATCTACTGTAAAGATTTCAGCTTCTAACTCCTTACGGTTAATTAGTTATGATTTTTTTAGTGAACTGGTGTCAAACAGGAACTTTCACAAAACATAATAGTTGTAGCCCTATGAGTCAATCATCTACTGTAAAGATTTCAGCTTCCAACTCCTTACGGTTAATTAGTTATGATTTTTTTAGTGAACTGGTGTCAAACAGGAACTTTCACAAAACATAATCACATTGTCACACAATTAGTTATTCAATTATCTAGCATAATTAACCCTAATGATAAAGATTTCATATCAATATATCTAAGTAATAATCATGAATAATTTGCATGAAAAATTCATGATTTTTACTTCTATTTAACAATTAAATAATTAAAAGGTACATCATAAACGCATGCAATTATCATATAATAATGCTTAAAGATCAAAACTTGGAATTAGGGTAAAAAAAAAAAAAATTTTATTTTATTTCAGATCTGATTTCGAAAATAAAAAAAATTATATATATTTTCTTTCATTATTTTATTACAATTAAACAAATTAATTAATAAAATAATCAAAAGAATTACATAAAATTCTAAAAAATATAAAACCCTAACCCCCTTCAAATTTTGATCTTTTTGGTAATTAATCATCACATAGTAGGCTCTGATACCACTGTTGGGTTATATAACAAATTATCAAATTAAATCACAAAGCACGCAGCGGAAGATTTAAACTATGCAACTAATTAATTAACCAAGGAAGAAAACATGTACCTTTAATTGTAGATGATAAAGTAAGAAACTTTATAATAAGGTTTAAAATAAAACCTCTCTACGATCGCACACACGACACGTCAAACAATACCCGAAGATTGCTAGATCTTGAATCACCAAAAGCCTAAAAGCTTTCCAATTTTCTATACACTTGCTCGAATAAAACAAAAGAGAACTCTTTTGTTCTTCTGTTATGTTGAATCCCAAAGCAAACAAAGGAAACAAGATTTATTTAATATAAATCTTATTTGCTTCGTATAAAACCCAAAAGTGTTTTTGTTTGTTTTCGAATTCGTCCGATCGAGAGAAAAGGAACCGAAAAAGAGATTAGAGTTATCTTTAGTTAGGGTTAATTATTAGGATATATATAGGGTATAAATATATCCCTAATAACTTAACCTTCAAGCTAACTTGGACTAGGGTATAATTAATAATTACATTAATTATTAATTAATATTTAATAATTAATAATTCATATTTATTAACTAAATAATAATTCTAATTAACATATCTAGTTAATAATGTCCAATTATCATTTCTCTCAACTTGGTGATTATAAATATGTAGATACAATATATACATATTACCGGATATCTAAGTGTCAACGCGTGTGACCCCGTAGGCTTAAATACTTTCCGGACATGCGTTTATTTAACGTGATCATATTCCAACAGTTACTTTGTGTGACAATTAACATTTTAATCACATGCATGTTAACAAATCAGCTTAGCATTTTCCTTTTGGGGTTTTGCTAAATTGACAAACCAGAATAACGCCCAATCTTGTTTCTTGATTGAATAGCTCTAAGGTATATCAAATAGTTGTACATTAACATAAAATTCAGAGGTGAACTTTTAATATAATTTTATATGCACATTAAGTACAGTCCTAAGGGTTGTATTTAATATTTTCCTTTGCTTATTAACTGATGGAATTTGAATACTGTAAATAAATTGAAAGGTAGATCATTAATCAAGGCCAATGTATAGAAAACCTAGTTGTCAATATCAAGAACTTTTTTTCTATTTTGAATTTTAAAAGTTTATGTTTCTTAATGTACCAAGTGGAGTAGGGCATTTAGAACATGACCCATTGGAAAAACATTGGCATAGTGAATGAATAAATATGTAATGTACGTTGATTGTATGATAGAAAAATATCTGAACAGAAACACGATTATTACATGAAGATGTACAACTTCAACTTGTTTTTCTCCTTTCCCCTTTTGTTATTACGAGTATTATTTGAAATAAGTGATTAAGTATACACTTTGTTTTCCTTATTTTGTCAAATTGAAATAGATCTTTAGAGCCCTCTTTCCCATCACTAAAGTCTAAAACATAAGATGTTGACAGAGAATTAGGATCTTAATTAGGGATCTCCCAACAACATGCTAATTTTGGCATTTTCATAAAGACATCATTGGCATGGGCCAGATTATTTTCGGGCGTGTTCCGAGATTGGTTTTCTCACCAAAACGAGAGAAAAGGGAGGGGAGGTGGGGTAAAATGGGTCAAAGTGTTTTTTGTTTGTTTATGTGTTTTTAAAATAGATGGTATAAATAAGAATGGAATGAGAATAGAAGTATTGTTTGGAGACGAAGTCCAGAGACTAGCTAGAATCAAACACATATAAATATGAAAAAATTAATACATGTGAAGAAAAAGGAAAGAAAAACAAAAAATGAAAACTCGTTCCATGAATACAAGACAATTAATTAATCTATATATAGAATAATGATTGGCATTTTGAAAGTTAACGGTTACATTTGCATTTTGATAAAAATCGTTGAAGCTAAAACCGATTTTTCCTATAGATCGATATCATAGTGGCTTTTACAAAGAAATGCTTAGATTCATACGATAATCAATATATAGTCAGGAATATATTCTGAGATATATATACGCTGGCCGGCACATTAATCGGATCACAATTATCACAATACTTACGTTTTATTTTATTCAAATCCTAGCAAACTTATACAATAATTAAAGATGATATATATATAACATAACATAGAATTACATAAATCACTAAACGATACAGACAAAAAAAAATGCACATTACTTGATCCTTGCCCTTCCCTGCACTTTTATACTCATACTACTATTTTGTCCCTTCCATCCCCTTCATAGTTACGGCCTACATATACAAAGCATGCATACGTACGTACATGTATATTTATAAAGTGTTAATTATAGGAAATGAAATAATATTGTAAGTAGTATGTATAGTAGGTGGTGGTGATATCAGGATTCACGACCGACCATTAAGGTTTAGGATCAACGGTTGCGGATGGACCAATCGAGTGACCAACACCAGGACTATGTCCTGGCGTTGTAGGGCGAAAGTCTCCCTCAATAGTTACTAAAGAATCCGAATCATGTCCATGGTAATTGTCTATAGAAACCGTTGTGACTTTAGTGGTTGCATGGTTGGTTGTTAACGTCTTCATGCTCTCCAAACGCAATGCCCTTCCTTCACTTGGGGTGATTATGAATGTTGCTACTAGTAGTAGTTGCAAAGCAAGTGCAATATACTTCATCTTAATTTAGTGTCTTAATTAGCACTAGCTACTTACACCAACAATAAGTATATCGATCTGGGCTTAAAAATATATAATGGAGCACAAAAAGGAAGAGTGAGGGATGGATGGTGTATATTACTTGCAAGTAAGAGATACATAATTAGACCATGTATATATAGGCAAAGAATTGAAATCTCGCTGGTTATCAATTCATATACGGAAACACAAGTTCACTCTTAGTGCATTTTGTTTGTCAACTTTACTAGCAATTCAACAGCTCTCCAATGCATTCCCATACATAACTCATACATCATCAATCCATCATATACATATATGCACTAATATTCATACGATCCTGCTCTCGCGAGAGTATTTGGATGCTTAATTAATTTCTATAATGGAGGCGTTAATTTCTGTGGTTTTTTCTTAACTATAGAACTAACATATGTGCATCTTAGAACTTTTATGGTCTATGAAATTCAAGTGACAATGTTGGCAATTTTAGCTAAAATAGAGATATATGTCTTTTGATTGCTTTGACAATATAAATGAGATTCTTGATCAGTTGTGTAAGTAGTCTAGTTTAAAGGATACAGGATACTAGAGGGTGTCCGTGCAATGCGGCGACGGCGACGGCGACGGGTGGTGGTGGTGGTGGCGGCGGTAGAGATGGTGGTAGCGGTATGGCTAGTAATGTAAAAGTAATTAATGTAAAACGGAGTGATGTATTTATTTTAAGGATTGGGTGATGTTGTATATGACTTCATTAAGAGTTTTATATATAGATATAATAGGTGGAGATAATTAAATTAGCGAACAAGGAAGAGGGGCCTTTGTATCGCTGAAACCCCTTCAGCGGTGTCAGGTGCTCTGACTTATCTGTATCGCTGAAACACCTGGAACACGCTATCTGACTAATCACTGAATCTGAAGTCTATCGATCCAAGGTATCCTGGACTACACTATCAAACTCGGGAATCAACTCCATCACTTTCTAGTTTATTACCGTCTTCCTCATTTATGAAGAAGACAAGCCAATGCCCCAACTTCACTCACCAGTACAAAATTCTGCCTACCCTGTTTTCCAGCTTCCCATCAATCAGAAAACCCACCTGGTAATGCTAACACGTAAATGTCAACTTCAAGGTTAGCATTAATAACGTCATCATAGCCTTGAACGCCCACTTCATCATCTACGCTTTCCCCATTGGTACCCTGACAGTAAACAAACGTCTATTCATAAACACATTTTCTTCTACATAACCAACTCCCACTTTGCGAATATGTTATTTATCGTGTCTCTCGGATAAAACGACCGGGGTTCACCATACCCGGTCAGTCACAAACATGCCATTAGAGAGTTTCAAACTAAATGTCTGAATGCTTTAGTATTGATCCGAATTTTGCACGCCGAGCTTACCACTTATATGCTTGTCGATCACCATATGTAACTCATACAATTTGGAGAAACCGAGACACCATCACATATATCAATGTCTCTAAAGTCCCACTAGTCGCCTAACTCCAATTAACTTCGACTACCTCTTTGTTCAACAAATGTAAACCCCCAACAATCTCAAACTCTCTAGGAACTTCAATTTATATTTTTAGGGGGATGTGTTTGAAAGATCTTTCGGCGCCCAACCGACTAAACGGCAGTCCAGCCGGGCCATGAGCACGGTGGGGATCTAACCTGAAAGATAACTCTCGGTTTCAACTTGACTCCTGCTTTCCGACATGTCGGCCTATGCTCGTGTAGCACACCCTTAGAAGACCTGTACTACTGCTCCAGTTGCATGCCTTCAAATACACATATGTGCATAATGCAGCAGTGGCGGCGGCGGGAACTAGTGGTGGTGATAATTGATATAAAGGTGATTAATCTAAAGGGGATAATGGAGATATAAGAGATAAGAGTGATAATGTAAATTAGTTCATTAAAAATAAAATGATTATTTCGCATGTTTATTTTTTCTAACTTTTTAATATGGGGTTAGAATTTTTTTATCAAATATAAGATAACGTATGCTAGACTTCTCGTTGTCGAATTACGACACGAAATTTTTAAGCGAAATTTACCTTAAAAAAATAGTATAGATATAAACGCCTATAATTGTTAATTACATACTAAAGGGGTGGGTGTTTTAATTTGCTGGCCAAGTCTCAACAATCAACATAGTTGTGTCGAGCCGTTTCGTGTAGTTATTTTGGGAACGGAGTTATGGTATAGTAGTAGAATTTGTTTGGTAATTAACGTAATATGTGTTTTAGATTTAAGTATTAAACCCACAATAGGCCGACATATTATAAATCCACTAAAGACCGTGACTTTGCTAACACGTAACTTCTTTCTATTTATTAAAAAGAGCTAATTTCGTTGGGTGTTCTCATGATTGTCGATATAATCAGTTTACACGTTGTGCTTTTTTTGGTATCATTAATTAGGTGCCCCTATGGTAAACGTTAATTACGCCACTTGCCTTTTTGACTAACAAACGTTAGTCTCTCTCCGTTAAATCTCTTATGTGTTCACCACGTGAGGGTATTTTCGTATTTTGCTTTCCAACCAGCCCTTTTCTCGCTCCTCTTTCATATTATATAAACCATTTTCCATCACCAAAGCAGTCATATTACTTCTAAAGTTCATTATTTACACCATGATACAATTTTTTAAAATAACAGTCAAACTTGATATATTATGCGGGTATTAACTTTTGACCGGAGGTTCTTTTTGAAGCAGTCTCTCTATCTCTTGGTAGAGGCAAGATTGTCTACGTCTCACCTCCCCCATACCCCGCATATAGGGATTGAATCTTGTTGTTGTAGCTATATATTATGCAGGTATTATTCTAATATATAAGTAACCAAATATTCCCACTAGAAATTGTTTGTGCACTATAAAAAAAATTCATTTGTTCACACTTTGTTATAAAAAATGTGAAAAAATTTATGAATTTAATCACATATAAAAATGTGTAGAAAAAAGTTACATTTAAAAGTGTGAATAAATTTCAAAAGTTATAATTTTTTCACACTTATAAGTGTGTAAACAAAATGTTAACACTTAAAAGTGTGAACAATTGTCCAATATTCACACTTAAAAGTGTGAAAGTCAATTTGTAACACATGATTTCTTCACACCCTCTATGTGTGAAGAAAATAAGTGTTACAAATTAACTTTCACACTCTAAAGTGTAAACAATTGATATATTTTTACACACTTGAAAGTGTGAACTTTCTTTTCCACATGTATAAGTGTGTAAATATTATGATTTTTTAAATTTCTCCACACTTTGAAATGTAAATTATTTCTACACACTTTTAAATGTGAATAAATTAACAAAAAATTTCACACTTTTTAAAGGTATGGAAAAACAAGTGTGAGGAAATGACATATTTGTTGTAGTGGTGGAAACGTGCAAAGGATTAAAAGTTCAATTACAGCCGTCTAATATTTAGAGACAGTACACTGTTCGCCATGTTGGTGCCCAAAATCTTTAGAACGTTGATATTTATTCACTTTAATTTTCCGTTTTGTTATACGAAGTGCCGAAGTGGTACGTATGATATCAATCGATTGTTGACTAAACCTTGAACAAAATTTACTATTCCCAACACAGTGAACCATTATCAACAGCTCTTTCTAAGAGTTGTGACATTTGCATCAATGATGGTACGATCTATAATGAAGGTCCACTAGACCCATGGCCGTGCATTGATTTGTTGGTGCCCAAGAAAAGAACTCAATTGTGATAACACAAGTTGCAATCGGCAAGATCCCACGTTGTGGGATAGATATAGAATTCTACTTCACCCCATCTAGTTACTTCCTTTTCTCATTGTTACATACCGGACATCAATCACAATTTACTTGTATTCCTCTGACATTATCTTTTTTTGTTTTGGTGGGTACCTATCAAATACTGTATCAATTAAAGCTCTCCAAAAATGAAAATTAATTTTCATAGTAATCTAATTATTCCTATCTGAACTTCTATATCAAAACTCCATCCAAAATTAAATTTTAAGTATTTTCCCCATTGAAGCCGTAATGAAAACACCAGAATGATCTTGTTTTTGTGACAACTCGTAATTTATTAGCGACGGATTAGTCTTAATCTCGATCATTATTATAATTTCGTCTAATTTAGAGAATTATAGACGTGAAAATTATTAGATAATTGAACATTTGATATAGTTCAATTAGACGTATCCTGATGACGTAGACTATTAGCTATTTAGACGAATGCCGAGTCTTAAAATAACTTTAAATAAAGATTTAAATGTTATGTATTGAACACGGTAAATAGACTGTCTAGACTTAATATTTTTAAAGTTTAGTTTGACGAAGTTTTATTGGCTTGTCTTAACTAATATGAGACGAGGGAAAATACATTTACTTTAAGTGTTAACCTTTTAGTCAAACGGTATTAAATCGTAAGTATTTTACCAAATTAGAAGATACAAAAATATCCCAAATGGCCACATGGGCCGAAAATCTTGTTTTGAGGCTGGGAATTTAACACCCAAACCCCTCCCCTTCCTTTCTTTCTTTTGGACGACACACACCACACAAAACACACACAAGACCAAAATCAAAACTCTTCAATCTCTCTATTCTCTCTTCTAAATTAGCTTTGCAAAGGAAGGATTGAAAGATTTTCAATCTTATAATATTTGGATATTATCATCATCTAGCAAGAATCATCATCATCATCTTCATTTTTTTCTTCAAATTCTTCAATAACATAAATTTGTAAGTAAACCCTTTTCTACTAAATATTTGATTTGAATTGATTCAATGAAAGGGTTTGGTTTAGTTTTGTTAATTGGATTAGTATGCTAAGAAGGTGAAATAAGTTTTGAGTTTGTTGGATAAATGAATTTTATTAGATTTACTAGTGTCTTGTTATAAAAATGTTGTCAGATTTGATATACTGACTGTCTTGTTATAAAAATGTTGTCAGATTTGATATACTGACTGTCTTGTTATAAAAATGTTGTCAGATTTGATATACTGACTGTCTTGTTATAAAAATGTTGTCAGATTTGATATACTGACTGTCTTGTTATAAAAATGTTGTCAGATTTGATATACTGACTGTCTTGTTATAAAAATGTTGTCAGATTTGATATACTGACTGTCTTGTTATAAAAATGTTGTCAGATTTGATATACTGACTGTCTTGTTATAAAAATGTTGTCAGATTTGATATACTGACTGTCTTGTTATAAAAATGTTGTCAGATTTGATATACTGACTGTCTTGTTATAAAAATGTTGTCAGATTTGATATACTGACTGTCTTGTTATAAAAATGTTGTCAGATTTGATATACTGACTGTCTTGTTATAAAAATGTTGTCAGATTTGATATACTGACTGTCTTGTTATAAAAATGTTGTCAGATTTGATATACTGACTGTCTTGTTATAAAAATGTTGTCAGATTTGATATACTGACTGTCTTGTTATAAAAATGTTGTCAGATTTGATATACTGACTGTCTTGTTATAAAAATGTTGTCAGATTTGATATACTGACTGTCTTGTTATAAAAATGTTGTCAGATTTGATATACTGACTGTCTTGTTATAAAAATGTTGTCAGATTTGATATACTGACTGTCTTGTTATAAAAATGTTGTCAGATTTGATATACTGACTGTCTTGTTATAAAAATGTTGTCAGATTTGATATACTGACTGTCTTGTTATAAAAATGTTGTCAGATTTGATATACTGACTGTCTTGTTATAAAAATGTTGTCAGATTTGATATACTGACTGTCTTGTTATAAAAATGTTGTCAGATTTGATATACTGACTGTCTTGTTATAAAAATGTTGTCAGATTTGATATACTGACTGTCTTGTTATAAAAATGTTGTCAGATTTGATATACTGACTGTCTTGTTATAAAAATGTTGTCAGATTTGATATACTGACTGTCTTGTTATAAAAATGTTGTCAGATTTGATATACTGACTGTCTTGTTATAAAAATGTTGTCAGATTTGATATACTGACTGTCTTGTTATAAAAATGTTGTCAGATTTGATATACTGACTGTCTTGTTATAAAAATGTTGTCAGATTTGATATACTGACTGTCTTGTTATAAAAATGTTGTCAGATTTGATATACTGACTGTCTTGTTATAAAAATGTTGTCAGATTTGATATACTGACTGTCTTGTTATAAAAATGTTGTCAGATTTGATATACTGACTGTCTTGTTATAAAAATGTTGTCAGATTTGATATACTGACTGTCTTGTTATAAAAATGTTGTCAGATTTGATATACTGACTGTCTTGTTATAAAAATGTTGTCAGATTTGATATACTGACTGTCTTGTTATAAAAATGTTGTCAGATTTGATATACTGACTGTCTTGTTATAAAAATGTTGTCAGATTTGATATACTGACTGTCTTGTTATAAAAATGTTGTCAGATTTGATATACTGACTGTCTTGTTATAAAAATGTTGTCAGATTTGATATACTGACTGTCTTGTTATAAAAATGTTGTCAGATTTGATATACTGACTGTCTTGTTATAAAAATGTTGTCAGATTTGATATACTGACTGTCTTGTTATAAAAATGTTGTCAGATTTGATATACTGACTGTCTTGTTATAAAAATGTTGTCAGATTTGATATACTGACTGTCTTGTTATAAAAATGTTGTCAGATTTGATATACTGACTGTCTTGTTATAAAAATGTTGTCAGATTTGATATACTGACTGTCTTGTTATAAAAATGTTGTCAGATTTGATATACTGACTGTCTTGTTATAAAAATGTTGTCAGATTTGATATACTGACTGTCTTGTTATAAAAATGTTGTCAGATTTGATATACTGACTGTCTTGTTATAAAAATGTTGTCAGATTTGATATACTGACTGTCTTGTTATAAAAATGTTGTCAGATTTGATATACTGACTGTCTTGTTATAAAAATGTTGTCAGATTTGATATACTGACTGTCTTGTTATAAAAATGTTGTCAGATTTGATATACTGACTGTCTTGTTATAAAAATGTTGTCAGATTTGATATACTGACTGTCTTGTTATAAAAATGTTGTCAGATTTGATATACTGACTGTCTTGTTATAAGATGTGTCCAGATTTAGATATACTGGCTGTCTTGTTATAAAGTAAAAGAGATGTGTCAGATTTGATATACTGACTGTCTTGTTATAAAAATGTTGTCAGATTTGATATACTGACTGTCTGGTCTTTTATAACTACACGTCATTGCTTTGAAATTAATGACTGTTAAACATTGGTCAAACACACTGTAAACTCACCAACTATTTCGATAGTTGATCATCTCAAATTTCATGCTTTTCAGGGAACCAACAGTAAGTATTGGAAGCGTATATGGCATTTTAGAGCCATCTTTTGAACTTTGGACGTACAATTAGCGTCAGACATCTGAGGACTATCATATTATTAGTTCTAATTGTACTAGACTGTCCAAATGTTATTATTGTATTTAGTGGGCCCATTTCCAATTGAGGATAGTTTGTATCCGTGTATTGGGATCCACATCTGAACGATTATACTTGTAATAAACTTGTATTTGGATTAATGGATGTAATCTCTATTTACCTTCTGATTAGTACGCAATTATTTGTTAACCCTGTATTTCCGCTACAACGGGGTGTGACAAAAATTGGTATCAGAGCCAAGGTTATAGTGAATACAGAGTTATTCCTCAGGAATAACTCAATCTATAGCCATGGTCGCTTCAAAAAGGAAATCTAAGTCATTAAGGTTTAGGATAGTTATCTCGAGAGTTATACTATTTGTCAATAATTAGACCTAACCCGATCAACTACGTCCCGATTATGTAAAATAGTATAAGGCTCGGAATAAATATCTTAAATTGTGTATATACGTGTTACTGATTTGATTGTGGATGTAGTTCCCACATGATTTGATTGTGGATGTAGTTCCCACTGATTTGATGTGGATGTAGTTCCCACATGATTTGTATTGTGGATGTAGTTCCCACATGATTTGATTGTGGATGTAGTTCCCACATGATTTGATTGTGGATGTAGTTCCCACATGATTTGATTGTGGATGTAGTTCCCACATGATTTGATTGTGGATGTAGTTCCCACATGATTTGATTGTGGATGTAGTTCCCACATGATTTGATTGTGGATGTAGTTCCCACATGATTTGATTGTGGATGTAGTTCCCACATGATTTGATTGTGGATGTAGTTCCCACTGATTTGATGTGGATGTAGTTCCCACATGATTTGTATTGTGGATGTAGTTCCCACATGATTTGATTGTGGATGTAGTTCCCACATGATTTGATTGTGGATGTAGTTCCCACATGATTTGATTGTGGATGTAGTTCCCACATGATTTGATTGTGGATGTAGTTCCCACATGATTTGTATTGTGGATGTAGTTCCCACATGATTTGATTGTGGATGTAGTTCCCACATGATTTGATTGTGGATGTAGTTCCCACATGATTTGATTGTGGATGTAGTTCCCACATGATTTGATTGTGGATGTAGTTCCCACATGATTTGTATTGTGGATGTAGTTCCCACATGATTTGATGTGGATGTAGTTCCCACATGATTTGATTGTGGATGTAGTTCCCACATGATTTGATTGTGGATGTAGTTCCCACATGATTTGATTGTGGATGTAGTTCCCACATGATTTGTATTGTGGATGTAGTTCCCACATGATTTGATGTGGATGTAGTTCCCACATGATTTGATTGTGGATGTAGTTCCCACATGATTTGATTGTGGATGTAGTTCCCACATGATTTGATTGTGGATGTAGTTCCCACATGATTTGATTGTGGATGTAGTTCCCACATGATTTGATTGTGGATGTAGTTCCCACATGATTTGATTGTGGATGTAGTTCCCACATGATTTGATTGTGGATGTAGTTCCCACATGATTTGATTGTGGATGTAGTTCCCACATGATTTGTATTGTGGATGTAGTTCCCACATGATTTGATTGTGGATGTAGTTCCCACATGATTTGATTGTGGATGTAGTTCCCACATGATTTGATTGTGGATGTAGTTCCCACTGATTTGATGTGGATGTAGTTCCCACATGATTTGTATTGTGGATGTAGTTCCCACATGATTTGATTGTGGATGTAGTTCCCACATGATTTGATTGTGGATGTAGTTCCCACATGATTTGATTGTGGATGTAGTTCCCACATGATTTGATTGTGGATGTAGTTCCCACATGATTTGTATTGTGGATGTAGTTCCCACATGATTTGATTGTGGATGTAGTTCCCACATGATTTGATTGTGGATGTAGTTCCCACATGATTTGATTGTGGATGTAGTTCCCACTGATTTGATGTGGATGTAGTTCCCACATGATTTGTATTGTGGATGTAGTTCCCACATGATTTGATTGTGGATGTAGTTCCCACATGATTTGATTGTGGATGTAGTTCCCACATGATTTGATTGTGGATGTAGTTCCCACATGATTTGATTGTGGATGTAGTTCCCACATGATTTGTATTGTGGATGTAGTTCCCACATGATTTGATTGTGGATGTAGTTCCCACATGATTTGATTGTGGATGTAGTTCCCACATGATTTGATTGTGGATGTAGTTCCCACATGATTTGATTGTGGATGTAGTTCCCACATGATTTGTATTGTGGATGTAGTTCCCACATGATTTGATTGTGGATGTAGTTCCCACATGATTTGATTGTGGATGTAGTTCCCACATGATTTGATTGTGGATGTAGTTCCCACTGATTTGATGTGGATGTAGTTCCCACATGATTTGTATTGTGGATGTAGTTCCCACATGATTTGATTGTGGATGTAGTTCCCACATGATTTGATTGTGGATGTAGTTCCCACATGATTTGATTGTGGATGTAGTTCCCACATGATTTGATTGTGGATGTAGTTCCCACATGATTTGTATTGTGGATGTAGTTCCCACATGATTTGATTGTGGATGTAGTTCCCACATGATTTGATTGTGGATGTAGTTCCCACATGATTTGATTGTGGATGTAGTTCCCACATGATTTGATTGTGGATGTAGTTCCCACATGATTTGTATTGTGGATGTAGTTCCCACATGATATCATTGTGGATGTAGTTCCCACATGATTTGATTGTGGATGTAGTTCCCACAAGATTTTGAAATGTACATGTCGGATTATGTAAAACATTTTAGATATAAATGAAATACGATCGTCTTTTGGCTTACATACTTGTTCAAAACTACGTCACTTGCTCATTTCAATTCTAGAAATATAGTGTTCTATATTTCTTGTCTTATTTAGTTCATGAGTTCAAGTAAGTCGATAAATTGTGACTTGCGTTTGGTATCCTCTTATATCTTGAAAAGCTACATTCTGTGTTGTTCTTATGAGAAAACCTCTAAATGACATTTTTGTTCATGTCATAGACTTATGGCTCCCAAGACGCGAAGCAAGGTCCAGAAGAGGGCTGCTCCAAAGAGAGCTACTCGATCAACTCCTTTAAATACTGAAACTGAACAGGAAGAACCTGTGATCCGTCAAGGACCAGAAGCTGCTGCTGTTAATGTGAACACTGGTCCTGGATCTACCCCAATTGTCGGCGGGGAAAATAATATGGCAGCATTTGTGACACAACAATTATTGGCCGCTATGCCTACTTTAGTCGCTCAGATCACGGCGAGCATGAACGCCAATAATAATCATCATGCTGACAATAGTAACAACGTTGAACCTACTACTGAGCAAGTTATTCCTCGAGTTCATCTTTGAGGGAGTGACTTTAAGACCTTCACGTATTGCAAGCCAAAGGAGTTCCATGGCACCGAAGGTCCTGTCGGTCTAATCAACTGGCTGGAAAGCATAGAGGCGGTGCTTCATATCAGCCGTTGTGCCGAAGAGCACAAGGTGGAATACGCCGCCACACAATTTCAAAAGCATGCTCTGTCATGGTGGAACGAGCAGATTAGGACTCGTGGCCGAGAACCGGCTAATAGCATACCTTGGTTGAACTTTAAAAGGATGTTGATGGAAAAGTACTGTCCTCGGGAGGAAGTACAGAAAATGGAAGGCGAATTTTGGAATCATAATATGGTTGGACTAGACAACGAGAAATACACAACTCGTTTTCATGAATTGGCAAGACTAGTCCCTCGTATGGTAGATACGGAGGAGAAATTGATCGAAAGATACTGTTATGGATTGTCACCTGATATCCGAAGGTTGGTAGCCGCTTTTAATCCCTTGACTCTTCAAGTGGCAGTTAGTGCAACCAATCGGATGGTGATAGATTTGAAAAGAACCGCTGGTTCTTCCATTGGAACCGAGGTGATCAAGAGAAGGAATGATCATGCCTCTGGTAGTGGCTTTGGAAATGGTGGGAATGGCAAGAGGTTTAAAGCTGCCAGAAACTTTGCAGTGGTCCCACAAGATATCAAGAGGTACCCTGGCGCAGACACAAGATGTAATAGGTGTGGCACTCGTCACATGGGAAATTGTCCTACTTGCCATCGTTGTAAGAGGACGGGACATCAGGCAAGGTTTTGTCGGGAGAAGATACCTAATCAATGCTACGAGTGTGGAAGCGAAACCCATTTGCGACCCGCGTGTCCAAGACTTAATCAAGCCCCGAACAACAATGCTATAGTTCCAATGAGGAACAATGCGGGGAACAATCAAACTGGGAATCAGGGGAAAAATCAAGGAGGTCAAGGTAGAGGCCGAGCGTTTGCTTTGGATGCTGCTGATGCACGACGTGATCCCAACGTTGTGATAGGTACATTCATACTCAATAATCATTATGTATTTGTGTTATTCGACTCTGGTGCTGATAAAAGCTTTATATCCTTAGAATTTAAGTCTCGATTTGGTATAGTAGCTATCCCCATGAAAGACACTTATATTGTCGAATATGCAAACGGTCAAAAGTATATTGCTAGAGATCATTTAGTCGATTGCAGTTTGGTATTGGCCGGTAAGACTTTTAAAATTGACCTAATTCCCATAGAACTAGGTAGTTTTGACGTGATCGTTGGTATGGACTGGTTATCTAGAGTTAGAGCTGATATAAGTTGTTATGAGAAGATTGTTAGAATACCCCTACCGAATGACGAAACCCTAATAGTGCAAGGAGACAAGTCAGGAAAGAAATTGATCTTAGTATCGGCGATAAAAGCAAATAAGTATTTACAAAAAGAACACCCTGCTTTCTTAGCATTAGTAGTAGAAAGAAAACCAAAGGGTAAAGAAATGCAAGATATTCCAGTAGTTAGAGATTTTCCGGAGGTGTTTCCCGAAGATTTGACGGGACTTCCACCTCATAGACCAGTGGAGTTTGGAATAGATTTGGTCCCTGGAAGCTGCACCCGTGGCCAAGGCACCCTATCGCCTTGCGCCGTCAGAAATGCAAGAATTGTCCGAACAACTTCAAGAGTTGTTAGCTAAAGGACTGATTCGTCTAAGTTCATCATCGTGGGGAGCTCCAATCCTATTTGTCAAGAAGAAAGACGGCTTTATGCGCATGTGTATTGACTATAGAGAATCGAAGAAGTTGACTATCAAGAATCGATACCCTTTACCTCGTGTTGACGACTTGTTTGACCAACTGGAAGGTGCGTCACACTTTTCCAAGATTGATCTCAGATCTGGGTATCATCAACTCAGAGTCAGAGAGACGGACATTAGGGATGAGCAAACGACCCGTAAACCCGCGACCCGCCTCAAACCCAACCGTACCCGAACCGACCCGCCTGAGTTCTTAACGGGCCGGGTTTCAGTTCAGCTTTTAATGGATTTTCGGTTATCGGGTCGGGTCGGTTCAAAACCGGTAAAACCCGACAAACCCGGCCAAAACCCAAAACCTGTACTTTTTCTTGGCTTCAAACGTGTTATTCCATATATGTGTGTATATATGTTCGTATATGTATATAATAGCTTATATATGTGTGCTGTAGAAGAGTATGAAAATGAGATGGACATACATTTGTAGGGGTTTTTTTGGAGAAGAAAAGTAAGAAAGCTAGTAAGTAAATGAATACAGATTCAATAAGTAAACTCAAAAAGACCAGTTGGGAATGTGAACAATATTTAAAGAATATTGACAGCTAGCTTGCACCTTGCATTGTATGGTCACAAAAAGACTTTGGGAACTCAAAAGTACAGTTATTTGTCCTTTTTCTATATAACATCTTTATTAAAAATGAATATATTACATGATTTATATTACAATTACAATTATATTTATTATAATATTATAATACCCAAATACTCTAACAGATCTTCCCATAGGAATATGATTCAATCTAAATCTATTCCACATTCCTTACACTCCAGCCATCACTCCAACCATCTCTCCATCAACAAAAAATGATATTATAAACAAACCATTTTTTTGAAACAAAAACGACCCATTAAATTATCGAAGCACAACGTGAAAAGATCGATGGTCAGTATTCCAAACTTTCTCACTTCTAAAACATCAACAAACACCAATTTTATATCTCTTTCATAACATAACTTCTATACAAAAAGCACATATTGAAGAGCATGAAGAAGATGATTGGAAAAAAAACCTAAAGGATGAAACACATACAAGCCTTTGACTGAAAATGTTGTTTTTCGGGTCAACCCTTGAAACCCGAGCCCGACCCGGTAAAACCCGGGAGGTCAACGGGCCGGGTCACGGTTCCATTTTTCATGCATTTCCGGGTCACGGGTCATGCCGGTTCGGTCCGGGTCGGGCCGGGTTTTGACCTGTGCACATCCCTAACGGACATTCCTAAAACAGCTTTCAGAACTCGTTATGGACATTATGAGTTTTTGGTTATGCCGTTTGGCTTAACCAATGCACCTGCTGTGTTTTTGGACTTAATGAATCGAGTATGTCGACCGTATCTCGACAAGTTTGTCATTGTATTCATTGATGACATACTGATTTACTCAAGAAATAAAGATGAACATGAAGGTCACCTGAGAACCATTCTACAATTACTCAAGGATCAAAAGTTGTACGCAAATCTCTCAAAATGTGAATTCTAAATTAGGGAAGTACACTTCTTGGGTCATGTAGTGAATATGGATGGAATCCACGTGGATCCATCTAAGATCGAAGCAATAAAGAAGTGGGAAGCCCCTAAGACTCCGACAGAAATCCGCCAATTTCTTGGATTGGCTGGATATTATAGGAGATTCATCGAGAACTTCTCAAAGGTTGCTCAACCTTTGACGTTGTTGACTCAAAATACGAAGGAATTTATTTGGCAGGATGCCCAAGAAAAGGCATTTCAGACGTTAAAAGACAAACTGTTTAATGCTCCTATTTTAGCATTACCAAATGGAATTGAAAATTTCGTGGTATACTGTGACGCTTCACATCAAGGCATGGGATGTGTACTTATGCAAGAAGGTAAGGTCATTGCTTACGCTTCTAGACAGCTCAAAATCCACGAAAAGAACTATACAACCCACGATCTCGAACTCGGAGCGGTTGTTTTTGCCTTAAAAATTTGGAGGCACTACTTGTATGGTACAAAGTGTACGGTATTCACAGATCACAAAAGTCTTCAGCATATCTTTGATCAGAAAATGCTAAATATGCGACAAAGACGATGGGTAGAATTACTCAGTGATTATGATTGTGAACTCAAATATCATCCCGGTAAAGCAAATGTTATTGCTGACGCGCTGAGTAGAAAGGATAGGATTTCACTATCTGTAATAACAAGAGCAAGTTCATATCTTGGCTCGTCATTAAGGGATAGAGTTTTGGATGATCAAAACGAGGCCCTACAACCAGGGCGTATCGAGAAAGAAGCATTGTGGAATGCTGAACGGTTATTTGAATTGGATGGTGATGGAATCCGACATGTTAAGGGCAGAGTGTGGATTCCCAAGTATAATGGACTTAGAGAACTCTTGATGAAAGAGAGTCATCGATCTAAGTATTCGATCCATCCTGGTGCTGACAAAATGTACCATGGACTAAAGGATTTTTATTGGTGGCCTGGTATGAAAAGAGATATCGCCACGTATGTTTCAAAATGTTTAAATTGTTCAATGGTTAAGGCGGAGCACCAAAAGCCTTCTGGGCTGCTCCAGCAACCCCAAATTTCTGACTCGAAATGGGAACAAATCACTATGGACTTCATTACGAAGTTACCTCGAACCCTAAAAGGATACGATACTATTTGGGTCATTGTTGATCGATTAACAAAGTCTGCACACTTCATTCCAATACGGGAGAATTGGAAAATAAAGAAATTGTCTCAAGTATATATTGAAAAGATTGTGTCTCTTCATGGCGTTCATGTGTCTATTATCTCTGATCGTGATGGTCGTTTCACTTCACAATCATGGAGATATTTTCAAGACGCTTTAGGCACTCAGTTGAATTTGAGTACGGCTTACCATCCACAAACGGACGGGCAAAGTGAGCGTACCATTCAGACGTTAGAAGACATGCTTCGGGCATGTGTTATTGATTTCAAAGGTAGTTGGGATACCTTTTTGCCGTTAGCTGAATTTTCGTATAATAACAGCTATCACACAAGCATTAAATGTGCGCCTTTTGAGGCTTTGTATGGACGAAAATGTAGATCGCCTGTTTGTTGGCTCGATGCTGGTGAGCGTCGTTTGTACAAATATGGACTGGTTCAGAAGACTACTGACCAGATTGTTGAAATTAGGGCACGGCTGAAGGCGGCTCAGGATCGCCAAAAGAGCTATGCAGATCGTAGAAGGAAACCACTTGAATTCCAAGTGGGAGATAAAGTCATGTTGAAAGTGTCACCTTGGAAAGGCACTGCACGTTGTGGCGTGCGAGGAAAACTTAGTCCTCGTTATATCGGACCATTTGAAATTGTTCAAATAATTGGTTCCGTGGCTTATAAGCTCGATTTACCCAAAGAGCTAGAACATGTTCATCCCACGTTTCATATATCAAATCTTAAGAAATGTCTGACTGATGAAACATTAGTTGTACCTGTCGAAGAATTGCAAGTGAATGACTCTCTTCAATTCGTTGAGGAACCTGTTGAAATTTTAGACCAACAACTCAAACAACTTAGACGTAGTCGTATCAAGTTGGTCAAGGTTCGTTGGAACTCAAAACACGGACCCGACTCGACTTGGGAACGTGAGGATTATATGAGGGATAATTATCCTCATCTTTTTACTGAGCAAGACTTGATTTCGGGACGAAATCCTTAAAAGTCGGGGATGCTGTGACAACTCGTAATTTATTAGCGACGGGTTAGTCTTAATCTCGATCATTATTATAATTTCGTCTAATTTAGAGAATTATAGACGTGGAAATTATTAGATAATTGAACATTTGATATAGTTCAATTAGACGTATCCTGATGACGTAGACTATTAGCTATTTAGACGAATGTCGAGTCTTAAAATAACTTTAAATAAAGATTTAAATGTTATGTATTGAACACAGTAAATAGACTAGGGATGAGCAAACGACCCGTAAACCCGCGACCCGCCTCAAACCCGACCGTACCCGACCCGAACCGACCCGCCCGAGTGCTTAACGGGCCGGGTTTCAATTAAGCTTTTAATGGATTTTTGGTTCTCGGGTCGGGTCAGTTCAAAACCGGCAAAACCCGACAAACCTGGCCAAAACCCAAAACCTGTACTTTTTCTTAGCTTCAAATGTGTTATTCCATATATATGTGTATATATGTTCGTATATGTATATAATAGCTTATATATGTGTGCTGTAGAAGAGTATGAAAATGAGATGGACATACATTTGTAGGGGTTTTTTTGGAGAAGAAAAGTAAGAAAGCTAGTAAGTAAATGAATACAGATTCAATAAGTAAACTCAAAAAGACCAGTTGGGAATGTGAACAATATTTAAAGAATATTGACAGCTAGCTTGCACCTTGCATTGTATGGTCACAAAAAGACTTTGGGAACTCAAAAGTACAGTTATTTGTCCTTTTTCTATATAACATCTTTATTAAAAATGAATATATTACATGATTTATATTACAATTACAATTATATTTATTATAATATTATAATACCCAAATACTCTAACAGATCTTCCCATAGGAATATGATTCAATCTAAATCTATTCCACATTCCTTACACTCCAGCCATCACTCCAACCATCTCTCCATCAACAAAAAATGATATTATAAACAAACCATTTTTTTGAAACAAAAACGACCCATTAAATTATCGAAGCACAACGTGAAAAGATCGATGGTCAGTATTCCAAACTTTCTCACTTCTAAAACATCAACAAACACCAATTTTATATCTCTTTCATAACATAACTTCTATACAAAAAGCACATATTGAAGAGCATGAAGAAGATGATTGGAAAAAAAACCTAAAGGATGAAACACATACAAGCCTTTGACTGAAAATGTTGTTTTTCGGGTCAACCCTTGAAACCCGAGCCCGACCCGGAAAAACCCGGGCCCGAACAGACCCTCCCGGGAGGTCAACGGGACGGGTCACGGTTCCATTTTTCATGCATTTCCGGGTCACGGGTCATGCCGGTTCGGTCCGGGTTGGGCCGAGTTTTAACCCGTGCACATCCCTAAAATAGACTGTCTAGACTTAATATTTTTAAAGTTTAGTTTGACGAAGTTTTATTGGCTTGTCTTAACTAAAATGAGACGAGGGAAAATACCTTTACTTTAAGTGTTAACCTTTTAGTCAAACGGTATTAAATCGTAAGCATTTTACCAAATTAGGGGATACAAAAATATCCCAAATGGCCACATGGGCCGAAAATCTTGTTTTGAGGCTGGGAATTTAACACCCAAACCCCTCCCCTTCCTTTCTTTCTTTTGGACGACACACACCACACAAAACACACACAAGACCAAAATCAAAACTCTTCAATCTCTCTATTCTCTCTTCTAAATTAGCTTTGCAAAGGAAGGATTGAAAGATTTTCAATCTTATAATATTTGGATATTATCATCATCTAGCAAGAATCATCATCATCATCTTCATCTTTTTCTTCAAATTCTTCAAGAACATAAATTTGTAAGTAAACCCTTTTCTACTAAATATTTGATTTGAATTGATTCAATGAAAGGGTTTGGTTTAGTTTTGTTAATTGGATTAGTATGCTAAGAAGGTGAAATAAGTTTTGAGTTTGTTGGATAAATGAATTTTATTAGATTTAGGTTTGGAAATCAAAGTGTTGGATTGTGAAAAGGTTGGCAAAATGAGTCGTTACCAGGTTTCTTTAACATGTTATTACTAGTTGAAATGAAAAGGATTGAATATAAAGTGTTTTGGTTTGGCGAAAATGGTCGAAAAACTGCTTCACGTCCAGGTACTGTCTTCGTGCCGCGACCCTCCAGGTCTCGCGCCGCGAATCAGTTGAAAATGGTCTTCGTGCCGCGAACGTGCCATCTCGCGCCGCGAAGCTTAGGTCTGTTTGATATTTTCAAAAGACGGTAATTTGTACGTTTGAACTTGGTGAATATCGAATGGTACTTTAGACTACCTTATAATGACTATGTCATTGATATTACCAACTGAAGTTAAATAAAATGAAAGTTTAAAACACATTCTCGGTTATGGCATTCTAGGGTCTATAGCTAAGTAGTTCTACATAGGATACTTGTCGTTGTGAGCTTTGATCCTCACCATTAGTAATCATATCCTAGGTTTTGGATAGAAGTGGAGAATTGACTGTTGATCTTCTCGAGCTACATTGCACCTTTTAGCACTTAGATCGCTAAGGTGAGTTTATGGCGCCCTTTTCCTTTTACTTTGGGCCTGAAAAGCATGTGTTATTGTATACACGATTTGTTAAATAAATGATTGTTTGTGTGTATGCCATGTGATTTGGCTGCTTAGATCATTTGACTTAAATTTGCCATGTTGGCGGCTGTCGAAAATGTGTATACGTGTCATTTATGAAATGTTGAATGAAATGACTTTGAATTGCCGTGTGATGGCTGATTAAATGGTTTCTTGTGTTTGACAAACTAAAATGTTTCCCCTATTGGTTATATTGTCGGATCTAGATATCTCGACTGTCTTGGTTATGGTCCGCACCCACTCGTAGACGGAAATCCTGTGCGAGGCATATTGGCTGATACTGTCGGATGTTGTATTCTGGTTGTCATATGCTGTCATCAGATCTAGATATACTGATTGACTTAATATAAGATGAGTTCAGATTTGATATACTGACTATCTTGTTATAAATTGTGATATAAGATGTGTCCAGATCTAGATATACTGGCTGTCTTGTTATAAAGTAAAAGAGATGTGTCAGATTTGATATACTGACTGTCTTGTTATAAAAATGTGTCAGATTTGATATACTGACTGTCTGGTCTTTTATAACTACACGTCATTGCTTTGAAATTAATAACGGTTAAACATTGGTCAAACACACTGTAAACTCACCGACTATTTCGATAGTTGATTCTCTCAAATTTCATGCTTTTCAGGGAACCAACAGTAAGTATTGGAAGCGTATATGGCATTTTAGAGCCATCTTTTGAACTTTGGACGTACAATTAGCGTCAGACATCTGAGGACTATCATATTATTAGTTCTAATTGTACTAGACTGTCTAAATGTTATTATTGTATTTAGTGGGCCCATTTCCAATTGAGGATAGTTTGTATCCGTGTATTGGGGTCCACATCTGAACGATTATACTTGTAATAAACTTGTATTTGGATTAATGGATGTAATCTCTATTTACCTTCTGATTAGTACACAATTATTTCTTAACCATGTATTTCCGCTACAACGGGGTGTGACAGTTTTCACCTCCATCATTTCCCAGCTCCCACACGAAAATATTACACAAAATTAAATCATGTGATGTCATCTCATCATTATCTACACTGCATATTTTCTTTCATATATACCCTAAAGTTTTATTGGTAAAAAAAACACCGATCGACTATGGCTATTTAAAGCTAAAACAACTTTGAACCACAATCCATTGGTTTAGCCCTCCACCACCATTTACATAGTATGGTAACCCATTGGTCTTCCCGGACGGCAAAGCTACATCAATAGTTTAGCGTAAAATGGGCTCCTTTGGGGGTACCAGCGGTGTAAGGCGCCTTGAACCCTGAGCATACTGCCCGATTGGATGTCACTGCTCAAGTCGATGGAACGACCTTCCCACCCACCATTCAAAAAAAAAGTGACAGAGAACGACCCTGCAATTTTCTCGACGTCCAATAGTTTTTTGTCGTGTGGCCTATATAGGGGCATTAAGGTTATTGGATGGTGAGAAACTAAAGGCTGCTTTTCTCAAAATCTATCAAAATCATACTCACCGTAAGACCCAACTACAAGCAAATGAAGCTAGTTCAACTGGCAGATGCATCCCTGGTTTTTACCACAGGTCTTGGGTTCGACTCTCATGAGTGACAAGTTTGTGAGTTTTTTCCCTGAATCACCTGTAACGGCTTATGGTCTACATCTCGTAGTCTAGAGTACGTGCAAGGCTTCACCATTATACGGTGAGGTGTTCTCTGATGTCGAATATCGACTAACTGTTAAAAAAAAAGGACCCAACTACAAACCAAATGTGCGTTATTATTGAATTTTTTTTATAAATTAAAATCATATATTATTTACACACGTGTTATTGCTTAAAAGCATGTTGATTTATTCAACGTTCCATCACCAATTTTATATCATCTTTATCTCCTTTTATAAAATCATAACAGGAATCACCAAAAATCATCAAAAAATATTTAATAAAAAGAATCAAAATTGTTAAAAATCATTAGATTAGAATTCATCGCTCTACATATGAATTAAAACGCAACCAATCATAGAGACTAACATATTTAGCAACAACCACCAACCATCATCGACTTCATATAAGAATGAGATATCCAGTGACTTCAATAATATAAAAATCATGTGTTCAAGTTTCACATGTAACTAAAAAAATTGATGTCGGGTCATGGAGTTTTCATTCACTTATAATATATTTCCTCTTGTGTAAAATAAGATAATCACATGGGTTACCGTCAATGATTCCAATTTATCGTTTAAAAAAACACCAACTATCACGGAGATGATATGTTACTCATCAATTATATGTTCTCGTATAAATATCATTTTTGCATCACATAAATACATACCTTTATCCAATTATTTAGTGTTAAATACCAAGATATCAAATGCAAGAAACAAACATATGTTTTTTTTTTTGAACAGAAGAAACAAACATATGTAATTAACTGTATTGGATACAATAAAGAAGTTAGAATTTCTTTTACGTAATTAGCACTCGGAATCTTTGGAAAAATGAGTGGTGGATGTTGTTGGCTCCTCAAGTTGTGGAACTGGAAAGCTTTTTATAGGCCATCGTGCACTTTTGCTGGCCATCTTAAATCGACACTATTGCTAGTTAGGTAATTCCTAGCTACTTGGAACTTTATTTCATTTTCACTTGAGACTACTGGTGTTAAACCCGATCATTAGTCAAAATGACAATTTGAGAAACAAGTTAAAAAAGAAATAAGAAACACAAATAATAAAAATAGAAAAAAGAATTGAAGGAACAGACGTACGTACTCGAACCTAGGCGGGTAATTTTATCATGTCAATAACTACCACCAAACCAATGAAAACATGCTTTAATAATACAACATATTATTAGGTGGGATTTTCGAGAGTACTGGATTTCATCTCAGGCATGCATGGTTCAAACTACGCATACAACTCAATTGAATGTCACTGTGGTATGTTGAATGCTAACTACTAACTCGCTATTAAAAAGAAAATGTTTAAGTTAGTATGTTAAATGTTGAAAATCTAAAACTAAAAGGTGGATGACTGGATGTATATATCAATTTTATGAGATATGAAATTAAAGGATTATTTGTGTAAATTTTAAAAACAAAAGTAGATTTCGCAAATAGCATTTGCAGTTGTAAAATTTGGCTTTTTAGCCCGTGTGCTTTTTTTCATAATCAACGCATACTTGGTTGTATACAAGTCTTCAACCCGTCCGATGGACGGATAGTCTCAAAATATATATATATATATTAAAGGTAAATATCAAAATAATAAATAACAAAACATGAAAAAAAAATTTAAAAAGAATGAAAATAACAATAACATAAAATTCAATATCAAAAAATAACAAACACGAACATAATAGGAAAAAGAAGCCATAATCAAACTATAATTGACAACAAACTAAATTAAAAGAAATGAAAGATAACAATAACATAAAATTCAATATCAAAAAATAACAAACACGAACAAAATATCAAAAATAAAATTAAAGTGATATAAAAAAATCGTATGTTTTTGTTGAGAACTTTACTGAACTTGATATGTTTATTAAAGATAGGAATGAGAGGAATAATATGAATGAGAATGATTAATAAAAATTTAGGTTGTATATATAATAATTTTTTAAAAAAAGGGTAATTGGATGGTAATTGTATATATAATAATTTATTGGGAGAGTTTTAAGGATATTATATATCTTTAAAATTTAAAAAGATTTGTTTTGATAGAAAAGATTTATGATAGAGTTTTAAATATAATTATCTATTTAATAAGCAAATAAAAAATAAAAAAAATCTAGAAAAAGGAGAGAGCTCTAGAGTAATTAGGGGAGAATTTTATACCTAAAAAGAGCTTTAAGGAGTGTAAAGTATACCCAATCTCCTCTTTTAGTTATATTATAGATAGATAGATATAGATAGATTGTATCACCGACTACCCTTGCCTTAAATGATCGTTAGTTGAGCACTGTCAAATTTCACATGTGAAATGCACAAGAAGGTTTATTTATCATTTTTCTTATAACATAAGTAGGTTGTGCATACCCTAAAATTTGACTAATATGTTGTACGAATACTTAAACTTTCAATAAAGGGAAAACGATACGAATACTTAAACTTTCAATAAAGAAAAAACGAGTTAAGGAAAGTTTAGAACTACATAACTAGGTAAAATTATGCTTATATGTTAGGGGTTGTTTGCGTTAGCTTATATTGAACTTATGCTTATTTGCATAAATCAAGGTTGTCTACGTCTCAACTTTTCCTATGCACCATCGAGGTATTGGGACTTAAGATTCGTGAAAAACGGAATTGAGTGTTTACTATTCTTATTTATAATTTCATCATTCTTGACTTATTAAAATAGGTTATCATATATTCATAACTCACAAGACAGTAAGCTACAAACTATTTTGGAACACCTTAGATGACAACGAGATGTCAATGTTATAGCCCAACTATGAAAATAAATGCTATTGACCTCTTGTTATATGATACTTTAAGAAGCCCATATATACCTAACACCCACAAACACAAAGTAAGGGCCCATTTCTTTTTTCTGAAAGGTAACTAAGGCCCATTTCTAATCTGAGCTTGATTATGATTTTGCTCTAATTATTATTATCTATAATTAAGGTCGTTAAAGCTTAAAGGTAAATATTTACATATACGGTAAATTATAATTTCTAAGAAATTGACCGAATAACTATAAAACATCTCCAATGAGAGTTTTCTTAAAAACTTTTTTAGAAAAGTAATGCTCTGAGCGTTTTTATAAGTAATTAGATTAGAACAAAAGTATTTATTCTAATAGGTTAAAGCTTTTTAAAAAACTTTATGTAATGATAAAAAGTTTTTATCAACATTTCCATTGGAGATGCTCTAAGCTTAGGTTATCTACATTGGTATTATTTTTGTGAAAAGTTAAAATGGTTCATGAATCAAACTTTCATGTGAAAATGTTCATTGACAGGGCATGAGAAAGGTCTGAAATTATGAACCTCTTCATCGTTTAATGCATAATTGATGTATATATGCTCAATACTTTTCTAAGTTGATTACATGTTTATTGCTTTAGGTAAATATTATTTTTTGACAGGTAATGAGAACATGACAATAATATTAGACTTTGGTAGATAATAAGTTTTAAGATTGGTAATACATCTTACTTGTTTTATAATCAATGACTTTTTTAGCTTGGGAGTAATGTGGGCAGCTTTTTCACTCCAATTTTGATACAATGTAAATTATTTATTTTAAAAGTACATTTATAACTTTACTTTCACAAAAAGTAATAAAAAGAAAGGCTAAATAGAATACAGTCATTGTCGCAAGTCTTTTCTTTTAAGTTTGGAAGTCATTGATGTTTAAGATGGAAAGAAATTATAGACCTGATATATGAATGGAGTTTTCACAAATCGCAAACGGAATTGAAGAATTACCAAAGGGGCCAATATCAGCGGTTTGCAATTATGCAGTTTGCGCAAACCGACGTATTTGTGGGTATTTTGTATTACACATTTTTTACATAGATAACCGAAACTCATATTGAATATGAGAAAACCGTTGGTTTGGGATTTGACCCATTCTGTGATTCTCGAATCTGGTTTACGATTTTGTGGGTATTTTGTAAAAGGGACAATTGCATATTGTTAGGACCAGTTTTGCTGAAAACTGGTCAGTCTTCAGTTGCATCTGGAGACTAAGAAGATTTGTCCATAAATATATTGAAGTCCAGTTGCAACTTACAGTTAACGCAACTGAAGACTTCCTCCAGTTGAGATCTGACCAGATGAAGAATCATTCCAGTTGAAGTCGAAGACAACAAGTGGAAGATAAAGAATGACAATGGCAGCGAATCCCAGTTGACATTCTATTCAGATATAAACTGGAGAACATCAGTGTAAAATACTTACAAAGCTTTACACTGATTACGAGGAAAAGACCTTTATGCTTTATGTGCTATTACACGGATAAAAGGATTTATTTATGTATAAAGTACAAAAGGTACATAAAGCAGGTTGAGTAAAGTTGCTTTATGTCATAACTTTACACAACATTTTAAGGAATTAAATGCTATTCCTTAAATGCTCTCAACCATATTTGTACGGCCAAAGTTGACATCCCAATGTCAACTTTGCCTATAAATAGAGGTCTTTGCACAACCAAGAAACTACTTTGCAAACTTGCAATATTCTTGGTGAACTTGTGCAATATTCTCTCAATCGCAAAAAGGAACATTTCACAACTTTAAGTGTTTCGATTGTTTAGAGAATTTCAAGTATAGATCAATTGTATTTCATAGGTTGTTAGGATATTTACATACTTTGTATTATCTTGGTTCCGCAACAACCTTGTAATTTATTTAAAGTTAATAAATAAATTACACTTGAAAAATACATATTGTCTCACCAATTTACTTTACAAGTACTTTCTATTATTGCATTGTCTTTACTTATTTTATATTGTTACCTAAATAAGTAACTTCCAGTCTGCCTGGTATATCACACACTGCAACTGGTCGTCTCCAGGTACAGTGTGTATATTGCAAAGTATCTCACCATTGACATAGAGGTGTCTTCAGTTAGTACCATCTATTGAGTTGGGACTTACAAGTGATATCAGAGCAGAAGGCTAATATACTTGCCTAGATCTGCTTAGATGTCTACTACTGAAGGTGAGAATGGTTCTGGTCCTAATGTTGAAAATATTAACTTTAATGTTCCACCTAGTACACCACATGTTCAAAATGCTAATACCAACCCTCCTCCTCCTCCTAATGCCCCTAACCATGTCCATGTTCACTACTCCAATACTCATGTTCCCAAATTTGATGGAAACAGTGAGACATTTGGAACATGGAAGGCCAGAATGCTCTTGCATTTTGGTGGGATAAAGAGGTATATGCTGAAAATCCTTAAGGATGGACCTTATATACTCATGTCTCTTGGGGTAAGTCCTCTTCTAGATCCTACTGGAAGAAGAGGTTCCAGAAAAAATCTCGAAGACCGTTGGTCCGATGAGGATCGTAGACTTGTAGATCTGGACACCAGACTCAAGAACATGATCCTTGGAGCTGTCCCTGAAGACTTAATTCCAACACTTGTGTTATTCCCCAGTGCCAAGGCAATGTGGGATGAA
The DNA here is from genome assembly GCA_034093135.1 of Erigeron breviscapus. Lineage (NCBI taxonomy): Eukaryota > Viridiplantae > Streptophyta > Magnoliopsida > Asterales > Asteraceae > Erigeron > Erigeron breviscapus. The sequence goes on from CM067175.1 coordinate 69,372,274, forward strand.
TTAGTCATTCAGTTTGAGGGAGGAGATGACACTATTGTCACTCGTAAAGTTGCCCTGAACAAGAAGTATGAATCCTTCTTCGCTCTACCCAATGAAAGTTTAACTGGTACTTATACCAGATTTACTAGCCTTATCAACCAGTTGAGAGGCTTGGGTGTTGAGAAGGATAAGGATATTCTTCTTGAGAAGTTTTGTGATATTCTTCCCTCCAAATGGGAAAACATGGTTCTTGTCTTAAGACAAGGTAAAACCTTGCACAGTCACACTCTTGCATCACTCTATGGAGCCTTCAGATTCACTAAAGATAATAATGCAGCAAGACTGGTGGCTGAGCAGGATGCTATGAACCATGCCCAGAGTCCCAAGGTTGCTAGCATAACTGAGCGACCTTGTGCTGCCTTAATGTCTGCAGAGAGTGTCCAGTCACACTCAATGAAGGAGATGTTAAACAGTTTTATGAACTCTGGCCTGACCACTGAAATCAGTGATGGTTGTGATGAAACTGACGATGATGATCTGGTAGCCATGATTGCTAAAACCTTTAATAGGTTTAAGCATAAATCTAAAAGATTTAATGGCCCAAACAATGCTTCTAGCTCCAGCTCTCTGGATAAAGCCAATCTTACCTCTATAAGTGTGGTAAGAAAGGTCACTTTATGAAGGAATGCATATCTAGTCAGATGAACAACCAAACTGGTCCCTCTGTCCCAAATTTCAATCGGCCTGATGATAGCTACAAAGCCAAATATAAGAAGCTTAAGGCCCAGATTGCCCTCTTGTCATTTGAAAGAGAAAATGAAAAGAACAAATGCATGATGGCAAATACTGAAGGAAAGTGGGAATACTCTGATGACTCATCAGCTGATGATGAAGAGGAAAGGGACATGTGTTTCATGGCCTTGGAAGATCAACAGCAACATGTGGCAAAAGAAGATGTCATCACTGTAAGATGGGTGGACATCATTTTGAAAAAGGTATGTGATTATGACAACCAGGTTGACCCAGAACTGAAACTGGACCATGCTGAATCACTAAATGGTGATTTAGTGTTTGTGGAAACTGTTAGAGCAGACAGTGAAAGATATCTGGAAACTATCTTAACTGAACTGAACAATGTTAAACCACAATTAAATGATTTACAAAGTGTCTAGTTGGCTCTCAAGGAGTCAGTTTTGAAAATTGAGGCTCTTGAGCTTGAAAATCAAAAATTAAAATCTGATCTTGAAAAAGAACAAATGATTATCAAGTCGTGGGTAAAAGCATCTGGAAAGAATTATGATGCATTTTCAAGAACTATTGATGCCCAGAAAAATGCATGGAAATCTGGAGATCTTGAGATGGCAGCTCTCATACCAGATCTTCATGCATTGCCTCCAGCTCTTAGGGTTGAAACTCCATATGATCAACCTAAGATTGTCAAAACTGAACCCATTGAGACCACCCCCGTTGAGGTTAAACCTGGAGCCAATCAGGCTAGAGCTCCAGTTAAAAAGGCTTCTGGTAACAAGCCTTTACCTCAAAAGTCTAAGGAGCCCAAGACTCAAAAGACCAAAACTCCAGCTGAACCTAGGTCCAAGGTTCAGCAGACTGATGAAAATAATATTTTGTCCAAACTGGAAAGTCAACCCCAACTTTTGTCTAGACAGGTTCAGAGTTGTACTGCCAGGATTAAAAATCTGGAAGGAGGTTCATCACCTCCAGTTGAAAAACAAAATATTAAAACCCCCTTAAAACCAAAACAAAAGGTTCCATCTGGAACAAAATCTGGAAAGAAAAAGGGGAGTAAATATCAAATACCAATCGTTTTTACTCCTGCACCTGGAGCTGGTGAAAAAGATCCAGATGCAGCCTCCAGTTCAACACCACAACAATCAACTGAGACTTCTGTAGTGAAGTCCAGTGAACCCATCAAGAAAAGATGGTTTCACAAAAATAACTGATTATTTTTGTGGGTGTGCAGGGCGATCGAAAGAAGCATACTTGGTATCTGGACAGCGCAGCTGGACGGACAATGACCAGATGTAAGCCCCTGCTGGAAGAGTTCACTGTCCAAGATGGACCGGCAGTGACGTTTGGTAATGATCAGAATGGAAAGACTGAAGGATATGGTGTAATCAATAATGGACAAGTCCAGTTCACCAGAGTTGCATTTATGAATGGTTTGAAATATAACCTGATCAGTGTCAGTCAACTTTGTGATGATGGATACAAGGTATTGTTCGATATTGCTCAAGGCACCATATTTAACAAGGATTGGAAAGTGGTGATGATTGCACCAAGGAAGGGAAATGTGTACATCATGGATATGGAACCAGCTCCAAAAGAGCAATGCTTCTATACCAAAGCTGATGAGGACACCAACTGGCTGTGGCATAAAAGATTATCCCATCTTAATTTCAAAAATATTAACAAGTTGTCTCGAAAACAACTGGTGGATGGGATACCTCAAATTTCTTTCAATAAAGAAAAGCCATGTCCAGGGTGTGAGATGGGCAAGCAGAAAAGGGCCAGTTTCAAAACAAGGCAAAACTTTAGCATCACTGAGCCTCTTCACATGCTTCATATGGATCTCTTTGGTCCAGTGAATGTTCAAACTAGAGCTGGAAATAAGTACACTCTAGTTGTGGTCGATGAATTCACCAGATATTGTTGGGTGGTATTCCTCAGATCCAAAAGTGATGCACCTGCTGAAATCACCTCTCTCATCAAAAGAATTGAACTCAAGTACACTCGAAAAGTCTGTCAGTTGCAAAGTGATAATGGTACTGAATTTCAAAATAAAGTACTTGAAACATTTTGCAATGACACTGGCATCTCTCAAAACTTCTCATCAGCACACTCTCCAGAGCAGAATGGAGTTGTGGAAAGAAAGAATCGCACACTGATAGAAGCGGCCAAAAGCATGCTATCTGAATCAGGTCTTCCCACCAGTTTCTGGGCTGAAGCAGTTGCAACTGCTTGTCACACCCAAAACCGGTCAGTCTACATCAAGAGACATAAGAAGACTGCCTATGAAGTACTCAGGAATCGAAAACCAAATATTGGATATTTTCATGTATTTGGTTGTCCAGTTTATATTTTAAATGATTCCAGTCAGCTTGGAAAGTTTGATGCAAAAGCTGATGAAAGTGTATTTTTAGGCTATTCAGATATTCAAAAGGCCTTTAGAGTTTATAAGTATAGACTCCAAAAGGTTCACGAGACAATTCATGTCACATTTGACGAATCAAATGATGCAATTAACAAGAGACCAAACCTTGATATTTCTCCAGTCGTTCCAATAAATTTTGGTGAAACTGACCAAGTTTATCAGTCAGTTGGTTCACCAGAAGATGTTTCCAGTTACACTCAACTGGAACCAGTTAAGAAGAAGAGCACCACCAGTGACACTTCATTTTATCCCTCCATCAGTTTCAACTTACCACAAAAACTGGTAATTGGATCTGATGTACGTGCCACTCCAATATCAGCACCAGTTCAAACTCCAACTTCTCCAGTTCTTCAAGAAATGCCTTTTAATGAAGAATTTCATGATGCAAATCGTGACCTCATTGACTCTGATGAGGATATAGAAGTAGTTTGGGTTGATCCTCCTCCAGAAGCTGCTGCAACTGAAGAAGATCGCCAGGTGACTTGCACTGATATTGTAATACACCAACCTAGTCAATACACTAAATGGACTCGAGCACATCCAATTGATCAGATTGTTGGAGATCCAAGTAGAGGGGTTCAGACTAGAAGAGCCACCAGTGAACAATGCTTTAACGTCACCTTCTTATCACTAATTGAACCGAAGAAGATTGACGAGGCTATGGCAGACCCAAGCTGGGTGGAAGCTATACAAGAAGAGCTCATCCAGTTTGAAAGGAATAATGTGTGGGAACTTGTTCCTTGTCCACCAGGGTTAAAGAAAGAACCCATTGATACAAGATGGGTCTACCGAAACAAGATGGATGAAAATCGCAATGTTGTCAAAAACAAAGCCAGATTAGTTGCCAAGGGTTATTGTCAAGCAGAGGGCGTTGATTTTGATGAAACTTTTGCTCCAGTTGCAAGACTTGAAGCCATAAGAATATTTCTGGCTTATGCAGCCCATCTGCAGTTCAAAGTCTTCCAGATGGATGTCAAAAGTGCGTTCCTTAATGGAACATTGGAAGAAGAAGTGTATATTAAACAGACTCCAGGCTTCATCGATGAGAAGCATGCTCACTGGGTATATAGACTGAACAAAGTTTTGTATGGTCTTAGACAAGCCCCAAGAGCCTGGTATGATACTTTAACTAAACATCTTCTCAAAAATGGCTTTCAAAGAGGTGTAATAGATAATACCTTATTTATCTTGAAAGAAAAAGGTAATATCTTACTGGTACAGATCTATGCTGATGATATTATATTTGGTTCAACTGATGATGCAATGTGTAAAAAGTTTTCTAAAATCATGTCATCTGAGTATGAAATGAGTTTAATGGGTGAATTAACGTTTTTCTTGGGTCTTCAGATTAAGCAAACTGAAAATGGAATTTTTATAAACCAAGAAAAATATGTCCGAGATTTGTTGAGAAAATACAAATATGATTCAATCCCATCGAAAAACACACTTATTGCAGCACCTTTAAATTTGGACTCTGACCCAACTGGCAAACCAGTGAACACCACTGAATATCGTGGTATGGTTGGTTCACTGATGTATTTAACTGCCAGTCGACCAGATATAATGTTTGCAACATGTCTATGTGCCAGATTTCAGGCTAACCCAAAAGAATCACATTTGCATGCTGTTAAGCGCATCTTCAGATACCTGAAAGGGTGTCCTAGCCTTGGTCTTTGGTATCCCAAAGGCTCAGGGTTAGATCTAATGGGTTATTCAGATTCAGATCATGCAGGTTGTAAGATTGATAGGAAATCCACCACTGGAGATTGTCATTTCCTTGGAGGAAAACTGGTAAGTTGGACCAGCAAGAAGCAGACGTCAGTCTCTATGTCCACTACTGAGGCAGAGTACATTTCTGCGACCAGTTGTTGTGCCCAGATTCTCTGGATCAAGAACCAGTTACTAGATTATGGTAAGAAGTATACAAGGACCCCAATCTTTGGTGACAACACCAGTGCAATTGCTATATCTCACAACCCAGTGATGCACTATAAGACAAAGCATATTGACATCAGGTATCATTTCATTCGTGATCATGTTATGAAAGGAGACATTGAAATACATTTCATCACCACTGACAGACAGCTCGCTGATGTGTTTACAAAACCTCTTGATGAGAAAACTTTTAAACATCTCATCAGCGAACTGGGAATGTTAAATCCTTAATACTGGAGATTTTTGTTATGAACGCGTCAGTGACACTGATGAAGTTCTCCAGTTGAGGAGGTCCAGATAATCTTTGCTCGCCAGGCTATCGAACGCCTTTGTGATACTATCCTGGCATTTATTGATTTCTAGATCATCATTCTAGGGGGAAAGACTCAAAATATTTTTCTAACCAAAATTCTTAAGTTTGAAAAATTGCAATTGGAGAACTCTCCAGTTGGAAACTGGCACTGGACTAATTCTCCAGTGTACAGGTGCAGTCTTGTCTAAAAACTGGTGGTCAACCAGATTTCATAACGTTGTAAAATACTTGGTCAATACTTGTGACACGTGATGGTACTCGAGTGTTTTTACCTACTCACTATCGTCATATGACGTGTTAAGGTCATTTTTGTAAAAGGTAACACTTTGTATTGAGAATATGAAAAGTTAGTGGGCGCGTGGGTATGTTAAGCCGTCGTAGCATTTAATGCTGACACGGAGAATTAAATTTTTGGTTCAAAATTCAAATTAACTTTTATAAAAATATCTACAAATTTGAGTTTTGATAATAAAATAATTCTTGGTATTTCATTGGGATCATAATTTTCCTTATAAATACCCCTTATTTACTCCGAAACACATTTACTTTCTTTTCACATTCTCTCATTTACTCCCAATCATCATCAAAATAGCTTCATTCCTCTCTCTGCTTCGTAAATCAAAAACCCTAATTCCCAAATTTTCAGTTTCATATTCAAATCTTTCTAAAATGGCACCTAAATCAAGAAGTAGGGATGTAAATCTGCTTACAGTCCCTTATAATCCATCAAATAATGTCAAATGAGCCAGTGGTGCCCCTTTAAATTCCACATCAATAACATTGAATCCGAATAATCCCATGGCTAGTTTGAGGGGGAATCAAGTTGCCGATACATTAATCGGGAGAATCCAAACATTTCTTCGTGATTCTCCCCTCGGCGAGTCTTTTTCCCTAAACCCACACAAGATGTACCATGATTACTTGTGTGAGTTTTGGTACACAGCAGAACTTTCCGAAGACTGTTCATCTATCTCCTTCACTCTTAAAGATGGATCAGTCGAGTGTACCTTAACAGCAGAAACATTGAGGGATGCTCTGCACCTCAACTACTGGAGACAAGGTGAGTCTCCAGTTGTGATATCCCAAAATATAAATTTTCGCCAGGTACTCCTTGATATGGGAAACAAGGAGTGTTTGGAAAATGGGGTATTAAAAACCAAAGGTGCTATGACAATGAAGGGCCTTTCACCATCCTGGAGGTACTTCTTCATTCACCTTGTGGAAAGCATGGGCGGGAGTTCTGGTGGACTGGACCAGATCAACTCCACACAAGCAGAGATGGCTTACTGCTTGTGGAATGGACTCAGAGTGGACTTTGCTGACATATTATTCAGAAGCCTGGTAATAAAACTGAAGGGCTCTAGGGGATTATGCATCCCCTTCTCCAGGTATTTGTCACTCTGTTTTCTACAACTTCTGGGTAGTGAAGAATATTATAATACTCAATCCCTGTACACTGTCCCAGAGTTGTTGAGGAATCTTGACTCCCTAACATCTATCGATGGGGAGGTTGAGATCCCTCAGAGAATGTTGCTGGCATTCTTTAAAACCGATGCACCAGTCCAAGGTGAGTCGGAAAGACAACTGGGCGGGCCTCAAAATAATGAGGGACCCACCAGTTCGTCTGCTGGAATCGTGACTATTGCCGAACCTGGGTACCAGTCTAACCCCTCCAGCACCAGCGTGTCAGTCCCTTTAACTATCTACCCTGGAGACCTCCCAACAGGTCCTCCAGGTGTTCCAAAGGCAACAAGATCACGTCGTCCTAGGAAACAGTCAGCACTTGCCACTGACAGTAGAAACCAAACCAGCCCTCCAGTTTCCTCCCAACAGGAACCTGGAGACAGTCAAATGGGACAACCGCAAACAGCCACTCTCGAAATTTCTGTAGGAGAGGGTGGTGAAGATGATACTGGGCTACCCCAACCCGGAATAGAGTTAGAGTCTGCACAAAGTGTCCATGGCCAAACTTCTAACACTTCTCTTGCACGAACTGACGACGTCTCTGGCCAGTCACAGCTGGAGACTGAGGTTCCAAACTCTGCGGCCGATGATGTTATGACTGTGGATGGAGCAGTTGTAACTGAGGCAACCCTAGTGACCTCTATCCCTGGTGAAGTTACCCTGGTAACTGAACCTTCAACATATGCAACCTTCAAGGAAACTGGAGAAGGTCATCTGGAGACTGACCAATCTGGTCAGCCCTCAGTTACATTCATGGATCTGAACATGAAGGCAAAGGAGATTCGGGCCAATGGGATTCTTAAGAGAATTAAAAATGTTAAGAAGGTTGTAAAAAGGGTAATGAATCCACCAAGACGGAACCCTCAACCAAGAAAACCATTGCCCAGAGATGCTGATCTAAGAACCTTCATTGAACCAACTGGCGAAATCTCAAATGATGACATCAAAGTTGCTGTGCAGGCTGCTGGAGCTGGGACTATTAAAATTACAAATGAATCTGAAGCCAGAAACTATTATTCCCAGATCATGGCAACCAGAAGGCACAGTGGTGCAATAAATGGTGTCTTTGTAACAATCAAGCCAGGCACCAAGTTCTTTCATGTTGAAGTCAGTTATACTAGAGGGCCACTAGTTAAAACTGATAATCCTGGTGTAATGCAATATGGGTTCTCTGAATGGGTTGAGATGGTGAACTTTTTAGAAGCCAAGGCACAAAAGAATAGGTTTGAGAAGGCATGGGTCAACTTCTTAAAGGGCAAGATTCAACATAAAGAGAATATGGAGCTGAAGTTGAATATGGATCCTGAAGACTCTCGTCCTATCTCTTCAGTGTCAAAGAGAAGGAGAACTGGCGAAGGGCCATCTATTTAAGTTCTCCTTCCAGTTTATCTACTTGTATTTTTATTTACATTCTGTAACTTGTGTAAATTTCATTTCCTTGTATAAATGAAGTTACCAGTTTGTAACCACAAGGTAGATAATAGATTAAATCTAACAAACTCAAAAGAAAAACCCAAGGCATTTATTAATCTATAAAAATGCCTTGGAAAATTTAGATAGATTTAATCGAACAAGTCTTTCCAGTTCATACTTGTATAGATACAAGAACTGAAAAAGACTTGGCAATATTTCAGGACAAATAGGGGGAATTTGTTAGGATCAGTTTTGCTGAAAACTGGCCAGTCTCCAGTTGCATCTGGAGACTAAGAAGATTTGTCCAGAAATATATTGAAGTCCAGTTGCAACGTACAGTTAACGCAACTGAAGACTTCCTCCAGTTGAGATCTGACCAGATGAAGAATCATTCCAGTTGAAGTCGAAGACAACAAGTGAAGATAAAGAATGACAATGGCAGCGAAGCCCAGTTGACATTCTACGCAGATATAAACTGGAGAACATCAGTGTAAAGTACTTACAAAGCTTTACACTGATTACGAGGAAAAGACCTTTATGCTTTATGTGCTATTACACGGATAAAAGGATTTATTTATGTATAAAGTACAAAAGGTACATAAAGCAGGTTGAGTAAAGTTGCTTTATGTCATAACTTTACACAACATTTTAAGGAATTAAATGCTATTCCTTAAATGCTCTCAACCATATTTGTACGGCCAAAGTTGACATCCCAATGTCAACTTTGCCTATAAATAGAGGTCTTTGCACAACCAAGAAACTACTTTGCAAACTTGCAATATTCTTGGTGAACTTGTGCAATATTCTCTCAATCGCAAAAAGGAACATTTCACAACTTTAAGTGTTTCGATTGTTTAGAGAATTTCAAGTATAGATCAATTGTATTTCATAGGTTGTTAGGATATTTACATACTTTGTATTATCTTGGTTCCGCAACAACCTTGTAATTTATTTAAAGTTAATAAATAAATTACACTTGAAAAATACATATTGTCTCACCAATTTACTTTACAAGTACTTTCTATTATTGCATTGTCTTTACTTATTTTACATTGTTACCTAAATAAGTAACTTCTAGTCTGCCTGGTATATCACACACTGCAACTGGTCGTCTCCAGGTACAGTGTGTATATTGCAAAGTATCTCACCATTGACATAGAGGTGTTTTCAGTTAATACCATCTATTGAGTTGAGACTTACACATATATACCCAAATTTACCATGTAAATTACAAATATCCCCAACCAAAAATTTAAATTACAAATATACCCAATATTTTCTTTTAAAAACACATATTTACCCATTTATACCCATTTCATTAAATAGATTATATTTCAAGACGATTATACCCTTTTACACCTAAACACTTCGGTTCACTCTTATCACCGGCCACTAAAATCAAAACTTACAAACTTCCTATTTATCAAATTCTGGTTCATTTAATTCCTTTCGGTCTCATCATCATCATAATTAACAACAATAAAAACAATCCAATTTAATTCTCTTTAATCTCATCATCATCATAATCGAATTTTATGAATAACTTTTTTCAAAACCCATCAATCTTTGTCATTGATCTTAAAGAACAATCATATCCTCCTAGGCATGCGGTTTTTCAATACCCGACACCCCCACCTGCTATTCCGCTGTTGTTCTTTGGAAGATCTGGGCGGCGAGAAAAGAAACAGTCGTCGGATCTGGTTGGTGAGAAAAGCTAGGTAGATCGGTGATTTAGGTAGATATAGATGAATGTATATATGAATCTGTATATTGGTGATGATATACGCAAACTTCTTTATTATTTGAAAAGTATACTTACATGATAAAGAGAGATGGTGATGGTTGTTGCCTTGTTCGTGATGTTATAGATATTATGTAGATAAAATAGTTAAATTAAAAAAAAAAGAACAGAGATAACTGCTATTGCAATATATATGTATCTATATGTTTGTGTTTGTATGTATATATGTTGGGACAATTGAAGGGTATAATTGTCTTATCAATAACAAAAAGTTAAGTTGGGTATATTTGTAATTTAAGTTTTGTATTGGGGATATTTGTAATTTAAATGGTGAATTTGGGTATATATGCAATTGTCCTTTGTAAAAATTTAAAAACTGAGTATTTTGGTAATTTATTATGATTTTGGTTATCTAGAATATATTTTAATATAAAATTGCGTATGTTAGTTATTGATCAAATGTTAAAACCTAAGAATCAATGTAGAATTCCTTACATATGAAACTTTTTAACATTTTTCTAAATAAGTAAATGATTTAGACCTCATGTTTTAATTGATTAAAATATTATGATGTGTGGAGTTTCATATTGAACATCTAAGTATGGAACAAAATTATAATCACCTTCCCTTTATATATAATATAGATAGATGGATTAAGATGGATATGAATTTTCTAAAGTTGTAATAACTTTATAGGTAGAGTTTAACAAGTTTTAACCCTTGAATTGAAATCAAAAGTCAAGATTCAAAAATCAAATTTGAATCTTGACTTTTGATTTTAATCCAATGGTTGAGATCCCCCAACTTTACCAATGAAATTATTACAACTTTAGATGATACTTATCCGATTAAGATCATCTAAAGTTGAGATAACTTCATAGGTGAAGTTAGATAATTCTCAACCTTTTGATTGAAATCAAAGGTTAAGATTCAAATATTAAATTTGAATCTTGACTTTTAATTTTTACTCAAAGTTGAGATCTCACCAACTTTACCTTTGAAGTTAATCCAATTTTAAAGGATTTTTATCGATAGATAGATATAGACTCGGGATATAAAAGTTTTTCAAAGATTAATCTTTTTTAACGATCTTAACTACTACTAAAAACATTTTTAACATTAAAATCAATTTAAACAAAGTTTTAACAAAAAAATGCTGTCGAGTTCACCGACCATGGCAAAAAAAACCAATCCAACCAAAACCCAATATAACAAAACATAAAAAACAAACCTTAAAAAGTGAAATGTCCAGCAAAAGTCATAATCAGACAGCCTGCCCATGATTAACATTTTCCTTTTTTTTCTCTTCATTCTAACATCAACCAGAACCAAGCAATCTTAATTATACCCATATTATACGTGTTCAAATTGTTATCATCATGTGTAAGTAATCACATTCCCAAATTACTTATTATCATTAATATTAATTAATTTATTTAATTTCTCACATCTTCAATCAAATTTTACCCAACCCCACTTTCTGCTTTCTAAACCCAAACTTATACATACATAATATATATAGTGCAAGGAAAAAGAATATGCTGTTTTGTATAGAAATATGTTCTTAGCAGACATTCTTTGATACTTCTCAATAATCTCCACCCCCCATATATATATATATTATCTATATATCTAACACACATGCATCACTTTCTTCATATATATTTCTTGACTCATCAAGGTACTCTTTTTTTTTATATCTATATTTATATCTATATCTATATCTATATCTATATATATGTATATCCATCTCGTTCTGTTCAGAATTAGTTTAGATATTTAGATGTTTTCTTTGCTCATAAAAGTATGATCTTGATCAGCAAGCATTTTTAGCTGTTTTATGTTTTTGGGTTTGATTATAATTGATGTAGCTATAAAAGGGTATGTTGAGAATATTCAGAAAGTGACATAATTTTTATCATTTTTGAGGTATATATATATATGTATATACACATGATGATATTGATGTGGATTCTGTATGTCATTTATTTTGTTTCAAGTTTTTATTGCTAGTTAAAGAATCTGAATCAAATAGTAATAAAGTGCATAGATAAGGATGGGGATACTTAGGTGGTTTATTCTTATGTCTGTTTTGATTTGATAGTTATTTATTAATTAAGTTTTTCGAAATTTGATTATTTTGGCCATTAGTAATTTGGGGCAACATATTACGTAGACAATTTTTTCGACTTGATTACTTTCGCAAGTCACTGCGAGGGTATTAGCATGTTACTTTTTAATCTGGTTATTGCGGTTTGAACAATTAGAGTCAAATAAATAGTCAAGTGCTTAAAGTTGGTGATAGTTATGTAGTTTTGCGATTAATAAATTTTAGTTATACTGCCAACCCCTTACCTACTTCTTTGAATCTGAGTATTGATCCTATATCATAATAGAATCATTTTGGTAACCAGTACAGCTGACACCCAAAACAGCTTTTTTCGACTTCAAGTTAGAATAAACAATTTCCGTATAGTTCTGAATTCCGTATGCTGGCAAATTTTCAGGATCCTGGAGCTGCTCGCCACAACAGATTAAAATCTCATCAAGTATATGAAATTATTGTAAATCAACGGCCGTTTATCAGACATAAAGTCAAATATGGGCTTGGATAGAGATCATGGTGGTCTACTAGATAATATTAACATGCAGAAAGTCAGAACAATTTTAACTCACACATACCCTTATCCCCATGAGCATTCCCGCCATGCGATCATTGCAGTTGTTATTGGTTGCCTGTTTTTTATATCATCAGACAACATGCATACACTCATCCAAAAGTTAGACAAAAACATTAAGTGGTGGTCAATGTACGCATGCTTACTCGGGTTTTTCTATTTCTTTTCATCGCCTTTTGTAGGGAAGACAATAAAGCCTAGCTATTCAAATTTCAGTCGATGGTTAGTTGCTTTATAATTTTCATCGAACTTTTTCATCAATTTTCCAGGCGTGTACTGATAGTTTGAGGGCTAATAATGTGTGTGTGTGTATGTGCAGGTATATAGGGTGGATATTAGTGGCGGCTGTATACCATCTTCCTAGTTTTCAGTCAATGGGAGTGGATATGAGAATGAATCTTTCGTTATTTTTGACAATATACATGTCTTCTATTTTGGTACTTCTTGTTTTCCACTTAGTTTTTCTGGCCCTTTGGTATGTGGGTCTTGTTTCTCGTGTGGCAGGCAGGAGACCCGCGATCTTGACAATTCTTCAAAATTGTGCAGTAAGTCTTGCTGATTACGTTTTTGGGTTCTGTTAGAGGTACCAAAATTTTGCAGGGTGGACAATCTGGGTAATGGGTCAAAACTGGTAATATTCCTGCAGTTGAATTGGGTCGGTGCAGGTAGACTTATCCAATACAGACTCTATGCAAAATAAAGTTTTAATAAATAGTTACATCAACATTATAGATTAATTCATTAGATTGAGATGGCAATCGTGTAATACTAAGAATTCAAAATAAAAAGGAGGGTTACATTAGTAATTTGTGATTCAAGTTTTTTTCTAAGCAGACGCGTGATGGTTAATTTTTTAAGGAAATGGGATTGTGTAAAAGAAACAAAACACTTGTCATTCAATCTTCTTTAGGGTGTCTAATATGATTGGTAAAATTGAGTTATATCAATACTAATCTACTTTATGATTAAAATGATTTACTAGGCTTTATAGATTAAATGTGCACTTTCTACTTTTAACCCCTTCAAATCATTTCACATGTTTCCTTGTAAGCTATAATTTGTATTGCCCTTTAGATTCAAAGCATAATTCAACTCAACTTATGTAATAGTAAATCAGCCGAAGTTTACACCTCTAGGCTCTCCATTTCTGTAATAAGTTGTGTGTATCATTTGATGGTTTCAGTTTTGATGGTGTGGTTATTTGTATAGGTCTTAAGCGTGGCTTGCTGTGTATTTTATAGCCACTGTGGCAATCAGGCTTTAAATGAAAAACGATTGGGAAGAAGAGATTCTGGTCTGTTTTCACTCTGGAAGAAAGGGGAACCAAGCATATGGCTATCGAAATTTCTTAAAATGTATGAGTTAAAAGATGAAATTTGCAAATCATGGTTTGCTCCAGTCGGGTCTGCCAGTGATTATCCATTCCTCTCTAAGTGGGTTATATATGGAGAAGTATGATTTAGTGCTTTTTCCACCTTATTCATATATCTTTATGGATCTGATTTTGTGTTAACTTACCCTTTCTCCTGCTTTCAGTTTTCTTGTACTGGTCCATGTGAGTCATCAGATGAAATTTCCCCAATGTATTCATTATGGGCAACCTTTATAGGTCTTTATATGGCTAATTATGTGGTGGAAAGATCAACGGGGTAAGTGTGTCGCTTTTTATTATAGCAAAAAGTTAGAAAACTTGGGGATGTCTAATTATTCAATTCGATCATCAGATGGGCTCTTACTCATCCTCTGTCATTTGAGAAAACTGAGAAGTTGAAGAACAAGCAGATGAAACCTAATTTCTTGGATATGGTACCTTGGTATTCGGGGTATATATTCCTCTCTTCTCTTTTATTTATGTTTTCTGTGTATGTATGTATATGTATTTGCTTCATATATATGTATCTTTATCAATAGTTACGTGTGTATATATGCATGTTGCAGGACGTCAGCTGATTTATTCAAGACTGTGTTTGACCTCCTTGTATCTGTGACTGTATTCGTTGGAAGATTTGATATGCGGATGATGCAGGTTCAATATCTTTCCATCTACTCCTTTAGTTTTTTTACTTCAGAAAAGTGTTAAAAATTTAATAGTCTGTTGATGACCTTGTATTGCTTCCTACATAGGCGGCAATGAGTAGAGTTCACGAAGGTGCAAGAGAAGATTTTTTATATGATCATCTTAGTGAAAAAGAACACCTGTGGTTTGATTTTATGGCCGACACTGGTGATGGTGGGAATTCCTCCTACTCTGTTGCTCGACTTCTTGCTCAACCTACACTTTATGCCTTCGATGACGATTCTACACAACCATTGCCTCGTGGAGACCTCCTCCTTATCGGAGGCGATCTTGCGTAAGCTCCATACCCACCCTTCCTTCGTAATGATATATGGTTCTCTGAAGAAATGTATGTTTTTTTTATATTGTTAGCTTTTATTTTCTATAATTGTTGTCGGGTTTCTTTCAGGTATCCTAATCCGTCAGCATCCACTTATGAAAAACGATTTTTCCGTCCTTTTGAGTATGCTCTTCAGCCACCTTCGTGGTATAAAGATGTTCATATTGCTGTAGACAAGCCCGAATTACCATCTGGTGTGTCTGATTTGAAACAATATGATGGGCCACAATGCTTCTTAATCCCAGGAAACCATGGTTGGTCTTGTTTGACAATATCTTGTACTTCTTTTCATTCAACCATTACTCGTATAAAATAGTGGCATCTTGAAGGTGTGTTTGGATGGGCTTCTGCCTGATGTATGAAGTAGATTATATGAAGAAAAATGACATTTTCATGATAATGTAGTGACTTGTGAAGTAACAATAAAAATCTCTCAAATTAAGTCAAGAGAAGTGGTGGTCTGCTGGATGAGTAATCCTATTTGATCGTTATATAATCATTTTCCTTGCAGCCAGTACGGAACTTGGTCTTTAAAGTAAAAAAAAATAAATTAAATGCAAATCTTGTTTCTCCGACATTTAATCCCGAGGTTGCTACTTTGTTATAAGATAATCGGTTCTAAAATGCAAATCCAGACACCACCTATGTTCTACTATCTGAATCTTCCTGTTTTCATTTTTTTAAAATTTTGTGGTTTTACAGATTGGTTTGATGGACTCCAAACTTTTATGAGGTACATTTGTCACAAGAGCTGGTTAGGTGGATGGTTAATGCCTCAAAAGAAAAGCTACTTTGCTTTGAAGCTTCCGAAGGGATGGTGGGTTTTTGGCCTTGATTTAGCTCTTCATTGTGACATTGATGTTTATCAGTTCAAGTTCTTTGCGGAATTAATAACGGAAAAGGTAAATCTATTTTTGTTTCAATAAGTTCCAGATTTGTGTTGGTGAGGGTTTGTATATCATTGTTATCTATTTTTCCAGGTCAAAGAAAACGATTCTGTGATCATCATGACACATGAACCAAATTGGATTCTGGATTGGTACTGGGATGATGTGACTGGAAAGAATGTTTCACATCTTGTAAAAGATCGTTTAAAAGGAAGGTGTAAACTTCGAATGGCTGGTGATTTACATCATTACATGCGTCATACTCGTGTTCCAACTGAAAATCCCGACTCGATACAACATTTACTCGTGAATGGTTGCGGTGGGGCCTTCTTACATCCTACACACACATTCCGTAATTTTGATAAAGCGTATGGTACAGCTTATGAAATGAAAGCTGCTTATCCTGAAGTTGAAGATTCAAGCAGGGTAAGTGCGTCTTTTGTTTCATAAAACAATGTGATTTAGTACTGAAATAATTACAGGCCTGATTAATTTAGAGCTAAATTGTGCGATGCAGATTGCTCTTGGTAATATCTTGAAGTTCCGGAAGAAAAACTGGCAGTTTGACTTCATTGGCGGGTTCATTTACTTCATATTGGCCTTTTCGATGTTCCCACAGGTATATATTTCGCTAATATTCCCCATAAATTTGTACTTGAAGATCGGGAATACTTCCTTATAGTTTTTTCACCTTTGTTCTTCAGTGCAATCTTGGCCATATCTTACAGAAAGATGATACATTTACGGGCCATGTTAGGAGCTTTTTTAGCACTGTGTGGGATGCTTTTATGTATATGCTTGGGCAATCGTATGTGTCATCTGCGGGTGCGATGTTACTGTTAGTGGCTGCAATATCATTTGTTCCTTCCAAAGTGTCACGAAAAAGAAAAGTAGTAATCGGAGTTCTGCATGTTTCAGCACACCTTTCAGCTGCTTTAATTCTCATGCTACTTATGGAATTAGGTGTTGAATTATGTGTTCAACATAACCTTTTGGCCACTTCGGGTTATCACACATTATATGAATGGTACAGATCGGTGGAAAGTGAGCACTTTCCTGACCCTACGGGTCTTCGGACCCGTATAGAGCAATGGACTTTTGGCTTTTATCCGGCATGTATCAAGTATCTCATGTCCGCTTTTGATGTTCCAGAGGTTCGGTTTATAAAATTTTGGTACCATTTTTGCTTTTCAGCTGTGTTAAATTTTAATTGTTGTGCAATAATCAGGTGATGGCTGTGACACGGAGCAATATATGCAAGAATGGGATGATTTCACTCTCACGAGGGGGTGCAGCCATATATTATGCATCTGTCTTTTTATATTTTTGGGTTTTCTCAACACCTGTAGTTTCCCTTGTATTTGGAAGCTACTTATATATTTGTATCAATTGGCTTCACTTGCACTTTGATGAAGCGTTTTCCTCACTACGTATTGCAAATTACAAATCGTTCACACGGTTCCACATCAAGGAGGATGGTGATCTGGAAATCTACACTATGGCAGTTGACAAGGTATATTTTTCTATACCCATAGCCGGGATTTCGACCTATTTACATGTGAATTTGTCTATTCGGGCCATGCTTTACCTCTAATGTGTAGAATAAGGGGTAATACTTGTTTAAATAAAAAATGGAATGTTGAATGATTGCAAGACACCTAAACTGTTATATGCATAATTTGTACGCATATTTTACTCTTCAATAGTTCAATGGTATTTAAGAAAAGGTGGTCCGTTATAAATGACCGCTTTTGACCTATTATCCTACTTGTTAGACTATCCTTTTTGCCACATCTAAACAGTAGATTCATTAAGTGACATCCATCTCTTTCATGACTGATAAACATTATAATATGCAGGTTCCAAAGGAATGGAAGCTAGATCCCGAATGGGAAAATGAGGTGAAACAGCCGCAGCAGGCAAGCCACCATAGAAAGTTTCCGAGCAAGTGGAGGGCAAACGCTTTTCATCAGGATCCTGTAAATACAGTTAGGATCGTTGATCATTTTGTCATTCAACCAACGGACAAATTGCAAGTAGCAGCAGTTAACGGGTCAGCGTCTCACTGACAATTTAGCTTAAAATAGTTTGAAAAATTATTTTGAGGTTGAGACTTAGGGATGGAAGACGTGTAGTTAGAGAACAAAAAAGTGTATACCTGTGTTACTCACGAGACAATGTAGGTTACTTATTTCAGATTAGTTAGTTTAATGTGAATATTTTGTATTCTAATCAAAGAGTAAATTACAAATTTTGTTGACATGAGTATGCTCAACATATGGATATAGTCTAAACAAAGGTTACAACTGATAAAACTTATCTGCTGTTCAAAAAAACAACTGATAGAATTTGAATCCATTATGGTATCAGTTTTTGCAATTTCAGTTCTCCTCAGTAGTTCAAGATTCTGTATAGTTTTCATATATGTTAGTTCGAGTGTTCCGTTGCCTTTGGCTTGTTTATGGGGAATCCATAAACCCACCACCCTTTGTGATAAATATACCACAAAGTACAGTTTTATGAACTATATGACTATATGATGCAAAGTTGTATTGTATTTATCAAAATCTGTGGTATTTTTATCAATTCCCTGTTGGATAGTTTTTACCCTATCATTTGTCTTCTCCTAACTCTTTTGTTCCCAAAGCACACAAAAAGGAACCCAACCCTTGAAGATAACCCAGATTTTCAGACCAGGTTTGTAGCTTTATCTGTACTGTAATGCCAAAGCATAATCTTTTGTAACTGAAAGGCAGCGGCATCCAACACTACTCTGTTCAGGAACGTGAACACCATACGAATAAGATTGAGATCTGAATAGGTTCTAAGTTATATCAATTCAACAAAACTCTGATATATATGAATTTGCATACATTAAAAGGAATTGCAGCATCTGTTCAGCTTGCTGTCACCCATCTATGCCTACCCAAGTGACATTTACGTTGGCTCTTTCAACATATTTTTGAAGGAGAGCACTGCATCAACATGATCTTTTATAACTCGACAATGATACACATGATTGAAACACAGATCACCAAACGAGTAAACTGCATTGTTCAGATTAATACGTTTTCTTTTTTTTTTCTTTGTTTTGTTTCAACTCTCGTGTGCTATGATATCAGTTGTATCAGTGATACTTCTCTAGCATTGATATATGAAGTTCAACTAAAAGGAGATCTTTCAGTACATTCATGAATGCTTGGTTGTTCATAATACTCGGTATTATGAACATAAATACTCCGTATCTGTTATATGTATTTATAAATGTGTTTCTATATCAGGTTTGCTACTAATGAATGATGATTTTTAAAAAATTTATATGAACATCGGTTGAAGAGTAGTTTTTTGTGGTGTTCTTCATGCCTTTGAGCATAGCCATACGCAATAAATAAGTTTGTAAGTTGTTTCAAATTAATGTTCTGAAAACAGACCTCTAGAAGAAATATGGCAGGAAGCTCTCTTTTTTACAGGCTCCCCAAAATGCCGATCCTCTCTAAACCAAATATTACATCCCAAGAAGACGATATAAGCTACTGCCACCTACAAACTATCTTTAAGTTGGGCATATTCTATTGTTTTGTTGATGCTAGTCCTCAATGTGCAGCAACACCAGCCAGTTCCCTCGCCAAAGAAAAATATCCAAGACTCCAGCCATCCGATTGGAAAGCAAAAGATATTAGAAGCTAAATGAATGAAGGTTTTGGTTTACCGCATGATGATGAGACGAATTATCGTCCCCATGTACATGAAACACTTGCTTGTTTCTTTTAAGCATTTGTTTTTCTCATCTCGTGTCCAATGCTGCAATGAATGATTGTAGAAGTTTACATCAAAAATTTAATATAAGAAACATGCATAATACAATAATCATTTCATTATATATATGATTTAACAAGATGAGAGGCTATTTTTTCAAATCTTACTAGTTGTGACTGAATGATAGCATGCTGCATATTAAATGTACATGGTTTTAATGTTTTATATGTTGAATTTCAAAAAACTGTATATGTTTAACCAGCCACACCAAACCAGCTTAATTGGTTTTGGTAGATTTGGTTTGACAATCTAGACGGTTTGGTTTGAAAACAAAATATTAAACCGAGTATATTGGTTTGGTCGAGATTTTAAGTGACACAACAGAACAAGCTTTAGGTAATGACCTGTCCAAGAGCATTGAGCTTGTCTCGCATGCCCTTCAATAACTCTTCAGGGTCCCCTGGCCACTGGCAAATCGCGAGCTCTCTTCCTTCTAGTAATTTTTCAGATACCTAAGTTCAGTATCAAAAGGCAAGTTAACAAGACTTGGTTGCTTGATATTATTACATTAATAAACTACCACACAAAAATAACAAACCTTTCTAGCAATCACTTGGCCACCTGCCATGTGGGAGAAGTATATATTGTAGAGATGACAGAAAAACAAAGGAGGACTTTCGGCTGCAAGATCCTCCAAATACTTCACATACTTTTTACTAGTAAACAGAGGTTCCGGGATAGTTAACTGTTCGCTAAGCAACTCTATATCCTTTGTAAAACTTTCAGATCTTTCCAATCCGGTATTTCTGAAGTATGCAACTGTAGAAAGGGTAAAACAGAGAATTTCTTAGACACAATGTCTATATTTGAGGTAGCAAAGTAAACTTACAGATTCATAGTTTTACCAAACTTCATGAAAAATGCCAGCAGTCATAATATACGATAACCCTATGGCTGTGATGCCCATACCCCGCCTTTGAAGGGATTGGGTATAGTTGTTGCCTATGGCCATGATATAAAAACAAGACTAAATAAGGACTCAAGTTGTTTGGATCCTATAGACTGATGATAATTGGGGTTAGACTCATGATTTAAGAACATATATCCTTGTTTAGTACTTAATTAGTATTTTTATCAATTTCAGCTGTTGTGATTTTGTTTAGCTAAAATAGATACAAGATTCACTACTGAAAAAGGAACTGTACATCAGAAGAACACAACATGAAACTAAAGAGTGGAAACTCTAAACAAGGCGTAGAATACAAAAAGGCAACTCAAAACCCAAAGGTCAGGAATTAAGAGACTGCCGAGTGACTTCATTGAACATCTTACCAAGAGTCAGAAACTAAAAGTTCAAAAGCTACAAATTCAGATCAAAGTAAAAGCATCACTAAAAGTTCAAGCAGAGAACACAATAGATAAACAAAGAAGCAAACTTCACGATTGTCCTGCAACTTTAACTTTATTTCCATTTTTATGACTTAATAACCTCTCAAGACCCAACATTTTATTTCATCCTTAGATTGATTGGCTATGTTATTTTTCAGGGTCCATCTATACAATAGGATCAAACCAAACAATAACCTAACTCATTATAATCTGAAAAGATAAGCTCATGGTTCTAAGATACTCACTAATATGTATTAATCCAACTTATCAAGGTTTTTACTTTATTAACTAGCAAAGATCTTACAAGAATACAATATGGTTTTACAATTTTAATAAATATAAAAGCAGGATCAATATCACAACCACCTTATCTTGTCTGTTTTACACTGTGGAAAACTTCCCCAATCAATGAATATCCCACTCCACTTGGTTTGAATGGTCTTAGTGAGAACAATGGATTCCTCCAACTGAGATTGGATAATCATAATAGACCCATGTGATGGTGAACACCGAGAAAAGGAACTTTCTGGAGAAGCCATGATTGACAATCAATCACATATTTTTAGAGCTATAAGTGGGTTAAGTTAAAGTCAACCCATTCCACAATGTGGCCCAATATGATTGCAAATACAAATACCAAGATGATCGCCTTCAAATACTTGGGGGTTTGTTTTAAGAGACTCCATTTTAGTATGTGTGGACAGTGCAGTCGCAAGCAAATTCGGAAATGAAAGAAGTCTACCGAAAGCCTTGGTAGCTTTTTCGTACACGTTCACTTGCATCACATACACAAGTGCTCTCTGAACCGTGCAATAAGGTCACCCATAACACGGCTCTCCCATTTGAGTTATCTTAGCCCCCAGCCATGCTATTCAATAATATTATAAAAATGGCAGCGTAAGGTAACAACTAGTATTGAAAGCTGGTCGCCTTTGGAAGCGTTCGCTGGTAACCAAAGCATATCGTTCCTCCTATCGTAAGCAAGTCTTGAAGGTCGACCGATAACGAGAGGAGATTTTAATAGAGAGTTGCAAAGAAAATGATGAACTAAAGTAGAAGGCCTTGTCGGAAATCGCCAGTTGGCTTGGTCCGACCAAGAAAGGCATGGGACTCTTTGGGCATTGGCATTACCTTAGTAAGCTAGCTTTCTAAGCTAAGCAAGCCCGGTTTGTCTTGATTTCCGATTGATGAAAAAGAAATAGAATTGGAAGGGCTACTGAGTTCATGGTTATCCAATGATATAACACCTGTAGTGGCAACTAAGCAACCAAAGACTAATTCTTGAAAAGTATCTAATTAACTAAAACAGAGGCCTAACCAATGGATTCCACCAACTACAATTGGATAATAGATTTGGGTAATAGATTGATAGTGAACATGGAGGATAGGAACTTGCTATAGAAGGCATGATTGAGAGTCTCAATTAAGCCTTGAGCACATGTAGAACTACAAGCGGGTCAATTTAAAGTCGTCCCCCTTACCCTTTGACCCCACAATGTGGCCCAAACTTGCTATCGAGTACAAGTTCTGAGATGATCGCCTTGTGGACACTTGGGGGTAGGTTTTGGGCAACTCCATAATGTGTGGCCAGATGAATGACTCTAGGCCTACAGACCTATCAAATTTATGTCTATCTAAGGTTACAACATCTTTAATAGCAGCTGGGGTCAAAAAAAAGTTATTCTGGATAAACTAAGGCAACTAATAATTCTAGACTATCAGTATATAACTGGAAAAACTAATTAACAACTTATTTTTCACTAAAATTAGGCTGATACCCCTTTTGTAGTTCAGATTTATCTAGTTTCCTTATTAAGGCTTATTTTAGATGATAACCTGACAATAATATACAGCACTAATTCACTACTAATTAGCTCAAACATAGGCTTATCTTGAAATGAAGATGATTAGAAATGCTGGTAGCTGAAGTCACTGAGCAAGGTAAACTGACTTGGTCAAGAGTAGTAATCTCGTTTATCTGATGCAACCACCTACTCAGAATGCTTTCTCACCAAATCAACAATCAATCAATCGATTCCTTCATGTGTTTTATGTTTGAAACTTTGAAAATACACAGAAAGGGTCTTCCACGAAAATTTTGGTTTTCGCATTGATCATTATGCAACAAGTAACGACTATTCCTAATGCTTCAAATTTTAAAATGCTTTTGTATCTTCTAGAAATCAGATATGACAATTAAGGATAGAAGAAAGTAGGTTTTCCTGTATGGTTATACTGATAGCAATCAGGAAGTGCAACTGGTTAAGTTTTACATAAAATAACAACCAGCAATTTAAGGTTAAATTTGTGGCAAAAGGTTGATAAGCGGCAACCCAAACCGGCCAACGGTTGGCTGTCTATCCATATTTTTTTTATTATGGTCGGGGGGGGGGGGGCACATATACATGACCCATCTAGCGGTCGTTTGTAGCTATTGGGGTTGTCCGGTTGAACCGAGACCTTGTGCTATTTGTGGCAAAGATGCGAGCTACACGCCATTGGCATGCCTAAAGTATATGAACCTTTTTGAATCTTGTTCCATAAGTATGTCAAGTCACGGAGAGGAAGGCAAAAAGATATAAGCCTTAAACCCTAAACCCTTATAAGCAACAAAACATTGAAAAGAATGCACTTGATATGTAAGCATAGTTGTCAAAAGCGAAGGCGATCTCAAAGCGCAAAGACCCTAAATGGGGCGAAGGCGAGAGGCGCAAAAAAAGCGCAGGCCCCGAAAAAGAAAAGCTTACAGGAAACATATGGCAATTCATTGACAAATATGAATCACAAGATGCCCATGATTTTTCTACCTACAAAAGCATACCAAAGTTCCTTGCTATTCTTTCAAATTCTGTAACTAGAATCAAAAGCCACTAGTTTATTGTATGGATTAATACATCTCCCATATGCTTCTCTAGAAATGCCTTATTGAAAAAAATGGCTAAAATATCTCAACTTTACTTACTGCAACCAATATATAACCACTATACACTAAACCCTTACAAGCAACAAACTTTTTAAAAGGAATCCAATTTATAAATACAACTAACAAGAAATATATTCCAACCGATTGACATACATGAATCCCAAGATTTATAGGATTTCGTCTCCTAAACAATCGTATCAAGTTCATGTTTATCTAAGGGCCTCATCCTTAACTTTCTCTCGATTTCAATAATTACATTCTCTTCGTCTAATAATGCCTTATGGAAGGACCACATTCATCCGAATTCTACTCATACTGACAAACATCCAAACCCAGAACCCTAAACCGTATCAAACATTCACATTCACATACACATATATATAACAAAAAAATGTAGTAAATCGAAAAGAAGACTCACAAGAAACATCTTGAGACTCGTCAACCAACCGCTCAATCGTAGTAAAAATAAACCTACTATCAACAAGATACCTCATAAACCCGTCTAATTCGGGCTCCCACGACACGTCATCATCCGTCTCACCATCATCTTCACTCTCACTATTCTCATTCCCATTCTCCTTCTCCTCATCATCATTCTCATTATTTTCATTCTTATTTTTTTGTTTCAAATTATCAGTTTTAAGTTTAAGTTTTTTGTCACGCAATTTCATGGCAACAAATCTCATTTCTTCAGTAATCCCTTTCGTTTCACCTGGACGCATTCTCCGGTACACTTTCCGTTTCTGTTTCACCGGCGGTGGCAGCTCCTTTGCCGCAGCTGACACGTCATCAGTTGTTGTGCAGTTGCAGATAATTGATGATTTAATGTTGTTTTTGTTGTTTATTGAAATTGTTGATGTGGGAAAAAAGATGTTGCGAGCTAAAAACATGGACGGTGGTCTGAATGTTGGCAAGTTCACCGTTGCTGACGTCATGTTTGTTTTCATGGTGGTTTTTCGTTTCAGAGTCTGGTTATCCTTATACTTTCAGAGAAGTGACAAAATGTTTTCTTACTTTTTATTTTCATTTTTAGCCCTTTACGTTTTAGGTTTTAATAGAATATAGAGTAAAGTATTTGAAGTACACGTTAAATTACTCTTTTAATACAAACTTTTGAAGTTTTATTCAGAACATATCCAAATTTGTACTTTTCCACTCGAATCATACTTACGGTATCATCCATATAATTTACAATAAAAGTTATCAATTTTTAAAAATTACAACAATCATAATGATCCGTGAGGAAAAAGTTTGGAAAGATTTTTTGGAAATTATAAACACCACATTTTTCTCCCTTTCCTTTCATCTTATTTTAAAACTCAAAAAGTGACTTTTTAGGTTTTTATCATTTCCTTTATTTTCTTTTCTTATTATAATCGAATCTAGTCTATTAATTTATATATTATATATATATATATATTATATATATATATAGAGGGACAATCAAATAAGAACAGTCTTAAAATAAGAACACGGTGAGAACACTTAAAAACTACATTTTGATGCATTAAAAGTCCATAAAACTAACATAGTGCATAACTAATTATCATTATTTAAGTGTTTAACAACACATTGGTATGTCAAAATCGAGAAAATCATGTTTTTGTTTTGTGCATCCATCTTGGATGCATATTCATCAAAATGATGCATCCAACAAAAAACGTGATTTTTTTTATTTTGACGGATCAATGTGTTGTTAAACACTTAAATAATGATAATTAGTTATGCACTATGTTAGTTTTATGGACTTTTAATGCATCAAAATGATGTTTTTAAGTGTTCTCACGTTCTTATTTTAAGAGTGTTCTTACCGGAGTGTTATATATATATATATATATATATATATATCAGTAAAATATTAGGGGCCATCCAATAAGAACATTAAAAAAGGGTAATATAAACAATTGGTAAATATAATTAATTTATAATTTTTTATCAAGCAGTTTTAGATTATATAAAATTAACTGCCTTTTCAAATTTAAATTATAAATCAGTGTATGTATATGCGTATTATTAATATATATCTATCTGTGTGCGTGTGTTTAAAACAAGTAAGTAATTATGTATTGCTTATCTCATTAATTCATTGGATGTAAGCAATAACTACCAGAGGGGTGCAAAATAAATTTTGTTGCAGAGCAATTCTCAAACTTACGAATATGACTTCTTTATTGTATGCACATCTCCTTTATAAATGGATGCACAACTTCAATTCACTATAATATGGATGCGTAACTCCTTTATAAATTGGATGCACAACTTCAATTCATTATAAAAAAAATGAATGCATAACTCCTTTTATAAAGTGGATGCACATGATATTAGTATATGAAAACTTTTATTAACTGCCAACATCGTGTAGCACAAATGAATGCATTTTTGTTTTATATTTTTTTTTGTATACTTACCCTTTTATCCTTTAATAAACATGTAAAAACATATCTTTGCCATTAATTGAATTAATTATTACAAAAACACCCTTAATCATCTTAGCCTTTTTTTAATTTCAACCAATGATCAGAAATTGTTCTCACTGTTCTCATTTTGAACCTGTTTTCACCGGAAAGCTATCCTATAATATTATATATATATGGATTATTGGTTGTAAGGAGATGATGAAAAAATAAAAGAAAAAATTATAATTGTATAACTTTAAAGTTAGAGCATCTACAATGGTAAGTTTTGAAAAGCTTTTTTATCAAAAAAGGTGTAAGTGTGTGTAAGAGGTTTTTTTAAAAAAAGTCTTACACTCCAATGACAATAACCTTTTAATAACTTGAATTTGAATAAAATACAATATTTTAGTACAAAAATAGGCTTAAGACAAAACATATAGGTTGATAGATTTTAAGCTTTTCAATAATTCTTTCATTTAAAAAATTATATTATAATTAACTTTGAGCTATTAAAAGCTTTATACCATTGGAAAGGAAAGCTTTTTTTAAAAAGCTCTTACACATTTTATGCATTTTTATTACAAAAAAAGCTTTTCAAAAGCAACCATTGTGGATGCCCTTATATCTTCATTATTTAATAAAGAGTTAATGACATAAATCGTCCCTGTGGTTTACCTAAATAGTCACCTTTCGTCCTTTAAAATAAAAAACCTCAAGAACAGTCCTTTATAGGAGGATAAGGTTCACGTTTGGTCCTTTGACTATTTGACCGTCACCTTCTCTCCGTTAAACCCCTCACGTGCCTCCCACGTGAGGGGTATTCTAGTCATTTCCACTCTAAAGGACGATACGTGACTATTTAGGTAAACCACAGGGACGATTTATGTCATTAACTCTTTACAAAAACCTGATGTTTTTTCATCTTTTTGTTTCACTTACTTAAAGCCTAGATATTCTAAAATTAAATACATTTATACACATACATAAACACAATAATACATATATCTCTATTTGAAGATCAATCTATCCAATTTCATTCATCCATTCAAATGAAATGGTTGCCATTAATCAAAGGCAGTGAACACAAAAAAAAAAAGAATGAATGAAGATGGGGATACCACCATTTTCCTGCCAACCACCGCTGGGCTTTTTCAGGCCATCAGACCGTCGAATCTTTCAGGCCATCTGCTATATATATCTAAATGGTGACGACGGAGATGGGGAGGCCGTCGTTATGGTGATCGGATTTTATAGATATAGGTATAGATCTGGATATAAATATCGATCGGAGGTGGGGTGCGGTGGTCGGATTAGATATATATGGATCCAGATATAAATGGTGACAACAGATTTTATAAATTTAGATACAGGCCGGCGGTGTGGTGCCCGACGGATATGCGAGCACAACAACATGTGGGTCTCCGTTTGCGGCTGCCAGATGTGGTGTGGAGGGTCGAGTGGGGGGTGACGTTGGTGGTGGTGATGAATGGGTCTGACGGAGTTGGTGATGAGCAGGGCTGGGGGGGGGGGGGGGGGGGGGGGGGGGGGGGGGGGGGAGATGTGGTGTGGAGGGTCGAGTGGGGGGTGACGTTGGTGGTGGTGATGAATGGGTCTGACGGAGTTGGTGATGAGCAGGGCTGACGGCGGCGGTGAATTGTGAGGTGCCGACGGTTTTTGGTGGTGTGGTGATTAGCGGTGGCGGTAGTGTGGGTCTTATATGAAAAATTTAGAGATATATGTATAGATTTATACTTAGAAAGAGATAGATGCAGATGTATAGATATATCCATGTATATGTATAAGAAGATGTGTTATAAAGGTTTAAAGGGATCCTGTAAAAGAAGAGGATGATTTTTTTTTGATATTATTAAAAGAATTAATTACACCTTTTGGTTTTTGTAAAGAGTTAATGACATAAATCGTCCATGTGGTTTACCTAAATAGTCACGTATCGTCCTTTAAAGTGGAAATGACTAGAATACCCCTCACGTGGGAGGCACGTGAGGGGTTTAACGGTAAGAAGTTGACGGTCAAATAGTCAAAGGACCAAACGTGAACCTTATCCTCCTATAAAGGACTGTCCTTGAGGTTTTTGATTTTAAAGGACGAAAGATGACTATTTAGGTAAACCACATTTATGTCATTAACTCTTTAATAAATT
Source organism: Erigeron breviscapus (assembly GCA_034093135.1). Classification (NCBI taxonomy): domain Eukaryota; kingdom Viridiplantae; phylum Streptophyta; class Magnoliopsida; order Asterales; family Asteraceae; genus Erigeron; species Erigeron breviscapus. The sequence goes on from CM067175.1 coordinate 69,400,877, forward strand.
AAGATGGTAGATTAATAATTATACAATTTTTCTACCTGATCCTTCATACTTCTAGTTTAATTTAAAATTTCAAATAAACTAGATAAAAAAAAAAAAACAGATTGCTGGAGAAAAAAAAATGGAACAAAGATGAAACTCCAACGGGGCATGTTACCTATCACCGGAATATCCCCGTTTACCACATGCGGGACTTCGATGTGTAATGGTGCTACTATTTCTTCACCATTTACAATAGGGAGGGGGGTTTCAATGATCTCTGTGACTATGTGTTCTCTATTGGCGACCATCTACAAATTCAGTAATATAGTACTGACAGCGGTTGGAGGTGGCGACGAACGGAGGTGATGTTATTTGATCGGAAGAGAGTGGTTTATAACAAAAACAAAAGATTATTGTTACTCGTATTCGAGAGATTGAGAGAGACAAATATATCAAGCTGACATAATTTCAAGTATCTAGTGAACTCTAAAGATCTCGAGTTTGTAATAGTTCAAAATATTATGTATTTTTTTCCATGTTTACAAATCTTATGAACGGAATTGCTACTCTTCCGTGAGAATTTTGCAAGGCCACTAGTAATGTTTTTTACTGAATTAGACAAGAATGATTATATTTTAATTTTCAATCGACGAGTAATGATCTAAAATAACAACCTACTTTTTCTTTTGTCATTTTTTTAAACCATTTTATCTTTTCGGTGTTTCATTTTACCAATGAAAGAAAAAAAAGAGAGTAGAACAAAAAAACAAAGTTCATTATCGAATTTCTGTAAAAGAAAGGAAAATAAAAAAAAATTGATATTTATTTTTATTCATGAGTTGCAAGGAAAGGGGAAAAAAATGAAAAAAATTAAAGGCATATAATTTTACAGTTATGGTCTTATTTTTTATTAAATTGAAAGGACTGATAAGTTAATATACCATTTTTCCTTTTAAATCTCACTATATTTAGATAGAATTTTTGGAGATCATAAACACTATATTTTTTTCCTTTCCGTTCATTTTCATTTAAAACTCAAAACTGACTTTCAATGTTTTTTCATTTCTTTTATTTTCTTTTCCTATTATAAATGGACTCGAGAGCGTAGTCTAAGTTGTAAGGAGATGAATGAAAAATAAAGAAAAAGAATTTTATGGTTACATCGTAATTATTTAATAATTGAAAATAGTAGATTAGTCTATATACAAATTTTCTACCTTATCATCCATACTTCTAGTTGTAAGTTGAAATTTTCCCTAATCCGGGATGGCTTAATCTCACCTTTCTTTTTTAATTGAACTAGAAACTTATATTTGCTTCGAGTGTCACAGTGGTACCGTTAGTTATTCCGAAGTTGACATACTCAACTTGTATGTCAACTTTTTCATCTATGTGTTACCGTTATTTAAAATAACGTATATTAAAAGTAGAAAAATAAAAAAAACAGATTGTATGGAAATAAAAACACCGAGCCTTGCTATACGTCATTTTTGGTTTTTGTTTTTTTTTTCTTTTAAAGTTTTCTTCACATATAATGGTGTGAGCTTATTTCCTCAAATTTGTTCATAAGTATATTATATATGTATGTAAAGTTATTCTTTCTTTAATTCTTCATGATTGCAAGTGTGTACTTTTTATTGAAAATTATTCACGCTTATTGCTGTGAGAACTTTTTTTGTTTATATTTCAACACTTGGAAATGTGGAAGAAAATATTTATTTTTTACATTTAAATTTGTGATATAATTTCATATTTTTTCACATATATAAGTGTGACATAGTCTTATTATATTTAACTTCATGATGTGTGAAATCTAGTTTAAAAATTTGTAACAAGATCTACCGTTAACTGACTACAAAACACTTACGCGTCAGTGTACCCGTTCGTATGTAATATAGTTAACTGGTAAGACCAGGATTGAACACAAGGACTGAATTTGTGCACTTAAGGTTGTAAAAATGTTAAACAAGTAAAATTTTGGTGTGACCGAGTTGTCACTTTGCGTTTTGAAAGCCAATTAATTAACAGGTAAGTAAAATTACTCAACCGGTATTAGCGAGAGAACACGAAAAAAAGTTGAAGTTGTAAACAATAATTAAAAAGCCATCGATGCCGAATCCGCTCCACAAAAAGTCTAGGTTGCATATAGGTTAAGCTCAAAATTCATTAATGTCGGTAATAATAATCGTGACAAGACAAAACACAAACGGGTACCACCTACGTTTGTAAAATCGACTAAATCACCTAATCAATCCAATTTCTTGCAACAAGTGGTACCACCAACCTTATTACAATTCCTTGAACTAACTAGTTTGTTTGATTATTTAAATAACAATTTTATCTTTGTGAAAGAAACGTGGTACCACCAACCGTTAAATCCACTTAACAAAGCAATTTCTATTAAACTTGTATCCTTTATTATCATATCATGACCTAGCAAGAGTTATTCATAGACAAACAACTAAAATAATACTTGTATTTAACTAGTACCACTAACGAATAACACAAATATCACCAAGAACACAAGATTAAGTAAAAGAAATCACTTCATTAAGATCTTGACAAAATGTTAAGTAAAACCAACTTGAATTCAAAATATTATGCAACCATAACTAATTGTATCACTTCATCTTCATAGATTACTCATAATTAATGAAAAGAGCTAAAGATTCAATTAAAAAGGAGAACATGATGTACCAAAATAGAGAAATAATCCAAATCGAGCTAACAATGAAGCTTGTAAGTCCCAACTCAATAGATGGTACTACCTGAAGACACCTCAATGTCGATGGTGGAGTTACTTTGCAATATAAGCACTGAACTGGAGACGACCAGTTGCAGTGAGTATATACCAAGTTCTAGATAGATTACTTATTTAAGTGACAATAAGTAAAGAACAATGCAATAATATAAAATACTTGTAAAGTAAATTGGTGAGACAATATGTAATTTTCAAGTGTAATTTATTTATTAACTTTAAATAAATTACAAGGTTGTTGCGGAACCAAGATAATACAAAGTATGTAAATATCCTAACAACCTATGAACTACAATTGATCTACACTTGGAATTTCTCTAAACAATCAAAACACTTAAAGTTGTGAAATGTTCCTTTTTATGATTGAGAGAATATTGCACAAGTTCACCAAGAATATTGCAGGTTTGCAAAGTATGTGTGTAGTTATTCTTGTTGTGCAATGACTTGTATTTATAGGCAAAGTTAACATTGGGATGTTAACTTTGGCCGTACAAATATGGTTGAGAACATTTAAGGAATAACATTTAATTCCTTAAAATGTTGTGTAAAGTTGCAGTATAAAGCAACTTTACTCAACCACCTTTATGTACCTTTTTGTACTTTATACATAGATAAATCTTATTATCCGTGTATTAGCACATAAAGCATAAAAGTCAATTCCTCGTAATCAGTGTAAAGCTTTGTAAGAGCTTTCAACTAATGGTCTCCAGTTTGTAACTGACTAGAATGTCAACTGGGCTTCGCTGCCATTGTCATTCTCTATCTTCCACTTGTTGTCTTCGACTTCAACTGGAATGATTCTTCAACTGGTCAGTTCTCAACTGGAGGAAGTCTTCAGTTGCGTTAACTGTACGATGCAACTGGACTTCAATATATTTCTGGACAAATCCTCTTGGTCTCCAGGTGCAACTGGAGACTGGCCAGTTTCACAGAAACTGGTCCTAACAAATTCCCCCTATTTGTCCTGAAATATTGCCAAGTCTTTTTCAGTTCTTGTATCTGTACAAGTGTGAACTGGAGAGACTTGTTCGATTAAATCTATCTAAGTTTTCCAAGGCATTTTTATAGATCAACAAATGCCTTGGGTTTTTCTTTTGAGTTTGTTAGATCTAATCTATTATCTATCTTGTGGTTACAAACTGGTAACTTCATTTATACAAGGAAATGAAATATACATAAGTTACAGAATGTAAACAAAATTACAAGCAGGTAAACTGAAGATAGAACTTAATCAGATGGCCCTTCGCCAGTTCTCCTTCTCTTTGTCACTGAAGAGATAGGCTGAGAGTCTTCAGGATCAATATTCAACTTAAGCTCCAGATTCTCTTTGTGTTGAATCTTGCCCTTCAAGAAGTTAACCCAAGCTTTCTCAAACCTATTCTTTTGTGCCTTAGCCTCCAAAAAGTTCACCATTTCTACCCATTCTGAGAACCCATATTGCATTGCACCAGGATTGTCAGTTCTAACCAGTGGCCCTCTAGCATAACTGACTTCAACATGGAAGTACTTGGTGCCTGGCTTAATTGTTACATAAACACCATTGATTGCCCCACTGTGTCTTCTGGTTGCCATGATCTGGGAATAATACTCTCTAGCTTCAGATTCATTTGAATTTTTAATACTCCCAGCTCCAGCAGCCAGCACAACATTCTTGATGTCATCATTTGATACATCGCCAGTTGGTTCAACGAAAGTTCTAAGATCAGCATCTCTATGCAGTGGCTTTCTTGGTTGAGGGTTCCTTCTTGGTGGATTCAATACCCTTTTCACAACCTTTCTTACATTTTCAATTCTTTTCTGAATCCCACTGGCCCTGTTCTCCTTTGCCTTCTCCACTGATATATTTAAATTTCTGGCATCATGCTCAGCTTCATCATCAGGATAGTGCCTGTCCAGTTCAATGTCAAGCATTTCTTTTAACATACCCATTATCCTGGCATTATCTTTCACTCTAGCATACTCCTCCTTAGTGATTCCCAACAAGTGAGCATCACTAATATCAAGCAATTTTATCTTGGCCAGATGTTGTCTGGCTTCAGCTTGGTTTGCTTGTTTCATTTTCTTTCTTTCTTTAATTTGATCACCAAGCCTTGCCAGACGCTTGCTATCACTTTCAGAAACTGGAGGAAGTACATCAGCATTGCCAGTTTCCAACATTGGTACATCAGTGGCCGGCTGGGCTACATCAGATGCTAAACCTTTACCCTTATCAATATTCCCCCTATCCATCACATCCACATTCTCTTCAACCCTTTGCTCACCAGCATCAGTACTGGCAGCCACAATCATTTCACCACCAGATTGACTTTCAGATGGAGTTCTTCCAGGTGCAACTGGTGCAAGGACTGCACTTCTTTCCCCCTTGGCAGCATCTAGACCTGCCCTTATAGCTTCCCATTCAGAGGGGTGAGATGGAAACCGGTCGAGAGGCTGCCATGTTTGCATGTTCTTGCATTCTTTGAAAATTCCACACATCATCCTAAAAGACCTCCACAGATGGTTGGTCTCCTTTGACTGGGTCAGAACATTTGTTGTAACCTGTTCCTGACCAGTTTTCAGTTCATTCAAAATCTTGGAATCTTCATCCAGACCAGAAACCACCTTATTCTTAACCTCTTCATCCTTTTGTTTCAAATTATTTACTTCAGTTGTCAGATTGTCAATAGACTGAGTATGATTAGATACCTGGGTGCTCAAATTATCAATGCTGCCTCTTGTAAGTGCACGTTTTGGTGCACAATTTGTGTCCGATGCATCTCAATTAAAGGGCTGTTACTTTACAGAGATTATCCAGACAACTGGACAAACTCGTGTGAACAGTACCACGAGTTTGGACAAACTCGTGTGAACAGTACCACGAGTTTGGACAAACTCGTGTGAACAGTACCCACGAGTTTGGACAAACTCGTGTGAACAGTACCACGAGTTTGGACAAACTCGTGTGAACAGTACCACGAGTTTGGACAAACTCGTGTGAACAGTAACACGAGTTTGGAGGCCCACGAGTTTGAAGCCCAGCCCATTTGTAGCCTATATATATTGTTCTTAGGTTTCGGTTTTAGGTAATGATTTGAGTTGCAACAGATTTCATTCACGGCAGGCTGAGGTATGCGCAAACCTCAGTCCGTAAGTCCACCATATTATTCGATTATCAAGAGTCGTCTCGTTGATTGTAATCCGTAATCATCGTAGATGTATTGTAAACGGATTTATTCATTGTAATCATTCGACTAATGATAAAGGAATCAGATTTATATCTCCTGTTCATATTGATTTCGTGTTCATATATATGTGTTTCATTCAATTACCTCAATAACGATTATGTTTGGATTCCGCACTTACATAGTCGTAGGAATCGCGAATCGATCGGTCCCCTGTACTTACACCTCTCAACTGGTTGATCTCATTAGTAAGTGGGGCCAGATCAACCTGAGGAGTGGCCAGCTTGGTGATCTCAGCTATCACCTTTTCAATCAACTGTGTATCTCTAGCACCCAGCGTATCATCAATTTTCTGACCAACCGAAACCATCAACTGCTGCCCAAGCTGTAACACCCTGCTTTATAAAAATGTGGATTTCAAAAAAATTTCAACTTTAAACATAACACCGTTAACAAATTGCGGAAGCGACTTTTAAAAATCCCAATTGATTCCTAACGGAATCAATAAAACATATTAAATGTCTCAAAAAGGTGTTACCAACTAGTATCATCACAATAATGTAAATGAAATCCACAATCAGCCTCCACAAAGACAGTCGACATAATAAAGGCCAAAACGGCTAGATAAATAAGTCTACTTAAATAATGCCACTATGGGTAACTAAAGACACGTCCAAAAGCTCCAATAATAGCTACCCATCTCACAAGCAAGCTACCACGCCACTGATCATTGCCTAACCTGAAGGCACAACACATTTTCACAAAACAAGTGTCAGCTATTAAAGCTGAGTAAGATAACAGGTTAGTATAAATAAAAGGATTGCCAATTAAAACACTTTAATAAATCAACTCATGCATACATAAAGGCACAAACACCAAAGCAACATAAACTGCATAATAAGGATTATCAAATCCTACAATGTGCCTAGCAATCCTCCATAGTCACCAATATCCACCTAACTGCATAAACTACATAAATCACCAAAGGTTATGCCATGATAAACTACATAAAAGGTTGTGTGAGGCGGCTAAATAGCCAAATATGGAACCCCACACCCGACTTGATGGGTAGACCTTACGGTGGTCCATCTATGTCGTTATGGATAGGCATAACCAAATCCATGAGTATTCCGTTAACACCAGGTGGTCAACCACGACACCCGAAATACTCTAAACACCAGGTTGTATTCACAAGAGAACATGATCAGTGTCCCAAGTGACGCCATAGCACACTCCGCCTAAATAGACGTCATGTGGGTTAAGCTTAACTCTTACACCAATGCTCGAGACTTTCACCAAAAGATATATTAAAAATATATCACACCAATATCTACATAATATTTTAGGGCCCTTAAGCGTGCACGTGACATGGCAACCTACATCATGTCTAGTGTACTATGTGTACAAGTCCACATAATGCATTCACAGCTCAAACAACCAACTACATATATCAATCATGCAATAACATTCTCATTTCTACATAAACATGCGTAAACAATACCCCAGTTAACCTCCCTCATATATCCCATACCAAACATATGCATGAGATAATTATAAGAACATAAAAGGGGAGTTTAATTATTAAAACTAAGTTTTGTTGTGTCCCTCATGTGTCAAAAGTAAGTTATCTTACCTTTTGCAGCTTCACAAACCACAAATAATAATAATTTACCAAGCTTGTTATGTATTCCCGACAACCTATAAATGACCCGATGATTAAAATTAAGTTAATAAAAGAACGAGCATTACAATTGCTAAATCTTAAAAAAACTAATTAAAAGAAACCCAGTAGTCTATTCGACCAACTCATGTGCTGCCATCATTAACATTGTTGGTCACATTTATATAACCTCAAATACAATAGCATTTGCTTTATGATTTAGCAAGTACCATCCTATAATAGAATAATATTTCTTTTCCTGTTGATGGCAACTAGTACTACACAATGACCAACAAATCTATTTACTTAGGTGAAGACTACTGACATTGAATGAACATAACAACTCATAACAATTATATATATTTTTCTACCCATGACACCACAAATAAAAGACAATAAACCATAGTACCAAAAACACCCCCTTTTTACTTTGACAGTCCAATCAAGAACCAAAAACACCCCCTTTTTTCTTTGACAGTCCAATCAAGAACCAAAAACACCCCCTTTTTACTTTGACAGTCCAATCAAGAACCAAAAACACCCCCTTTTTACTTTGACAGTCCAACCATAGTACCAAAAACACCCCCTTTTTACTTTGACAGTCCAATCAAGAACCAAAAACACCCCCTTTTTTCTTTATAAAATTCGGCTACCAAAAAGAGCCACAAAAGACAGCAATTTGACTTATTACTTCTTATTATTTTCTGCCACAGTGAAGACTACAACCCATTCAATATACGTAATTTTTGACAATCTTAACAAAAGGGGAACTATTTTTCACAATAAAATATTATTATTATTATTACTACTCCATGGATATATATATATATAACACCTCAGGTTACGAAAGGATAGAATGCAACAAAGGAAAAACTAAACCTTACCCCCTTTTCTTTATTTGAGATACTATTCCTTGGAATCACCAATCTATGTATATGATTTAGACGGCTGACAATTGTCTAGACACAGGATCACAATATGGTTATTCCTTTCTTTTCCCTTTGCTGCGCACGCCACAAGAAACAATGACTGACAAACCTTTTTTTTTGTTCGACGACTACACAAAACACAACTAACCCTTTTTATTTTGTTTATAGCTTCGATACAAGGGAATGACGGAATGGCTATTTTAGTTTTACTAATTTTACACTTAACACCCTTCGAATCTTATTGCCCAATTAATAACCCCAAGTAATTTCACTTAACGACATCAACATTGATTCAACACTATAGGGAATACATACCACCTTAACAAGCATCAATGGTAAACATTTATCAACACTTTTAACCACCCTAAATGGGAACACCTACACAAATTTATCCACATAAACACAAAATAATTAACACCATAACTATTCACCTAAAATATAAGGTCACCTAACGATAGGTCAACATTGACTAACAGTCAAAGTCAACAAAATGAATAAAAGATTTCGGGATGTTACAATTACCTCCTCCTTGAAAGGATTCTGTCCCCAGAATCTACTCAGCAACAAATAAATGCGGGTAACGATCCCTCGTCACTGCTTCAGTCTCCCATGTCAAGCTCTCTCCTTTATTGTGCCTCCATTTTACCAACACTAGGTCAATTTGCTTCCTACGAAGCTTCTTCTGCTTTCGGCCAAGAATCTCAACTGGTTCATCCACCATCTTCTTCTTTGGATCGATGCTAATGTCTTCTAAAGGAATCACACTCATCTCTTCTGCCAAACACTTTCTCAAGTAACAAACATGAAAAGTGTTATGAATACCATCTAACTCAGGAGGAAGGTCCAATTTGTAGGCTTGCTGATTCACCCGCTCCAAGACTTTAAATGGTCCGATAAAACGAGGACTCAACTTACCCCGTTTGCCAAACCGAATAATACCCTTCCATGGTGACACTTTTAACATAACCATGTCACCCTCCTTAAACTCCATAGGTCGTCTCTTCTGATCTGCATAAGTCTTCTGACGATCTCTAGCAACTTTAAGAGCTTCTTTAGCAATATTCACTTTATCAGCCGTTATTTGAACAATTTCCGGCCCAGCAAACTGCTTCTCACCAGGTTCTAACCAACAACTAGGGGTCCTACACTTACGCCCATACAACATCTCAAATGGCGGCATCCCAATGCTCGAATGATAACTGTTATTATAAGAAAACTCGATCAAAGGTAAATGATCATCCCAAGCACCACCATACTCAATCACACATGATCTCAACATATCCTCTAAAGTCTGAATGGTCCTCTCACTCTGTCCATCAGTCTGAGGATGATAAGCGGTACTCAAATGAATTCTAGTACCCAACTCTCGATGTAAGCCCTTCCAAAAGTTAGAATTAAATCGACTGTCACGGTCTGAAACAATAGATAAAGGAACCCCATGCTTCGACACAATCTCATCCACATATAACTCGGCCAACTTATTCAGCGAAGCTGTCTCACGTGTAGCTAAGAAATGAGCACTCTTGGTCAATCTATCCACTATGACCCATATCATATCATTACCCATAGGTGTCCTAGGTAATTTTGTTACAAAATCCATGGTAATGTGATCCCACTTCCACTATGGAATTTCTAACTGTTGTAACTTACCATAAGGCTTTTGGTGCTCAGCTTTGACTTGAGCACAAGTCACACACCTCTGAACGAACTCAGCCACATCTAACTTCATAACTGGCCACCAATACAATGGCTTAAGATCACGATACATCTTAGTTGCACCTGGATGAACAGAATATCTTGACCTGTGAGCCTCCTCAAGAATCAATTCTCGAACACCCCTGAGTTTGGGCACCCAAAACCTACCATTCAAGGTCTGAAAACCATGACTATTCACCTCCATTTCAATTCTATTCTTTTTACCTATTCCTTCATCATCAACATTAGCCGGTAACAAAGCCTCAACTTGGGCTGACTTGATACGCTCAAGCAACCCTGATTTCACCTCGGTAACCATGGAATGAAGTCGACATATTGGACCCTGTCCTTTTCTACTCAAAGCATCAGCTACCACATTAGCTTTCCCCGGATGATATTTAATTTCACAATCATAGTCTTTCAACAACTCCATCCAGCGCCTCGGTCTCGCATTCAAGTCTTGCTGGTTAAAGACATATTGCAAACTCTTATGATCAGTAAATAAAGTACACTTGGTGCCATATAGATAATGCCTCCATAATTTCAAAGCAAAAACAACTGCTGCAAGCTCCAAATCATGAGTCGGATAATTCTTCTCATGTGGCTTCAACTGGCGTGAAGCATATGCAATTACCTTACCACGCTGCATCAAGACACAACCCAAACCAGTACCCGAAGCATCACTATAAACCACCATATCCTCTGTACCTTCAGGCAAAGCAAGAATAGGAGCTTCACACAATTTCTTCTTCAAAATCTGAAAAGATTTTTCTTGTGAATCAGTCCACAAGAACTTCACCCCTTTCTTTGTCAACTCAGTCATCGGCTTAGCAATACGAGAAAAATCTTGAATGAACCTCCTGTAATAGCCAGCTAAACCCAGAAAAGACTTAATCTCTGTCGGTGACTTCGGCTGCTCCCACTTCATGACAGCTTCAATTTTAGATGGATCAACTTTCAAACCTTTACTAGAAATGACATGCCCAAGGAAATGAACTTCCTTAAGCCAGAATTCGCACTTGGAGAATTTAGCATAAAGCTTCTCCTTCCTGAGAACCTCAAGAATAGTCCTCAAGTGCTCACGATGCTCCTCAATAGATTTAGAGTAAATAAGAATGTCATCGATGAAAACAATGACAAAATGATCAAGAAAAGGTCGACAAACCCGATTCATGAGGTCCATGAAAGCAGCTGGAGCATTAGTCAAACCAAAAGGCATGACCAAGAACTCCTAATGCCCATAACGAGTACGAAACGCTGTCTTAGCAACACTTGCTCCATCCACCTTCAACTGATGATAACCAGACCGCAAATCAATCTTAGAAAAATAAGAAGCACCCTGCAACTGATCAAATAAGTCATCAATACGAGGAAGAGGATATTTATTCTTCACCGTTCGCTTGTTAAGCTCACGGTAGTCGATACACATCCTCATGGAACCATCTTTCTTCTTTACAAAAAGAATAGGAGCACCCCAAGGCGAGGAACTCGGTCGGATAAACCCCTTATCAAGCAACTCTTGGAGCTGAGACATCAACTCCTTCATCTCAGTAGGAGCGAGACGATAAGGTGCTTTAGCAACAGGAGTAGCACCAGGAATAAGATCAATATGAAACTCTACTTCCCTATCAGGAGGAAGACCAGGAAGATCATCTGGAAAGACATCAGGAAACTCAGCTACGACATCAACATCAGCAATAGAAGGATTAGCCTTTCACGAATCAATCACATAAGCTAGAAAATGATCAGAATGATCCTTAGTCTGTCGGATACACCTAAGAGCTTTCACAAGAGAAATAATCTTCACACTACCCTTTTGTTATCACCATAAACAGAAACTACACCACCATCAGGAGTAGTGATACGCACAATCTTCTTAGAACAGAGAATAACAGCACCATTCTTAGACATCCAATCCATACCCACAACAATATCAAAGCTAGCAACAGTAGTAGGCAACAAGTCAATAGAAAAAGAACGACCCTCTATCTCAATAGAACAATCAAAGAACCCATCGCGAACCATAGAAGTACGACCATCAACTATCTCAACCTCAATAGGTTTATCTAACGGGCGAGTCAATATACCAAGCTTAGGAGCAAATAAAGTAGACACAAAAGATCTATTTGCACCAGAATCAAATAACACATTAGCAAGGGAAGAATTAATAATAAAGGTACCACTAACTACCTCATCATCTGATCGAGCAAGCTCAGCAGTCATGTTGAAGGCACGAGCTGTAGTCTTTGGTCGCTCATTCTTCTTATCGGTAGGCTTCAGTTTGGGACACTCTGGCTTCTGATGCCCTGTCTGCTTACAGTAATGACAACGAGGCTCGGCTGTACAATCCTTAGCAAGATGCCCCATACCGGTACACCTGCTACAACTCATAGTACTAAGAGAACACGGACCAGTATGCTTCGATTTACACCGTACGCACCAATTTCCCAACTGCTTATCATTGTTGTTATTAGAAGAATTGCCCTTAAACCTTTTATTGGACCCTGAAGACCTATCATTGCTCCTTTTGAAGCCAGAATTACCATCCTTCCTAACCTTGGACCCCAAATCATACTCCACACGCTTGGCCTCATCCACAGCCAAACTCAATGTAGTCTTACCCCTACAAAACCCACGATACTCAGCTGGAAGCCCATTCACAAAACGGGTAACAGTAGCTGCTTCAGTAGCACACAAATGAGGACAAAATGTCATTTTCTCAGTAAACAACTTAGCATACTCTTCCACAGACTTATCCCCCTTTTTGAGAGTCAAGAACGACTGCTCCAACACCTCCAAGTCCCTGTCAGTGCAATACTCCCTCTCAAATAACCCAACAAAAGACTGCCAATTCATGCTAGAAATGTAGGCTGAACCCAAAACAGTGCGCCGAGTATTCCACCAATCCAAAGCACTATCCTCTAACATTCTCGAGGCAAACAACACTTTCTTATTCTCTGGGCAATCACACGACTCAAATACCACTTCCATATGCATAATCCAACGTCTATTGGCCACCGGATTGTGACCACCCTTGAAAAACTTCGGCTTGCATTTCATGAAATTATTATACTCATGAACTGTATCACGGTTACCCCCACGATCACGATTACTTCTATCAATTATTCTATCACCATCATCCCTACGCCTCCTATTAATATCACCATCCCGACCATCAAGTGTCTTGTCCTCCTGTCGATGAATAGAGTGAATCGAGGAAGTATTACCCGTGAAAGAACGGGTAGGAGATGGTTCCTCATTCCAGCGGTTCCGGCGAGGGTAACTCTCCCCTGACCTTTCAGGCTGATTCAACAGATAATCCCTCTCATTTCTGATTTCAGTCAACTCAGCTCTTGTCCTGGTTAATTCATTGGTGACACTGCGAAGCAATTCAGCCATTTCGGCTTGAGTAGGACCAGAATTCACATTGGTGTTCGGGATATTGACTCCCGCTCCAGTACCACCATTCATGCTCCTTGTGTTCACCATACTTCTCTAAAATCACAACGAAAGAATTTAGCGACGGATATAGCGAGAAGAAATGAAAATAAGGCTAAGCTACATAAATGTGCCATACATAACAAACATATATAAGCCTTAATCCTACTCTCACTCTCAACCCAAACCCGTCCTAAAGGCAATCTTCCTAAAGCTTAAATGCGCAATACATCACTAGTTTAAGTCCAAGACCAACACCTATGGCCGATGGTTCACTCAAACTATGGCTCTGATACCAACTTGTAACACCCTGCTTTATAAAAATGTGGATTTCAAAAAAATTTCAACTTTAAACATAACACCGTTAACAAATTGCGGAAGCGACTTTTAAAAATCCCAATTGATTCCTAACGGAATCAATAAAACATATTAAATGTCTCAAAAAGGTGTTACCAACTAGTATCATCACAATAATGTAAATGAAATCCACAATCAGCCTCCATAAAGACTACAACCCATTCAATATACGTAATTTTTGACAATCTTAACAAAAGGGGAACTATTTTTCACAATAAAATATTATTATTATTATTACTACTCCATGGATATATATATATATAACACCTCAGGTTACGAAAGGATAGAATGCAACAAAGGAAAAACTAAATCTTACCCCATTTTCTTTATTTGAGATACTATTCCTTGGAATCACCAATCTGTGTATATGATTTAGACGGCTGACAATTGTCTAGACACAGGATCACAATATGGTTATTCCTTTCTTTTCCCTTTGCTGCGCACGCCACAAGAAACAATGACTGACAAACCTTTTTTTTTTGTTCGACGACTACACAAAACACAACTAACCCTTTTTATTTTGTTTATAGCTTCGATACAAGGGAATGACGGAATGGCTATTTTAGTTTTACTAATTTTACACTTAACACCCTTCGAATCTTATTGCCCAATTAATAACCCCAAGTAATTTCACTTAACGACATCAACATTGATTCAACACTATAGGGAATACATACCACCTTAACAAGTGTTAGGTCCAGATTTAGTCCAGACTTACTGGACTGGCTCCAGACTGGACTACTGGAACCTTATTTAGGTTTGTTAAGAAACTTGTTTTGCTGGTCTCGCTCCAGACCCGACTACTGGAGCTCACTGAAGATCTGACCAGAAAACATATTCTACTGGACCTACTCCAGACTTGGAATCTGGAGTCCCTCTGAAGATTTGTCCAGAAATAATTGAAGACTAGTGAGCATTTACTTGTACAGGTAATCTGGAGCATTCTCCAGATTAGCTCACTGAAGACTTCACCCCAGTCCAGATCTACTCTACTGAAGACATTCTGACTGAAGTCAAAGACTGAAGTCTGAAGGAAGAAGACTTAACAAATGGCGGAGTCCACTGGAAAGTCTTACCAGATCTGCACACTGGAGGATTGTTAGTGTTCTAGATCCTGCAAGTCTGAACACTAATATCGAGGATTGACTTTTGCCTTTAACACACTTTCCAAAGAACAATCCACTTGTTCTTTAACAAAAGTATAAGTGTGTTAAGGTGGTTGGATAATAGGATACACTTGCACTTGATGTGACTTTATCCTTATTCTTATCCAATACATTTAATGTTCTTGTCGGATCATTAAATGTATGCCAACCATATTTGTACGGCACAAATTCACTGGTGAATTTGTTGCCTATAAATACAAAGTCATTTCCTTGATAAAAATACTTTTAAGCATTCCTTTTGCATTTAAGTGAATTTGTCCAAATACTCTCGATCTTAAACAGGGATACTTCACAACTTTAAGTATCTCGATCCCAAAGAGTTATTTGACAAACATAGATCATATTGTAACTCATAGGTTGTTAGGATACTCACTTAATTGTGTTATCTTGATTCCGCAACAACCTTGTATTTTATTTAAACATCAATAAATGAAATACCCATGAAACATACATAATGGTCCACTTTATTTGTTTATTGCTTTAAGTCTTGTATTACTTTGTTTATATATCTTGCATCTTTATTTACAAGTAATACTAGTCCAATTCTAGTGATTATTAGACTTGTTGTATTTTACACTTTCTATTGGTTAACCATCTCGTTAATTAAAGGGACTCACAACAAGTATCAATGGTAAACATATATCAACACTTTTAACCACCCTAAATGGGAACACCTACACAAATTTATCCACATAAACACAAAATAATTAACACCATAACTATTCACCTAAAATATAAGGTCACCTAACGATAGGTCAACATTGACTAACAGTTAAGTCAACAAAATGAATAAAAGATTTCGGGATGTTACACAAGCTCAGTCACATTCAACCCAGGCTTTTCAACTAACTCTTTCACCTGCTTTTCAATCTCCCTTAAGTCAACTTCAGATCTTCTGACAGTTTTATCCAGAAAATTAGAGATTGAGGTTGTGACATTGGACTGAGTGAGGTCGAAGGCTTCCTTTAGAGAAGTTGCCAGATTGTTGCAGCCTCCGACTAGCTCATTGAGCTTCTTTAACACCAAGTCTTCATTTGTTGGGAACTTGTTAATCCCAGATCAACCACTTTAATATTGGTCAGATGATCCTTGTGGTATCTGGAGAAAGACTTAGTGTTTTTGTCAAGTGTCTTTTGAATATCCTCCACCCTGGTAAGAAGGTTTTGGATATCGGCTTGAACAGACACAACTTGACTGTCCAGTGACGGAGGGGAAGGTGTCACTGGACCAGCAGCAGTTACTACTGGAGTAACTGGAGAAGGCAAATTGAGGGAAGCCTCCCAGTTGACGTCGCAGCAGTTGAGGAAGTAATAATATGAGTGGTAGAAGAAGAAGAGACTGAAGTAACAATGTGTTGTTCATGCTGGGAATGCTCAGGTGTGAACAACGGCGGCGGTGGGGGTGGCATTTCTCGAAGGAGTGAGAATTGCCCAGATGGTGATGGTGCCATACGTCTGTTTCCAGACATATAGTTATAAGTGGGAAAAGGAATTTCAGTAGGCTCATTTATTTGGGATGGTAAAACTGAAATTGAAACATCTGGAGGCGAGACTTGAGATGAAGGGTTTTGATCTTGTACAGAAGACTCAAAAATCTCCAAGTCTGATGCAGTACCTTCTGAATCCGAAGGCTCAATAAGGATTTCCTCGTCATTAACATTCATGTCCAGATCCATGAATGTAACTGAGGGCTGACCAGATGGGTCAGTCTCCAGATGACCTTCTCCAGTTTCCTGGAAGGTTGCATCTGTTGGAGGATCAGATACCGAGGTATCTTCACCAGGGATAGAGGTCACTGGGGTTGCCTCAGTTATAGTTGCTCTATCCACAACCATAACATCATCAGCCGAAGAGTTGGGAACCTCAGTCTCCAGCAGTGACTGGCCAGAGACGTCGTCAGTTCGTGCAATAGAAGTGTCAGAAGATAGGCCGTGGATACTTTGTGCTGACTCAAACTCTAATTTGGGTTGGGGTAGCCCAGTTTCATCTTCACCACCCTCTCCTACAGAAATTGCGAGGGTGGCTGCTTGCGGTTGTCCTGTTTGACTATCTCCAGGTTCCTGTTGGGAGGAAACTGTAACATCCTAATCATTTTTCGATCTTTGACTATTAGTTGACCGTTAACTCCGTTAGTTGACCTATTAGTTGACTCTTAACTCCGTTAGTATTTAGACGACCCATTAGTTGATTTAGTTGAATTTTATTATAAATTAAATGTTTTATAAACATTAATTGCCCAAAAAGTTGAAATAGTTAAATCGTTGCTCACTTCGTGGTTGTCGGTCATTTATTGATTTATTTCGATAAATCAATATATATGCTAAGTTGAAAGTTGCAAATTTATCGTTGACTGAAAATTGTGTTATAAAATGATTATTGTGCCTCATTTGTAGTAGAAAAAGGTCCTTATATGTTAGGTATATGATAACGGGTCATTTAGAGGTATAATGAAGGCATTAGTTACTTTAGGGGTCAAAATTGCCAAGTGCTCAAACTTAAAAACGGGTTTAAGGAGTTAGGGGGTGTCTTGAGGTTGTCAATTACAGATTATTCATTCCCTAAACAAACCCTAGCAGCCCCATATCATCCCTTCATCAATTGCAAACCGAAAAGTCTTCCAACGTGTGATTAGAGAGAGTTTGGTCTAGTATTTTGCTTCCCTATAGCGATCTACAGGTATTATGAGTATTTACCATTTGAGATCTGAATGTTGCAGTCTTATATTAATCTTAATCCAGGCCATAAGGGTTTGGGTTGGGTTAATTAATTGGTTGATCATTGATTTCATGCTTTCGGGTGATTCAATGATTTATTTATGTCGTAAAGGATTAAAGGATTGATTGATAGATTAAAGTCATCAAAAGTGTTGTCAAAGAGGTCAATTTTATGTCTCTAGGTCGGGCTAAGGGTTGAAGATCGAATGAGAATCATTTAGAGCAAGTTTGAAATTGATTTTGCTGGTCGGCACCTAAGGTGCGACGCACCAAATGGGTGGTGCGGCGCACCACTGCCCAGTTTGGGAAACTTGATTTTTGAATGGAGCCCGATATGCGACGCACCACTTGGGAGGTGCGGCGCACCTCTGGTCATTTTGGATTTTCTGAAGGATTGGTGCGACGCACCACTTGGCAGGTGCGGCGCACCTCATGCCCAGATTTCACAAAACACTTCGTTTAGCTTATACTTCAATCTTATACTCATTATAGGTTGTCGGGAGCATTTAGCAAGCACTTTAAGATACTCTTAGCTTGTTGGTAAGTTGTATCAAGGTAAGATATATCATTTTTGACACGCTGGGGTGCACAACGAAAATAGTGATTTCGTAAAAGTGGTTTAAAACCTTTCTTTCTCATACGCTAGTTTGGGTAATGGGACTTTTGGAGGGTTTCGCGAAATGGGTAGATTTGCATGATTAGGTTGATTTATATTGTTGTTATTATGCTTGTACATGCTGAATTATAGTTGATATTATTGTCGTTTTTAGTTGTAAAGTTGTTTTCGTTGGAATGCTAAGTTGTTGAGTTGGTTTGGCTTTTACACTAGTCCACTAGACTTGTGTAGGTTGCCATGTTAACACTGTGCACGATTAGGGTCCCTAAACTCAAAGTTGAAATAAAAGTTGCTAAAGTTGATATCGTTGTTAAAACTCGAGTATAAATCTAAGTTGAAAGTGGTAAGCTTATCCCATACTGGAACCGCGTAGGAACCAGTGTGATTTAGTTGGTCAGCGGGAGTAGACTAGTTGCTTCCAATGGCACAGCCTCGAAGTTTGAGATTAGCTGGGTGACTAGGTACAGTCACTACAAGTTGCGTAACAGCTTTCTCCTGGATTTGGTTATGCCTATCCTTAATGTGAGTCCCTTAAGTTCGATGGTTAACCAGGAAAGTGTAAAATACAACAAGTCTAATAATCACTAGAATGGACTAGTATTACTTGTAAATAAATGCAAGAATATATAAACAAAGTAATACAAGACTTAAAGCAATAAACAAGTAAAGTGGAACATTATGTATTTTTCAATTGTGTATTTTATTTATGATGTTAAATAAAATACAAGGTTGTGCGGAATCAAGATAATACAAATAAGTATGTATCCTAACAACCTATGAGTTACAAATGATCTATATTTGTCAAATAACTCTTTTGGATCGAGATACTTAAAGTTGTGAAGTATCCCTGTTTAAGATCAAGAGTATTTGGACAAATTCACTTAAATGCAAAATGTATGCTTAAAAGTATTTTTCTCAAGGAAATGACTTTGTATTTATAGGCAACAAAATTCACCAGTGAATTTTGTGCCGTACAAATCTGGTTGCATGCATTTAATGATCCGACAAGAACATTAAATGTATTGGATAAGGAATAAGGATAAAGTCACATCAAATGACTTTGTATCCTTTTATCCAACCATCTTTACACACGTATACTTTGGTAAAGAACAAGTGGATTGTTCTTTGGAAAGTGTGTAAAGGCAAAAGTCAATCCTCGATATCAGTGTTCAGACTTGTAGGGTCTAGAACACTGACAATCCTCCAGTGTACAGATCTGGTAAGACTTCCAGTGGACTCCGCCATTTGTAAGTCTTCTTTATTCTGACTTCAGTCTTTGACTTCAATGAGAATGTCTTCAGTAGAGTTGATCTGGACTGGGGTGAAGTCCAGTGAGCTAATCTGGAGAATACTCCAGATTTCCTATACAAGTATTTGCTCACTGGTCTTCCATTATTTCTGGACAAATATTCAGAGGGACTCCAGATTCCAAGTCTGGAGTAGGTCCAGTAGAACACGTTTCTGGACAGATCTTCAGTAAGGCTGCAGTAGTCGAGTCTGGAGCGAGTCGAGTAAATCTGGACCTAACAAATTCCCCCTATTTGTTTAGAAATAATGCAAGTGTTTTCAAGCTAGAATCTATACATTTTGTATGCTTGAAAAACACAAGTTTTGACTTAGTCTAAAAATATAAGTTACTAGAAAACACTTTATAGATCATGAGTGTTTTCAGTTTCATCATTTAAGTTCTAACTTAGACTAAATCTGATCATTTACTTATATGAATCAAAAATTGCAACTATTATTACATACATCAACTGATAAATAGTATACAAGTTCCATAAAACAATAAATTTACAAGTAAATGATAAGAGTTAGGCCCTTCTTTTTGATGTCTGTCCTGGAGCATCTTCAGTAGCATTTCTCTTTGGTGATGGAGAAGATGGTATTGATTCTGGTGATCTTATGCCCATTGCAACTTCCATCTGTTGCTTTCTTCTCCATACCTTTTCAATTCTTTTCAGAAATGCTTTAACATCAGTCGACACATTTGTCTTCCCCCTGAACGTTAAAGCGATTTCTTTCAGTTCACTCCATCCAAATGCTTGGACTGAAGTACTTTTCCTCTCATCAGTAAAGTTACCCTCCCTGGTCAACTTTACTTCAAACTTAGACATGCCTTCATGATCTTCAGCCAATTTGATTTCAGCACCAGTGATCCTTCTGGCATCAGCCCTGAAGTTCAACATCTCATTGTATTTTTCTTTCAGCTTGGCTTGCTGGATCAATGATTCAGTTTCCTTGGACACTCTCCTTTGCTCTACAGCAGATTGGAGTTCTTGACGATTGATTTTTCGAGAAGTGTCCAGGGGAATGAAATTGCTTACATCAGCATCTTTGATTGCTTTGATTTGTCTGGCAGTCAATTTTGGTAAGCCAGTAAGTCGCTTCCTGTACTCTATCTCCAGAGCACCAGCGTTCTTTCTGATCTTTTTCTGGAGGCTTACCAGTTCATCCTTTCTTTGTCTGATGAGTTCTGGTACACTCACGCCATAAATTATAGAATCATAGACTTGTTCCTCTTCGGCGTAGAAAGAGCGTACATGAACATCATCCAATAAACTCAAACACTGATGAACTCTGGGGTCATCCTTCATCTTTTTATACACTTCAATATTAATGCCTAATCTGCCAGCATTGTAAGAATCCAGAGTACCCATAGTTGCCATCTCCCTTTGATGGGCCAGCAGTTCATCTTTTTGATTTCTTTTGAAAATCTCTATCATGATGCATTCTTGTTCAAGCTTCTTGGATGTTTCATCATCAGCATCTTCAACAGTTTGCTCTTCCTCTCCAGATTCCATTTGTTGTTTTCCCTTAACTGACTTCAGAGTTGATGGAATATCTGGGAAGGACTCAAACTGGGGCTCACTAGCTTTAGTACCAGTAGCTCCTTCAGTTAGCCCGGCTTCAGTGCGATATGCTCTTTGTGACAATTGCTTCAGTGTTTGGTCACCAGACGACTTTCCCCCCTTGGAACGATCTCCAGTTCTGGACTTGAGATCATTCCATAACTGTTCAAGCATAAGTCTGTCCAGTGGACCAAAAGTTATACCTTCTACTGGAGTTGTTTCAGACACAACTTTCTTAAGTGCCTGCACTTCCTTCTGAACATTTGCAACTGATTTAGGCAAGTGTTTTGGCAACTTCTCATCTAGTAACTTGTCTACTTGGGGTAACACCCCATCATGAATGCTACGAAGAACAGTCCCAGAAACTTCTTCACATAATTCTTTCAACATATTGTTTCTGAACTTCCTTGTACATTCATCACTTATAGAACTAACAACTGCACCCTGGTCTAGTGTGGGTCTACTCTCCAGAGAACTGACCCTGAAAACCAAAATCTGAACATCTTCTTTCAGACCTGCCAGTTCACCAGTGACTGCAGTCTGAACAGAACTAACCAGCCTAGTCTCTAATCCCTGGACTGCCATTTTGATCTTTTCAGTGTTGTTGTTTGTGGCTAGTACCAGTTCATCAAGCTTCTCATAAACCAGCTTCTCATTCCCAGCAAAGACATTCATCTCAGAAGCAAGGTTATTTGATAATAAAGATTTGAAGTCTGAAATAACCTGAGATGAAGTCTGGAGTGATCTCTCCAGGTCCGCCACTTTACTTAAAAGGCCTTGGACCTCGGCAGAAGATGAAGTGGAGAGACCACTGGGAGGTTCAAGAGTTGAAGGTAATCTGGTCATTAGAGGAACTTGTGCCCAGTCCTCTTCAGTTGCAGCTTCAGATGTTGCAACTGGTGACTCCGGCGCACGAGGTGGAAGTTGAGATTGTGAAGGTTGAGTGGTTGCTGGAGTGAAGTATTGAGTGTGTTCTGGAATTGAAGGTGGTGGTGGTGGTGGCATGTTTGATTGTGGTGGTGGCATGTTTGATTGTGGTGGTGGCATTTTGGGTGGTGGCATTTCTGGTAGACTTTCTTCTTCTTGTACATCTTCACCCAGAAAATTCAAGTTTGCATCAAAACCTTCAGACATTGGGGAATCTACATCATCCCATTCTGGAGCCATCCCAACTGTC
Organism: Erigeron breviscapus; assembly: GCA_034093135.1. NCBI lineage: Eukaryota > Viridiplantae > Streptophyta > Magnoliopsida > Asterales > Asteraceae > Erigeron > Erigeron breviscapus. The sequence continues at coordinate 69,423,378 of CM067175.1, forward strand.
TGTTCACCAGACTGTTCACCAGTCTCTACATTAAGCTGTTCACCAGCCTCTACATTCAAGTCAATTGGAGCCTCTTGCTCACCAGAAATACGTTCATCAGTCTGAACATCCTGTTCAACTTCCTCAACAACCTGCTCTACAATCTGGGCAACATTTTCAAATTGTTCATCAGTTACCTGCCCAACAACCTCTTCAGATTCAAAAATTGGTGACCCATCCAGATTCATAACATCACCAGGATGTCTTTCTGGATTCACCTGATGTCCAGCTCTCATCAGACGCCTATTAGTTCTAGGTCATCTGGAAGGTTCAACAACGTATGTACCTTGACCTTCTGGAGCAACTTGTCTAATGGGCTGTACAACCTCAATGATCTGTACATCATCACCAGATGGTCCTTCAACAGCTTGACCTCTATCTGGACCCATTTCAGTTTCTTCCTTTTGGAAGGAAAGCATTGACTGAGGAATATCTACCTCGTCCAGTGGAGATCTGAGATTGACCAAATCTCTCATATACTCACTCACAGAAAAGTGAGTAGTATCAAAATCATACTGGTCTCCAAGACCATTTTTAAACAGCAGTGAAAGGAAACGAATATATGGAACAAAAGGTTTTCTTCCCTTCACTCTGAGACGCTCTACCAGGTCATCAAAAAGAATTTGGGAGAAGTCCACTCTAAGCCCAAACCATAAACAGTAGGCATTCTGGAGATGGGTTTGATTGATCTGGTCTAACCCTCCAGAACTGCCTCCCAGACATTCAACAATATGAGTGAAGAAATATCTCCATGAGTCTGACAGCTTGCTCATGTAGATAGTCCCTTTCCTGGATAGCTGGCCATGCTCATCCAAGATATCCGTGTGCCCCATCAGCCTGCATACTTCCCTTGTATTGATACCAGTGGGAAGCTCAATAGGAAACTCATTCTGTTTATGATAGTTTAACTGTAGAACAGACCTGAGCAGACTTGCAGTGAAACCAAGGGATCTGGTACCTCCCTTGAGAGTATAATTGATAGATAAAGTTTCATCATCAAATGTTGCAGTGTACCAGAATTCACACAGGTACTCGTGGTACATCCTTCCTGGATTTAATGTTAACGCACCATATAATGGGCAAGAGAGAAAGAATGAGTTTAATCTCCCAATAATCGATTGGGCATCATGAACACTGGAAAGAGAGAGTCTTGCCATCCAGTTATTCATGTTGATTCTAATGGCATTTGCCTCAAGATTAATATGAGGTGCCCTTTCAACATTATCAGAAGGGGCATATTCAGCGGCAAGGAGATTTTTGAGCGATTTTGACTGTCTAGGTGCCATTTTATACAGAATAAATGAAGATGAAATTGAATATATATAGGTTATGATGAAGATGAAATTGAATATATATAGGTTATGATGAAGAATTGATGAAGGAATTGAATGTAAATGGAGTAAATAAGAGAGATGATGATGATTGGAAAATGGAATGAAGAAGTAAATGAAGGAATTTGAAAGATTTGGGAGTAAATATGTTCGAAGTAAATGCAAATGAAATTGAAAGTGGGTATATATAGGAGAAAGAATGTGGAACTCAAACGGTTTATTTGAAATTATCAAATATAATTTTGATCGAGGTTCTGAGATCCGCATTAATTACATCACATCACACATAAATGTGTGACAGTTTACAGCCCACAAACACTAACAAGTTGCTCTTTTTGATTTCCCAAGGTAAAAATACCATCATTACGTTGAAAAATTTACATGCCACGTAGGATTAAAATATCTTCAAAAAGATTTGCTTACGTGGCACACACAATGACCAAGTATTTAGAAAATATTATGACATATTTCAGTGCATCTGGAGGTTGACTGGACACTCCAGTATCACTGGTGGATTAGTCCAGTGAACATGTACTGATGGTACACTGGAGGGACACTCCAGTAAAGTACCAGTGAAAACCATTTTTGAAAGACTGGTAACCTCAAACTTGCACGTCAAGTAATTCAGACAAATGAGAGGGACACATTTACAAGGAGACATAAGTCACCTCAAACACGCACTTCAATCTGTCCAGTTACCAGTGAGAGGGACACATTTACAAGGAGACATAAGTCACCTCAAACACGCACTTCAATCTGTCCAGTTACCAGTGAGAGGGACACATTTACAAGGAGACATAAGTCACCTCAAACACGCACTTCAATCTGTCCAGTTACCAGTGAGAGGGACACATTTACAAGGAGACATAAGTCACCTCAAACACGCACTTCAATCTGTCCAGTTACCAGTGAGAGGGACACATTTACAAGGAGACATAAGTCACCTCAAACACGCACTTCAATCTGTCCAGTTACCAGTGAGAGGGACACATTTACAAGGAGACATAAGTCACCTCAAACACGCACTTCAATCTGTCCAGTTACCAGTGAGAGGGACACATTTACAAAGCACCAGTAATATTTTCTAAAGAGTTTGTCCAGTGAGAAAATAAATTAATAAATTCCCCTTGAACTTAAAACATTTTTAAAAAAAAATATCTTTCAAGTCTTTCCCTGGAATGTTCCAGAAATCTAATAATGCAAAGATAGTACACAAAGGCGTTCAATATCTGAGCAGTTACCAGATTTAAGGGTTTAACATTCCCAACTCACCAACAAGATATTCAAAAGTTTTGACATCCAGAGGTTTGGTAAAAATGTCAGCGAGTTGTTTGTCCGTGGGAATAAAATGGAGTTCAATGTTGTTTTTCATAATATGATCACAAATGAAGTGATACCTGAGATCAATGTGCTTCGTTCTGGAGTGCATGACTGGATTGTTTGAGATAGCAATGGCACTAGTATTATCACAAAAGATTGGGGTCTTTGAATATTTAATACCATAATCAAGCAACTGGTTCTTCATCCAGAGTATCTGAGCACAACAACTGGCTGCAGACACGTATTCAGCTTCAGCAGTGGACAATGAAACTGAAGTTTGCTTCTTACTGGTCCAGCTGACCAGTTTGCCACCTAGGAAATGACATCCACCAGTTGTGGATTTCCTATCTATCTTACAACCTGCATGATCTGAATCTGAATAACCCATTAGATCCATGCCTGAGCCTTTGGGATACCAAAGACCTAGACTGGGGACTCCTTTAAGGTACTTCAGTATGCGCTTTACAGCAAGCATATGAGATTCCTTTGGATTAGACTGATATCTGGCACATAAACATGTTGAAAACATAATATCTGGTCTACTGGCAGTTAAATACATCAGTGAACCAACCATGCCTCTATAGACAGTGGTGTTCACTGGTTTTCCATCTGGATCGGAGTCCAGTGTCAGTGGTGCAGAAATTGGAGTTGGTTTAGATGGTGAAGAGTTCATATCAAATTTCTTTAAAAGATCTCTAACATATTTTTCCTGATTAATAAAAATGCCATCTTTATTTTGTTTAATCTGGAGTCCAAGAAAATATGTTAATTCACCCATTAAACTCATCTCATATTCAGTTGACATTATTTTCGAAAATTTCTTGCACATGTTTTCATCAGTAGACCCAAAAATAATATCATCAACATAAATTTGTACCATTAACTGATTACCTTTTTCATGAAGAATAAATAAGGTATTGTCAATTGCACCTCGTTTGAAACCATTTTTCAACAAATGTTTAGTCAGAGTGTCATACCAGGCACGTGGGGCTTGTCTGAGGCCATAAAGCGCTTTGTCCAGACGATATACCCAATGTGGATGCTTTTCATCAACGAAACCTGGTGGTTGTCTGACATAAACTTCTTCTTCAAGCTTTCCATTCAAGAAAGCACTCTTTGCATCCATCTGGTAGACCTTGAACTGATGATAAGCAGCGAATGCTAAGAATATTCTGATCGCTTCAAGTCTAGCCACTGGAGCAAATGATTCATCAAAGTCGACATCTGACTGGCAGTAGCCTTGTGCTACCAGTCTGGCCTTGTTTCTGATTACGTGGCCATCTTCATCTACTTTGTTTCTGAAGACCCATCTTGTTCCAATTGGTTCTTACTTTCCAACTGGGAAAGGAACCAGATACCAGACCTTGTTCCTTTCAAACTGGTGAAGCTCTTCTTGCATAACAGTCACCCAGCTTGGATCTTCCATAGCCTCGTCAATCTTCTTTGGTTCCATCAAAGATAGAAAACTAACGTATAAGCATTGATTACTGGAGGCTCTTCTGGTCTGAACTCCTCTACTGGAGTCACCTATGATCTGATCAATAGGATGAGCTTTTGTCCATCTGGAGTACTGAACAGGATTGTTACTGACAACAATATCAGTGCAAGAATTCAGTTGAGTCTCCTCTGGAGTTGCTTCTGGAGGAGGATCTTGCCAGATTACTTCAGTATCTTCGTCTGAGTCATTTAAATCACGATTTGCATCATGAAATTCTTCATTTGAAGGCATTTCCTGAAGTACTGGTTCAGTTTGGAATTCTTCATAAGAAGACATTTCTGGTCTATTCTCAACTGACACTGATACTGGGGGAGTAGTACGAACATCTGATCCAATATTAATTTCAGAGGGTAGTTTGAAAATAATAGAAGGATAGAATGGAGTACTACTTGAGAGTTTCTTTTTCTGAACAGGTTCCAGATCAGGATGACTGGAAACTGTGTCTTTTGAATTTTCATTTTTGTCGTTTATAGGATCAGATTCACAAAAGACAATTGGAGTTACTGGGGGAGAGTCAAGGGCTGGCTTCTTGTTGATTGCAGCATTTGATTCATCAAATGTTACATGAATTGACTCATGGACCTTCTCCAGTATCTTGTTGTAGACTCTGAAGGCCTTGCGAATGGCTGAATAGCCTAAGAAATACCCTTCATCAGCTTTGGCATCAAATTTGCCTAACTGACTGGAGTCGTTCAGGATGTAAACTGGACATCCAAAAACGTGAAAATAACCAATATTTGGTTTTCTATTTCTTAAGACTTCATAGGCTGTCTTTTTGTGTCTTTTGAATCTTCATTTTTGTCGTTTATAGGATCAGATTCACAAAAGACAATTGGAGTTACTGGGGGAGAGTCAAGGGCTGGCTTCTTGTTGATTGCAGCATTTGATTCATCAAATGTTACATGAATTGACTCATGGACCTTCTCCAGTATCTTGTTGTAGACTCTGAAGGCCTTGCGAATGGCTGAATAGCCTAAGAAATACCCTTCATCAGCTTTGGCATCAAATTTGCCTAACTGACTGGAGTCGTTCAGGATGTAAACTGGACATCCAAAAACGTGAAAATAACCAATATTTGGTTTTCTATTTCTTAAGACTTCATAGGCTGTCTTTTTGTGTCTTTTGAATCTTCATTTTTGTCGTTTATAGGATCAGATTCACAAAAGACAATTGGAGTTACTGGGGGAGAGTCAAGGGCTGGCTTCTTGTTGATTGCAGCATTTGATTCATCAAATGTTACATGAATTGACTCATGGACCTTCTCCAGTATCTTGTTGTAGACTCTGAAGGCCTTGCGAATGGCTGAATAGCCTAAGAAATACCCTTCATCAGCTTGAGTATTGAAACACTGCTCTGAAGGAGAGCTTTCCATATCCATCACATATACATTCCCTTTTCTGGGAGCAATCAACACTACCTTCCAGTCCTTGTTGAATACGATACCCTGAGCAATATTGAATAGAACTTGATAGCCATCATCACACAGTTGACTTACACTGATCAGGTTGTATTTCAAACCATTCACAAATGCAACACGTCTGAACTTGACTTGTCCATTGTTTAGAACACCGTATCCCTCAGTCTTTCCACAACCATCATTTCCAAAAGTAATGGAGGGTCCATCAGAAATGGTGAACTCCTCCAGCAGGGTCTTACATCCAGTCATCGTCCTGCCAGCAGCATTGTCAAGATACCAGATATATTTCTTTCGATCGCCCTGCACATACACCAGATACTTATCAGTTAGATTTGGGAACCCATCGACTGATGGGTTCACTGGACCCTCCCTTATAGGTCCCTTGGGCAATCTGGTTTAGTTCACTTTCTTCAACAGTGGTCTTAGTTGAAAAGACCACTGGGGTTGATAGTTTTGAAACCTTTTTCTTTTTCTCAACTGGAGAAATAGATTTAACTTTCTTAGCAAAAGGTTTTGTATTTTGTCTAGGGCCAGATGAAGTACCCTCAATAAAGTTTAATCTTGCATTAAAACTTTGAGATTGACGAGTCAGAATTTGAATCTGGCTCTCTAACCTGGACAAAATATTTTCTTCAGATGACACCTTAGCCTTTCCAGTCCTAGGCTTAGGTAGGGGATTGGTCTGAGGCAAAGGTTTATTCCGATAAACCTCTTTAACTGGAGCAGTCATCTGGAATGCTCCAGTCTTGACCTCTGGGGATTGAACTGGGTAAATATTGGTCTTGGGAGTTACAGGCTCATCATAAACAGTGGTGGGCCTGAACTCCTCTGGTAATCGATCGATTACTGGTATTAATGATGCTACATGAGGATTTCTATCTAAGTATGCACGTTTTTGAGCAGGAAATTGATTTAGTCCAGCATCATATGGCTTTTTGGTTTCTAGCCATGATTTAATTACCAGTTTTTCTTTCTCTAAAATGACTTCAAGATCTTGATTTTCTTGAATCAATTGTTCAGTTACCAGAACCTGGGCTTGAAATGCCAGTTCAATGTCTTGAAGTTCTTTCAATTTTGATTTTAAGACAGTTATTTTAGAAAAATCTTGTTTTTCTTGAATCAATTGTTCAGTTACCAGAACCTGGGCTTGAAATGCCAGTTCAATGTCTTGAAGTTCTTTCAATTTTGATTTTAAGACAGTTATTTTAGAAAAATCTGTTTCTAGACCATTTACACAATCAGATCTAACAGTTTCTACAAATATCAAATCAGAATTAAGAGCTTCAGCTATGTCCAGTTTTAGTTCTTGGTCAGTTGCACAATCATAATCACTAACCTTCTTAATAACAATGTCTACCCATCATCCAGATGTGACATCTTCCTTCACCAGGTGTTCATCGTCTGCCAGAGCCATGTAACAGCAATCTCTTTCTTCTTCTTCATCAACAGATGATTCATCAGAAGGAACCCACTTCTCTTCAGTTGTTGCAATCATGCACTTATTATTGTTTTCAATTTGTTGTGCCATGAGAGCAATCTGGGCCTTAAGCTTTTTATATTTCAGTTTATAGCTATCATCAGGCTTATTATTTGAAGAGAATGGACCAGGCTTGGATACAAACTGGTTGGACCTGTAATCTTTCATGAAATGACCCTTTTTGCCACACTTAAAGCATGTCAAATTGGTCTTATCAGTTGAAGAACTGGATGCAAATTGTCCAGATGGCCTAGTTGCTCTTGCTTTGAAACGGTTAAACATTTTAGCAATCATTGCAATGAGGTCATCATCATCAGTTTCATCACAACAGTCTGGAGAGATTTGACTGGTCTCTCCAGAATCCATGAGTTCAGACACCATCTTCTTCATAGAAAATACATTCTCAGAAGATATCAGTGCTGTACTATGTGGTTCAGTATGACTAACCACATTAGGACTACTGGAGGCATGGTTAAAAGCATCTTGTTCTGCCACCACTCTCTGAGCTTGATTTTCTTCAGTGTACCTGAAAGCTCCATATAGAGTTGAGAGAGTGTGTGTGTGCAGAGTTTTACCTTGTCGTAAGACCAGGATCATGTGAGACCATTTGGTGGGTAGAATATCACAAAATTTCTCCAGAAGTATATCCTTGTCCTTCTCAACCCCAAGACCTCTTAATTGGTTTATGATACTCATAAATCTGGTGTAAGTACCAGTGAGAGACTCGTTAGGTTGAGCAAAAAATGACTCATACCTCTTGTTTAAGGAGACCTTTCTGGTGACAATGGTGTCATCTCCTCCTTCATGTTGGTTTAAAAGTTCATCCCACATGGTTTTAGCACTAGGAAAAAGAACTAGTGTGGGAATTAGGGTTTCAGGAACGGCCCCGAGGATCATGTTTTTGAGAAGGGTGTCTAGATTCACCAATCTCCTCTCCTCTTCAGACCAATGTTCCTCCCTCTTTTCCCTTCCTCTTCTAGATCCAGAAGGATCAAGAAGGGGATTGAGAGGTGATGTTGGTACATAAGGACCTTCATTTAAAATTTTCATCATGTTCCTCTCAATACCAGTGACATGCAAAACCATCCTAGCCTTCCACGTACCAAATTCATCACTGTTCCCACTGAATTTAGGAACAGGATTATTTGAGTAGTGCACATGCACGTGTGGAGAAGCAGGAGTAGGAGGAGGAGGTGGATTAGTGTTATTAACAATAGGTGGTTCATTTTGATCATTAATATTAGCATTAGGATCGGGACCAAGATTAAAACTTCCTTGTGTATTTTCTTGGTTAGCCATCAAGAAACAGATCTAGGCAATGTTTAGCCTTCTGCTCTGATACCAAATGTGAGTCCCTTAAGTTCGATGGTTAACCAGGAAAGTGTAAAATACAACAAGTCTAATAATCACTAGAATGGACTAGTATTACTTGTAAATAAATGCAAGAATATATAAACAAAGTAATACAAGACTTAAAGCAATAAACAAGTAAAGTGGAACATTATGTATTTTTCAATTGTGTATTTTATTTATGATGTTAAATAAAATACAAGGTTGTGCGGAATCAAGATAATACAAATAAGTATGTATCCTAACAACCTATGAATTACAAATGATCTATATTTGTCAAATAACTCTTTTGGATCGAGATACTTAAAGTTGTGAAGTATCCCTGTTTAAGATCGAGAGTATTTGGACAAATTCACTTAAATGCAAAATGTATGCTTAAAAGTATTTTTCTCAAGGAAATGACTTTGTATTTATAGGCAACAAAATTCACCAGTGAATTTTGTGCCGTACAAATCTGGTTGCATGCATTTAATGATCCGACAAGAACATTAAATGTATTGGATAAGGAATAAGGATAAAGTCACATCAAATGACTTTGTATCCTTTTATCCAACCATCTTTACACGCGTATACTTTGGTAAAGAACAAGTGGATTGTTCTTTGGAAAGTGTGTAAAGGCAAAAGTTAATCCTAGATATCAGTGTTCAGACTTGTAGGGTCTAGAACACTGACAATCCTCCAGTGTACAGATCTGGTAAGACTTCCAGTGGACTCCGCCATTTGTAAGTCTTCTTTATTCTGACTTCAGTCTTTGACTTCAGTGAGAATGTATTCAGTAGAGTTGATCTGGACTGGGGTGAAGTCCAGTGAGCTAATCTGGAAAATACTCCAGATTTCCTATACAAGTATTTGCTCACTGGTCTTCCATTATTTCTGGACAAATCTTCAGAGGGACTCCAGATTCCAAGTCTGGAGTAGGTCCAGTAGAACACGTTTCTGGACAGATCTTCAGTAAGGCTCCAGTAGTCGAGTCTGGAGCGAGTCCAGTAAATCTGGACCTAACACTTAATGACACTGATGGACCCCGATAGGACTACCCATCAAGTCGGGTGCAAGTTCCCTTTAAGGCTTTAAAGCCGCCTTTGCACACATTTGTAGTTGTATTCATTGTGGTGTCGCGAGTCATCCACCTTTAGTTGTAATAAAAAAAGGGCATAACCTATTGTTGAATAAAGTTTTTGAAGTTGATTAAGTTGCTAGATGGAATACGTAGATAAAGTTGAATATTGTTGATTAAGTCGATAGGCACACGCAGGATTGTTAATCATTCTTATGGGTATTCGATTGCTATATATTGTTGTTGTTGTTACATGCTCGACTGCGTATGATTCTTTATTAAGTTGTTTTAAATTGGCAATCATTTATATTAACCTGTGGTATATCTTACTCGGCTTTAAAGCTGACACTTGTTCTTTTGTTGAAAATGTTGTGCCACCTCAGTAGTTGAGATGCAGTTTAGAGTGAGGATGGGTAGAAGATACAGCTGAAGGCTTTTACCTAGTCTGCCTCATTTACGCAAACTCGTTTATTATATTTCGTTGACCGTTATCGTTATTTGACGTTTATGGGTTTCATTTGATTATGGTTAGATCCGACGAGTAACACCGTCATTTAAGTTGAACATTTTTATTTTGGAAATGTAATAATTGATAGAAACTTCCGCAATACTCTGTGTTTTTAAGAAAAATTTTGAAATCCATATTTTTATATAGTTCGGTGTTACAAGTTGGTATCAGAGACCGAGTTTAAGTGAACCATATTCTATGAGGCATAGGATTGGACTTAAACCTTTTAGTAGACTGCTTTTAGGACTGGTTGGGTTGAGTGAGAGTGTAGGTTTTGGCCTATTTGAATTGTTGCTTATAGTTGATATGGTCGATAGATAGGGCCATAATCTTTCTCTCTATATCCGTCTTAAACGTTCGTTGTTTATTTTTAGAAAAATGGTTTCTACTCGAGGTAATCCTAATGGTACTGGTGATGATGCATTCGCTGATCCTCCTCCTAACCGTGAGCTACAGAGGATTGTTGCACAGATGGCTGAGATGCAAGCTCGTTTAGATCAGTCCGAACGGCGTTTGGCACAGGTGGAGTCTGAGAGAGATGAACTACTTAGGAATCGCCGAAACAGGAACATTGAAAATGAAGACGCTAATTCTCGCACTCGAGACACACTACCCGCTACTGATGATCGTACAGGTGATACTAATGATGATTCTGATCGGACTGGTGGTAGTGGTACTGGTGGTGATAATCCAAACTGTAGGAATGGTGGTAGGGTGAGGGTTAAGGAGTTTTCTCTTCGTGACTTCTGGGGTTGTAATCCTTCTAACTTCTCTGGGGAAGGAAATTCTATTGATGGTTATCGCTGGTTGAAGGAGGTAGAGAAGAGTTTTTGGGTTGCTGACTGTCCTGAAAACAAGAAGGTAGAGTTGGCTACTCAGTTGTTTCGTAAGGGAGCTATCGATTGGTGGGAAATTCAGGTAGAAACTTTGGGTGTTGATGGTGAGATGCAGATCACTTGGGAGCAGTTCACTGAGCTCTTTAATAAGGAGTACTTTACTATTCAAGAGAGACAGATGATCGAGAGGGAGTTCTTGGCTATTCAGAAAGGAGATAAGTCAATGAAAGAGCATATTAGGTTGTTTGCGGAGAAGCTGAGATTCTGTACCCGACTTTGTCCTGATGATTTATATAAGATTGGTCGATTCGTTGAAAGCTTACCTAATGAGTACCGTACACTTGTGAGGATGCAGAAGACCCTTAAGGATGCTTATGACACTGCACTATCTATGGAGGATGACTTGAAGTCTATTGTGAAGAAGGATTCTGGTTCTGGTTTTAAGAGGAAGAGTGATGGGTTTTCTGGTTCTAGCAAGAAGTTCAAGGGGGGTTCTTCTAAAGGGAAAGACGAGGTGAAGGAGAAGCCATGGTGTAAACATTGCCGATCTCGACACACTGGTCCTTGTACTGTCTATACTCGCCGTTGTGACAAATGTGGCAAGACTGGACATAGCTTCGCTGATTGTACTGACAAGTGGAGGTGCTACAAATGCAACTCTACTGACCATAAAATTGCAGATTGTCCACAAATGAAGGCTGAAGAGAAGAAGAAGACAGAGATTCCTAAAGCTCGAGCCCGTGCATTTAAGATGACTACTGAGGTGGCAAAGACTACAGATGACGTGGTTAGTGGCATTTTCCTTGTTAATTCTAAATTGGCTAATGTTTTGTTTGATTCAGGTGCTACTAAATCTTTTGTATCCCCTAAGTTTGCTCCTCAACTTGGTACCCCTGTTAGTCGATTAGCTCATGCCTTAGAAGTTGAAATAGCTGATGGTCATGTCTCTAAAGTTCGTGATTCTTATCATGATTGCTCCATTGAGATAGAGGGCAGGACCTTCCCGATCCATTTATTACCCATTTCACTGGCTGGGTTCGATGTATTTGTTGGCATGGATTGGTTGGGAGAAAACAATGCTACTATCTTCTGTGGAGAAAAGATCGTTCGTATCACTACCCATGATGGGAAAGTGGTCACAGTCTACGGTGAAAGGAAGTTTGGTTATCCTACATTCATTAAGTTGATGAAGGCTCTTCAACATATTCGTCAAACTAAAACTCATTTCCTGGCATATGTGATTGACACACGTATTACTAGGCCTTCTATCACTGACATTGAAGTTGTTTCTGAGTTTGCTGACGTTTTTCCTGATGATCTTCCTGGCTTACCTCTTGATCGTGAAGTTGAATTTTGTATTGATCTTATGCCTGGCGCGACTCCTGTTGCTAAGGCTCCTTATCGTCTAGCCCCTACTGAGATGAAAGAGTTGATGTCGCAGTTGCAAGAGTTGTTAGATAAGGGTTTCATTCGACCGAGTTCCTCGCCTTGGGGTGCTCCCATTCTCTTTGTCAAGAAGAAGGATGGATCTATGAGGATGTGTATCGATTACCGTGAGCTTAACAAATGAACGGTAAAGAATAAATATCCTCTTCCTCGTATAGATGATTTATTCGATCAATTGCAGGGTGCTTCTTTCTTCTCAAAAATCGATCTTCGTTCTGGCTACCATCAGTTGAAAGTAGAAGAGGAAAGTGTTGCCAAGACTGCTTTCCGAACTCGTTATGGACACTACGAGTTTCTGGTGATTCCCTTTGGTCTTACTAATGCTCCGGCCGCTTTCATGGACTTGATGAATCGAGTCTGTAGACCTTTCCTCGATCATTTTGTTATTGTATTTATCGATGATATTCTTGTTTATTTGAAGACTACTGAGGAACATCGTGGGCATCTACGAGCTATTTTAGAGGTTTTACGGAGGAAAAATCTTTATGCTAAATTTTCCAAGTGTGAATTCTGGTTGCGTGAGGTTAATTTTCTTGGACACATCATTTCTGGTGATGGGATTAAAGTTGATCCCTCGAAGATTGAGGCTGTGATGAAGTGGGAATCCCCTAGGACTCCTACTGAAATTAAAAGCTTCTTAGGTTTGGCAGGGTACTATAGGAGATTCATTCAAGACTTCTCCCGCATTGCTAAACCGATGACTGGGTTGACTAAGAAGGGTGTGAAGTATTTGTGGACCGATTCTCAAGAGAAGGCATTTTAGACATTGAAACATAAGTTGTGTGAGGCTCCGATTCTATCTTTACCTGAAGGTACAAACGACATGGTTGTTTATAGTGATGCTTCGGTTTCTGGGTTGGGTTGTGTTTTGATGCAGCGCGATAGAGTGATTGCTTATGCCTCTCGTCAGTTGAAACCGCATGAGAATAACTATCCTACGCATGATCTGGAATTAGCAGCGGTTGTTTTTGCCCTTAAGTTGTGGAGACATTATCTGTATGGCACTAAGTGTACTCTTTTTACTGATCACAAGAGTCTACAGCATGTGTTTAATCAGAAGGAACTGAATGCTCGTCAGAGAAGATGGATGGAACTGCTTAAGGATTACGACTGTGAGATCAAGTATCATCCGGGTAAAGCTAATGTCGTTGCTGATGCTCTGAGTCGTAAGGTGAAAGGTACTTCTTGCAAACTTTTATCTATGGTTGTACAGGCTGAATCCGGTTTATTGGAGCGCATTAGGACGACTCAAGTTGATGCTGTTCTACCCGGAAATTTCAAAGCTGAAAGAATCGGGAAGAAGCGGGATAGATTTAAGGTGAACAGTCGTGGGTTTCAGACTTACAAAGGTAGGAAGTGGGTACCTTTATTCGGTGGCAACCGCGAGCTAATACTCGAGGAAGCTCATAGATCGAGATATTCTATTCATCCAGGTGCTACTAAGATGTTTCATGACTTGAAGCCTTTGTATTGGTGGCCTGGTATGCGAAGTGATATTGCTATGTTCGTGCAGAAGTGTGTGACTTGTGCTCAAGTTAAAGCTGAGCATCAAAAACCCTACGGTGAATTGCAACAGTTGGAGATCCCCGAGTGGAAATGGGATCATATTACCATGGATTTCGTGACTAAGCTACCAAGAACTAAAGCTGGGAATGACATGATTTGGGTTGTGGTTGATAGATTGACTAAGAGTGCTCATTTCTAAGCATGGTGTGCCGTTGACTATAGTTTCTGATCATGATGGTAGATTTAAATCGGGTTTTTGGAGATGTCTTCAGCGGGAATTGGGGAGTAGAATTAATATGAGTACTGCTTTTCATCCGCATACAGATGGACAGAGCGAGAGGACTATTCAGACTTTGGAGGATATGCTTCGAGCGTGTGTTTTGGAATATGGAGGATCGTGGGATGATCATTTGCCGTTAGCTGAGTTTGCTTATAATAATAGTTATCATTCCAGTATAGGTATGCCTCCGTTTGAGATGCTATATGGTCGTAAGTGTCGTACACCTAGTTGTTGGTTGGAACCCGGTGAGAGACAGTTTTCTGGACCTGAGGTTGTGCAAATAACAACTGATAAGGTTAACATTGCTAAGGATGCTTTGAGAGCAGCTAGGGATCGTCAGAAAGCTTATGCTGATAAGAGGACTCGTCCGATTACTTTTGAGGTTGGTGACATGGTTATGTTGAAAGTCTCTCCGTGGAAAGGAGTTCTTCGTTTTGGTAAGCGTGGTAAGTTGAGCCCACGTTTCATTGGTCCATTCAAAGTGTTGAAGCGCATCAAAAGTCAAGCATATCAGTTGGATTTACCTCCGCAGTTGGCTGGCATTCATAACACATTTCATGTGTGTTACTTGAGGAAATGTCTAGCTAACGAGACTAGTGTAATTCATTTAGAAGATGTCAGTATTGATCCAGAGAAGAAGATGATTGATGAACCAATTGCTATCCTTGATCGTAAGAAGACTAAGCTTAGAAGAAAGCAGATTGATCTGGTATTGGTGAAGTGGAGACACAGTCGAGGTGAGAGTATGACCTGGGAGACGGAGTCTGTGATGAAGGATCGTTACCCCCATCTATTCGTTGCTGATCCGATTCTAAGGACAGAATCTTCTTAAGGGGGAGGTAATTGTAACATCCTAATCATTTTTCGATCTTTGACTATTAGTTGACCGTTAACTCCGTTAGTTGACCTATTAGTTGACTCTTAACTCCGTTAGTATTTAGACGACCCATTAGTTGATTTAGTTGAATTTTATTATAAATTAAATGTTTTATAAACATTAATTGCCAAAAAGTTGAAATAGTTAAATCGTTGCTCACTTCGTGGTTGTCGGTCATTTATTGATTTATTTCGATAAATCGATATATATGCTAAGTTGAAAGTTGCAAATTTATCGTTGACTGAAAATTGTGTTATAAAATGATTATTGTGCCTCATTTGTAGTAGAAAAAGGTCCTTATATGTTAGGTATATGATAACGGGTCATTTAGAGGTATAATGAAGGCATTAGTTACTTTAGGGGTCAAAATTGCCAAGTGCTCAAACTTAAAAACGGGTTAAAGGAGTTAGGGGGTGTCTTGAGGTTGTCGATTACAGATTATTCATTCCCTAAACAAACCCTAGCAGCCCCATATCATCCCTTCATCAATTGCAAACCGAAAAGTCTTCCAACGTGTGATTCGAGAGAGTTTGGTCTAGTATTTTGCTTCCCTATAGCGATCTACAGGTAATACGAGTATTTACCATTTGAGATCTGAATGTTGGAGTCTTATATTAGTCTTAATCCAGGCGATAAAGGTTTGGGTTAGGTTAATTAATTGGTTGATCATTGATTTCATGCTTTCGGGTGATTCAATGATTTATTTATGTCGTCAAGGATTAAAGGATTGATTGATAGATTAAAGTCATCAAAAGTGTTGTCAAAGAGGTCAATTTTATGTCTCCAGGTCGGGCTAAGGGTTGGAGATCGAATGGGAATCGTTTAGAGCAAGTTTGAAATTGATTTTGCTGGTCGGCACCTAAGGTGCGACGCACCAAATGGGTGGTGCGACGCACCACTGCCCAGTTTGGGAAACTTGATTTTTGAATGGAGCCCGATATGTGACGCACCACTTGGGAGGTGCGGCGCACCTCTGGTCATTTTGGGATTTTCTGAAGGATTGGTGCGACGCACCACTTGGCAGGTGCGGCGCACCTCATGCCCAGATTTCACAAAACACTTCGTTTAGCTTATACTTCAATCTTATACTCATTATAGGTTGCCGGGAGCATTTAGCAAGCACTTTAAGATACTCTTAGCTTGTTGGTAAGCTGTATCAAGGTGAGATATATCATTTTTGACACGCTGGGGTGCACAACGAAAATAGTGATTTCGTAAAAGTGGTTTAAAACCTTTCTTTCTCATACGCTAGTTTGGGTAATGGGACTTTTGGAGAGTTTCGCGAAATGGGTAGATTTGCATGATTAGGTTGATTTATATTGTTGTTATTATGCTTGTACATGCTAAATTATAGTTGATATTAATGTCGTTTTTAGTTGTAAAGTTGTTTTCGTTGGAATGCTAAGTTGTTGAGTTGGTTTGGCTTTTACACTAGTTCACTAGACTTGTGTAGGTTGCCATGTTAACACTGTGCACGATTAGGGTCCCTAAACTCAAAGTTGAAATAAAAGTTGCTAAAGTTGATATCGTTGTTAAAACTCGAGTATAAATCTAAGTTGAAAGTGGTAAGCTTATCCCATACTGGAACCGCGTAGGAACCAGTGTGATTTAGTTGGTCAGCGGGAGTAGATTAGTTGCTTCCAATGGCACGGCCTCAAAGTTTGAGATTAGCTGGGTGACTAGGTCCAGTCACTACAAGTTGCGTAACAGCTTTCTCCTGGATTTGGTTATGCCTATCCTTAATGTGAGTCCCTTAAGTTCGATGGTTAACCAGGAAAGTGTAAAATACAACAAGTCTAATAATCACTAGAATGGACTAGTATTACTTGTAAATAAATGCAAGAATATATAAACAAAGTAATACAAGACTTAAAGCAATAAACAAGTAAAGAGAGAGAAACCTGGAGAAGGGGATACATAGTCCCCTGGTGCCCTTCAGTTTTTGAACCAGGCTTCTGAAAAGGATATCAGCAAAATCCACTCTCAATCCATTCCACAAGCAGTATGCCATTTCTGCTTGTGCGAAGTTAATCTGGTCAAGTCCACAAGAACTCCCACCCATACTTTCCACAAGGTGGATGAAAAAGTACCTCCATGAAGGTGTAAGGCCCTTCATGGTCATCGCACCCTTTGTTTTCAAAACCCCTTTTTCGAGGCACTCCTTGTGTCCCATATCAAGGAGGACCTGGCGAAAATTGAAGTTAAGGGAGATGACAACAGGAGACTCTCCTTGTCTCCGGTAATTGAGGTGTAGAGCATCCCTCAATACATCTGCTGATAGGGTACACCGGACTGTTCCACCTTTTAATGTGAAATTGACGGAGGAGCAGTCGGAAGAAAGAGAGGCGGTGTACCAAAACTCACACAAGTAGTCGTGAAACATCTTGCGTGGGTTTAAGGAGAATGAGGGTCCGATTGGAGAATCCCTCAAAAATCTTTAGATTCTCCCAATAAGGGTATCGGACCCTTGAGTTCCTTGTAAACTAGCCATCGGATTATTTGGATTTAGTTTGATGAGCGTAGTATTACCAGGAGCACCATATGCCTGTTTGACATCTGGTGGAGGAGCATATGGGACAGATAGGAGATTTACATCTCTATAACGGGATGATTTAGGTGCCATATGAAAATGAAATTGAAACTTTGGAATTAGGGTTCTTGATTTATGAAGCAGAGAGAGAAAAGAAGCAATTTTAGATGATTGGGTAGTAAATGAAAAGAATGTAAAGGGAAGTAAATGTGATCGGAGTAAATAAGAGTATTTATAAGGAATTCAAGATCCCAATGAAATACCAAAAATTATATTTTATTAACAAAATCAATTTTGTAGATATTTTTACAAAATAAGTTTGAATTTTGAATCAAAAACATAATTCACCGTGTCAGCATTAAATGCTACGACAGCTTAACTTACCCACGCGCCCACTAATTTTCATTTTCCCAATAAAAACAGTTGTCATTTACCAAAATGACTTTAAACACGTCAGATGACGATATCAAGTGGGTTAAAACACTCGAGTACCATCACGTGTCACAAATATTGACCAAGTATTTTCTAACGTTATGAAAAATTAAGACAAGACTGAACCTGGACACTGGAGGATTAGTCCAACGCCAGTTTCCAACTGGAGAGTTTTCCAGTTGCCATTTTCAAACAAAACGAATTTTAGTCAGAAAATTATTTTTGAGTCTTTCCCCCTAAAATGATGATCCAGAAATCGATTAGTGCCAGGATAATATCACAAAGGCGTTCGATAGCCTGGCGAGCAAAGATTATCTGGACCTCCTCAACTGGAGAACTTCATCAGTGTCACTGACGCGTTCATAACAAAAATCTCCAGTTTTAAGGATTTAACATTCCCAGTTCGCTGATGAGATGTTTAAAGGTTTTCTCATCAAGAGGTTTTGTAAAAACATCAGCGAG
The DNA here is from genome assembly GCA_034093135.1 of Erigeron breviscapus. Taxonomy (NCBI): domain Eukaryota; kingdom Viridiplantae; phylum Streptophyta; class Magnoliopsida; order Asterales; family Asteraceae; genus Erigeron; species Erigeron breviscapus. The sequence goes on from CM067175.1 coordinate 69,441,744, forward strand.
CTGTTTGTCAGTGGGTATGAAATGTAATTCAATGTCTCCTTTCATAACATGATCATGAATAAAATGATACCTAATGTCAATATGTTTTGTCTTGGAGTGCATCACTGGGTTGTGAGATATAGCAATTGCACTGGTGTTGTCACAAAAGATTGGGGTCCTTGTATACTTTTGACCATAATCTAGTAACTGGTTCTTGATCCAGAGAATCTGGGCACAGCAACTGGCCACAGAAATGTACTCTGCCTCAGTAGTGGACATGGAGACTGACGTCTGCTTCTTGCTGGTCCAACTTACCAGTTTTCCTCCAAGGAAATGACAACTATCAGTTGTTGATTTTCTATCTATCTTACAACCTGCATGATCTGAATCTGAATAACCCATTAGATCTAACCCTGAGCCTTTGGGATACCAAAGACCAAGGTTAGGACACCCTTTCAGGTATCTAAAGATACGCTTAACAGCATGCAAATGTGATTCTTTAGGGTTAGCCTGAAACCTGGCACATAGACATGTTACGAACATTATATCTGGTCGACTGGCAGTTAAATACATCAGTGAACCAACCATTCCATGATATTCAGTGATGTTCACTGGTTTGCCAGTTGGGTCAGAGTCCAAATTTAATGGTGCTTCAATAGGTGTTTTTTCGATGGGATAGAATCATATTTGTATTTTTAACAAATCTCTGACATATTTTCCTTGGTTTATGAAAATTTCATTTTCAGTTTGCTTAATCTGAAGACCTAAGAAAAATGTTAATTCTCCCATTAAACTCATTTCATACTCAGATGACATGATTTTAGAAAACTTTTTACACATTGCATCATCAGTTGAACCAAATATAATGTCATCAACATAAATTTGTACCAATAAGATATTACCTTTTTCTTTCAAGATAAATAAGGTATTATCTATTGCACCTCTTTGAAAGCCATTTTTAAGAAGATGTTTAGTTAAAGTATCATACCAGGCTCTTGGGGCTTGTCTAAGACCATACAAAGCTTTGTTCAGTCTATAGACCCAGTGAGGATGCTTCTCATTGATGAAGCCTGGAGTCTGCTTAACATACACAACTTCTTCCAATGTTCCAATAAGGAACGCACTTTTGACATCCATCTGGAAGACTTTAAACTGCAGATGGGCTGCATAAGCCAGAAATATTCTGATGGCTTCAAGTCTTGCAAATGGAGCAAAAGTTTCATCAAAGTCAACGCCTTCTACTTGACAATAACCCTGGGCAACTAATCTGGCCTTGTTTCTTACAACATGGCCATCTTCATCCATCTTGTTTCGGTAGACCCATCTTGTACCAATGGGTTCTTTCTTTAACCCAGGTGGACAAGGAACAAGCTCCCACACATTATTCCTTTCAAACTGGACGAGCTCTTCTTGCATAGCTTCCACCCAGCTTGGGTCTGCCATAGCCTCGTCAATCTTCTTCGGTTCAATTAGTGATAAGAAGGTGACATTTAAGCATTGCTCACTGGTGGCTCTTCTAGTCTGAACCCCACTATTTGGATCTCCCACAATATGTTCAATTGGATGTGCTCGAGTCCATCTAGTGTATTGACTAGGCTGGTGTAATACAATATCAGTGCAAGTCACCTAACGATCTTCTTCAGTTGCAGCAGCTTCTAGAGGAGGATCAGTCCAAACTATTTCTACATCCTCATCAGAGTCAATGAGCTCACGATTTGCATCATGAAATTCTTCATTAAAAGGCATTTCTTGAAGAACTGGAGAAGTTGGAGTTTGAACTGGTGCTGATATTGGAGTGACACGTACATCAGATCCAATCACCAATTCCTGTGGTAAATTGAAATTGATGGAGGGATAGAATGAAGTGTCACTGGTGGTGCTCTTCTTCTTAACTGGTTCCAATTTTTTGTAACTGGAAACATCTTTTGGTGAAACAACTGACTGATGAACTTGGCCAGTTTCACCAAAATTTATTGGAACGACTGGAGAGATATCAAGGCTTGGTCTTTTGTTGATTGCATCAGTTTATTCGTCGAATGTGACATGAATTGTCTCATGAACCTTTTGAAGTCTATAATTATAAACTCTAAAGGCCTTTCGAATATCTGAATAACCTAAAAATACCCCTTCATCAGCTTTTGCATCAAACTTTCCAAGCTGACTGGAATCGTTTAAAATATAAGCTGGACAACCAAATACATGAAAATATCCAATATTTGGTTTACGATTCCTGAGTACTTCATAGGCAGTCTTCTTATGTCTCTTGATGTAGACTGACCGGTTTTGGGTGTGACAAGCAGTTGCAACTGCTTCAGCCCAGAAACTGGTGGGAAGACCTGATTCAGATAGCATACTTCTGGCTGCTTCTATCAGTGTGCGATTCTTTCTTTCCACAACTCCATTCTGCTCTGGAGAGTGTGCTGATGAGAAGTTTTGAGAGATGCCAGTGTCATTGCAAAATGTTTCAAGTACCTTATTTTGAAATTCAGTACCATTATCACTTCGCAACTGACAAACTTTTCGAGTATACTTGAGTTCAATTCTTTTGATGAGAGAGATGATTTCAGCAGGTGCATCACTTTTAGATCTGAGGAATACCACCCAACAATATCTGGTGAATTCATCGACCACAACTAGAGTGTACTTCTTTCCAGCTCTAGTTTGAACATTCACTGGACCAAAGAGATCCAAATGTAGCATGTGAAGAGGTTCAATGATGCTAAAGTTTTGCCTGGTCTTGAAACTGGCCCCTTTCTGCTTGCCCATCTCACACCCTGGACATGGCTTTTCTTTATTGAAAGAAATCTGAGGTATCCCATCAACTAGTTGTTTGCGAGACAACTTGTTAATATTTTTGAAATTAAGATGGGATAATCTTTTATGCCACAGCCAGTTGGTGTCCTCATCAGCTTTGGTATAGAAGCACTGCTCTTTTAGAGTTGGTTCCATATCCATGATGTACACATTACCTTTTCTTGGTGCAACCATCACCACTTTCCAATCCTTGTTAAATATGGTGCCTTGAGCAATATCGAACAAAACTCTGTAGCCATCATCACAAAGTTGGCTGACACTTATCAGGTTGTATTTCAAACCATTCACAAATGCAACTCTTTTGAATTCGACCTGTCCGTTATTGAGCACACCATATCCTTCAGTCTTTCCACTTTGATCGTTACCAAACGTCAATGCCGGTCCATCTTGGACAGTGAACTCTTCAAGCAGGGGCTTACATCCGGTCATAATCCGGCCAGCAGCGCTGTCCAGATACTAGATATTCTTCTTTCGATCGCCCTGCACACCCACAAAAATCATCAGTTATTTTTGTGAACACATCTTTTCTTGATGGGTTCACTGGACTTCTCTACAGAAGTCACAGTTGATTGTTGTGGAGGTAAACTGAAGACTACATCTGGATCTTTTTCACCAGATCCAGGTGCAGAAGTAAAAACAATTGGTATTTGATACTTGCTCCCCTTTTTCTTATCAGATTTAGTTCCAGATGGAACATTCTTTTGTTTTGGTTTTGAAGGGGGTTTAATATTTTGTGTTACAACTGGAGGTGATGAACCTCCTTCCAGATTTTTAATCCGGGCAGTACAACTCTGAACCTGTCGAGACAAAAGTTGGAGTTGACTTTCCAGTTTAAACAAAATATCGTTTTCATCAGGCTGCTGAACCTTGGACCTTGGTTCAGCTGGAGTTTTAGTCTTTTGGGTCTTGGGCTCCTTAGACTTCTGAGGTAAAGGCTTGATACCAGTGGCCTTTTTGACTGGAGCACTAGCCTGTTTGGCTCCAGGTTTAACCTCAGTGGGGGTGGTCTCAATGGGTTCAGTTTCAACAGCCTCAGGTTGATCATAAGGAGTTTCAACCCTGAGAGCTGGAGGCAATGCATGAAGATCTGGTATGAGAGCTGCCATTTCAAGATCTCCAGATTTCCAAGCATTTTTTTGGGCATCAATAGTTCTAGAAAATGCATCGTAATTCTTTCCAGATGCTTTTACCCATGACTTGATAATCATTTGTTCTTTTTCAAGATCAGAAATTAATTTTTGATTATCAAATTCTAAAGCCTCAATTTTTAAAACTGACTCCTTGAGAGCCAAGGACACTTTGTAAATCATTAAGTTGTGGTTTAACATTGTTTAGTTCAATTAAGATAGTATCCAGATATCTTTCACTATCTGCTCTAACAGTTTCCACAAAATCCAAATCACCACTTAATGATTCAGCAAGGTCCAGTTTCAGTTCTGGATCCACCTGATTGTCATAATCACATACCTTTTTCAAAATGATGTCCACCCATCTTCCAGTGATGACATCTTCCTTTGCCACATGCTGCTGTTGATCTTCCAAGGCCATGAAACACATGTCCCTTTCCTCTTCTTCATCAGCTGATGAGTCATCAGAGTACTCCCATTTTCCCTCAGTTTGTGCCATTAAGCACTGATCCTTTTCTTTTTCCATTGACAGGAGGGCAATCTGGGCCTTAAGCTTCTTATATTTAGCTTTGTAGCTATCATCAGGTCGATTGAAATTTGGGACAGAGGGACCAGTTTGGTTGTTCATCTGACTAGATCTACATTCCTTCATAAAATGACCTTTCTTACCGCATTTATAGCAGGTAAGATTGGTTTTATCCAGAGAGCTGGAGCTGGAAGCATTGTTTGGGCCATTAAATCTTTTAGATTTATGCTTAAACCTATTAAAAATTTTAGCGATCATGGCTACCAGATCATCATCGTCAGTCTCATCACAACCGTCACTGATTTCAGTGGTCAGGCCAGAGTTCAAGAAACTGTTTAACATCTCCTTCATTGAGTGTGCCTGGACACTCTCTGCAGACATTAAAGCAGTACAAGGTTGCTCAGTTACACTAGCAACCTTGGGACTCTGGGCATGGTTCATGGCATCCTGCTCAGCCACCAGTCTTGCTGCATTATTATCTTCAGTGAATCTGAAGGCTCCATAGAGCGATGCAAGAGTATGGCTGTGCAGGGTTTTACCTTGTCTCAAGACAAGAACCATATTTTCCCATTTGGAAGGAAGAATATCACAAAACTTCTCAAGAAGAATATCCTTATCCTTCTCTACACCCAAGCCTCTCAACTGATTAATGAGGCTAGAAAACCTGGTGTAAGTACCAGTTAGACTTTCATTGGGCAAAGCAAAGAAGGATTCATACTTCTTGTTCAAGGCAACCTTTCTGGTGACAATGGTGTCATCACCTCCTTCAAACTGAATACCTAATTCATCCCACATTGACTTGGCACTGGGGAACAACACAAGTGTTGGAATTAGATCTTCAGGGACAGCTCCAAGGATCATGTTCTTGAGTCTGGTGTCCAGATCTACAAGTCTACGATCCTCATCAGACCAGTGGTCTTCGAGCTTTTCTCTGGAACCTCTTCTTTCAGTTGGATCTAGAAGAGGACTTACCCCAAGAGACATGGGTATATACGGTCCATCCTTAAGGATTTTCAGCATATACCTCTCTATCCCACCAAAATGCAAAATCATTCTGACCTTCCATATACCAAAGGTCTCACTGTTTCCATCAAAGGGTTTTCACCTGAACCAGAACCATATCCACCTTCAGTAGTAGTCATCTAAGCAGATCTAGGCAAGTTTATTAGCCTTCTGCTCTGATACCACTTGTAAGTCCGAACTCAATAGATGGTACTACCTGAAGACACCTCAATGTCGATGGTGGAGTTACTTTGCAATATAAGCACTGAACTGGAGACGACCAGTTGCAGTGAGTATATACCAAGTTCTATATAGATTACTTATTTAAGTGACAATAAGTAAAGAACAATGCAATAATATAAAATACTTGTAAAGTAAATTGGTGAGACAATATGTAATTTTCAAGTGTAATTTATTTATTAACTTTAAATAAATTACAAGGTTGTTGCGGAACCAAGATAATACAAAGTATGTAAATATCCTAACAACCTATGAACTACAATTGATCTACACTTGGAATTTCTCTAAACAATCGAAACACTTAAAGTTGTGAAATGTTCCTTTTTACGATTGAGAAAATATTGCACAAGTTCACCAAGAATATTGCAGGTTTGCAAAGTATGTGTGTAGTTATTCTTGTTGTGCAATGACTTGTATTTATAGGCAAAGTTAACATTGGGATGTTAACTTTGGCCGTACAAATATGGTTGAGAACATTTAAGGAATATCATTTAATTCCTTAAAATGCTGTGTAAAGTTGCAGTATAAATCAACTTTACTCAACCAGCTTTATGTACCTTTTTGTACGTTATACATAGATAAATCTTATTATCCGTGTAATAGCACATAAAGCATAAAAGTCAATTCCTCGTAATCAGTGTAAAGCTTTGTAAGAGCTTTCCACTGATGGTCTCCAGTTTGTAACTGACTAGAATGTCAACTGGGCTTCGCTGCCATTGTCATTATCTATCTTCCACTTGTTGTCTTCGACTTCAACTGGAATGATTCTTCAACTGGAGGAAGTCTTCAGTTGCGTTAACTGTACGATACAACTGGACTTCAATATATTTCTGGACAAATCTTTTTGGTCTCCAGGTGCAACTGGAGACTGGCCAGTTTCACAGAAACTGGTCCTAACAAAGCTACAATCACTAAACAAGAGCCAAAATAATCTTCAAGTCTTCAATGGAGTTGGAGTAGTTAGAAAGCCTTAGAAAACCCTCAAAAATGGTTGGAGTAAAGTGTTTTAGCTCAAAGTGTCCAAGATTAGGTTAAGGGTTGTTTGGTAGTTGGTATTTATACCCATGGAAAGAGAAAATCGTGATGTCAGGTCATTCTCGCGCCGTGAACAGTGTTTCTCGCACCGTGATAAGTGCCAAAACTCGACCAAAAGAAGTCAGAAACTTTTCTCGCGCCGTGAAGGTCCTCAGTCGCGCCACGACTGACTTTTTGTGTTGTCTCGCGCCGTGAGGGGCTTCACTCGCGCCGCGAGTTGCTCCAGTTTTCGACGTTTTGGCTTCGTTTCTCATCGTGACTCTTCCGTAAGTGCATTTGGACCATTCCTAAGCCATTTTCTACCATTTGTAAGCGATGTACCTGCTGTAGACCTGAAATCACTAGCAAATACCATAAAGCACCACAAAACAAGTATAAACGCCTATAAAGCATGTATAAAATGTCCAAATAAGATGTGAAAAATATGTATATATTGCGACACATCACTTCACTTTTAGAAATGTCAATTATTTTTGTTTACGTTTACAAGTGTGAGTTTTTTAACACCTTATCATATATTAAACACTTATAAATGTGAAGAAATTTTAAACATTCTTAAATGTGAAATTTGTAATACAAAAGTTCACGCATTTATAATATATGGAAAAAATATGTGAATAATTGATAAATTTGTTGTAGTGTACTTTACTATCTTTAAAACATGTGGGGGAAGCATCAAACATAAATCCGGTAATATAAATATATAATTACCGGTTTATCGTTTTCTTTCCACATGTGGTGGTGATTTGGACAAACCCGACAGTGTTAGTGTTGGGTATATCGGTTTCGCAAAAAAAAAAATCTTCAAACTTCTTTTGCAAAAATCATATATCATGTCTTTTTTGGCAAAAGATTCTTAATTTGTACTCGTATCATCTTTCTATGCTTCATTTTTATATACACAACTAAATCAAATTGCTTTACTATTGATAATAGCAACTTGCTGACCATTTAGCTTTATTAATTAAGTTCAAATGGCGATTATTACAACTAAGTTTTTAGACTGAAATTATATTGGTTTTGACCAAAAATGGCCAATAACTTCTTTTTTTGACAAGTGAATTTTACCTTAGACGCGTATGATGTGTGCTAATCGCACAACGAAAGGGTCCCGCACTAAGCGGATCTTAAATAGTCTTTCTCACCATACCACCTCCTTAATTGAAAAATACCGTCGAGGAGAACCTACCAAGGTTCGAACTCGAGACCTTGGAGTAAACTCCCCCGGGGTCCCGCATAACAGGTTTAGTGAAACTCCCATGGCCACTGGGGTTTAACCCAGTGGTTAAAAATGGCCAATAACTAACGTCTAACATTTTAAAAACAAAAACAAATTGAACATATATATATATATAATAAGGTAAGGTTCATGTGACAATTATTCACATATAAACATAGGTAATTATAAGTATTACTTGATAGTTCATATGCGAGCAAATATGTTCACATATATCATTCACATATGAACATCGAAATTCTCATGATTCTTTCAACTCAAATGGTTTTCACATGAACATTTTTTTATATAGGAAAATGATTAATCCTCATAATTAAATAGCCTAAAAATCATCTTAATCATAAAATGAAGACAAATGACAAAATTAAGGGATAAGATTATGAAATAGAATTAATGGAATCCACATTCACAATTTTAAGGTTTTAAGAGGATTTTTAAGCTAATTTTAATTTTTAGGATGATACATCATTTCCTATATATATACATGGTACATAGTTAAACTTGGAATTCATTCATTAATGTATATATCAAGAATTACAAAATAACTTGTCAGTTGTCACGCATGACACTTAAAAATTATATATGCAGCTTCAACACCGCTACGAATTCCCAACTAAAGATCAGATCGAGATATATTCTTCTAGCTTGCGTATATTGTTCAACCTTTTCCAATGTTTTTAGTGGTCCATTAATCCACGATACATCAACACACACGTACGTACACCATTAAATTAATTAGTAGAATGGCCATCAAGTATTTAATTACTACTTCCATCTTTATAGATAAGTAGGTTGTTCGGTCCGCGCGTTGCGTGGTTTTAAATATTACGATTACATTTATCATTTGATACAATTATAAAACGTTAGTTTGTTTGCGTTGAATCCTTAATCGTTTAACTAACACTGCATTCTTGAGTTTTTATTTAAAGGAAAAGAAAAGAAAATGTAAGAAAGTTGATCTTTTTGCATTCTTGAGTTTTTTCTCTTATAAGAAAAGAAAGTCTAAGAAAGGAAAAGTAATGGTTTTTTCATTCAAAAACTTTCTGGCCATTATTGGCCTGATTTGGATGGAAAAGATTCTTCCCATATTCTTTCTTCCCCTATCTAATTTTATCTTTTATTTTCTTTTAATAAAAAGTCGAGAATGCAGCGTAAGTAATAAATTATCATATATATGTTTTCTCTAAAGTTTGTCATATCAATCATACATTTATCTAAGGGCATTACCGCAACTATGCTCAAAAGTTTGCAATATCAAATTCATCTATACTTTTGTGCAAGAAAGCCACGATATGTTAGTTTATTTCGGTTGAATTCACAAGTTCTTGATTGAAATCTACTTCATTACATATATGTTTACTCAAAATTTTGTCATACTAAATATTTATTTAAGGAAATTACAACAAGTAAAAACAATAAAAAAAATAATCAAAAAGAAGACAATGAAATTGGTAGCCAATTGGTAATGTTTTTGACCTTGGGAGGATACGTCTGAGTTCAAGTCTCATTTCACACTTTTGTGGGGTGGATTAATAGAGAGATTTCAAGAGTTTTGAGTTTTATCCCAAATATGCGTATAATTTAAGAGTATGAGTAGGATAAAATGTCGTTTTAAAAAAATCAAAAACTAATAAAACAAAAAAAAATTAAATTATGAAATGCTACGTGTCAAAATCCTAATGGATTTGACACTATTCACATTGCATTACAATATTAATAATATATATAATATAATATAATTAGATTAGATTAGATAATTCTACATGTTTTTATCATGCCGCAAGATACACATGACATGTTTGATTAAAAAAAGAGGGATAGGCCGGCAATGACATATAGATTTGGTAGTAATTGGTTTGTTATATAAAAAAAGTTTTATTGAATTTAAAACAATGTAGTTAGAAATAAAAGGAAATTAACTAAATCGGGAAATGGATAAGGTTTCACTGCAAGAAAAAAAATACTTTTAGAAAACGTAATTTTTTTACGATTACAAAATTAAATAGGCATTTGACAAAGTAAAGGTATTTTTTTACTTTAAAGTCAAGTATATATAGGCGTCAATATTTAGTGTTTTCTCTTTTTAGGTTTTCGCTTTTTAAGTTATTCAGGGATGATAATCAAAATTTTACCTAAATGTAGCAGCATAGTGGCGGAACCAGAATTGTGAGTGACCCGTAACACAAACTATTTTAACAATAGGCTCATATCCGTGTAATGCATGTAACGTTAACGACTAGATTGTTACGATTGTTAAGCATTTTTTAATGGATTTTTTGCTATATTTAGCATTTTATAAGAGTTTTAGCATTTTTGTTTGTTTTTATATCCCATTTACATGCTCAAATACATCTATCTAACTTTTGTTCTTATAAATATCTTTCAAAAGTTTAAAGTTATCCACATTGACCGGTATCTCAAATTTCGTTGACCCGTAGCATCAATAAAAAAACCCTACTGTATTTCAAAAAAATTTACACTACATCGGTTATGCGGACCTGTAGCTACGGCTACCCTACCCTTAAGGTAGTTCCGCCCATGTAGCAGCCTAAATGACTTCTTTATGTGGCTGGCCTAGTTTTTGCTAATGATGTCTAGTTCAACTGGTCAGAGGCATTCCTAGGTTTTACCCAAGGTCTTAAGTTCGATCCTTAGGGATGACAAGTCTTGGGGTTTTTCCTCCGAATACTTGTAACGGTCCATGATCAACATCTCGTTGTCTAGGGTACGTGCAAGGCTTCACCATTATATGGTGAGGTTTCCCTGATGTCGTATTCCGACTAAATGTTTGAAAAAAAAATAATAAAACATTTTATATGTATTTAGTTGTTTGACAAAGTAGTTGAAACTATATTAAAAAAAAATTTTTTTTGTCAAGAATGAGCAAAAAGATGAATAATGAATACTGGAATTAGTTGGTAGTACTTGTTACTTTTCAAAAAAAAGAAGTTGGTAGTACTTGTTATTTAGAGGAGTATTAATAGAATTTGATTGTCCAAAAGCTATAATCTATAACCTATCAGCTTGTTTATATAGCTTTTACTTTTAGATTAGAAGTTTTTTGTTCCATCAAACCAATAGTTTTAACCTTCTATAACTAAACGATTCTTTTTGTTACGGTTTTTCTTAAAAGCTTCAAAAAATTCCTTGCCTAACCAGTAGTATTTGACAAAACTTGATCGGGTATAAAAAATCAAATCATTTTTTGTGATGATGAAGGCCAGCCAAATAATTAATTTAGAGACCGGATACGTCCATTATATTGTCCACCACCATATATACTGATATACATATACATATATCGACTAAAACCAGATACATAAATCTCTCGCAAAGATTCTGACACCCAAAGATAGCAATAAAAAATGCTTGCAATTGGCTTACATTTCTTGATTATGATGAATTATGTAATTAATTGCATCAATATATACAAACTTTTGTATAGGCATAATTGAAGGGTTAAAATCTTTTTATGATTGTTAATTTTTTTTATTTTTATTTTGAAAGGCGTGGATTACTCGCAACGGATGGTTTAGCATACGTTGTCTTAACCGGGTCCGCACTAGAGAGTCTCCCCACCTCAATACCTAGTAGGAGGAGAAACCCGCAACTAAACCGCCCGAAAGCACGACATTTAATTGGGATAAAACTCTGCCCCCTCTGCAGGACTCAAACCTGCTTTACTGGAGGACTTTTTTTATGAATTTCCTTGAAATGTCTTTCTCATCATGTCTGTTTTCGAACTCGAAATCTCTAACATGTAAAGCTGGTGCTCAACCACTGAGCTATAACGAGAAGTACTTTTAAGATTGTATTTATGTTACTCCTTCCGTCCCATTAGAAGTGTCATACTTTGAATATTCAAAGTCTTTATTTTTAAACTTTGACCTTAAATATATTCTTTTGTGTTTTATAAAACTCGATAAAAGTTATAACTTTCATCAAGTATTATCTAACACAAATAAAATTATTTAAGGTCAAAGTTGCAAATATTATACTTTGAAAATTAAAAACATGACACTTCTAGTGGGACGGAGAGAGTACTTATTTGAGTGCCGAATCTCTGGAACAACTTCCGATTATTTAGGACGTACATATGCTCCCATTTTTATTTCGTTCATTGTATAGTATGCACAAATGCATATATGTACGTATACGTGCGTCTCTATAATTAGTTAGTTACCACAGATTATTAATATTAATATAAATTATAAACTTATAATATTATTATTACTCGGTAGTTTGTGGTAATCAAATAGAACTTGTATAAATTTTTATAATGCATATATGAATAGCAAATAGGCTTTGGCGATAAACTTTGAATTATTCTTTCAAGTGACATAATTGGCGACTATTCATGCAAGTAGTGTTTGTTAACATGAGTCTTGATTATGCTGCATGCATGAACACATACTCTTTCAAAATTTTCAAATCTTTAGCTTGCTATATAAACACCATTAAACCACATCCATCTTTTATCAATATCATATCAAACAAGTGAAATCACATTCTCTTTTGATTAAGTTAATCTTTTTATACGATCATATACTTTCATCGTACGTACGTCAACCTTTCGACAAACAATGGAGAAAACACAGGATATCGAATCCCCAACTAATGGAAAGCTTATCACCATTCTTAGCATCGATGGAGGCGGTATCAGAGGGATAATTCCTGCCACTATACTTACTTTCCTCGAATCTCAACTCCAGGTATATATATAATAATACACTAAACACAGAAAATGACAATGTACATTGTACGATTGTAGTGCTTGTTAGCTTTGATATATATGATCATATCCAAAGCTAATTCGGGAATATGTGATTATCATGCAGGAATTGGATGGGAAGGATGCAAGACTTGCAGATTATTTTGATGTAATTGCAGGAACAAGCACCGGTGGTCTTGTGACAGCCATGATAACAGCCCCAGACGGAAACAACAAACCGCTCTACGCAGCCAAAGATATTGTCCCTTTCTATATGGAGCATGGCCCTAAGATATTTCCACAACTAATTAGGTTTATTAATTTTATGACCGCCAATATATTTGAATCATTTATTTCGATCATCTATTTAATTTATATATGTACATGACCTTACTTAAGCTGTGATTTCAACTTATATATATATATATATATAGGGGTGTATGGGGATCAATTTTGACATGGATTAAGATGATTTTTGGACCTAAGTACAATGGCAAGTATCTTCAAAAGGTCATAAAACAGGAACTAGGAAACACTCGTTTGAAGGACACCTTAACCAACGTTGTCATTCCTACATTCGACATTCAACTTCTACAACCCATGGTTTTCTCAACTTATGCGGTAATTTCAGTCTAGCTAACGTTATATACAAAATCCATTAGCAATTCAACATATATGTATATATGTCCTTAATTTATTGTTAGACCGTTTATCTATTATATATAAGAAGCCTAACCAATTTTACATGAACAGGCGGAAGCTAGTCCAACCAACAATGCTCGGTTATCAGATATATGCATCTCAACATCCGCAGCTCCAACCTATTTTCCTCCCTATTACTTCAAGAATGACGACGTTGATGGAAATGTTGGTGAAGAATATAATCTTATTGATGGTGGTGTTGCTGCCAATAATCCGGTATATAGCTTAGTTATATACAGTATATAGTTAATTTTAGTGTATTTAATTTGTGAGGGAACTTAAGATTTACGGAGTACATGGTTTCTAAGTTTCTTCATAAAACAACTGAGATTTCATAATCAAGTCCAATTAATATGCCAGTATGCCACTACAAATGAGATACATATATACATAACTTTTATATATATATAGCTAATTCTTGGCAATTGGAATGTTTTCTAGGCGCTTGTTGCAATAAGTGAAGTAACAAGGAAAGTGTTTGGCGAAAATTCAGACTTCTTTCCAGTTAAGCCAAAGGATTATGGTCGGTTCCTTATGATCTCTGTAGGCACGGGTGCATCAAAGGAAACGAAGCAATACAATGCTAAAATGGCGTCCAAATGGGGGGTTTTAAGTTGGCTGATCCACAATGGTTCCACCCCTATCATAGACGCATACAATCAAGCAAGTGGAGATATGGTCAACGGTCACATTTCAGTGTTCTTTCAAGCCGTTCATTCTCAAGAAAATTACCTTCGAATCCAAGTAATTAACGTTAATTAAGCTCAATGTTTTCCAAGTTTTACAAACTAATTTTAACTTAACAAGTTTTTATTATTAATTACTTTAAGCTTAGTTTATAAATTATTAGTGTTTAATTAACCAGGAGGATACATTAAGTGGTAATGAGGCATCAGTGGATGATGTGACAAAAGAGAATATGGTGAAACTAGCACAAATTGGTGAAAAGCTACTGAAAAAACCAGCTTCAAGGGTCAGTTGGAAGACCGGATTGTCTGAACCAATAGGAAACGGAGAAACAAATGCTGAAACTCTTAAAAGGTCAATATAGTAGTAACTTTATGAAAAAAGTGATATTTTGTAATTTTGATCATAAAAAACATTTTAGAGAAAATTTACAAATCAAGTAATGATTTACTTAGAACTAATATTATTTTTATATCGATCAATGCAGATTTGCAAAATTGCTTTCAGAGGAAAAGAAGCTGAGAGAGTCATCAAAATCAGCTCAATTCATCAAATGATTAAAGTCGTGAATGGCCTCACTTGAATGTTCTTAATATATATACAAACATTTGTTTATTTATTTATCTACTTGGATGTAATCAACAAAAATCGTTATGTAAAATATTGTGGTTGGTTGGTTTGTTATTTTAACGTGATGTTTAATGTATGACATATATATGCATTTCAAATAAAAAGTCTAAATAATATATTCTTTTATGTATTTTTCGAAAGAGAAACCTATATACGCATGGGATTGTGAATTATTAGACTGATCAAAATTATAGAAAAATATTGTATGCTAAATATGTAACCTATTAGGGGTGAGTATGGGCCGGTTTGGGTCGGTTTTTGCCTAAAACTAAAAACCGAACCGATCCATTCGGTTTTTAGAAAACCAAAACCATTGAATTCGGTTTTTGTTCGGTTCGGTTTGTCGGTTTTCCGGTTCGGTTTGGATCGGTTTCGGTTTTTGTTTCGGTTTTCTTTATAATTTTTTTTTTACGTTTTTTGTTTATTATGTTATAAATTTAACTTTCAATTGTTAAGAAAAAAAATATGATATATAAACTAAAATATATAGATGTTTTTTATTAACTAATTATATTTCTTAGGTGTTAAAATTGGTATAACTTTTATAAAACGAATTGTTTTTATTGTACGTTTTCATTTAAAACATACAATTTATATAGATTTGTACACTAAAAAGACAAAAAGTTTAAATATATTAACATATTTACAAATTATAAGTAATAAATATAAATGTAATATGATATAAATATAAAATAAATTAAAATATATTTGGTTCGGTTCGGTTTTTGATCGGTTTTTTGGCATATGAAACCGAAACCCGAACCAATCCATTCGGTTTTTAGAAAACGAAAACCAAACCAATGGGTTTCGTTCGGTTTTTGGTTTTTTCGGTTTTGGTTTTCCGGTTCGGTTTTTGCTCACCCCTAAACCTATGTCTTCCTCCCTTTTGACTCTGGTTTTCCCAACCCGTTTATCACTACAAAAGTTCAAGAAAATTGCAAGTAACAAGATTGAACAAAACCCAAAATCACAAGCATATAGATACAAATACAGGTCTTCAAGAGCTTATAACACCAGAGACCCAAGGAACAAACATCGGTGCATTTGGATGACGATTTCTGTAATTTTCTGAATACATGTCTTTAAAGTTTACTTTGGGCTTTTCATCCTGCATATGACATAGAGCAGTTTTCTGAATAAAAATGAAAAGCTTAACTTTCTTTGTATCTCGTGTTAATTAGATCGGCTATCGTTATTGTGATAGAGGGATCTACGTATTATGTACTTGTGTGCTTGACTTATCTCAGTAAAAGCAAACAATATAAAGATAAAAATGTTCTTCATATCATTAGAAAGTGTAATTTTTAAGCATAAAGAAAGTGTAATTTTCTGAGCAGTTTTCTTTATGACATGTATTCAGAAAAGTTTACTTTGGGCTTTTCAACTGTATCAAGAGCTAATGTACTTTGTCTTGTTCCTGTTTCGAGTAAAACACTTTCTTTATGCTTAAAAATGCTCAAGCTTCCAAAAAAAATTTCATTTGAAGATAATATTTGTAAGTTAAGCAGTTTTCAGCTGTCATGCCATCAACTGATCACCTTCATGCCAGAAAGGTCAACATGATCAAAATTGCCCACGTAGCTGTCCTTTTAAGAGGGCGACCGCGTTAAAAAAATCTTGAATCAGATCTTTGAAAGTTAACGTATTAATTATTAAGAACTAGGTCGGTTACTTTCTATGCAAGTTGCCATTATGTTAGATATACAAGGAAAAAAACCTTAATAGGAAAAAGGAGAATGAAGAGCTTACATATTTTAGCCAGCATTCTTGAAGTTTATGTTCATATATATCCGGGGAATGACATCCATCCTCACTCGGGCAATAAACCCATATGTTACATTTGATCTCATTTGGTTTAGCATTTCTAGCATGATCCAAACAAGCTTGACAACAATCATACGCGCTTTCTTTGTGATGGGTAAGCCCCCATTTGACCGCTCGACCACCATAGTCGGTATGAAGTTCTACATTACATTCAGGTGGTAGTCGCCTGCCAGCTAGGATTGTATCATCTGAAAATGGGTATATCTCATTTTTATCATATCCTACAAATTTTCAGAATAAATAAAAATGAAAGCAAAACTAGATATTTAATTACCAAAATCATCTTCACCCTCGGGTTTGTCATTATGCTCATTGTTGATGATATTAACAGGTATCCACAGACCAACTTCATCTAATAGCTGAGCCCAATTAGACTTCAGTGCTCTTGCAAGTATTCCTAAAAGTCAAGTAATCTTTCTCATAATACAAGTTTACTATAAGTGAAGTACTATAGATAATAGCTTATAGAAGATTGAATCACCTGCTTCTTCCGGTAGGATGGTTGAGTTTGAGGTCTTCCCACGTTTAATTCTTTTAGCTTCTTTTACCTTTTTCTTCCTCCATTGTTGAACAGCTTCTGTGCATCATAAAACTTTCAATAAGATAGTAGCAAGAAAGTCATGTAAGTATGTAACTGCATTACCAGGAAGTCATACATTTATGTTCCCGGAAATTCATATACTTTTACCCCAAATCTGATATTACAGTAGTTTGTTTGACATTGGAAGTCAAAGCATGATCACCAGGAAAGTCTAATGAGTAATAAGTCCTAAATGACTAAGAGCTTCATAAATTTTGGAAGTATTATCTCATATAGCTAATGCTTTGAGGAGAACGGAAATTAACTACTTCAAACTCCTGTTTTGAACTTCAATTGAAAAAGTACTCGTATTGATGTTATTTTTATTCTGTTATAGCCACGGTACTATTGCACATAGTTGGGTATAAAATAAATAGTAGACAATCATAGAAGTAAATACATAGTACAACAGTAAAACAACATACAAGAAAAAGTGAAAACCGAAAAAGAAGCCTCAACAATTTAGGGGGTCAGTTCCGCTCCAAACTTAAATAGGTAAGAATGACTTCTGTCATACAATCATTTTCAACATATGGATTCAGTGGCTATTTGCAATGGGAATGCGATTGCATCTTATTTTAGAAAGATGAAGAAGATTAAGATTACAACCAAACCAATTAACTACTGATAAAAAGAAGCTCAATGACGGCCAAATTTACAATATTAGAAACTTAGCATAAATACCCTTAAAATTGCTACGTGTAGACAAAGGAAACTTAAACATTTGCTAATTAACAAACCAAGTTATAAAACAAATAGCTAGCGCCTATTGAGTGGATACATGATCCAAAATTTACCATAAAGAAACCTCTAAGAGGCTTGGCATCAGTGTATACTCCAAAATTTTACCATGAATATAGATATGGAATGCATGACTTTATATATCTAGAAAAAAAAAGGACGTATTGAGGATCATATGCATGATTAATGATTGAAACAGTTGGTAAACCTAACAGGATTTAATACTTGGTCCCATTGTTAGGTAGCTGATGCCCATGAGACATGAATACACTTTTGCAAGAAAGTATATTAAGATTATTCTCTAACCCTTTATCGAAAATGATGCTAATAAAATATCAGTTAACAGAAAACTTAAAAACCAAGCAAGATCTAAAGATTACTTATCCTAGCTGCACATGATGTGCCTTCTATATAAAGAAAGAAATAAATTAAAAGAGACATACCGTTTTGTAAAGTGGTGTTACCGTTGGCATTCGCAGCCCTCAAAACTTCTAAAAGCTCATCAGTTAACTTCTGCTTCAATGGTTGTGGTAATCGAGTTACATCTTCTCCATTCAAACGTTTTCTGATTTCCTTAACCTTTTAAACATTAACACAAATTAATTTGAATTGGATAAACAGATCATTACCAATATAACAATCAAATGCAAGTTTAAATCTTATACCATTTCAATGAGCTTTACAGGTTCAGATTCTATTCGTATTCGCACTGATTCTTCCATTTTTCTAATCTGATCAGGAGTGTAGCTAACACCTTTACAAGCAATCACACATCAAGTTCAATCAGAACCATAATTAGCTTCTTTTTTTTTTTCACACCAAAACCAATAAAAATGCAAACTTTACAAAAATTAAAATTGGAGTTTTCACAAAACCCTCAAACTTGTAATCTTGTATATAAAAATAATTATTTTTTTTGGAAAATGGCAATAAAACACAATTGGGTTTTGGGTTTTACACAAAACCCAGACATAAAATCCAAAAAAGGCACAAACTTTACATCTCAATTAACAATCTTTACACATAAATCAGTCACCAAACAGTAAAAAAAGCTAAATTAACAAATGGGTATAACAATTAACAGTAAAAAAAGATAAAAGAAAGTACCTTTTGTGAATCTTGATAAGGGTAAGAGTACAGTGAAGTGTAGAGATTATGAAAAACATAAAGGGCAACAACAATATTGAATGAACATATAATAAGTATACTTCTCTTACAGGAACACCATTTGGGTGTTACTGTTCTCCCATTATTTGAATAACTATAACCAAACTCTGCTCTTGCCATACATACAACTTTCTATATCTATATCTATATAAATTATGTGTCCTTATGTGTGTTGAGATAGGATCAATGAATGAATGTGTTCAAATGAAATGGCTTTCTGAAGTAAGAAATTGGAAGTGAATATTTTGACAATGTTGAAGAAAAGAAGGTGAATAAAATCTAAAGGATTTTGGGTTCTGTGTTTGTCTGGGTTGTACGAGTAATAAAGAAGGTTTTCTTTTTGACATAATTTAAAGGAAAGGATAAATTTAGGTAATGTTTTTAGTGAGGAGTTGGGACCATGTGTTCTTCTTATTTGTCAAATGATTATGTCACTTTGACTTCTTATTATTTACTGAGCCACTAGTCCAATAAAACAAGCCCAACACCACATATATACTTGGCCCGATAAAGTTAAAAGTCTTCATATATAAAGTTAAATCATTGTTAGTTTGGTCTTTTTCTTGCTCCATGTTTTGCAATTTGTATTGTATTAGGATGTTAAACATTTTGATTTATGGTTTATTTGGTTTGCTCGATTTCACAATTCTAGAATTTCAAATCAAAAACTAAAAACCAATCAATCTAATTAATCAGGAACAACCGAACAAACCAAACCATATGTGATCATTTGATTTTGGTTTGAATTCGATTTAAACCATACCAAACAATATTCAAATTTTGTAGATTTTTTGTAGTCAAAATTCATTCTAACACTTTTAGCAAATGAATATTTTAATGACTCATCTAAAACCAAAAATGTATGGAGTCGTTTTAGGCAATCAATGGTTGGGATCTTTGGGTGATATGAATTGAAGTTTTAGAAATCTGTTTATGGAATTTATGTGGGATAATCAACTCATCAGATTGCATACTTAAATGAGTCAGCCTTTTCAAGATAAAACCGATGTATTGTGATCTAGTAGGAAGTGTCCATAATTATGGTCTCTGAAACTAGAGCAGACAACCACTCAGTGCAAAATCAGTTGATTATGCAAGGTTTACGACAGTTGTTGGATACGTATAAAGATGTTTTCTAAAAGTAGTCTCTATCTTCGGGTAGAGGTAAGAATATCTACATTTCACCTCCCCATGGCCCATACCTCTACGATCGTATTTGTTAGGAAAAAAGCCACAATACTTATGAATTAAACATCTTAAAGGAAGGAGTTGACTAGAATAGTGAACTCATAGTCACAATTTACAAATAAAATGCTACAAGACCAAATCCTGCAGCCTGCAATATATAACTCATAAACAAATCACAAGATACATATAAATACTTACAAAGTTATTGTCATCAAACATATTTATCCTATTATAAAATTAAAGTGCCTTGTTGATCAAACATATTTACCCTATTATTAAATTAAAGTGCCTTGTTGATCAAACACTATAAAATAAAAAAGACTTGCATAGGTTTCATAATTATCTCATTAAGAAACATCCAAACATAATCACCATCATCTTGTTTTCTAAAATCTTTTTCAAGAAATATGTGGGGATTTGGTGGGAGATTATACTGGGGTTGTAAAAAAGAAGAATTGAACAACAAAGGGATAGTAGTAGTATTTGCATGGATGTCAAGTCAAGATAAACACTTGAATAGTTATGTTAATCTTTACTCTTCACTTGGTTGGAATTCCCTGGTTTGCCACTTTCAGTTTTTCAATTTGTATGTTTTTTCTTAAGTCACTTTTAAATCCTTATTTGTGTGTGTGTATGTTTTTTTAAGTTATTGTTTGGTCATGCTTTAAGTCAAATGTTCAATTTACAATCTAAATATTTTCATTAGATTTTGTTACTTATTTGTGAAAATCGATTACCATGTTAGAATAACAAATTAATTGTACTCTTAATATTTTCTCCTTCCCACTAAACTTGTCCACTTTTAAATTTTCAAAGTCAAACTTTACGAACTTTGACCATAAATATTTTTGTTTGTGTTATATAATATTTGATAAAAGTTATATGAATTGATTGTGTTTTAGATGTGTGTTTCATAACCATTATATAACACAAATAAAAATAGTTATGGTCAAGGTTCGTAAAGTTTGACTTTGAAAATTTAAAAGTGAACAAGTTTAGTGAGACGGAGGAGTAGATAGTTAATTGTACTCTTAATATCTGATAGAAGTTTGTTACTTTTCTATGGAATTAATATGTAGAGAATTTCAGGTTTTTCCCAGATAAGGCAGCATCCTTGGCATTAGACATTCTAAATGAGCTTATTAAGGTCATCTTTGTATCATCATCTTGCCATTACTTATAAGTTTTTCTGTATAAACCGAATAAACTTTTAGCATTAGTACTCAACTTATATATATTTCTCGTTTTGGATGTTAAAGGAGCTAAAAGATAGACCATGCCCGGTTGTTTTTGCTTCTTTTTCTGGTGGCCCAAAAGCTTCTCTGTACAAACTTATACAGGTGAATGTGACTTTTAGATACAGATATGTTGTTCCTTCTATAAAGGGCCTGTTTATTAGATTATCTTTGTAATTTCGTGTTCATTTGTAGCATTAACGCGGTATCATTTTTCTTGTAGATAATTGATGGAACGTGCAAAACTCATCAAAATCAGGTAAGTATCATGTACATTTTCTAATTTTCACCCTTTGTATGTTCTTGACTTACTGTAAACAAAAATTCTGCTGTAAAGGGTGAATATGGATTGGTTAGAGACTGTCTTTCTGGTCACATTTTTGACTCTACACCTGCGGATTTCACAAGTGATGTGGGTACCCGATTATTTCTCCATCCATCTGTTCTTAAAATGCCCCATCCGCCAATCATAGTGACATTGATTGCAAATGGTATCGCTTCTTGTCTTGATGCATTGTTTCTTCCCAAAGTTGAGCTACAACGTGCAGACTATTGGCAGACTCTCTACTCGACTGCAGTAAGTTTATTGTTATAGTAAGTTATCTATTTCAATGGTAATTTATTATTTTGTGCATTTGATTCTGTAGGCTATGGGAGCCCCATATCTCATTTTGTGTTCTGAGGCTGATGATATTGCTCCTTACCAAACCATTTTCAATTTTTCGCAACGATTGAAAAGTCTTGGAGCTGACGTTAAATTGATTAAATGGAGTAGCTCCCCTCATGTAGGTTGGTGCCTAACTCGGCTCATATTGAATACTCATGAAATATTGGCTTTCAAAATGCACATCATAACTTCCCATAAATAACTGATCACTCATGCAGGTCATTACTTGCATCACCCAGAGGAGTACAAGTCAGCCGTGGGAGAACTACTAACTAAGGCTGCATCCTTATACACAACGCGGCTGCAGCAACTAAAAAGCAAAAACAATGGCATTCGGCTAGGCCATAATAAGATTCCTGACCCACTTAGCCACTTAAGGGAAGCGATTTCTACCTCAGACATGCAACCAAACTCCAAAAAACTGGCTCTTGATCTGAACGATCACTTAATCGTGTCTGGCTCCATGGAGTATGATCAATTTAGAGAGGTGGGTTCAGTGCAAGATGAAGTTAAAGAATCTGTAATTCGACCATCTGCGTTGTCTACAACGACAGCTTATGGCATACTTGGTCGAATCCTGTTTGATGTTTCTGCCCCGAAAAATGTTGAAGATTGGGATTTGAGGCCACTTGATTCCAATCAGAAAAACTCACATTTTGTTGCTGTAAAATGCATCCACAGATCAAAGTTGTAGTTGGTATCTCTGATGTAAGGCCATATACACATATCTGCATATATCAAGTATCAAAAACAAACAGTGAACATTTTAGTCAAACAAAATTTCAATTCGAGTCTAAAAGTAATTAAAACTTTATATATTTTAGTCTAATTTTTCATTTTTACAATTAACACATTTTGATTATGTTAATTTATAATTTTTCTATCATTAATTATGAAAATCACAAACAATGGCATTCGGCTAGGCCATAATAAGATTCCTGACCCACTTAGCCACTTAAGGGAAGCGATTTCTACCTCAGACATGCAACCAAACTCCAAAAAACTGGCTCTTGATCTGAACGATCACTTAATCGTGTCTGGCTCCATGGAGTATGATCAATTTAGAGAGGTGGGTTCAGTGCAAGATGAAGTTAAAGAATCTGTAATTCGACCATCTGCGTTGTCTACAACGACAGCTTATGGCATACTTGGTCGAATCCTGTTTGATGTTTCTGCCCCGAAAAATGTTGAAGATTGGGATTTGAGGCCACTTGATTCCAATCAGAAAAACTCACATTTTGTTGCTGTAAAATGCATCCACAGATCAAAGTTGTAGTTGGTATCTCTGATGTAAGGCCATATACACATATCTGCATATATCAAGTATCAAAAACAAACAGTGAACATTTTAGTCAAACAAAATTTCAATTCGAGTCTAAAAGTAATTAAAACTTTATATATTTTAGTCTAATTTTTCATTTTTACAATTAACACATTTTGATTATGTTAATTTATAATTTTTCTATCATTAATTATGAAAATCACAAACAATGGCATTCGGCTAGGCCATAATAAGATTCCTGACCCACTTAGCCACTTAAGGGAAGCGATTTCTACCTCAGACATGCAACCAAACTCCAAAAAACTGGCTCTTGATCTGAACGATCACTTAATCGTGTCTGGCTCCATGGAGTATGATCAATTTAGAGAGGTGGGTTCAGTGCAAGATGAAGTTAAAGAATCTGTAATTCGACCATCTGCGTTGTCTACAACGACAGCTTATGGCATACTTGGTCGAATCCTGTTTGATGTTTCTGCCCCGAAAAATGTTGAAGATTGGGATTTGAGGCCACTTGATTCCAATCAGAAAAACTCACATTTTGTTGCTGTAAAATGCATCCACAGATCAAAGTTGTAGTTGGTATCTCTGATGTAAGGCCATATACACATATCTGCATATATCAAGTATCAAAAACAAACTAAAACTACTTTGATAGGTTAGTATAATGTAAAATTATACCTTTGATATCTTGAGGGTAATAAAACATATGTTTACCCGTTTTAATGCATTCTCATAAGATAAGATCTCTATTTTCTCAGCATATTACATACAATGTATCACCTGAATGTTACTCAAATATGGTATTTTAAATTAAGAACTTTATCTCCATTCTTGAAGGAAAAAAATGTTCATTATCAATATCAAATGATCATATATACAAACCATTTGAGTATAATTCGTGAATATATATCTTTCACAAAAATGTTTTGTACACATTAAAATTTATTGTGATAAATTATTCATCACTAGAATATTCAACTTTGCTCTATCTAGATAATTCATCTCATACTTTCAAATATATAATTACATAGAGATCTTTTGTATTCGTAACATATTCAAGTTCATATTTCTTCAATATTTTTGGTTAAATATGATTAGTCTCGTAGCTCAGAACTAAATATTCACAATAGAGGCTTTTCTGAATGCACATTGTTATGTTGAAACATAACACTCCCCCTAATAATCACATTATTTGAACCATTGTCATTGGCACAAACCAATATCAAAACCATCCTTTTGATTTAACCGCAATTAGTGCCTTGATATAATATACCTTTATTTTATTCTCGCGTTCAAATATTATTCTTTCGCATGTGGTTCATATATCACATTTAAGGATTAAACATACATCATACATCTCATTTAAATATATCACAATACTTCACAAGTTAGGCCCAACCAACTTCATACTGAATGATGTATTATTTCATATATCACCAGCGAAAAATATTAGTACTTCAATAACACTTATAAACCAACATTGTGATCATTATTTTGAACATTAAAGGGCCATTTTCAGCATTAACTGACTTCATAAGCATGAGCGTCATTTATCCATACAAAATATATTATCTTTATTTGCTTTCATGACGCACAATAATTTCATCCTTGAGATTTCTAATTTATAAACCAAGACAAACTTTGTCTTTAGTTTCGCATGTATATTTTTCTATCTATTCAATCACCATTGGACACTCCCTCTGAGTTCCATTGATATTCCGATCATGAAACTTATATCATATTCAAATCAGGATTTATTAATAGAGTTTCATGGGAAAACATAACAACTTATATGGTACCTTTTGATAGATATACTCTACGGTAATGGTTGTCCATATGCCAAATATGATCAAATAATATTTACGATCCTTTTAACATATGTTTTATGTTTTTCATATCACGAGACATGCGTCATGCATTTTATATGCCTCATGGAATCTAAATATCAAATGAACCCTATTCATATATTCTTTATACGTGAATCAAAGTTTTCTACATTGCCAGACTTTTAATTTATCACTAGTTGCTTCCACCATATATATATTTCTACACTTTCAAGTGTTTGGACTTCATGTCCCAAACTACTAGCGTCTTTTCATCTTGGCCAATCATCTATATCATATCAATTAATGTGCATGCATGCTTTCAAGTTCCTCACATTATTCATACTCTTAGCGCCATCATATTCAATCAATCTCGACGTCGTTTATATTTATTTTTTTGATTCCACAATTTTCTAGACATGTCATATGTAACACCCCAAGCCGGAGCTCAAAATGTCACGGAAATCATACAGCACCCGGTGGAATTACAATAGAACAACTAAATGCAATTAATGATTCGGTGAATCCAAAACATAGCAATACAAGTAATCGAATACAACAGGAGCAAATAGTCATTAATGTTAACATAACACATCCAAGGATGGCAAACAATCCTAGGAATAATGCAAAAGGAGGGTCAATGAATCCTTGATCCATGAGTCCGAGTCCGGGTTAGACAGCAAGCAAGCAACTAAACACCACGTCCGGGGAGTACCTGATTACCTGAAAAGTGTACTAAGCATAGTCAACACAAGGTTGGTGAGTTCGTAGTAATGGTTCATAATGAACCAGCATCGATAATCACAATATAAGAATAGAGGCTAGACATGACTTACAGCGAGCCTCTAAGCAACACAATATCGTCCAACAACAAGATTACACAAAGGAAATGAGAGTGTAATGAGGATGCATAAATGATGTATGTATCAATGCAAATGCCGAATGAATGAATAAGCAAATATGCCTATCCCAAGCGTGACCTTCAATCACGTATGCAACGATACCCCTCTGCCATCGCCATGGTCAGGCTGTATCTCAAAAACATCGAGATATATATGTCTATATACTCGGGGTCATGACTACATCCAAAATGGGTGCATACATCTATGCACCAGGATGCCGGCAATCCCCTGCCGAGGCTCATCAACAATGTATGCAATGCTTACAATCAAATGTAAATGCATAATCACAACCGACAATCAATAACCGTCATCCATAAACCAATAATCAACATTCGACCAACATGAATCAACAATCAATAATCGTAACGGGCACACTTGTCAACAGAGGGACAAGGCCGTATCTAAATATACATAAGTCAAATCCCCTAACAGTGGGACATATACACAACATATGCATCAATCAAAATTAATCATTAATCACCATATAAACCAACTATACGTACATATACTTCAGAGGATTCTACTTTCTTCAAGTCCTAGATGCTTATGTATAGGGTCACCCGCAGCCTTCCCACCACATCTAAAACCCAAAGGAAGGCATAACCGACTTCCATGTATGTACGTCTATCCTAATGTATCAATAATACTTAGCGAAAACACAACTCAAGTCAATCAAACGAAAGGATACGCCACATCAATCCAACAATCAAGTCAAACAAATAACACATCGATAAATACAAGTAAACAAGCAAGGTTTACACTTTTCAGCCCGAATCCCAAGCGGGTAGGGAGATACGAAACTCACCTTGATCGGCAAAGAAACTTAAGTCGAATAAATGAAGATTAATAGCGAGTATTTGGCCCCACACGTCCACAACCTATCAAAGCATGTCATAAATCATAATGTCAACTCTAATATCATAAACGAGTTAGTTCATTAAGTTTAAGTCGAGTCACGAACCCTTAGTCGCATTTACAACCTTACCGAGTAATAACGAGACACTTTAACACGACATTTTTAGAAATGAAAGAAGTTTCATACGAAATGAATGTTACTATAAGAAAGTAGCCTCTCTCACGATTCCAAGGATAGGTCATACGTCTAAAACGGACTTACGGTTCAAAAGTTATTGACGTTTGAAAATGTTCGACAAAACTGGTCCATAACGGGCGTCACAAAGGTAACGGCCGTTAACTCCATCACAAGCCAACTCACTGTAACGGCCCATGTTACAGCCGTCACAAAGTGTAACGGGCGTTACACAATGTAACGGCCGTTACATACAGCAGTTCAGCCCAGAATCGTTTAAAGTGCAGAAAACCCAAGAACTAAAACCCTAATTCGATATTTAAGACTTATGGACTCGTTTTGAAGATTCATATGACATTTTAGTACTCAAATACACTTGCCCAAACCCTCGTTTCCATCCATAACATCGCCAAACGATCCAAACGATTCAAAACCCTAAATGAACCCTATTTGACCCAATTTCCATTTCAAGCCGATTTAGGACATGTCAAAACTCAAAATGACCAGAAATGCATTACTAAACATAGATAGAAGTAAATGGGGTAAATTAGACTTACCAAAACTCCTTTCACGAGCTTGAACCCGAATTTAGGTCAAAAGGCTAATGCTCGAACTATGAACTCCAAAGTTATGATTTCAATGGGATTAAGTTATGACAATGATAATGATTCTTGTATTAAAGCAAGTCCAAAACACAATTTAGATGCAAGTGAGATGATGAACTAAGGATGGGAGAGGGTTAGCTTTTACTTGGAAGAAATAAGGGAGTATAGATAGATAGATAAGAAAGAAAAGGAAAGGAAAGATCAGGGGGGGGGAAAGTAGGCCTTGGGGCTGGTGGGTCATGGGCTACCCACGGGCCGACCCGCTTCACCCACAAGCCATAAAACCATCGTTACACATTTAAACACCTAATCAAAACATATTATCGACTCAAATAACACACATTGTCATTTAATTCACCAAACGACCCTATTATTTCATTCAACTAGATTGTTAGTCAAATTACACAAAAAGTCAACGGGTCAAAATTCACGGGTGTTACATTATTCCCCCGTTAAAAGAATTTCGTCCCGAAATTCAACAAAACCCTAATTAACAAACAAATGCGGATACTTCGACCTCATATGATCCTCTCTCTCCCAAGTGAACTCGGCTCCACGTCTAGCACTCCATCTAACTTTGACAATGGTGTAGCGCTTCTTCTTGAGCTTCTTTTCTTGACGGTCCATGATCTCTACCGGTTCTTCAACAAAGTTCAAGTTTGAATCAACCCTAATTTCGTCCATAGGCACATGATGTGTAGGATCCGCCAAACACTTGCGCAAGTTACAAATATGGAACACATCATGCACACCGCTCAGCTCTTGAGGCAATTCTAGCCGGTAAGCAACTTTCCCAACCCGTTCAAGAATCTTAAAAGGACCAATATACCTTGGTGCAAGTTTTCCCCGCTTCACAAATCGTACAACGCCTTTCCAAGGTGACACTTTCAATAGTACAAATTCACCCACTTCGAATTCCAACGGTCTTCGCCTCACATCGGCATACTTCTTTTGCCGTTCACGGGCCAATTGCAACTTCTCCTTAATTTGCGATATTACCTTGGTAGTTTCAATCACAATTTCCGGCCCGATAAGTTGACTCTCTCCAATTTCCGCCCAAGCTAAAGGAGAACGGCACACTCTACCATACAATGCTTTAAAGGGTGCCATTTGAATGGTAGCATGGTAACTGTTGTTGTATGAAAACTCAACTAACGGCAAATGGTCTTCCCAACTTCCACCAAAATCAATTGCACACGCCCTCAACATATCTTCGAGTGTTTGAATGGTTCTCTCGGTTTGCCCATCCGTTTGAGGGTGAAATGCCGTGCTCATGTCAAGTCGAGTACCCATGGCTTTTTGAAAGGCTTCCCAAAATTTTGATTTGAAACGGGCATCTCTATCGGAAATGATAGAAACCGGCACTCCATGCTTAGATATTATTTCCTTGATGTACAAACGAGCTAAAGTGTCAAATTTATCGGTTTCACGAATGGCTAGAAAGTGAGCCGATTTCGTTAACCGATCTACTATCACCCAAATCGTGTCTCGGCCGCTTCTCGTCTTCGGTAGTTTGGTGATGAAGTCCATTGAGATATGTTCCCACTTCCATTCGGGCATCACCGGTTGTACCAACAATCCGGGTGGCTTCTTGTGATCGGCTTTGACTTGTAAGCAAGTAAGACACTCACTCACATACCTTGCCACATCCCGCTTCATGCCCGGCCACCAATACAATTCCTTCAAGTCAAAGTACATCTTATCCGACCCGGGATGGACCGAATAAGGTGATAGGTGGGCTTCATTCATAATAAGCGTCCTTAAATCGCCGAATATAGGAATCCAAAGTCTTTCCACCATGTAAAGCCCATTATCATTCTTTCGGTCAAATAGTTGCTCCATGCCATCTAGGTTTTCGTTTCCAAAGTTTTCCGGTAGGGTGGCTTGGATTTGGGCTTCAATAATCCGATCACGAATACTTGGCCCTACCGTGAGGCTCATAGCTCTAGCCCGTCTTGGCTTCACTCTCTCTTTTCGGCTCAAGGCATCGGCTACTACATTTGCCTTGCCCGGGTGATAACGGATGTCACAATCGTAATCACTAAATAGTTCAAGCCAACGCCTTTGCCTCATATTTAATTCACTTTGGTTAAAGATGTGTTGGAGACTTTTGTGATCGGTATAAATCACACATTTGGTACCATAGAGGTAATGCCTCCAACACTTCAAAGCAAACACAACCGCCCCCAATTCCAAATCATGTGTCGGGTAGTTCTTCTCATGCACCTTCAATTGACGAGAGGCATAAGCAATGACTTTACCCCTTTGCATAAGAACGCAACCCAACCCTTGCCCCGAAGCGTCACAATAGACCACAAAATCTTCTATCCCATCCGGTAGCGTCAAAATAGGAGCATCACATAACATGTCCTTAAGGGTTTGGAAGGCGTTCTCTTGTCTTTCGCCCCATTCGAAGTTTCTATCTTTTTGAGTCAAGAGGGTGAGTGGTTGTGCAATACGGGAGAAGTTTTCAATGAATCTTCTATAATAACCCGCCAATCCAAGGAATTGACGGATCTCGGATGGCGTTTCGGGTCTTCTCCAATTCTTAACCGCTTCAATCTTGCTTGGGTCCACATGAATACCATCCTTGCTCACTACGTGACCAAGGAAGTGGACCTCTTCCAACCAAAACTCACACTTGGAAAATTTTGCGTACAACTTCTCCTTCCTTAGTAATTCAAGCACCTCACGCAAGTGCTTAACATGCTCCTCCTTCGTCTTCGAGTATATAAGTATGTCATCAATGAACACAATAACGGACTTGTCTAAATATGGTTGACACACCCGGTTCATCAAGTCCATGAACACCGCCGGTGCATTGGTCAACCCAAATGGCATCACGGTGAATTCAAAATGGCCATACCTTGTGCGAAAAGCCGTCTTGGGAATATCATCTTCATGTACTCGGAGTTGATGATAACCCGAGCGAAGATCGATTTTTGAGAAGTGCTTAGCACCTTGAAGTTGATCAAACAAGTCATCAATTCTAGGGAGAGGATATCGGTTCTTCACGGTGAGCTTGTTCAATTCCCGGTAATCAATACACATTCTGAAGGATCCGTCTTTCTTTTTAACGAAGAGAACAGGAGCACCCCAAGGAGATTGACTAGGGCGAATGAAACCCTTCTCTTGGAGTTCCTTGAGTTGAGTTTGCAATTCTTGCATTTCTGTTAGAGCTAGTCTATAAGGAGCTTTTGCTACGGGCGCGGCTTCAGGAATAAGACTAATACGAAAATCAAGCGCACGAGTTGGAGGTAATCCCGGTAAGTCATCCGGAAAAACATCGGGGAATTCACAAACAATAGGAACGGTCTTCAATTCTACCTTTGTGGTGGTAGCACTAAAGACTTTAGAATTTGGGGAATCGGAGATTTCGCCTTGAACCCTAAGAATTTTACCGTTGGCCAAAGGTATCTTAACAACTCTCTCTCCACAATCAATCGTCGCATTAACCGCCGCTAACCAATCCATACCCACTATAATATCAAAACTACCAATGTCAAGAGGCATAAGGTCAATGAAGAAGTCAACGTCTTCCAAGGTCAAAACACAATCACGGAGTATTTGGCTAATTCTAGTTAGTGACCCATTTACCATTTCAATGTCAAGCACATAGTTTAGAGCACATGGATGCACATCAATCAAAGGAACAAAGTTAGAAGACACGAGGCTATAATCGGCCCCGGAATCAAATAAGACGGTTGCATAGAGACCATTTAAGGAGAAAAGTACCTGCCACAACGTTAGGATCATTTCGGGCTTCATTTACATTGGCCGCAAAAGCTCGGCCGCGTGGTTGCACTTGGTGGCCTTGTTGCCCCCGGTTTTGATTAGGCCCAACCATTTGGAGTTGATTGGGATGAACGGCCACTTGAACTTGTTGTCCCACCCATCGAGGACAATTATTACGGTAGTGGTCACGGCTACCACATTCAAAACACTCGCCCCTTCTTTGGTTACCTTGAGGAGGAATGGCCCGAATAGGAGCCGCATTCATTGGGCCCGTTCTTGGAGCCCTACAATTCTTGGAGGCGTGCCCAACTTGGTGGCAATTGTAGCATGCACCACATGGAGTGGTGGCGGGATGGTGCCTGTTGCACCTCCCACAGAAAGGATGAGGCCCGGTATAAGGCCTCCTAGCCGGTTCTACCGCCGCCATTATTCTACCCCTGTTAGCATTTTTGGGATCAAACCTCCCCATTTTCCTTAGCCCGCTCGACTCCCCCACTTCCTTCCTCTTGTTTGATGAGGATTTGCTCAAGACACCACTCCTTAAAAGATCTTCGGTCACACTCCCGGCTTGGTTGACCGCATTAGCCAAGGAAGTAGGCATGTTTGAGTTCACATATGATCGGACTTGAGGATTCAAGCCCAATACGAATTTCTGGATGGCTTGCGACTCGGTACCTACCAAGTGAGGAATGAGAGTAGACAACTCTTGGAATCGTCTCACATAGCCCTTGTAATCGGCTCCTTCCATGCTGAGATTTGCAAATTCAATTGTTAAATTTTGTAGCTCGTACGGAGGACAAAACTTAGCTTTTACTTTTTCTTTGAAGTCAATCCACTCCAAATTCCGAGTCCGCCCTAGAGTTATTTCCTGGTTCCACCAACTCAAGGCGTCATGTCTAAACATGCCGGATGCATAGGAAATCCGGTCTTCGTAGGTGCAATGGCTCCTTTCTATCACCGCCTCTATCGCCTCAAACCACCTTATACATTCCGTGGGACCACCCTTCCCATCAAACTCCGGTGCCCCACAACTTTTAAAATCCTTGAATATACACCCTTGGCGGTATCCGCCATACTGATTGTTCATGGGCATACCGATACCAACTCCCACGGGTTCCTCTTCTTCATTATCTTCGGCATAATGTTGAGCATCTTCGTTATTTTCATTTTCTGGGGCTTCATTGTTTTGGGGCCCATTATTTTGCCCAAGACTTGCAGTGACTTGAGCAATGATGGTTGGCATGATGCCGGCAACCGTTTGAGCGATTACCTCAGCCAAGTTTGGCTCAGGGGCTTCACCACGACCCCTACCACGGCCCCTACCACGACCTCTACCACGGCCCCTACCATCTACCACGGCCCCTACCTCTTTGTACTTCCGGTTGAGCTTCCGGTTGAGGCTCTTCTTCTTCAGCCCTATAATTTGTTCGTACTCTCCTTGGTCTTTCCATTTCTATAAAACAAGTAACACGTTGACCCGAGAGTTAGTCTCAAATGCTCGCATGTTAGTCACACAAGTAGTTAATGCCCTCATATCGGTACCACATACACATTACATAACATTATGCTAAGGCAATAGTGTTAGGATCATAAGGGGGGGTTTTCCCATCTCATAACATCACGTTGCATTTATTACCATATTTTATCATTAAATTAAGTACTCATGTTCATTTCATCATGTCATTAAACAACTAACACAAGTGATTCAAGGTATAATCCGAATTCGATATGCTCTCTAGTTATTGACCGGGTATGTATACAAGGTGTACCAACGGCTAACCTTCCACCCAATCAACTTCCATTAGGCATATCGGTTCCTTATTATACTTTAAACCACACGTGCGCAATCCACGATGTCACGAACTTGTTATAGTATCGGGTAACCATAAAAGAGTTGATCGGGTTCTTTTAGGGTTGCCACAATATTATACTAAGTTAATGGCATCCCATCATTTTGCCCTAAATCATCACATTAGTTCCAACAATTAGCAACAACAAATCATAGAACCATGTTCATCACATTGAAATCAAGCTATCACACAAATGGTCTTAACTACGAACTCACACGGGGATTCACAAAATTCATATTGCACACGAATTTCCTAACCATGCATGCTATATGAAGAGTTTTAACTTAAGCCGTAGTCTAGGTCAAACCACCTAATTCTCTACGACCACGCATGGGCCACCATTCTGTAACACCCCAAGCCGGAGCTCGAAATGTCACGGAAATCATACAGCACCCGGTGGAATTACAATAGAACAACTAAATGCAATTAATGATTCGGTGAATCCAAAACATAGCAATACAAGTAATCGAATACAACAGGAGCAAATAGTCATTAATGTTAACATAACACATCCAAGGATGGCAAACAATCCTAGGAATAATGCAAAAGGAGGGTCAATGAATCCTTGATCCATGAGTCCGAGTCCGGGTTAGACAGCAAGCAAGCAACTAAACACCACGTCCGGGGAGTACCTGATTACCTGAAAAGTGTACTAAGCATAGTCAACACAAGGTTGGTGAGTTCGTAGTAATGGTTCATAATGAACCAGCATCAATAATCACAATATAAGAATAGAGGCTAGACATGACTTACAGCGAGCCTCTAAGCAACACAATATCGTCCAACAACAAGATTACACAAAGGAAATGAGAGTGTAATGAGGATGCACAAATGATGTATGTATCAATGCAAATGCCGAATGAATGAATAAGCAAATATGCCTATCCCAAGCGTGACCTTCAATCACGTATGCAACGATACCCCTCTGCCATCGCCATGGTCAGGGCTGTATCTCAAAATCATCGAGATATATATGTCTATATACTCGGGGTCATGACTACATCCAAAATGGGTGCATACATCTATGCACCAGGATGCCGGCAATCCCCTGCCGAGGGCTCATCAACAATGTATGCAATGCTTACAATCAAATGTAAATGCATAATCACAACCGACAATCAATAACCGTCATCCATAAACCAATAATCAACATTCGACCAACATGAATCAACAATCAATAATCGTAACGGGCACACTTGTCAACAGAGGGACAAGGCCGTATCTAAATATACATAAGTCAAATCCCCTAACAGTGGGACATATACACAACATATGCATCAATCAAAATTAATCATTAATCACCATATAAACCAACTATACGTACATATATTTCAGAGGATTCTACTTTCTTCAAGTCCTAGATGCTTATGTATAGGGTCACCCGCAGCCTTCCCACCACATCTAAAACCCAAAGGAAGGCATAACCGACTTCCATGTATGTACGTCTATCCTAATGTATCAATAATACTTAACGAAAACACAACTCAAGTCAATCAAACGAAAGGATACGCCACATCAATCCAACAATCAAGTCAAACAAATAACACATCGATAAATACAAGTAAACAAGCAAGGTTTACACTTTTCAGCCCGAATCCCAAGCGGGTAGGGAGATACGAAACTCACCTTGATCGGCAAAGAAACTTAAGTCGAATAAATGAAGATTAATAGCGAGTATTTGGCCCCACACGTCCACAACCTATCAAAGCATGTCATAAATCATAATGTCAACTCTAATATCATAAACGAGTTAGTTCATTAAGTTTAAGTCGAGTCACGAACCCTTAGTCGCATTTACAACCTTACCGAGTAATAACGAGACACTTTAACACGACATTTTTAGAAATGAAAGAAGTTTCATACGAAATGAATGTTACTATAAGAAAGTAGCCTCTCTCACGATTCCAAGGATAGGTCATACGTCTAAAACGGACTTACGGTTCAAAAGTTATTGACGTTTGAAAATGTTCGACAAAACTGGTCCATAACGGGCGTCACAAAGGTAACGGCCGTTAACTCCATCACAAGCCAACTCACTGTAACGGCCCATGTTACAGCCGTCACAAAGTGTAACGGGCGTTACACAATGTAACGGCCGTTACATACAGCAGTTCAGCCCAGAATCGTTTAAAGTGCAGAAAACCCAAGAACTAAAACCCTAATTCGATATTTAAGACTTATGGACTCGTTTTGAAGATTCATATGACATTTTAGTACTCAAATACACTTGCCCAAACCCTCGTTTCCATCCATAACATCGCCAAACGATCCAAACGATTCAAAACCCTAAATGAACCCTATTTGACCCAATTTCCATTTCAAGCCGATTTAGGACATGTCAAAACTCAAAATGACCAGAAATGCATTACTAAACATAGATAGAAGTAAATGGGGTAAATTAGACTTACCAAAACTCCTTTCACGAGCTTGAACCCGAATTTAGGTCAAAAGGCTAATGCTCGAACTATGAACTCCAAAGTTATGATTTCAATGGGATTAAGTTATGACAATGATAATGATTCTTGTATTAAAGCAAGTCCAAAACACAATTTAGATGCAAGTGAGATGATGAACTAAGGATGGGAGAGGGTTAGCTTTTACTTGGAAGAAATAAGGGAGTATAGATAGATAGATAAGAAAGAAAAGGAAAGGAAAGATCAGGGGGGGGGAAAAGTAGGCCTTGGGGCTGGTGGGTCATGGGCTACCCACGGGCCGACCCGCTTCACCCACAAGCCATAAAACCATCGTTACACATTTAAACACCTAATCAAAACATATTATCGACTCAAATAACACACATTGTCATTTAATTCACCAAACGACCCTATTATTTCATTCAACTAGATTGTTAGTCAAATTACACAAAAAGTCAACGGGTCAAAATTCACGGGTGTTACATGTCATAACTCATTGAGATCTTATTATTTCCAGGTACCCGGGGTTTCTCAAAAACCTTCATGTCTAGTTTCTTATCATCAATATCTTTTGGGGTCTTTATACCTCGACTTTAACCATCTTAAATTTATGCTTCTTTTTCTTTCGAGGCCTTTTATTTGGAATCGACTTTTCTACCACTTTCAAATGTGTGTAGACTCATTACCAATTAGAGCATTAGCCGTTGTTATATGTGATTTAGTCACTATCTTTTTCTGGTCAGTTAACATGCTGGCAAACTATATATTGTGAATGAATTATTCATAAACTTTAATTTAAAATGTATCGGTGTGGGGAACTTTGATAATTCATTCTTACTCATTTCAGCTGCTTTCCATTTTTCCCTAATGTTGGGAACATCTCCCCCTAATGTTGGGAAATTAAATCATGTCAATGAGAAACTTAAGCCATATACAAATCTATCAATGATGGCTTTATTGAATACGTACACTTCTTTCATGTTTTAACTCATACCCAAAACAGTTATACTACTGTCTAGTTAGTCAGACAGTTTCGAACTGAATCAAAGCATGAGCATACACACTTTCAAGGCACGCTTATTTTCCCAACATTATTTCCAACATTCTTTTAGGTCTCATCTTTGTACGTTGTGGTGGAGCAACTTTAACATAAACCGCACAACCAAAAACTTTTATATCAGACATACTTGGTTTCTGACCATAAACCAATTTCCTTAAGGAGGAAATACGATAAACTATTGGCATGATGCGAATTCATATTTTTTTTTACATGTTAGATAACATGGCCCCAAACTATTTTGCTCTCAAATGATCATTACAGAATTAATCATAATGGCCAAATATGGAACATGCTCTCAATCTTATAAGATGAGCAATCAATCACGCAAACTTCAAGTTGCGACTTTAATGACCCATTTAGACGATGCATCGATTTAAAACACTAAATGGTCTTTTGATGGATGATATATAGGCCTACTTACATCTCCTATATACCCGTTCCATTAACTTAAAGGATTTAGTTCCATATCGTACTTTGGCATATACTTTCTCATAGAGCAAATATTCACAATTTAATAATCACTTTGAAAGATCTTTTTTCTCTTCTATATATACTTGAGATCGTCTAACCAGTCATACCAATTGACAATCAAGGTAGGCTCGCATGTACTTTGTACAAGCCACATATATATAATATATATTATTGTCACATCTCAAAACATTTATTTTTCATGATAAATTTATATTATATTTCTTAAAGCCTTTAGATAACTTCATATGTTCAGATATTATTTTCACATTAACAAAAATAAAATAAAATATAGAGAAAATTACATTTTTGGTACCTAAACTTGGCAGCTTTTTCACTTTTAGTCTCCAACTAAAAAAATAGCAGTTTTCATACTAAAGTTTTGTGTTTTTTTCAGTTTTGGTACCACGTTCATACGGCGTTAAATTTTGCCGTTAACGCCCTCACGTGACAAACACGTGAGGGGTATTTTAGTCTTTTGACCCCCTTTTTTTGGGAAAATTACAGTTTTTGATACCTCAAGTTGTCAATTTTTTCACTTTTGGTACCTCAAGTGGACAACATTTTTTTATTACACTCTCCAATTTTCATCTCACACATTAGCATCTATCAAAGAACACACACTCAAAAATCAACACACATTCTGATTATCCATATGAATCATACACCACCAGAAAGGGTTGCCGACTATCTCCCTCCCCACCATGCACCAGATTCCGATCTAATCTCGTTTGTAGCAAATATATTCATCTGTAACAGATTCCGTTCAGATCTTGTTTGTAGCAGATTCCGATCAAGTTTCGTTTGTAGCATATTCCAATAGAAGAAAAGGGTAATTTAGAGGTGAGAGGATTCAGATCTCTTATATGAATCATACACCACTAGAGAGGATTTTCCGGCGACATGAGTTTAGTCCGGCCATCGATCCACCAATGCATTCAGTTCCTCCACCATCACCCGTAATTACACCAACAACATATAATATTTCAAGAATAGATACACACCATTGGGTGTTTTTTTAGGAGCCGTAAAAAAAATATAAAAAAAAATATGTTGGAGAGTGTAATAAAAATATGTTGTCTACTTGAGGTACCAAAAGTGAAAAAATTGACAACTTGAGGTATCAAAACTGTAATTTTCTCAAAAAAAAGGGGGTCAAAAGACTAAAATACCCCTCACGTGTTTGTCACGTGAGGGCGTTAACGGCAAAATTTAACGCCGTATGAACGTGGTACCAAAACTGAAAAAAACACAAAACTTTAGTATGAAAACTGCTATTTTTTTAGTTGGAGACTAAAAGTGAAAAAGCTGCCAAGTTTAGGTACCAAAAATGTAATTTTCTCTAAAATATATTATAAGTGAGAATACATCTCTTACACTAGAAAAGTTTTACATATTCTTATCATTTGGTGAACTAATAAAATCTCTCACCTTAAAATAAATTGTACGAGGAAAACATCCTTTTGTGATATCCCAAGCAAAATGCACATAAATATTTCAGTCAATCTTTCAAAAGTGTTCCAATAGCAAAATCGTAATTTGTATTGCAAAATATCGATATACCTTTATATTTTTCATTTTATTCATGAGGGATATCTGAAATTAATACTTTACAGTAAATACACCACAAAAGATTCTCATATCCATAAAGATAAAGTACATGCATATAACAAATTTATCCTAAACTGTTCTTATTCATTTCGCGCATTATGACTTATGATGATCACATAGTTGGATACCATATGTATATATCTCAAAATATCGAATGATTTTAATCAAATTTGGATTCATCTGCCAAAATCAAGTTCTGAGCTCATCAAAATTCTATCAAATCTATGATTTAACTATAATATATAACAATCCCTATTCCCTAACTACCAATTTGATCTGGATTGGAAAAATGAGTTTGTTGGGTGACCAATATTATTAGAGCTTCAATTTACATATCTTTATCACGGCTATCAAATCTATTTGACTCACTCAAAACGACTTAAACGTTTAGTTAGGTCATACCAATCCGAAGTACTCCAGCCACATAATTCATACACATAAATCATACATGTTCAAATAACCCATGAGGCTAAATAATTAAGAAATAAGTGGATTATATGCCATTAGTATATTCAAATTGAAATCTACATAACACTTTTAGTTTCACAAATTTCATATCAATCTTGTTAGCGTGGTTTCATAAATGAGTTCAAAAACTTTCCGCAAAGATTAAACACCACTTGCTATATATATGGATCTCCCTTTTATTTATCTATAAACATATAGTTCAATAAACTTGATATAATAATCCTAAAATAGCATATCACAAATATCATTATTAATGGAGCTTATGTCCATGTGTTAACAAATAGTCATCCAACATTTAACAAACTCTTCACATATAAATGAAACATATACTAAAACTAAACACTTTGGCTAAAGGATACGAAAACAAATTGCCTTGTATGTATCACTAGAGTGAATGCCCGTGCGATGCACGGCCGGGTAAAATGATTCGTATGATGCGTTTACAGCAGCTTTCTGGTCATGTATTGAGGTTTACGAAACAGTTTAAAGGTTAAATAGTCATATCAGACATGTTGGTGGAGGATCACTTGCATGCGGCAGTAGTTATTATGTCATGACATGTTTATACTTTACATGTACCAAAATTGAGATGTAATCGATATTCTATGAAAAAGTTATAATAATGCATTTGTTGTTAATTAACTCATGAGAAACAATGCACTTTCCTTTATTTATGAGGAGGTTAGTTAATTAGAAGTGAAAGTTTGAAAGCAATAAGTATGTAGAAGTCGAATGGTGTGAAATTAGTGAGGCAAACGAAAAGGTGGTTGTAGTTTTTTCAATATTAATTGGTAAGCATGTTGCTCGTATTGTATATAAGGAGGCAAAATATGTGAGATTTATGTACCACAAAGGTAATTCTGAATCATTATCAAACGAAGGGACAACATAGCATTGAGACTCATCAATTACGTATGA
Organism: Erigeron breviscapus; assembly: GCA_034093135.1. Lineage (NCBI taxonomy): Eukaryota > Viridiplantae > Streptophyta > Magnoliopsida > Asterales > Asteraceae > Erigeron > Erigeron breviscapus. The sequence goes on from CM067175.1 coordinate 69,482,002, forward strand.
GATGGCTAGTTTGGATTCATGGGATTTTATTCGTATATTCTTGCAACTTATATGCTGGATTTTACATTCATTCCACCATAACAACATATGATGCGGGTTGTAACAATAAAAACACCAAAACCATGACTTATAGATTGCAGCAACATGATCAATTTAAGCATATAACAAAGATTTCATCCAACAGCCATCAAGTAGATGATCTTAAGTCGCAATAATAAGAAGGGAAATAAAAGACAACCAATCAAAAAAAGGAAAAACGATAGTGTCTCTAAGCCACACTCGCAATAAAGATAAATTCTCTGACAATGGGGGAAACATTGCATGAATGATAACAAAGCGTGTTGACTTAAAAGCAGTTGGCACTCCAACCATGGGCACTTCAGGCCTTCTTTGCCGTTTCCGTTATCGCAGTATTCTCCGAATCCGAGCCAGATTCAACAACAAACCTGCTCAGAACACGGGCCATACAGTTTACGAACAGGGGTGTTGGAACTCAAGAATGAAAAAGGACTTGAGTGAATACCTTGATTTCTTTGAACTGCGCTGAAGGTCTCCATCGTCTGCTATCTCATCATCAGCCAAGTCGACATAATCATTGTCACTAGTTACCTTGTCCAAACTTGCCAAAGCATCAAACAGGAGCCTGAGTAGTCAACCAACAATGGAATTTGATCAGTTATAAGACAATTGACACCAGCAAAAGAAAAATTCCAATAAGTAGAGGGTCATGTCACATATACTTTGCTTTCCCATGTAAGGGAGCAGACTCAACTGTTGCTTCTGGATGCTTATCAACAACATTATCTGAGGTTGACTGTGCAAGGGAGCTGGCAATAGTGGTTAACAATTATTTTTGTTAGTCAGCAACCATATTATTAATTAGGTAACTGTATATATAAATATTCTTGAATACTGACATTTTGCGCCTTCTTGGCTCACTATTTTTGGCCGGAGTGGCCAGTGCATCAGGTTGTTTTGTCACCATTGATGATGATGCGCATGCAGACTGGGAGCTGGATTGTTGGTTCCCACCAATGGTCACGGGAGGCTGGACGGTTCAATCGGTATGACTTGGGTACAATTGAAGGCTTGATATTCACCGGCTTGGTAGTATGTGTGACCCTTAATTTCAAAAACATGCCTTGTGCCAATAAGATTCCGCAAAACAGGTGGGAGAACATCACCAGACCAGTCACTCTAAATAAGCAAACAACAAAAAAAAATAACAATAAAAAACCAGAACATAAGACCTTAATAACATAAATCATTTTTTACAGGGAAAACGTGTTAGAACCTATTGCTCTCCCTCCATCAAAGACTTCGCCGTTCTGTGCACAAGTTGCTCTGCAGGCTCATCAAATAGACTAACAACAATCGACATGCTTTCATCTCGCACATCCATCTGAATCTTGAACCTGTCGAGCAACAAAGGCGATCAACATCATGGAACCCGGTACCAGATTTCATAAAGTAATTTTACATACCTGACATGGGGATACAAAACACTGGATTTACACCCTTCACACCAGAAACCACCTTTGACCCTGGTTAGTCCTTTGCGACACCGACCACTTGAGCAAGTCACAAGGTACCAGCCGTTGCTGGTTCGAATGTTCACAATCTCCACCACATTTTTGAACACAGTAGTCTAGACATAACAAAACAAACATGGTTAAGATATATGTTTCACATCTAATATGCAAAGGAAACTGTGATGGGTAATCAGAGCACTTTACCCCATCATCCTTCACCGGGCCGCCTCTTTTGACATGTCCCCACACCAAAAGTTCAGCAAGTGTTGAAACATCTGACATAGTTTCAATAACTTTCACAGGCATTGCATGGAGATCTTCAGATCTGCCAGTAAAAAAACGCAAAAGGGTCAATCCAAAAGCAAAAGAGGCAAGGCAAGCATACAAAATTAAGGAACGATGGCATGACCTGAGTGCAGCTTTGAAAGTTTGCAAGGCTGGTACAACACAGTTGTCAATGATTTGGGTCAATGATTTGAGCTCGACACACCAAGCTCACCTACAGTACATGCAAGGAAAAGTTACAAATGCAATTGTAGCAAAAACTAAAACTGGATACCCATAGCAGAAACATACCAAGCATCAAAGATTCTTCATAATACTTTTCGTAGTAAAACATACTCACCTCTTTATCCTTATCGGTGAGAGTAGGCAGATTGATATGAATTTGAGATGCACGCAAAGTGAACAGTGCCCCCACCAGTAATAAACTCTATAGAACATGACAAACACCAACATAACCTTACTCCCGTATTTCTGGAAAGGCTCACCAAGTCTTGGAGCTCCACATTATCAAATACGAAGCTTGTTTCCTCACTCAGTGCACATAAAGGACAACTGATCTGTGTCTTGAACACAATCCATGGTATAAAAGACCTCAAATACTTCCCTTTTCTTAATATGCGATATGCACTAATATGGAGCACCTGTTTTCATGGTGAAAACGGGTTGGATTGTACCGCCACCGCTATATGTCCATTTCCTCACTCAGTTCTAATCTGTTTTTTTCCTCTAATAACACAATAGTTGTAATGTAAGGGAATGTGAGTTGAAGGTAAGGATGTGATAATTGGGAAAACGACTTCTATCACGCCTGAAGATGCTTAGGGGACAATTTTGCGATACACATGCTGTGATCACAGCACAAGCCAATGTCACAATGGAATTAGAATGGTTGATGAGGTATACGTATTTCTATCTGTCAACCAGATTGGTTTCAACCCATACAAATTTTACATGTTTGACCTGATACCCACCCATTTTGCTACACGTATTGCTGATGTTAAAAGATTGTCTATATATTGCTAACGGATCAAGGTTCGTAAAATTTAGAGAGATCTATAAGAATACTCCAAATCGAAGATAAGTTCGGCATAGGCATGGTCAAAAGGGAACCGTGGTTGTGGGTATGACTTGCACACAAGAAAACATGGTGTATGACAATCCCCCGATACTATTGTCAATCCTGATGCTATCTCTAATAGTATGACAATCGGCAAACCTATCTACTGTATCATGGGGAAGGTTGCAGCATATATGGGTAAAGAAAGGAACTGCCTCTTTACAAACATTATTGTAGAGTACCAATTATCACCTGTTATGTCTCATGACGATTTTTAAACTTGGGTAACTATTAAATCATGATCTAGTATGGTAGCAACTCCAATATTGTAGCAATTGACTAATATCTATGTAGCAGGTTTAATATAAATATAATTATGTTACCTGTAGCGTTCTCTGGATCCATTTTTGGCTGTCGTAGACGTGGAATGAAATCTGGCAAAAAGTTAGGGATAATGGTAATTAGATTTAGTTAATATTTGGTATGTATAATTGTAAAAGTACATGTATGGATGTCCTCTAAGAGCTGATTTTGTTGTTCTGGTGCCGAGGTTGGTGGGTAAAGCTGCAGTGTGAACTGACATGCGAAAGATTTATTTTCTGCAGTTGGTTGAGGAGTGGTAGGGGTTGTTGCGGTTCAACTATTATGTGTTTACCCTATCACCCAACTTCACGGTGCTGTAACAGTCTTCGCTACCCAAGGAATTTTTCTTAGTCCATCGGGAAGAATCAAGAGTTACGCCCATTTTTGCAGCATGTAATCTGATGATCGAACAAAAGTATGTTGCATACATAATGTTCTGACCCGCTGCAAAATGGGTCATTGTCCAACCTGATAAACTCAACCTGAAATAATCTGATAAGTAATTACATTCTCTTTTGAAGGATCTAAATAAGAATTTAAATTATTTAATTACGTGTATCTCCAAAAAAAAAAAATTACCCACTCTAGCAACATCTACTGGTGTAGGCTTGCGGAGTCTAACTTCAGCTGCATTCTGTATAGGAGTTATTAACTCACCTATAAAAAGAAATATTGAAGATTATCCACAAAAATGATCCAATTACCTTTGCTTCTATCCATGCTTTTGTTGATTCTTAGTGTAATTGGTTATGTCGATCCTTATTTTAATTGTTTATTCTCCATAAAAAACATTACCTGAACCACTGTCGGTCCGCCATAGTATAGCGTAGGAGGCACTGTATTCCCCATTGTATCATGACGAAAGTAAAAACGATTAAAAGCTCAAAGCCCCAATAACAATTATACTAATCTCAAAATTATGAACTTTGATGAATTTCAAATTACAGACCTATAACATAAAGGTTATTCAATCCTCTACAACATCTTATTAGAATAGGTAATTTCATTAAGAATGATGTGAAGATCATCCTCTACAACATTCTATTCAATCTATATTTCAAAGAACCATTTTGAATGTAACAAAAAGGACTCAAACATTATAACATCTTTAGTAAGATTGTCACCAAGAATGGATCTGCCCCCATAATTCGGGAACATGCAATCTTTGTGTGCTAACTACGATTAATAAAAACAACAAAACCAAACGCAGTCGAATCCCACTTATAGCAAATAGCTATCGATAGGGTCCGACAGGACGGGATGTTGGCAAACTTTACCCTTATCCATGTGGATAAATCAGTTCCAGATAGACCTTCGGCTCAGCACGGAAGGAAAGAAAGCAGGCATCTGAATAAAGCTAATAAAAGAGATTAAAAAAATACGTCAAACATATCATTGTATAGGCACACAATTAGCTAATGCAGAACACCATGTACGATTAATAAAAAACAACTTCGATTAAATCTAGAAAGTAACAAAACTTGTCCAAAGTGAAATGTAGATCCATAGAAATAAATAATTTGTGCTTATGGACCATTTGTTCATGAATTAATAAGAGAATGCAATTCAAAATTAAAATCAAGACAGACTGGACGCTTGGGGTATTTCATTATCCAATCAACCTTTTCTGACCCATATAATTCTAAACAATGCTACAAAGAGGCGGCTGGTGGCCACTTGGCTAAAAATCTAACGAAAAGAATGACCCAAAAAATTACATAATGAAAAAAAAAACCTAACAATTTCACATACCTTGATTGGATAATTGTTTTTATATTGTGGAAGAACAAACATGGCTAGAACAAACATGGCTGCAGGAAGAAAAAAATCATCACAAAAGGGGGAAAAATCACAATTTTCAAACATTCAAAATCCCAAATCATTAAACGATATTGCAATTAGCACACATATATATATATATATAAATTAAAATAATAAACAAAAAATGATTCCAAAAAAATACATACCTGTGACATATATAAACACAGGTCAAATTCTGCAAAAAAAAAAAATAATAATAAAAATAAAAATAGTGTCGATCAATTTCAATACCAGATGATCAATTAATTAATAAATTATAAAGTAGTAACATGAATGGAATTGTTGGTGCTAATAGGTCAAAATAATAACCCCAAATTTAAGGATTTAGAGATTTAGGCAAAAACTAATTCAATTGCTTATCATAGACAACAAACCTGGTGGGACCGTTTGGTGGCTGGCCGGAAAAAAGGTGGTTGCCGGAGAAAAGGTGGTTGGCCGGAGGGGCAGACTGCGTTGGTGACTGGTGGTTGTAGTGGCGTGGTGATGTGTTGATTTTTGATGGAACGAATTGAAGAGAGCTCGTTTGTCTACCTTACATATAATAGCACCTCATTTATTGCAGGGATATGAAACTGGCAAAGGATGAATTGAAGCATTGATAAAACAAAGTGAATTGAAGACCCAATAACATTAACCGGAATTGAAGACAGATCTTTCGGATACCAAATAACACCTCATTTAATAAAAAAGGATATGAAACAACGATTACAACAATTACACAAAACAATAACACATGTTACTACATATATAAATTATCGGGTAAACAAAACCAACTACATCATTTACTAACCACCATCATAATTTCATCCCAATATGAATGCAAAATACATCATGCAATAAACAAAACCACAAATATACCCTACTAAAGTAATTAACCCTATTAAGTACCCTAATTAACCCTATTAAGTACCCTAATTAACCCTATTAAGTACACATCGATAAAGCGTCAAGAATGCGCTAATTTTTCCACTACCATGATTCAACTTTTATATATATATAGATATTAATGAAATGATTTGCCACAAGGAATGTATATTCTTATTCATAATTCATAATATATATTTTACATATATAGCCAAAAGTGATGTAAGAAATTAGATACTCTGTGGATTAATGTAACATTCGTGAAATTTGACTTTGGTTGACCCGTTGATTATATGTACTTTTGACTAAATAATATAAATTAAGTGTTATATGATCGAATCATTCGTGATTTAATTGTGTTCAAGGTGCACATATGATTTGATGATTGTTTTACTTAGATTGTGTTCGTGTGCTATGTAACATTAAGTGATCGATTTAATTGAGTGATCGATAATTGGTGGTGTTTAAGTTACTAGAGATATATGAATGTGGTTAGTCCATGGGTCAACCCATACCCTTGACCCTTACCCACTAACCCAACCCTTATCCCCAACCAAAATCTTCCACATCTCCTCCTCTCATTCACCCTTTTCTCATCTCTTTCTCACTCTACACTAAATGCAAGACAACTTCCCTTTCTCTTTCTCTCTCTCTCTAAATTAAATGCATCAAACTTGATGTTTCAAGCAAGAAATTGTTAGGGTTTTTCATCATCATCATCATTCTATCATCATACCAAAAGTTAGAATTTCAAAGTGCAAGAATTAGCTCGTTTCGGGTCAATTTCGGGTTTAACACTTTGGTGGAAGTTTTGGAAAGTTTAATTCATCTCAAATTTATTATTTTATGTTTATAAACATGTTTCAAAGTCAAAACGTGTGAGTACTTGGTCAAATCCGGGTCAAAGATCAAAATGGGTCGTCTAGGGTTTTTCATCATCATCATCATTCTATCATCATACCAAAAGTTAGAATTTCAAAGTGCAAGAATTAGCTCGTTTCGGGTCAATTTCGGGTTTAACACTTTGGTGGAAGTTTTGGAAAGTTTAATTCATCTCAAATTTATTATTTTATGTTTATAAACATGTTTCAAAGTCAAAACTTGTGAGTACTTGGTCAAATCCGGGTCAAAGATCAAAATGGGTCGTCTAGGGTTTCATTAGGGTTTCATTCGGGTCAAGGTGAATTCTAGCTTGATTTGTGCTTTTGAGACGAAATCGTTAAAGTGTTTACGTTTATTTATGTTCAAATATGTTGGCTTAATGTCGAATTGAGCCTTAAACCTCTCCAACCGATTTCTACACCGAATTAGGGTTTTTGTTTGTTTGAAATGGGTCAATCACGAAATTAAGCAAAGGATTGGTGTTATGATTCAAGTTCAAGAGATGGGTTAGCAACATTTATGTTTAAGCAGGTTATATTTATAATAAAACTTTGTTTTTAAGCTGCACAAATCGTTTTTGAAGTCAAAAATTAGGTTTTAGGGTTCTTGGGTTCGTGTTTGACATTCAAACTGCTGCTGCTCGAGTTCTTCCTGCAGGTGGCGTATGGTACGCCATTTCTGGCGTCTGGTACGCTGCATGTGTGGGTTTCGGCGTTTGCTATGGTCATGGCACCATAGGTTACGGTGCCCTCTAAATCCAAATTCAACCTTACTCCCAAAAACTTCTGTCTACGCTAGAATTTATGCATGAGACGCCAAAAATGAATGTTCCAGGCCACCGTAGCTTACGGTGGCTACCACCGTATGTTACGCCGGTCAGCCTTCACCCACCGTCCCTTACGCTGGACTTCAGCGTCTCTTACGCCCTGCCAGACCAACCCCACCGTAGCTTACGGTGGTTGACACCGTAGGTTACGGTGCTCCACTTCCTTGTTTTTCCAGGTTTCTTCGCTAGCTCAATTCCCGGTATCCTTGGATCGACCTGGACCTTCTATCGAGCCATTTCTTGGATTTTTCTAATGCCTTGATCGAGTTTCATGAGTCGTCAAAGGCGGGAGCCCATGTAAATCATTCCTTAAGGAATAAAAGTGAAACGAAAGCAACGTGTATAATATATATATATATATATATAGTGTATATACATATGTTAATATACATTAAACGAATATGATAGGTGGTGAGCGTGTGGCTATAAATCGACGTTTGTAGATCAATATTAACTCTTCATAGCCAAGCCAAGGTGAGTTCGTAGCCCTTTCTTTATATGATTTTGGGGTGAAAAGTGTACAACGTGTTCATTAGTTCGTTTGATCATTATGTGTTCGTTTAATTGTGAATCAAGGTTGTATGATTGCTATGTGTTCGTTTAATTGTTGAATCAAGGTTATATATTCGTTTAATTGTGAATCAAGGTTGTATGATTGTATGTGTTCGTTTAATTGTTGAATCAAGGTTGTATGATTGTTATATGTTCGTATCAAGGTTATGTGATCATTTAATGATCCAATCAAGGTTTCAAGGTTATGTGATCATTTAATGATCCTATCAAGGTTTCAAGGTTATGTGATCGTTTATCGATCCATATTATGTGATCATTTAATGACCCAATCAAGGTTTCAAGGTTATGTGATCATTTAATGATCCAATCAAGGTTTCAAGGTTATGTGATCATTTAATGACCAATCAAGGTATCAAGGTTATGTGATCGTTATGATGATAATCAAGGTTAAACGTTTGTTATCCCGACACTTGTTTCTTATAGTCAAAACCTACGAACTCACCAACTTTATGTTGACGCATTTTAGTACACTTTTCAGGTAATCAAGTGAATCAAAGACGTGATGGATGATTGCATTGCATGTGATAGGATTGAGCTTGGACTTTTGTGGATGCGTGATTCATTGCTCCCGTTTATGGGTTATATGTAACAATTGTGACCTTTGACTTTTTGACTTCATGTACATTTTGACTAAGTATTTAGTTAATCAATATATTCAAGTGCAATTTGTGGTTCAATTGGGTTCAATGTGTTCATATGGGTCAATTATTTAATTAATTTGAGATTTATGTGCTAGTCGAGGTCATTAGTTAGTGCTAATCGATTTTTCTTTTGGATGACATTTAATTTAACTAGTGAGATGAAAATGGATCCTATCCATGGGTTATGACCAACCCATGACCCATCCAAGACTAACCCAACCCTCCCCACCTTATCCATTCTTCCATCCATTCATTTATTTCTCTCCCACACTCTCTATCTAACTAAATGCAAGAACCTTTACTCCTCTCTCTCTAAATTCTAGTTTATTAAATGTTGTTTCAAGTAAATTAATAACAAAATTCATCATCTTCATCATCACATTTAGCACATATCAAAAATTCAAAGTTCAAGGTGCAAGGAAAGTCTTCAACTAGGTCAAATTCAGGTTTGACTTCTTGTGGAGGTTTTGGTAAGTGATTTCTAGTTCAAATTCATCATTTCAAGTTGTTAATCATGTCTTTCAACTAAATCTAAACACTCTTGGTCTTTTGAGCTTCAAAAAAACGGATTTAGGGTTTCAAGGTCTTTAAATTAGGTCAAAATCGTTTTTGGGTCAAAAGTGATAGTATGAAGTGAAATTATTGAGTGGGTTATGTTCAAATAAGTTAGTTATGAATAAAAACGGGTCAATGAACTTCTCAAACCGATTTCTAAGCCAAAAACTAGGTCTTGGGTCGATTTAGGGTTGCAAATGGGTCAAAAACGGGTTAAGCATGCAAAAGAGGTCAAGGGTCGAATTTGTGAGGTGGGTTATGTTTAATTATGTTTGTATATGTTTAAAAATGAGTTTGAACCTTCTCAAATCGATTTTGAGGTCAAGAATGGTTGTTTCTCACATCTGCAGGTCGTAACTCCCGTTAGTCTTGGTAACGGCCGTTAGTCTTTTGCTACTGTAACTGCCGTTACTTTTGGTAACTCCCGTTAAGGACTGAATTTGATAACATTTTGAAACGGACATAACTTTCAAACCGTAACTTCGTTTTTAACGTATGACCTATCATTGGAACCGTGTTGATGAGGCGTTTGAATTTAGGGAAAACGTTATTTATCTTATGAAAGGATTTTGTCATGTTCAGAATGTCGATAAAGCACACGAGTTGTTGAAACTTGAAAGATGATTTTAGTGTATATGGATGTTCACCTGATGTCGTGACTTTTACCTTTTTTTATCTCAATTTATTGCAAGCTAGGTGAAATGGAAGAGGCATTGCTTCTATTTGATGATATGATAGACTAGGGAATTAAACCTAACACTATCACCTTTTATGTTTAATGTCTTTAAGGTTACCATCCAGTTACTGATATTTCTTTGTTTCTTTTCCAGTTATAATGCCTTCTTCTGTACTTGATCGCCTTGGTTAGTTTACAGATAGTTGGATTCATATAAGAAGCTATTAAAAATAAATTATATGTAAAAAAAATAAAAATGAACAGGCTCGTAGCTTCCCTTCACATTGATATTCCAATGCTATTTGAACTGTGCGATACTCCTACTGAGAGAATTTCACATTGTGGTGTTCTTGAGTCGGTTGCTGAAGAAGGTTTGATATACATGCCTTATTGGGTATTTCTAATATTCCTTGTACTTTATATTTCTCCGTTTAATTTAACAGTTTTCTGCAGGTTGTATGAAGCTGATTGTCCAAAACTTTTAATTTGACCCTTAAATAGTCACATGTTCAGATGCAGTAAACTTTCTATTACTACTTCAAGTCATAGCAATTAAATGAATCAGTTAAAAACACAAATCCAGATATCTCTTAGTCATTTCATTTTGGCATTTAAACCTGATAGATCTTTAAGGTTTTATTCATTTATAAATGATGTCTGTATCTTGATGATGGAGAATCTGCTTATAAAAGGAGATATTGTGCGCATAAAGAATGTGACCCTTCCAAAGAGTACCTTGTACATACCTCAAGTTGCAACTACTTACATCAAACTTTTTGAGATTTTTCAAACCCAAAAGCTATGGTTGGTGTTGACCTTTTAGTGTTAGTTTCTGCCTTAAATATGAATGAAAGAATGCTTAGCCTTGGTTGTAATCCTGACGTTATTACATTTACATCAATAATTGATGGCCATTGTCGTGTATGAGAATCTTGCAGGGCTTAAAGGTTTGGGATGGGAAGGTGCTTCAGATATCAAGAACAAAGATATCCATGTGGCTGTGTAAATGAATCGGCTTACTAATTTTGTACTTGGGGTTGGTAGTCCTTGGGGAGTTGGGGTCATCGCCTACATGCAAAAGGGCTCAAATTTTATTTGACATCTATTCATTAGTATCATGACGTGTTAGTTATTTGACATATATTCAGTTCTTACATTGTTTTGGACGTATTGTTAGCCTTTCACTTTGATGCTTGAAATTAATTGTCGTGGGCTAAATGTTATTACAATTTTGAAAATATAACATGAGTATTTGCAATTTAGTTGTTAGTCAAGAATCAAGATGTTGACATAGTATAGTTTTAAGTTCTGATCCTGTATGTGGACTCGATCAGTCTCATACATTTGCGATATTGCAAGCACTTGCTATATGTATGATCAATAAATACTCAAAAGAGGGGATTTTAAATAAGGAAAACTTTAAGATGGTGGAAATTATGGGGCAACGGTGTCAGGTGTGTGACATGATTACATGTAAAATGCCTTCTATTTGCTTTTTTAAGTGATATATAATATTAATATCCACAAAAATCAATTAATTGGTCTAACAGGATATGGTCATTGTTATTAACCATTGTTCAAGGATAAAGTTACCCTTGAATTAATACGTGAAGACCTTGTAAGTGAATTATTAGAGAATTGGATTACTTGTTGGCGATTCCCAGTTGGTGTGAAGTAGTTATCTAGCCTCACGCCACCAAGTGTATTTTTGAGTGTGTTTGTGTGAATTAGTCATGCCCATGAATGGGGATCCAGGGCATGTATTTATAGGAGGTTAGATGGAAGGTTAACCTCTGGTCCCCGATACATGACATCAGGGATGTAAGAGACCGTTATTCGGTGCGTCGTTTATCTATGTACGAAAGTTGACTTTGTGGAACCCGACAATGGATCTGAGGCAATACTCAGAATGTCGTCACCTATGTACTTTGTTTAAGTTTGTCATGCGATGCCGTAGCCTAATTATCTAATCTCGCAGCCTTTGTGGCTGCAGTGCCATTAGTAAGGCTACGACTTGAGTAATTAAGTAGGTTGCGGATGTGATACATCATCAAGCCCCCCAGCCTAGCATTGTATGTTGAGTAGGATGCTGGGCTTTATTGCTTTAGTCAGAGCAGCATAGCAGATGTCGAGTGGTTGTCAGGAGCCTTCGTTTCATTTTTTCGTGAGTTTTGTATATTTCTTTATTGTCTACTGCTTCTCCCCCTCCTTTTTTATTAAACAAAAAATAAATACGGAGAGGGAACCAAACGGTCATGTTGGTTGAATTATGCGTCGCATCCGTAGATTATGTCTTTTGCCACGTGTCTCAATCCTACGTCCCCATCGTTTACTATTCCTTTGCGACGTGTCCTTCACCATTTACCCCTATAAATAGAGGTAGGGTTTTTTGATTTCATTTCTTTCATTCTCTATTCGCATATTTCTCTATTCCTCCGTTTTCTCTCAACTTGCTGTTCCGCAGCCTAACTTATTGTTCCACAGCCTTCTTCTTCTCTTCCGTAGCATCCTTCTTTGTTCACCAGGTTAGTTTCGTGTTCATCTTTTGCATCTTACGATATGGGTAATAAGAGGGATTTGGCTATTCATTTTTGTAGTGAGGGTAGGGAGAGTTTAGCGTCGTTGCTTTCTAATTATAGATTTCCTTCCGGCTATGGGTATACTGTTCCTTCCCCTTCCGAAACCATTAAGGCGGTTCCGAAAGATAAAATAGGGTTGTACTATGGTATGTTCGAATTAGGGAATATTCGTCTACCTTTTACAGTTTTCTTTTTAGAGGTATTGAAGCATTTCTTGTTGCCATATATCTCAAGTCACCCCTTTCGGAGCCCTTCGCGCAGCCATGTTTGAGGTGGGTTGTCGAGCTCGCAACATAGAACCTACCGTAGGTTTGTTCCGTAGGTTTTTCAGGTTGGGCGCTGCAGGTGATTGGTATACATTTGAGAGGCGTCCTGGGTCAAACCTTCCGGAATGTTTGTATGATGTAAAAGATTCGATGAAGGGTTGGAAGTCTAGATTTTTCTATATGGATGCCAGCATTATTCCTTCGGATTATCGAGCTATTTTACATATGAAGGGTGAGGCTCGTGGGTCTTTGGCTGATTCGGACCCCATACTGGGTGTCGATCCGGAGTATGTTCGTTTCATGTACAGTCCACCTACCCGATGTCGTACCCTTCCAGAGTCTATCTTGTACTTAGCCAAATTGAGCCCTTTGTGGGCGTTTCACCCAGCTAAGCCTAGGATCGTTAGTCAAGATGGGAGGGGTACGGCTTCTCCGGACCTTCTCTCTTGACTCTTATATATTGTTTCTAATTTTGTTGTTTTTATGAGCGTGTCGCTACCCTTTCACATGTTGCTTTTCTAACCATTTCTTCTTATTTTTTAGTTATGAGTTTCTTTGACTACTTGGAGGCATATGAGGTGGAGGAAAAGAGCTTGACATCCAACCAGACGTTGCGGAGGGAGAAACGGTTCCGGAGGTTACCCATGTTGACCTTGATCCGGAAATAACCGTATTGCCTCACAACCCTCATGCCGCTGCTCGAAAAGAAGAAATTTTAGCTGCTCATCGGGAAAGTCTCAAAAGGAAAAAGAAGAAGAAAGATGGGAATGAAGATAGTGAAGATGTAGAGGATGTTCCGGCTGTTAAGAAAAAAGGTGTTCCCAAGAGAAAAACGTCAACTACTGAAGTGTCTAGTACTCAACCAACCAAGAAGTCTAGGAAATCCAAAGGTCTTAGGATTCAGGAGCCTTCGGGTGGAACCTATAGGGTTCCGGATGAGGATGAGGGATTGCAGGCTGCGCCACCCGTTCATGGTGTTGGCAAGGGTCTTATGGCTCGCCGGAAGCTTGGCATTCCCGATCCGGAGGTTACAAAAGATTCTCAAGCCGAAGGTTCCGAGGGACAAAGCGAGACCGGTTCTTATGATGCCACCCCTTCGCAAAGTGATGGGCCCCCCTCACAACGAATTCCGATGGTTCCTGACAGTGATCAGCCATTTCTGTTTGTTTCCCGAACATTCCTTTCAATAGTTCCTTGGAATTGGAAGAGGAGAGGGCGAAGTATGTTGAGAATGCGATGATTCCTGCTCGCCTCCGGGCCACAACCATGATGAGCCACCGGAGCTTTAATGATTTCCTAGCTCGCCACGCCATTGATTGTGTTTCCCTTGCGGTCCGTTACTTGTTTACTCATCTTTTGTTTACATTGTTGCCTTTTTGTTATATATGTGTTTATAATTTTCTTCTTTTTGTAGAATGACTTTAGGAGGAGAATTGAGGTCCTTCATTTGGAGAAGGGGCGGTTGCATCGCCACAACACCTTGTTACGGCGTAAGGTTGTACGCTTGGAAAATGCCTCCGATGACAAAATGGTGGGTTGCTTATTGTTAGGTTCCTGAGGTTGTTGGTGAAGTGTAACCGTGTTGATGAGGCGTTTGAATTTATGGAAAACGTTATTTATCTTATGAAAGGATTTTGTCATGTTCAGAATGTCGATAAAGCACACGAGTTGTTGAAACTTGAAAGATGATTTTAGTGTATATGGATGTTCACCTGATGTCGAGACTTTTACCTTTTTTATCTCAATTTATTGCAAGCTAGGTGAAATGGAAGAGGCATTGCTTCTATTTGATGATATGATAGACTAGGGAATTAAACCTAACACTATCACCTTTTATGTTTAATGTCTTTAAGGTTACCATCCAGTTACTGATATTTCTTTGTTTCTTTTCCAGTTATAATGCCTTCTTCTGTACTTGATCGCCTTGGTTAGTTTACAGATAGTGGATTCATATAAGAAGCTATTAAAAATAAAGTATATGTAAAAAAAATAAAAATGAACAGGCTCGTAGTAGCTTCCCTTCACATTGATATTCCAATGCTATTTGAACTGCGCGATACTCCTACTGTGAGAGTTTCACATTTTGGTGTTCTTGAGTTCGCTGCTGAGGAAGGTTTGATATACATGACGTATTGGGTGTACATTTCTAAAATTCTTTCTACTATTTATTTCTTCGTTTAATTTAACAGTTTTCTGCAGGTTGCATGAAACTGATTGTCCAAAACTTATAATTTGACCCTTAAATAGTCACATGTTCAGATGCAGTAAACTTTCTATTACTACTTCAAGTCATAGCAATTAAATGAATCAGTTAAAAACACAAATCCAGATATCTCTTAGTCATTTCATTTTGGCATTTAAACCTGATAGATCTTTAAGGTTTTATTCATTTATAAATGATGTCTGTATCTTGATGATGGAGAATCTGCTTATAAAAGGAGATATTGTGCGCATAAAGAATGTGACCCTTCCAAAGAGTACCTTGTACATACCTCAAGTTGCAACTACTTAGCCTTGGTTGTAATCCTGACATTATTACATTTACATCAATAATTGATGGCCATTTCTTGCAGGGCTTAAAGGTTTGGGATGAGATGAATAGAAGAAATTTATCTCCTAATCTGCACGCGGTTCCTACAGGAAGGTGCTTCAGATATCAAGAACAAAGATATCCATGTGGCTGTGTAAATGAATCGGCTTACTAATTTTGTACTTGGGGTTGGTAGTCCTTGGGGAGTTGGGGTCATCGCCTACATAGTCTAGACCCCAAAGTTGAAAATAGTCTTTGCATGAAAAAAAACTGAAATGTCGGAGAGGTGAAAGTGTGAAACCGTGAAAGCAGTGCATGTCATCATTTCCTCTTTCTCTCTCATATTTATTGTAATAACTAAATTTGAAAATTTTGAAGAAAGGAGATTAGAAAAGAAAAAAAACCAGCGGCACACGTAAACTATTACTCCCTCCGTCCCATTTTAATTGTCTTATTTTGTCTGGTCAAGTCTTTTTCTTCCGACTTTGACCGTCAATATCTTTGTTTGTGTTATATATTAGTTGATGAAAGTTATATCAATGGAAAGTACATTTAAAACTCAATCAATTCATATATGTTATATCAAGTGTTATATAACACAAACAAAGATATTAACGGTCAAAGTTAGAAAAAAAAGACTCAAAAAGTCAAACTAGGACACTTAATATGGGACGGAGGAAGTACATGATTTGTATCTACATATATCTAATATAATAATCTATTTATAATGATTAAAAATGGAGATGACTTTGTATCAATAACAATTACACATAGACGATGAGTGGCTTGTTTAATAATAAACGCTATCAATTATTTAAATTTAATTATATAATAATTGTGTTTTTAGTTAAATAAATGTGGGTTAAAATGGTGAACGTTTAAAGTGAAAAAGAAAAGATGAAAAAGATAACAGGCGGAGATGATGATGTGACAACAAAAATATAAGCGAAAAGGGTGAACAATTACGAATGACTTACATCACTTTTGACTCGAATCGCTTATATATGTATGGAAAAAATATTTTTTATTTTTTCTAAATTTCATTCTTCAATCAAAATCTCATAATTTAGAATCAGCGAGAGAATGAAATATAAGGTTGAACATATTATCTTAATCTTAACTACCTTATAAAGCATTTGTTCCTCCTATTTTCTCAAAAAAGAACTTGATCTACCCAAACTATCCATTTCATTTATTTACAAATTTAAATATCTCCACCTAATATACCTATAATCATAGTTGTCGACTCGTAACTTTTGACTCGACTTGGAAACATGATTTTTTGACTCGTGACTCGAAACGTGACTCGACTCGTAAGAGTCGGGACATTTTTATATAGTACATAATGTTGTATAATTTTATATATGTGATGTTTTTTAAAACAAAATATAAGTTGATTATCTTAATTCATTTACAAAATGATTACATATTCGATAATTTTGAATCATAAACATACAGTTTATCTCAAAATTCGAACTAAAAGTATTAAAAATACATATATAACACACACAAAAATGTAGCTATAAATATAATATCTAATATATAACCATAGTATCTAACTACAACAATCATAAGTTTGCGACTCGTATTGACTCGGTCCAAGTTCACACAGTGACTCGTAAGAGTCTGGACAAAAATGAGTCACCGAACGAGTCGACTCGTTTTCGGTGTAAATCGACTCAACTCGTAAGAGTTTAACAACTATGCCTATAATACCCTTAATAGAATTATTTACAAAGTATATCTTCTAACTCTTAAAATAACTACAGTATCTTCTTTTGTATCAATTACTTTTATATTGATAATCACGCAACTACCGTCGCCGCTGCCACCCCCACCCGTCGCCGCCACCATCACCACCGCATCGTCGCATCGCGCGGGCATATAACTAGTTAAAGAAAATGCATATACACTTTATATAGGAAAAAGAAGAGGAAATTATTGCATACTTTTATGATAATTTCCAAATTATCACGATTGATTTCCGTTTTCGGTTGATCCCCTTCCATATATCTTATCTCTACTTCTTTACTTTATTTAATTTAGAGTTAATGACATAAATCGTCCACGTGGTTTACCTAAATAGTCACCTTTCGTCCTTTAAAATCAAAAACCTTAAGGACAGTCCTTTATAGGAGGATAAGGTTCACGTTTGGTCCTTTGACTATTTGACCGTCAACTTCTCTCCGTTAAACCCCTCATGTGCCTCCCACGTGAGGGGTATTATAGTCATTTCCACTCTAAAGGACGATACGTGACTATTTAGGTAAACCACATGGACGATTTATGTCATTAACTCTTTACAAAAACCTGATATTTTTTCATCTTTTTGTTTCACTTACTTAAAGCCTAGATATTCTAAAATTAAATACATTTATACACATACATAAACACAATAATACATATATCTCTATTTGAAGATCAATCTATCCAATTTCATTCATCCATTCAAATGAAATGGTTGCCATTAATCAAAGGCAAAGAACACAACAAAAAAAGAATGAATGAAGATGGGGATACCACCACTTTCCTGCCAACCACCGCTGGGCTTTTTCAGGCCATCAGACCGTCGAATCTTTCAGACCATCTGCTATATATATATCTAAATGGTGACGACGGAGATGGGGAGGCCGTCGTTATGGTGATCAGATTTTATAGATATAGGTATAGATCTGGATATAAATATCGATCGGAGGTGGGGTGCGGTGGTCGGATTAGATATATATGGATCCAGATATAAATGGTGACAACAGATTTTATAGATTTAGATACAGGCCGGCGGTGTGGTGCCCGACGGATATGCGAGCACAACAACATGTGGGTCTCCGTTTGCGGCTGCCAGATGTGGTGTGGAGGGTCGAGTGGGGGGTGACGTTGGTGGTGGTGATGAATGGGTCTGACGGAGTTGGTGATGAGCAGGGCTGACGGCGGCGGCGAATTGTGAGGTGCCGACGGTTTTTGGTGGTGTGGTGATTAGCGGTGGCGGTAGTGTGGGTCTTATATGGCAGGTGGTTTTCTGATGGGGTGATGGAGGTGTGGGGTAGGTGTTGTTGATGTTGATGTCCAGCGTGTGGTTTTCCGGTGAGGTAGCCGGAAACTCCAAAAACAGTTTCAGAAAAAGGTACAAACTGTAACTTAGAGAGAGAGAGAATGATAGAGAGAGAGGGTGACAGAATGAGATATATGAAAAATTTAGAGATATATGTATAGATTTATACTTAGAAAGAGATAGATGCAGATGTATAGATATATCCATGTATATGTATAAGAAGATGTGTTATAAAGGTTTAAAGGGATCCTGGAAAAGAAGATGATGATTTTTTTTTTTGTTATTATTAAAAGAATTAATTACACCTTTTGGTTTTTGTAAAGAGTTAATGACATAAATCGTCCCCGTGGTTTACCTAAATAGTCACGTATCGTCCTTTAGAGTGGAAATGACTAGAATACCCCTCACGTGGGAGGCACGTGAGGGGTTTAACGGAGAGAAGTTGACGGTCAAATAGTCAAATGACCAAACGTGAACCTTATCCTCCTATAAAGGACTGTCCTTGAGGTTTTGATTTTAAAGGACGAAAGGTGACTATTTAGGTAAACCACATGGACGATTTATGTCATTAACTCTTTATTTTATATTAGTTTATTTCATTCATATTAAAAGTAATTTATTTATTCTTCTTAAATTAAAATATTAAATTAAAAAGAACAAAAAAAGAACAAAAAACAGCTAATAAAAAAAGACAACTCATAAATCATCACTCACGCGCTTTGTGTGTGGTATGTCTCCGTAGACATGTCAGCACACGTTCATAAATCAATCAAAATCAAAACAAAAAATGAAAAAATATATACATACAAAATAATACAATAAAAGACACTACAAAAACAAAACATATCACATATATCACTATCAAAAATCAAAATATTACATTACTTACAGCTAATATATATCTCACACATACACACACATTCCTTCTTTCTCTCTCGCGCGGAAATTTTTGTCTCATCGAATCGAATCACAAACATTTTCCCTTTTTTTGGAATCTATGTAAGTCCTTTTTCTTCATTCATTCATACCTACATACACATTTATATATTATATTATATATATCTATCTATCTATATATATATCTATATACATTGTTCTTCGATTATTAAGGTTTTCAATCTTATTATTTCTATCTATCTATGTTTTTAGGTCAAACAAATTTAATGTAGTGTTTTATTTATATATATAAATATGAATATATAGATAAATATGTGTAATGTTTGATTGATTGATTGATTTGTTTGTTTTTAGGATTTTATTGTTGATAAGTGTGTATGAAGGTTGAATCTGGAAATTATGTTGAGTAATAATAATAATAATAATAATCATAAGAGTGAGCAACATGTTCCGTTATCGGTGTTATTGAAACGAGAGTTGGTGAATGAGAAAGCTGATAAGCCTGAGATTGTTAGTGGAGAAGCTAATCAGTCGAAAAAAGGGGAAGATTTTTCGTTGATCGAGACTGACCGTCGACGTGCGTTGGGAGATGGTTTTGCTACTTATTCTGTATTTGGGGTATGTTTTTTATGTTTATATACGGTCGGGTTTATGAGAAACATGTTATTGTTCTTTATAAGTAGACTTTTGTATATTAGTGTTGTTTTGCATTGTATGGTAAGAATTTTTTTTTGTATAAGTAAGTTAGGGTTTCGGTGGAGATGCTTTAGTTTGGACTTGGTTTTTTTTGTAGATATTTGATGGACATAACGGATCTGCAGCGGCTATATATACTAAGGAGAACTTGTTGAATAATGTTTTGTGTGCTGTTCCACCCGATCTTAACCGTGAGGAATGGGTGCAAGCATTGCCTAGGGCTTTGGTGGCTGGTTTTGTGAAAACGGATATAGATTTCCAACAAAAAGGTACGAATAACTTATTTCATAATTCACTCGAATATTGTATGTTCTGGACATAGATGTGACTAGATGTTGTGTGTAGATAAATATTTCATAGTTCATTTTGTTGAGTCTAGATTTTGTTATGTAGATAACTATTTCTTAATTCAGTTGGATATTGTATGTGTAGACTTGAAGCAAAGTAGGCCGATAAATATTTTTTTGCTAGCATTGGGACGATTGCTAAAAATGCATATACTTGCAAACATAGTAACTACAACATAGGCATCTCAAGTTCTAACAAGGAAAGGATGTTACCACTTCAAGGCTAGTGGTGGCAATTGAGACCTCTGTGGTCCTGTAGCATTTATAGCATTATACATTTTGAAAGCTGTCGTATGAAATGGTTAATATTGGTATTAAAGAATCTTATTGTACTCATTTCCATAGTGACTATTATATCTGATGGTTTTTCTATTGAATGCATGACATTATGTTTTTTTACTTAACTTCTTAGCCAAAAAAAAGCAGTTGCTATGTTTTCGTTGGTTACGAGGTCATCTTAGTGATGCAGTTTTTTTTTTAGTTTTTGATGCTAGGGTAACGACATAGAACCACTACTAGCTCTTTACATTCTCTATGTTAGGGCTTAACTAGACGTCTAGACTCAACTGTACCGAGCTGTTTAGATGCAACATCCAACCTATTCGATATTTCAATGTCAGTTATAAAAGACAATCTGACTGTCGACTCACGTTTACATATTACTATTTCCCTTGATCCCATTATTGTATCTTTGTTCTGATAATACTTCTGTTATTAACTCATAGGCTGTTTCCTCTAGTATTTTCATTTTTGAAGTAGTTTATTCTTTTGTGTTACGTAGTGTATCATTGTTTTGTATGGATCAAAATGTTCATAAGAAAAGTATGTTTACAACATAATACACACATTAACCGTGTACATTTATTTCCATTTTAAAAAAAGTAGGCTGAATCAATGCATTAGGCATTCTTTTTAGGGCGTTATGCCGAGGAGATGTAATGTATCTTATGTACAATTTTTATGTTTCCATCTACTGAGGATATCTTACTCTCAAGCCATATATGTTATGGGGACCTTTTTGTATGTAAAGTTGTAGATGTACTTACTACTAGTGCAACTGGAACCACAATCATAGTAATATATGGAACTTATTAGAATCGCATTGAGTTCCTGTGATTTGCGTAAGAAATGGTAAGCTTTCTTTATTGAGAGATACGGATCTCAAATTCTAACAAGGAAATAATGTTCCCACTTCAAGGGCTAATGGGGGTAACTGGATCCTCCGTAAATTTACCATATTGAGAGCCTTGTGTATGTGGAAGTTTATCATATGGAGCATTTAAAATTTTTGTTATTAAAAAATCTTTTTTTGTTATTTCTATAGTCACTAATTAAGTATGGGAAAATTCCTTGTATGATGGTATGGAATGTGTGGTGTCTAGACATGGTCAAAAACTCAAAATCTTACTAAAATACAAAAATGGCGTAGAATTTCCTATAATGGGGATATACAGACTCGGTATTAGTCATGGCAGACACTAAGTTCTAGTTGGCACCACACGGAATTCGACACAAGGTGGCCTTTAATTTGTCGTGTGTAAATGCATGGGTTTACTCGGACTCCATCTAAGTTGGTACTTTATCTTCAAGGAAATGCAGATTTGGTCCACGTTTGAACAAATGAACATTGAAAGAGAAGCAAAATGATTTCATTTAACACAAGTATTACTTAAACATTATAGAGACTGCGCATATATCATCTTATAAACTAAGAATCCAAGATAATACAAGTTATATGTAAGGAACTTGCACTTTCATGACAAGAACTTCATATAGACAATTCCAATGATTTTAGACAGAGTCTGTGTAAACCAAGTCATTTACACGGATCAATATTTAAGGCTGTCACATGTTGCATTTAGTATGTAGCTGCGTCACCTATCTGTGTTCGCCTCCAATTACTAAGATAATTTGATTTCTGGGTATCACACCTGAATATGAACCATCCAAGTCATTCTCCCATTAATGATTTGTGTTTATGTGGAATGAGTTATATGTAACCTGTTAGTAGAAAACAGGGTTTCCATATGCACAGATAAATTTAACTTTTGATTCTAATAGGATAACACAGAATCTGTATCAGCTCTTTATATTCACGTTTAACCCTAATGTATAATAGACTAGGTCATAACTGCACTTAGCTGTCAAGATGCTACATCTAACCTTCTTAATGTCAACTGTAAATGGCAGTCTATCTATCGTTTCAATCATTTGGTAAATCACCATTTTCGCAAGAGCCCATGACCCATCGCAGCCCACTTATTGCTTTCATTTACCCACCATGGGCCAGTTCCTTTGTTATATACTTTTTTGAGGCATCTCTTTCGATTAAGTTTAATTTTAATCCCCGTGGTCTATAAAGCAGATGAAATGTTTCAAGTCCACTATTATAAGTTTTATCTACTGTGGCTATGTTGCTCTCATGTTATTATTTCTACCCTTTGCTTTATTCCTAGTATAACATTCCATAATAAAGCACGGAAGTGAGTAATGCTTGATGATTTCTCTTAAGTCTTATCTTTGCAATATTACTATGTTTATGGATATAATTATAGAGCTGCATGTGGCCCATATTATCATTTCCTTCTTGAGTATCATTCTTTTAATAGATTCTTTTTTGTTATGTGTGTGCATATATGGACTGTATGTCTTCTAATTTGCATACATGTTATTATTACAGCTCAAATGTCAGGGACAACTGTCACCTTTGTAGTTATTGAGGGATCAATTGTGACAGTAGCATCAGTTGGGGATTCCCGCTGCATTCTTGAATCTGCTGATGGAGCAATATATCATCTGTCAGCAGATCACAGACTTGACACCAATGAAGAGGAGTAAGTCAACGAAACTCATACGACGCGTTCCAATATCTTGGATTGATTTTTATTTGAAGTATATTGAAGTTTATCTTTTATTTCCCTTCCTTGTCCGGCAGGAGAGAGCGAGTCACTGCAAGTGGTGGTGAGGTTGGTCGGCTTAATACTGGTGGTGGTACAGAGGTAATTTTTAGGTTTTTTTAGATATACATCATATTTACTTTATTTGCGGTGATATAAGATATTTTCTCTTTCAATCTAGGTTCATGATATGTTCTATTTTAGATTGAATATGTATGTGTACATCTGTGTTCATCGTCGTGTGAGTTATTTATGCTTTAACAATAAGAAACTTTCTTTTTTGAGAAGAAATACCGATATGTAATACGTTAATGGTAAAAGCTTTAGCATATATCCACACTCTGCTCTATTGCATGCATGGTCAGATTCTGTTTCATCTTCTTAAAATTTAGAGAATTGTAAGCCATATGCCCTTGATATGCAAAACAAACATATCATAAAATATTTAGTGACAGATGTACAGTTGAAATTATTTTCTATTGAAGTCTTTGATTTTGAAGAAGAAGAATAAGGCAAGCACAAATTTTAATGTTAATCTAAAGTTCATATGTTGCTTACTTGCTTACCGTTTCCCCTTGGGTATGCTAGTGCATATGACGAGGCCCCATATGTGAGTTTTCTGACAACGTGGTAAATGCCTTGACTAATCAAGACTGGTGAATTGACCACTTCCGGTTCTGCAAAGTGGTTAGACTTGACCCCTGATATTAAGCCAATAAATTGTCATACCAAACACAATAGAAGTACTTCTACTATTGTTCATTTCATTTAAATCCCCCTACTTTTTCTAACTTATAATCTCCTGGTTATACCAGTTTGGTTGCTCACCAGTACAATTTTAGTGATGTACACTCCACGTGTATCACAGAATTAATATCCGTTTTTCTCAAGCTGCACAATTACTACTATCATCAAGAAAGTTGAATATCTATTTTATCCTCTCCCCAATGCACCCTGCGAAGGCGATGAAAGCAATGGTTGCCACCATTTAAATTCCCCTGAAATCAACTATGCCTGCATTTTTGGTATCAAGCTTGGATGACTTATTTTTTTTATTTTGAAAGGCAGAGAGTATATTAAGAAGAGACTACTAGCAAGTTGCTAGATAGTCCGAAGAGTACAAAGGATATACAAAAGGGAAAACTTGGATGACTTATGTGTGTTAATAACCAGTTACTGGTGTTGGAACATGACAAACCAAGGGGTATTAAAATATGACATAGAATTGTCGACTGTAAGTGCTAAAAAAGTAAAGTAGGTTGGGTATTGATAGTATTTTCTGTATTTTTTTTTCAAGGCTTTAACTCCGTAAATTGTGGGCTACAATAATGATGTTCTTGGGTATTTTGATCTTTGAGGTTTGGTAATAATTTCAATTCTTCAAATACTCCAGGGTTAGATGTAGTTGATCGGATGAACTTCGTAGTAGAGAAAGCCAATTGTTTGGATGGCATGCTAAATGACCATGTAAATTGATAATCTTTCATACATAGAATAGTGCTTTAACTAAGCAGCACTTGTCTGTATGTTTTTTGCGTGTGCAAGAGTGGAGGGTTGGATTGAGTAAGATGTTTTGAAAGTAACGGCCGAATTGTATGATTGTATCATCATTCCTTGGAGCCATTTTTACGTCTTCAGATGTAATGAAAAGTAGCTAATTGTATTAAGTTGAATTATCTTTATTCATCTTTGCTCTACATTTGTTTTCTGATATTTGCTCATAAATCTTATGTTTAGTCTTTGTTCTTATGGCTTTGCTAGATCGGCCCTTTGAGATGTTGGCCTGGGGGATTATGCCTTTCACGATCTATTGGAGATCGGGATGTTGGGGAGTTCATTGTTCCTGTTCCCTTTGTCAAGCAAGTGAAGGTTCGTTACTCGTGTCAATGAACGAATATGACAATATGGTTTATCAATTGCTTCTTTTTGAACGCTGATACCCTCAATAAATCAATAATAATCTTGTCTTCTTATTTAGCATATATATTATATGTGCCACATCGTTATATTATTTGTTTTATTTAAAGAAAATCTGTTATGAATGACCATCAACTTTTGACTTTAACTGATGATATACTAATTTTAGATGTGAACAAGAGTACAAGACTGAATATTCTTTGTATATGTGATCTTGACTTGCAGCTATCTTCTGCTGGTGGGAGGCTTGTTATCTCAAGTGACGGTGTCTGGGATGCTCTTTCTACGGAAGAGGCTCTTGAGTGCAGCCGTGGTTTGGCACCTGAAGCTGCAGCAGCACAAATTGTTAAAGTATGATATACAAATTATGCATCTAATGCCTTGAAAATTTCTGTTCTAATGTTTAGTAGAGGTGGCAACTTCAATTCATCTACTTATATTTGGGTTGTCTTTGACCTCAGACATATTCCTAACAGGGGAATAAGTCAAAAAGGTTGAAGATAACCCAAAGTCGAGATTCGATACATTATTGCATACCCCCTCTGAAATCGTTTTTATTATTGCTGTAATAATATTGTATTTGTGATCATATTTATCGCACCGTTATTGGTAATAAATGGGCCACAAAATGTGTATGGGCCAACCCAACTTGCCCCCTACTTGCAATACTAGAAAATGACCTGTTAACCTAAGCGTTTAACCTGTCCATAATGCCTCTTATAATCTTCATACCTGAACGAACGTCAGGTCTTACTACTCTAATATCAATCTACAGGAAGCTGTACAAGTGAAAGGATTGCGGGATGATACAACTTGCATAGTCATAGATGTTCTACCTCCAGAGAAGACAAATGCTCCCGTTCCACCACCAAAGAAGAGTGGTAAAAGAGTATTGAAGGCCATGTTCAAGAAAAAGAGTACAGAGGCGCCACCTCAGATTGATGAAGAAGAATATTATGAGCTAGATATGGTGGAGGAACTTGTGGAGGAAGGATCCGCTATGCTTTCAGAACGGTTGGTAATTACTAAATGTAGTTTATAATTGTATATTAGAAGACCTTAGATGACGCATTTTATTTCAATTGGTTTACAGGTTAGATACCAAATACCCGCTCAGTAACGTTTTCAGGTTGTTTGTTTGCGCGGTGTGTCAAATTGAAATGAAACCAGGTGAAGGAATTTCGATACACCATGTACCAGCTAATACAAACGGAAAGTTAAGGCCATGGGATGGTCCTTTTCTCTGTGTAAGCTGCCAACATAAGAGAGATGCCATGGAAGGAAAAATTTCATCCAGGAGTAAGACATTTGTCATCCATTCTTTTTTTTTTTCTTTTTTTTTCAGAGGTGGCAATTTGGGTCAAAAAACGAAATCTTTTGTATGGGTTGAAGCAGGCAGGTTGGGCTGATCTTAGACTCTTGTCGTAAATTTTTTTAAAAATAGACTAAGAAATATGATTACAGATACTAATTTTTTACTAGGTTAATATATTTTTTGTTGCAAGTTCAGTTTAGGAGGCTGTGCTTTTGTCATCAAATAATTTGCTACTTTCTTTTGCAACTAAAATTTTGATTTGACCCGTTAGTCTTAGAGATATAATATAATCCATCAACCCTTTAATAAGTAAATGGGTTGAAGTTGCCTCTGTTGTTCTGAAATCTAATATGCTTATGTCCACTTATCATCCCTTCATCTTATATTGTTGTCAGACGGGCGATACAGTAGCTGAAGTAATTAGCGTTACAGTTGTACCCTACAAATACTTATAATCCTTTCTGAGCAAAGGATAGATTTGAAGAACAAAATTATTGTCAAGGAAAGTTCTTTTTCTATCTCGAGGGGAATTGACCTTTGACCTTTCTAAACATTCTTTTTAACTTGTGACAAAGATTGGTGATTGATAATGATCTTTTTCTTTTTTTTCGCCCTAAAAGATCAGATTAGTGCTATTGAACGTTTGCTGAGCGATTTCAACTAGCCCTACCATTTGCATAGATCTAACATTTACAAAGCTTGTAGTCCGTATAATCTTAGTATTACTGATAACGCATGTAACTATATTATTCCTTTCATCTACAGAAAGGTAAAAAAACCATCTGACATATGTAATATTTTTTGTGATGCTAACGTATCCCCGTGATGGGTATGCCTTTGAAAGCAGATTCATTGGTGATATGCTTGACTAATTTAGAAGCTGGTGACTAGTGACCCAGCTTTTGTATGCTTATAATTGGCATGTTGTTTGATTGATAAAAGATGCTATCTTCTTTGTTGTAGTGGATGTCAAGTCATTGTTGAATTTTCTTGGAGTTTTTGTGATTCGGTACACGCAAACGAAACACTACCTTTCATATATATGAATAAAAACAAATTATCAAGTTATGTCTGGGGGAATATATGGGTCCTATGAAGTTTGCTGTTACTTAAAAATGACCTGGTCTGGAAATGAGCTGGATTTTGATGAATTCTTGATCAACTTCTCTTCCATTGGTAATTAACTATCTTCACTCTCTATGAAACTCCACCTTATAACTATAGGAAAGTATGTAAAACAGTAAATGTATTAGCTCTATAAGGGGTTTTATTTATTTATTTTTATTGTTCTTTTCCTTTTTCGTAAGTATTTTATAAACTTCAATTCGATAGTAAAAATCAATATCCGCAACTTTGCCTGATTAACAAAGAATCTTTTAATGCATAATATTATGCTCTTTTAGGACAAATACATGTTCTATGCTTCATTGCTTCTCATTTTGATCTTCCACATTAATGTTTTTGTACATCACAAAACAAATGTCGCTTTTGATGACAAGAATAATTATAAGATAACGTATCTATGGCATAATAGACAGAAGATAACATTTTGCAATGTTGACAAACCGATGTGCATGTAAGAATAGCCGAACATTTATAAGTTGATATCTACTAGTTATTCCATCAAATCTAAGACAGAGCTGTAAAATGAACTCGTTTAAAACGTGAACCAGCTCTATCGGTTTAAATCTTAAAATCGTATTAAACTGAGAAATAGCTTTCGAAAACCTTTAAACAAAAAACGTACCAAACCACTCACTTCATTCAACTCAGTTTTGACTCGGATTTGCTTGTTCAATCATCAAATTCAATAATAGTATCCCATTTTTAGTAACCCTTTTCCTATGAAACGCAAAAGTTGTGATGTTAGATCATACAATGAAAAAGCTCGCACGTGTACAATAGTGCAATTCCACCATCTTTTGTCCGAGGGAAGTACTCATTCGTACTACTGAAATATCATTATTATACCCTTCGAATTTAAAATTTTCTTGGCTGCTGATGGAAAAAGTGACATAAACATATGGTAACATTTTACATTAATGATCTCGTGCAAGTCTAGTTGCCTCGAATATTTGCCTAGGTTACATCATCTTTATGTTTATCTAAGTTTTATTTTTATAAATGATAGTAAACAAAAACAAATCATGAAGGTCTACTTTTACTGGCAAAACTTCATTGATACATTTCATACATTGTGTACATTCGTATAAACATATTATTTGGTGGACGATCGACTTGAGATGTAAATTACTAAATTAGAGATGTAAGCTTTGCCCATTTTTTTTACATGTATTCCTTATATTATAGTTTTTTTATCATTTTTTTTCCCATTGCTTACAGATTGTAAACTAGGTAAACGCTACTATATATTTGGATAAGATGGCAATATGTGCATGTTAACGTATGGATAATCTTTAGTCATTTATTCATTGGCCGGGTAATCAGTCGTAGTGAGTTAATTTCAAAACTTTCGATATCTATTACTACTACTAAAAGAAATAACTGTGCGATGATTGATGGTTGAAATACTTAAGTTTTTATATATATCAATTATGAATTATAATTAGTATATGCAGCAAGGGTAATGATGGCCAGAGGCCGTTTTCCCGGCCGTCGACTTTGGATTACATACAATAATAACTTAGGTTGTCATATTGAGAAAATGTCAATGTTGGAGGTTGTGAATGAATACTTATCATAAACAAGATGTTATTGATGTTTTCTGAAAAGTAAGAGACATTTTGCTCCTCAATTATAAAGTAGTTTAGAGAAGTGTTGTTTTCTTTTTTTGTTAATTCTAAACTTTGAATTAGTTATCGATTTATACTCGAATGTGCCGATAAAGCTGGCTTGGGGAAAAAAGCGACTAAGGTGTTTAAGAGTATTATCTTTGTTACTAGTTGGTGCATTTGGAAGGCTAGAAACGAGAAAGTTTTCGAGCAAGCAAATATCAGTGTCGATCAAGTTTTTCTTAATATCAAGGCAATAGGATTCTTGTGGTATAGGAATAGATTGAAAAAAGGGTCTATTAGTTGGGATGATTGGAATCGTTTCAATGTAACTTGATTCTTTGTAATTGTTACTATTCCGTAATTGCGGAATAAGGTGAATATATACAATTGACGCTTACTTTTCAAAAAAAAAAGTTATCGATTTATACTCTCTTAACTAATTTTTCGACAATATTTTTAACTTCTATTTTTTTACTTGTTTAAGTCCTAAACTTTGGTTAGCTATGTTGATGTTTGAATCCGTCTGATCGATCGAGAAGTAACTTTTACTGACTTATTGGATGTCACATAATCGTCATTTTGTGACAGTTCAATTCAATTTTTGATTGCATTTGGTCACTGAGTATGGACGAGGCTCGAGAGTGTATATAGGGGGATAGTGGACTATAGATATAGCGAGTGAGTGGGGTCTTTGAGAAGAAAGGAAGCAAACATTGTATAAAACAAAGATACGATGGTCATTACACCTTTTTGCTTTTATGGTTTTTCTAATGACCACTCGATCTTCATTAAAGACAACCAACCAACCAATAACATTGTATGAGCATTTATCTCACAATCTAGCTACTTGGCCATACTCTAATTTAACCCTTTTGTCATAATCATGCCCTACTATTCATTCTACCCTATATATCCCTCTTGCTTTAATATCATTTGTAACATCCCAAATTTATCAAGTTTGACTTTTGACGTT
Organism: Erigeron breviscapus; assembly: GCA_034093135.1. Taxonomy (NCBI): domain Eukaryota; kingdom Viridiplantae; phylum Streptophyta; class Magnoliopsida; order Asterales; family Asteraceae; genus Erigeron; species Erigeron breviscapus. The sequence goes on from CM067175.1 coordinate 69,512,278, forward strand.
GACCGTCAACTTGTCGTTAGTGACCATTAGTAACTATGTGTTGTATATGTGCTTATGTGAATTAAACGAATTACGTGAGTTATGTGTTAAAATGATTTAAAATAATGAAATTAAAGTAGATAATGATAAATGAAGTCATTTAATGTTCCCGATAAGATTTAAGGGTCGATAAGTGTTTCTGTGGGCGTTAAACGAGCCGTTAAGTGCCGAAACGAGTTATAACGAAGTGCGAGGGCCTAGATGTAAAATTGAAAGTTGTCTCTAGTATATAAGGCGCCCTATGGTCGACCAAGAACCCTTTTGATCAGTTACAAAACCTAGAAACACCTGCAAACAAAAGCTTAGATCTAATCTTCAAGTTATAGTTGATTTCGGGAGATTTTGAAAGGGAATTCGAGTGCTTTTCGATCCGTTGATCAAGCCTACAGGTATAGCATCACCTACTGATTGTTAATCAGGTTTTCAATTAGGATTTACCCCTGTAGATTCGGCCTAAAGGGTTGGGGTTCCTTGATCATGATGTTTTAGGTCAAAAACGTTGTTTTCGTGATTATAATCGTTAATAGAGTTGATTAATTATGTCAAGATGCAAACTTTAATGTTGAATAATGTTGTTTATATGTAAATAAGTGAATCCCAGGTGTTTAATTAGATCCATGTGTGTTCAATTGTGTTTTTGAACCAAACGTTGCGGTTTCGAGTCGTTTTGATGATCAAAAGAAGGATTCATTTATGCAATTGATTCAAGGATTAATTGATGTTTTCAAATGCTTAATTGTGACCTATTTGATGTCAATTTAATGGGTGTAAGTCGTGGTGGAGGTTTGGGATCCGTTTGGAAGGTGAATGAAGAGAAACTGAGTTGGTTTTGCTGGTCGGCACCCCAGGTGCGGCGCACCAGGTGGGTGGTGCGGCGCACCACTGCCCAGATTAGGGATTTTGATTTTCGAAGGGAGCCCGATATGCGACGCACCAAGGGCAGGTGCGGCGCACCTATACCTGATCTGAGTTTTCTGTATGATTGGTGCGACGCACCACTTGGGAGGTGCGACGCACCTGATGCCCAGTTTGCACAAAACATTTCGTTTAGCTTATAGATCGATCTTATACTCGTTCTAGGTTGTCAGGAGCACTTAGCAAGCACTGTAAGGCATACGTAACTCATTGCTAAGCAGTACCAAGGTAAGATACATGACTTTTCTCACGCTGGAGGCACAACAAAAAGTGGTTTTCTATAATTAACCTCTTAATTGGATTATCTTATGTGTGTTGGTTTTCCTGGTTATGCGGGAGGTTATGTGGGAATGTATGCATGCTGAAGTGGTTTATTATGTTATGATGACGCTTAAATATGAAGTAGTTATGTGCATATGTAGTACTATGAACATAATGTTGCTGCCATGATATCTTAACGATATTTATTGTGATGTTGATTATATTGATGCTATGATTGATTATGATATATGATGAAATATATGTGGGATTTAAGTGTGTTACACGTAGGAATGCTATGATCTGTACACGTTAGTAGGATTAAACACTAAAGTAGATGTGGGATTTAAGTGTGTTACACGTAGGAATGCTATGATCTGTACACGTTAGTAGGATTAAACACTAAAGTAGATGTGGGATTAATGATGTTGATGTTATGATGACGCTTAAATATGAAGTAGTTATGTGCATATGTAGTACTATGAACATAATGTTGCTGCCATGATATCTTAACGATATTTATTGTGATGTTGATTATATTGATGCTATGATTGATTATGATATATGATGAAATATATGTGGGATTTAATGAGATGTGTTGAGACGTGTGATAAGAACGATACATAGGCACAATTAGGAGTATATATCCTACATGTGCTATACATATATGTGCGATATGTTTATGTGTGATATGTAAGACGTGAGATGAAGTTGATTAAGCTGATTAAGTTGATAATAAGATATGTGTGAAAGAAATATATGTGCTTTACGTTGTGAGATCACGATGTGACGTGAGAATATGTGCTAATATGAATACGTGTGACAAGTTTATGTGTGAAATGCCAAGATATGATATGAAGTTATGTTTAAGTGGTAAGTCTATGTTGATATGATATAAGATATTGATTAAGAAGAGGGTATATGATGATATGATGTATATGTTGATATGAAATGAAATGTGATACAATGTGGGAAAAGGGATGTATGGGTTGATCTATGATTGTTGTGGATGATATGTAATGTGGTTACGTTTGATAAGTAAAATATGACGAAGTTTTATGAAAGTAAAATGAAGAACGTTTTATCAAAATGTGTGTATCTTACTTAGCTAATTTTATTAGCTAACACTTGCTTTTATGAAAATGTTGTGTCTTTCAGGATAAGCAGGTATAAGCTAGTGAAGTGCGTGGATCGTGAGATGGTAGAAGAATAAAGGAAGATTAGCATTAGTCTCCCTATGATTAGACTTTACCCATAGCCATATGTTCGGCTACTTTATTTATGATTTACGTCTCTTGTAGTGTTGATGGCAATTATATTAGTGCCATAACTTGGATTTTACTTTGACTATTACGATGATGCTATTAGTAACACCAAACTTTAATGAAAGGTACCATCCGTTACGGATGAAGCAAGTTTTTTTAAGTGATCTTATTTCCGCTACGTTTTAAACGCCGTTTGGCAAAAGTTTTTTGAAATCCAGGTTTTTAAAATGACGGGTGTTACATCATTCGATTCAATTCTATTGAAATCTATATATGTTTTCCAAGATGGATTGATATCAAAAAATCTTGAGACCTTACTATCTTAAGTTCAAATCTAAATATGAATAAAATGTGCGCTCTCTCAATTAGAGACTTGTGTTATTCTTGAAATAATCAGTTCTCCTCTGAAAATGAATATGAGTATATAAATAAGCAATACTACAAAGACCAAACCGTTAAAACTTTTTTTATATATGTGGTGTACGTAATATATTCGTGCATTCAGCAAATTAGCTCATTGAAAATCTATATATGTGTGGATATGATATGCTTAAAAGAAGCCATGAAAAATATATATTCATATCATATATTTTGAAGTTAAAAATATACGAGAACGGTACCCGCGCGTTGCGGCGGTGATGGAGGTGGCGACGGTGGCGGTGATGTAATGGCGGCGGCGGTGGCGGTGGCGGTGACGGGTGGTGGTGGCGGCGAGCGGCGGTAGCAGCGGAGATTGGTGGTGGCGCCGGTGAGTAGTGAAGTTATTGATGTAATGTGGCTATGATGTATAGTACATCATGCAATAGATATGTGTACATTGTTGAAACTTAAAATCAATATTGAAATTTTAAGTTTAATGTTGAAAATCAAAAGTGAATTTAGTATAGATATATATTTTTTTATCAAATTAACTTTAAAAATGGGACATATATCGATCAACACCTTATCAAATACGAGTAGTCGATAGGTATAGTTATATCTATGGTGTGTATATATGGTGGTTGTTGCTTGCTTTATTCGATCAGCCAGCCGTAGTTAAACTTACGTACAAACCTATCTTTGTTGGTGCATGCACTTATTACACGTGTGCCAGGTCCCACCCCTTGGATCATTTTCTTCTTTTCCAACACACCCATGTTCATCTTTTGTTTCTCCATTTCACGTTTATCATAACAATATATATTTGACCAGAATATATATAATATATATATGAGAAATGATTAATCCTCCTAATTACATAGCCTAAAAATCCTTCTAACTATAATGATGAGATGATGACATGTGAAAAAATCAGGAAATTAAAAAAGAGATTTAGTGGATACCACATGTCACCTTCTTATAGTTTTAGAAGGATTTTTAGGCTAATCTTTAGGAGGATTTATCATTTTCCTATATATATATGGTTTCTTTTTATACTTATATATGTCTTAAGACGTAAAAATGAATTTTCAATAAATAATACGGAGTGATATAATTTTCATCTTTATCTTTATATATATAAAACAACTGACCTAATAGCTTATTAACTAATTATAGCTTTTCAATTCAATCTTTAAAATTGAAAATTGATAATGTCATTATTAATTTAATTATAAATTAAAAATCCTAATAATCATTCTCCAACGATTTTGGTTTTCTAAAATCCGAACGAATTAGTTCGGGTTTCGGTTTTAGGCCAAAACCGACCCAAAATGATCTATGCTAGCTCACCCCTACTAATTTCAAACTTGTTGTACTATGCATATAACTCTAAGACTGTCAGCAACAATTCGGATTTTCCTTTCTATAAACAGCCTAATTAACATGACATGTTAGCTTTCCATATATTCTTCTGACAAACATATATTATTAACAACAATAAAATATTTATCCTCCCAACCACCCAATTAATACATACATGATTAGTATACACATATACAAAGACCATCCTTTTTCATCCTTTCCCACAAATATTATCATAAATGGTCAAATAGACAACCTCTAACTCATCAACTATTCATACCCTTCACACAAACATTAACCACTTCACCATATTGTAGATAGTCTAATAACTCTTAAAGTGTTGGATACAAGTTTTGATAATGTAAATGATGACATGCACGATTGCATGCTATAGACTTATTACTTATACAGTTATACCCAAAAATAAAAGTCTTTATCAAATAAGCTCTCACTATGACAAATTGTACGTACATTTATAAGTACACTTTGTCACGTATTAATAACACCTTTGATTAAATATTTAAGGTAAGGGGTGTGGACGGTTGGTTCGCCTACACCAAAAATCGGTAAGCGGCAATTGCCAGCCCCTTTCTACCGCTATCGGTCAGCATGAGGCACAGGGCAAGAAAATTGGCAGGGTGATGCCCATGCAAGTGAAAGATTGGCTTGAATTGACATGGAGTTTTTATATTTGACATAGATTGACATGAGTTGACATCGAGTTTTTTTTTCTTCGATGTGGTATGTTCTAATTGAATGTTATTATGACACTGCTATCAGCATATATGCATTTCCAAAATCCAATTTCTGCAGTCGGGTGTATATATATATGCATGTTTTTGCGATACTTTCTTGTACTTACATTACGTCTAAAGAATATTGTCAAAATAGCTTATGATAGTTTATGTAGCTCATATTAGCCAATAACAACGGTAATATATATTTTCGTAAAAGAAAATGATTAATCCTACTAACTCGTCCTTGTGACAATATGAAGATGAGATTAGCAGAAAGAATTAATAGATTACACTTTTATGAAATGAGAATATTATATATGAAAATGATTTATGAGAATCTATCATTACCATTTGGTAAAACAATACTTATCATTAAAGATCATTTTAATTTCTTTCTAATTCTAGCTTCTATAAATTTAAATATCTACGAAGATTCCATCATATATCACTACTACATAATGGATTATTTGTTACTGCTAATATTACACGGTTGTGAAAACAAACGTGTAAAATCATAAAAATGCAACATTTACACGGTTTTCAGGAGCCAGCCGTGTAAAATCTTGAACGCGGAGATTCATACACGGTTGTTTCCAGAAACCGTGTAAAAATGTCCGGATATTTACACTCTGCACAACCACCAGATCAGATCAGATCTGAAAATTTATTCTTTATATCATTCTTCCTTTCCTTCATCATTTCTCCATATCTTTCCATCATAAATAATCTTTATATTATTTAAGGTTAGATATCCATATCCATATTCATATTCACATTTAATTTATGTCTTGCATTTAATTTATTTTTAAACTTATTTAACAACTTTATAACATCTTTTTTTTACTCTTTTAATAGCTTTTAGCTTTTAGCATTTACTATTATTTATTTTTAAACTTATTTAACAACTTTATAACATCTTTTTTTTAACTCTTTTAATAGCTTTTAGCTTTTAGCATTTACTATTATTTATTTTAATTAATAACTTCTTTTCATTTTTTTTATAGGAGATTTTCAAGATTACAAGAATTAGTGAAGATTGTTGTCTTGATAATTACAAAATAATTGATAAGTGCGTTTTCATAAGGTAACTCTTATTGCTATTTTATATTTTGTGAATGTTTACCTTTCTTATTTAGTCGTATATTGATTTTAACCTATATCACTTAGTTTCAAAAAGTTCATACGCCGTAGGTCGCCCGTCTGAATTTAAACTAATAGAGATTAAATTTGGATAGTCCCCATTTGGGACTACTTTTTGAATACATTATCTCATTTAGGATGTGATTGAGTTTAATGGATCGATTATATCTAAGAAAAATTTGGTATATATTTCTCTTTTACTCCTACGAATATGTGTTAATATGCATATTTGGGGAGTTTAGGAGAAATGCTGCCCAATTTTTCATAGATTGTCGGTTCATTAATCTCATTCACATATGAGACAATGTATTCAAAAAGTGGGCTAGGATGACCACCCGCCTTTTACTCTATATTCATACAATTCATGCATTTAGTTAATAATTAATCTTTAATATTACAGATGGATCGTTATTATTGGATGTATGAAATACCTCATGCTACAAAGCAATATTTAGCCTCTCTCAACGAGTTTCTTGAAGTAGCTGAGAATTATCGCGTGGAAAGTGGAGATGTTGAAATTTGTTGTCCATGTAAAGATTGTAAAAATGAAAAGAAATTTAGTGATTGTAATGTACTTAAAGATCATCTAATACGTCGGGGGTTTACAGATATGTATACATGTTGGATATATCATGGAGAGTATTTGGATGATGATGATAACACGGTTGTTCGTGATTCTAATGAAAATGATAATTTTGTTATAGAAAATGATAACCGTGATAATATAAATGGCATGTTACAAGATTTAGAAGATGAGGTAGCTAATGCAAATCATGAAAAATTTCAAAAGTTATTTGATGACTCCGAGGAATCATTGTATCATGAATGTAAGTTTACCAAACTTTCAGCTGTTTTGAAATTGTATAGCATAAAAGCAAAATATGGTTGGAGTGATAAAAGTTTCACGGAGTTACTAAAATTTTTGCGTTTATTGCTTCCAAACGATAACAAGTTACCCGTTTCAACATATAAAGCAAAAAGATTGATGTGTCCGATGGGGTTGAAAATTGAAAGAATAAATGCATGTCCTAATGACTGTATATTATATAGAAATGAGTATGCCAATCTACATCAATGTGTTAGGTGTGGTACATCACGTTATAAGAGTAAAAATAATGGAATGGTGGAAAATAGAGTGTCGTAAAAGATGGAATTCCAGCTAAAATATTATGGTATTTGCCTATCATACCTAGATTGAAACGGTTATTTGCTAATGCTAAGGATGCAAAGTTGTTACGCTGGCATGCTGAAGAGCGTAAAATAGACGGAAAGATTACACATGTGGCCGACTCTCCTCAATGGAGGAACATTGATAGCACTTTTGAAGAATTTGGGGAGGAGATTAGAAATATTAGGTTCGGGCTTAGTTCAGATGGAATAAACCCATTCGGAAATATGAGTAGTCGTCATAGCACTTGGCCGGTTCTTTTGTGTATTTACAATCTTCCACCATGGTTATGTATGAAACGTAGATACATCATGATGTCATTGCTCATTCAAGGTCCCAAGCAACCTGGGAACGACATCGACGTGTATTTAGCTCCGTTAGTTGATGACTTGAAACAATTATGGAGTACAGGTGTTGAAGTGTTTGATGCATACAAGGAGCAACGTTTCCAACTACGAGCTTTACTTTATTGCACAATAAATGATTTCCCAGCATATGGCAATTTATCAGGCTATAGTACAAAAGGGAAAAAAGCTTGTCCAGTATGTCAAGATGACACATATGCTTTAAGGTTGAATCATTGTAGAAAGCATGTATTTATGGGCCATCGAAGGTATCTTACAAGATACCATCCATACCGCAAGTTTGATGCAAAATTATTTGATGGGCAAATCGCGCCTATGAATGCACCGAAACCACGCAATGGTAAAGCTGTATATTCCCAGGTCAAAGATATAAACATTGTATTTGGGAAAGATCAAAAGAGTCTCGACGGTATATGGAAAAAGAAATCAATCTTTTGGGAATTACCGTACTGGGAGCATTTGCAAGTTCGACATTGTCTTGATGTAATGCATATTGAGAAAAATGTCTGTGATAGTTTGATAGGTTTATTGTTAAACATTCAGGGGAAAACAAAAGATGGAATCAATGTTCGAAAAGACATGGTCGACCTGGGAATTCGTCCGGAGCTTGCTCCTGTTGAAAATGGCAAGCGCACTTGGCTACCAACCGCTTGTTATACCATGTCGAAGATCGAGAAAACGAGTTTTTGTAAATGTTTGCATGGTGTGAAGGTTCCATCAGGGTATTCTGCAAACATTAAGAAGTTGGTTTCACTAAAAGACTTGAAACTGATTGGTATGAAGTCTCATGATTGTCATGTTTTAATGACACAATTGATTCCCATTGCAATCCGTGGAATACTTCCAAACCATATCCGACACACAATCACAAAGCTATGCTTATTTTTTAACATGATTCATTCAAAAGTGATTGATCCCGAGGTGTTAGATACATGGCAAAAGGAAATTGTGGTCACTCTTTGTCAACTTGAGATGTACTTCCCGCCTTCTTTTTTTGATGTAATGGTTCACCTGATAACTCATATTGTTGATGAAATTAAAGCATGTGGTCCTGTTTTTCTACGATACATGTATCCATTTGAGAGATATATGGGGTTTTTAAAAGGGTATGTAAGAAACCGATCTCGACCTGAAGGTAGTATTGTAGAAGGATATGTTGCGGAAGAAGTGATTGATTTTTGCACAGACTATCTTGCCGATGCTAAAAGTATTGGAATCCCGCAATCTCGACACGGGGGTAGAATTTCAGGTGCTGGGACAATTGGATTGAAATATTTTGACCCGGATTACATTGAATTACAGAAGGCACATTTATATGTCTTAGAGAACATGACAGCGGTTGCTCCGTACATGAGCACTAGTGGTCTCTCGATTTTTAGCTTATTAGTTGTTGTTGATTATATAGTGACTTTGCTAGTTTTTCTTATTAATAGCTCGGGTTCCTACATGATTGCTTAGTATTCTGTTCATGCTAATTTACTACTGATTTGAATTCGTTTTATTCGTCTAGTAATCTGATTGTCACATTTGCTCGGGTTGCTACATGATTACTGCTACATAATCACTTATTTTATGCTGTTTGTAGTTTCAAACATGGATTCAAACATGGATCAGTTGTTGGATGAAGACGAAGGTTAGTATATTGTATTGGAATTTAATCCAATTGGTTATCCCCATTGGTTTTTTGTTTATCATTTTCTTCTGGATCTGTTCAAAACTGAATATTTATAACATTTCAGAAGTCATGGAGGATACCACACTTCATACTCGGCGAGTGACATCATTAGATAGCGTTAGGAAAGCTGTAAATCTATCCGTTGAATTCGACCCCGTTACTTTTATTCCACTTGGAAAACCTGGAAATAAGTATACTAGTTGGGTAGGACTCGAGACAAGATCAAAGATTTCAATCCTTGTGAGTGATTGGAAGAAAGTTGACAAATCCTTGAAGGATCACTTGTGGTTGTCTATTCAGGTAAGTTAATATATATTATGTGTAATTTCATTAAATATATAAACTGCACGTTATTAACAGTTTCACTCTTCTTGCTTAAAAAAATAGAAACACTGGAATATCCCTAATGACAAGAACACGGCAAACATCAAGAAGACTACATTGAAGATTGCTAATACATCATGGAGGAATTTTAAGAAAAACCTTATTGGACAATACTTGAAGAAGCGGAAAAGTCCCTGTTTGAAATACCGTTACATTAACGAAGAAACATGGAAATCTTTTTGTCGTTTAAAATCATCTCGAGATTTCTCAGTAAGCTGGAACTTTTTACACTTTTTATGTTAATATGTTACTTTTTCCATCTTACTTTCAGTTAGTTAAATTTTACATATAATGTTATTCTTTTTTTTGTATAGGCAAAAAGTCAAAAAGGGAAGGATCTTGTGCAGTTGAACAAGAACCCACACCGTTTAGGATCGCGGGGGTATGCCGGGAAAAAACCTCAGTGGGAGAAGGAGAAGGGACAAGGTAAGTTTCCCGAGATATTTGGTCTCTCGACCGAACGAGCACGTGATTTTCTACTAGCTAGGCGGGTTAAAGTAGTAGGCACGGATGATTATGTACTACCCGAAAACATGCAAGAATTAGCTAATCAATTTGTAAGTTAAATATATGTACACAAACTTACAACATTTACACATGTAAATCTACTTATATTTGTAGTTTCATATAACATTCTTATCATTACCCATCCTATGATCTTTTAAATGACAGATTGAACAAGAACAATCACCGCCAGGTGAAGATTCCCTTGTAGGCGTGTTGGGAAAAGAGCACTCGGGTCGCACTAGGGGTGTAAGTCACATAGTTGGAACACGAACTACCCTTCCAGATCTTGCCAATATGAAGAGAAAACAGGAAGACATGGATATGCTTAAAAGAATGGTGGAAGATCAGCAAAAAATGTTGAAGGACCAGCAAAGAATGATGGAGGATCAGAAAAGGGAAATTAATGAATCTAATGTTGGAACCACGTTAGTGTGACCGTCACTGATCATCTATCCTTCCTGATATGATAATTGACGATAACTGAAATCCCTATGTCTAGTAAATATTCGATGGACGTATTTACTCTTAAAGACGTATTATAGGGTTTCCCATTAGGTGATTGGAACTAAGAGGACTAATGAGGCACGAATTAAACACCAGAGGACTAAATGTGAAAATACTCTCCTTATATATATAGAGAGTAATTAACCCTAATTTAAGGGTGAATGACACACAAAATTCACAGCCTCCCTAAACTTAAAATTCGTCCATCATCCTCTGATGAATTTCTTAATCATGAATTCATCAATCCATCCTAAATCAATCATCTTGTTATGGGAACCCGAAATCAATAGCAATCATGCTTTATGCTGTTACAGGTTCCACAGGACGATCTGGATTCCCCGGTACGTGTTTATTACGAATTGAATCATGTTATATTCCAACATTTGGTATCAGAGCCTCGTCACGAATTTATCCCTTGATTTGATTCGTTTTCGTACCCTAATTCGCGAACTGAAGAATGCAGAAGCTTAAGTTCGTACGCTTCTTACGAACTTAAAGTTCGTTAGAACACTCTAAGTTCGTAAGAACATTCTAAGTTCGTAAGGCTTAACTGTGTACGAAACTTCTGCTCATCTTCGCACTTACTTCCTCACGAACTTACCTTATTTTCGTAAGCTATCTTCGTTGCTTATGTTCGTAAGCTATCTTCGTTGCTTATGTTCGTAAGCTATCTTCGTTGCTTATGTTCGTAAGCTATCTTCGTTGCTTATGTTCGTAAGCTATCTTCGTTGCCTATTTTTCGTAAGCTATCTTCGTTGCTTATGTTCGTAAGCTATCTTCGTAAGTTACTTACGAAGATAGTTAACTACTTACGAAGTTACTTTTATTACGAAGTTAATTACTACTTACGAAGTTAATTACTACTTACGAAGTTAATTACTACTTACGAAGTTAATCACTACTTACGAAGTTAATCCTTATTACGAACTTAACTATCTTCGTACCGTGCTTATTTTTCATGGATTACTGATTAACTTAGTTGATTATCAAGTTCGTGCTTATGTTTTACCTTAAAGTTTAAATGGAAAAAAATGACCCTTATTTTCGGAAAATAATTTTTTCTGAGGCGTTTTTACCACAGCACTTTAAGGGAAATAAAAAATTTCCAAGCTGACCTTCGACCCCAGCCAGGGGCTCTGCCCCTTGGACCCCGCTTTCCAGGGGCGCTGCCCCCGGACCTCCGTAATGTGTGGGGGCTTCGCACTAATGTACATGGTTTCATCATTTGCGCCCAAAGGTCAAATGTGATTCTCATGTTGCGCTCTTTTCTCTTTCGCATAATTAACACTTAGCATATTAATTCTGCCCAAAGGTGATTTAATATGTTTTGTGTAGCAAAGGGATTCTTTTCATGCCTAATATACACGATTCTTAATTTTGTGCCCAAAGATCAAAAGATAAGCGTTGTGTTGCATGACCCTAATGCTCATGTGTACTTAGATATTAGTTATTTCTGCCCAAAGGTGATGTAACATCTAAGTAGAGCCTTACTTTAGCTTATTGTTTTGGTGTTTACAATAGGCTTACTTATCACTAGCTTCATTAGTATAATGGTCTTAGTCTCATTACCTTTTGAAATCTAATTATGTTGCTATAAGGAACATTATTATTAGCCCTTAGTTAGTTTTAGGCATTACTTTAGTTCCCTTACTTTTATAGACATTACTTAGTTTGCCTTATATAGCTAATCATGTCACTATAATTTCATTACTATTAAGCCTACTTATTTTAGGCATTACTATTATAATCTTCTATTGCTTGTATCATAAATTAATATCCTCCTTATTTCCACTGAAGTACCTAACTTAGGCATTGAGCCACTTACTGATGCAAACTTTGCTTTATGAAAGGATTAATTACCTCTAATTCTGTAGATGATAGACCTTGACTATGTCATTCACCATAATGAACCCACTGCTTTACTGCTAACTCTTCCGCAACTCAGAAAGCGAATTTTTAATAAAGTGGGATAGGGCGAATCACTTGTCAATAATGATGGTCAGAAACTTCATCAATCATAGTTTCCGAGGGAATGTATAAGGCGTTTGCAAGTAGCTTAAATACAAAGGAAATAGCAGTGCTTGTGAACACATAATGTAAATGACTGACATGACTCATAAGCTTAAGAGTCCAAAAAATGGAAGTCTATGACAATTTTCTTTTGCATTTTAATGACCTCATTGCTTGCTCATTTCGACTCCTTCAAAATTAATTTTAGCGCTATGAAGGATAAATGGTTGATGAGTGAACTAATAGCAATGTGTGTGCAAGAAAATGGTCGCCTTAAGTTGGGCCAACCTTAAGTTGTTCATCTTAGTACCACTGCTAATTCCATTAAGAGGAAAGATAAAAACAGTAATAAAAAACTGCAAATAAAGTTCAAAGGCTAATCATGGTGCTACTACCTCTAGCATTAAGTCCTTGACAAGCAATCCTAACTGCAAATTATGATTGTGCCTAGATTGCCCTAAAATCAAGGAGTAGCTAGCTAAGAAAGGTAACTTAATTTTTTGTAATATTTGATTCTTTTATGTTTGATGTACTTATCAATACATGTGTGAGTGATTCTAGTTTTATACAAGGATTCCATGCAATCTAGAAACTATCAAATGACCAGAGAAAGCCTAGAGTTGGAAGGGTTGATCTCTTATATGTCGAAACCATGGAGACTTATGATTTACATATAAACAATGGAAAGTGTATTAGACTAGTAGATACCTTATGTGTATCGAGAATTTCTCGAAACCTTGTATCTGTTTTTTTTAGTCTAAGACCTTGAAGGTTATGTAATAATTCGTGGTTATGACGAGATTGCCATTACTCATAATAATGCATTACGTGGTCCTAGTTTCTTGAATGGAATGTTGTATAAGTTAGAACTAGATCATAATTTCTCACAGTCTTTGTTGTCTCCTGATATTGATGACATAACTAAAACAAAGACAAAATCACCTAAATAATTAGAGAATTCCTCCATAATGTGGCATAAATATCTTAGCCACATATCACGAGTTCGCGTGATACGACTCATAAAGGATGAAATATTACATTCTCTTGACTTTAGTGATTTTGAAACATGTATTTACTGCCTCTAAGGTGAGATGGCTAAAGGGAATAAGAAAGGAGCTACTAAAAGTTCCAACTTGTTGGAAATAATTCACTCTGACGTTAAGTGGCCCCTATCCCGCATTCATTTCAGGACATGCATCATTTATTACATTCATTAACGATTATTCACGTTATATGCACCTAAATCTGATCTGAACCCTTAGAGACTTTTATTGATCTTAAACCTTTGGTTTAAAACAAACTTGATCGTAAAAATAAAAGTTGTGAGATCAGATAAAGAAGGTAAGTATTATGGTAGACATACTGATATTGGTGAAGCTCATGGTCTTTTCCATAACTTTTGAAAGGAACAAGACATAAGTAACCAATACACCATGTCAGGTTCTCCTCAACAAAATGTTATGTTGCTAAAAGGAGAAATAGAACCTTAATGAACATGGTGAAGAGTATGCCTTTTCAACACTAACTTACCAACTTTCCTTTGGACTAAGGCCTTAAAACAACTTTTCATATACTCAATAAAAGTTCCATTAGAATCTGTCCCTAAGAGTCCTGGACAGAAAGGAATCTGAGTCTAAAATATATGAAAGTATGAGGCTGTCATGCCGAAGCATAAGTCTGTAACCCTAACTTAAAGAAACTGGATCCTAAATCCCTTACATGTTTCTTTATCGGTTATTAGTTTTACTGTCTTTTCTACACTACTAGCATTATTGACACGCATCATGCCACGTTTCTCAAAGACTAAGAGATCAGTGGGAGCACGACAAATCATAACTTAAGATTTGCTATAAGTACAAGAAGCGGGGGGAACCACTCGTCGGTTATTATTACTCCTCCGATAACTCCTCTTGTACTCAACGCTGCTCCAAAAATCACTGATCCACCTTCTCCAAATCAGAATCCTAATCCTCCTAATTATGATACTACTAATGATAAAGCATCTTATTAAATAATGCTAAAGCAAAGCATCTTACTATTAATGCTATTAATGCTAAAGCATCTTCCTTACTCAACCTGAAAATCAACTCAGGAGATCATCTAGGTCACGCAAGGCCATAACTTTTGATGATTTCATAACTTATTTAACTGAAGTTGAGGACATTGGAAAGCTTACTGATCCTACCTCTTATTAAGAAGCCATTATTAGCGATCAGGCCACATAGTGGAATGAAAGCTGTAATTTGAAAGCTCAATTCCATATAGCATAATGACGTTTGGGACTTGGTTGAATTTCTTGAAGAATCCAAACCTATAAGTTGTAAATGGATCTTCAAAACCAAATTAGACCCGAAAGGAAACGTCAAACGCTATAAGGCCATAACTAGTTGCGAAAGGGTTTTACTCAAAAGGAAGGAATCGATTATCAAGAGACCTTATCTCCTGTCTCATAAAGATTCCTTAAGGATTGTCATGACATTAGTAGCTCATTATAATTTAGAGTTACATCAGATGGATGTCAAAACCACTTTCCTGAATGGAAACTTGCAATAAGACGTATACATGTGAACCTATAATTCCAAAAAAAAAACAAAAAAAAAAAAAAAAAAAAAAAAAAAAAGACAAAAAAAAAAAAAAAAAAAAAAAAAAAAAAAAAAAAAAAAAAATACAAACCTATAATTCCAGAAGGTAAATGGCACATGGTCTGCAAGTTGAATAAGTCCATATACGGGTTGAAGCAAGCATCACTTAAAATGGTACCTTAAGTTTAATGAAGTCATAAAAGGACAAGACTTCCTAAAGAATCAAGTGGATCTTTGCACCTATCTCAAGATCAGTGGGAGTAAATTTACAATCCTTGTTTTGCACATGGATGATATTCTTGCAAGTAACAACTTGGATATGTTGCATGAGTCGAAGCGTTTACTTTTTCGCAGAATGTCGACATAAAAGATCTCCGTGATGCCTCTTATGTTATAGGTATCGAAATACATCGAGATAGGCGTAATGATGTTCTGGTTCTTTCTCAAAAGACTTATATTGAACACATCTTAGAACGCCATAACATGCAGCACTACACACCCACTATAACTCTAGTAGTAAAAGGAGACGTATGTGATTGTTTCCAAAGTCCAATCATTGAGATAAAATAGGAGCAAATGAGGATGATACCTTACTTATAAGTAGTTGGGAGCATTATGTACGCTCAGGTCTGTACTCATCTAGATATCGCTTATATCGCCGGTATGCTTGGGAGTTACTTATCTAATCCCGAATTAGCACACACCGCCATTTTGACCGGTCAACACTAGCAAACTCGTAAAACAGAAATTAGTTAAATTAAAGTAAATAAACTTGTGTAATGAAAAGGTAAGCATGTGAATAGTTATTAGAAACGTAATTTTAAAATATGTTTGATTGTGTCGACAAGATATTTGGATGAGTCTCGGATTAAAAGTTTTAACTAAACGAATCATTGCTCGGGAGAGGCCGAAGATAATTGCGAGAGTGCTAGTGGGGAACAAAACCCTCCCTCCCTCCTTTCTTCCCCTCATTTCTCACACTCTCTTCTCTCTCTACTCCCTCTTTCTCTCTTCCTTCTCTCTATAATCCAAGAACACCCTCATCCTCACCTTCTCCCTCTTTTCTTCTTTAAATTCGGATCTAAGGCTAAGAGTAACTTCAAAAATGTAAGAAATTAGTTAAACAATAATCCTTCCCCTTCAAAACTTCAAGATTTTTGGTTTGAGAAAGTGTTCTTCATCCTCAAGAGCTCCAAAAACGGATTTCGAGCTTCGGGACGAATTGGTAAGTGATCTTTAGCTCAAAATGTTCCCTTTAACTAGTAGAATACTTCCTTGTTATAGATCTAAGCGATTTGTGCTCGATTCGAGTGTAAAATGGTTGTTTTTGCTTAAAAACGGGTTTTGGATTAGATCTTGAGTTTTAGGAAGTGGGTTTGTTTAAGAGTTGATTTTTTTCACTTGTTTATACTTGAAATATGTTGTGTTAAAGTTAGAAGCTTTGATTTTGACGTTTGGTGGGTCGATTTGAGGTCTAAAACGCGTATTTTCTGCATTCTGAAGCTTATCGCGCCGCGAGGCTTTCATGTCGCGCCGCGAGTTTTGCATAAACTTGGGAAATCCCGTTCAGGTCAAAATATCGCGCCGCGATACCAAAATATCGCGCCGCGAGGTCAATATATCGCGCCGTGAAGTCAAAATCTCGCGCCGCGATTTACTGCAGGAAAGTCATTTTTCAAACGTCAATAACTTTTAAACCGTAAGTCCGTTTTTGACGATTCAAGCGGCCACGGTTGCGTAAATGAGTATACTTTCTAATGGTATAGGCCACTGAGTCCAAAACATAATTTGATCATACCAAAAGTTTTGATTAAGCAACAGTGGTCATGTCCTGACTAGTCATTGTGAAACAAAACGTAATGATTCCACCTCGGTTGGATCAAAGACTTATAAAATGGACATAATAAAGCTTTTATGGTAATATTAGGTCAATGTTGATAGGACCTCACCTCTTGATATGCTTTAGGATTAATGTGATACGTGTATGATATGTTTCAGCTATCGAGGACGTCGATACTACTTCCTATCACCTTTGGCTTGTCATTGCTTGTCACAGGTGAGTTTCGTATCTCCCTACCCGCTTGGGATTCGGGCTGAAAAGTGTAAACCTGGCGTGTTTACTTGTATTTATTGATGTATTGATTGTTTGACATGATTGATGGATTGATGTGACGTACCTTTTCGTTTGATTGACTTGGGCTGTGTTTTCGTTAAGTATTACTTTTATATTAGGATAGACGTACATACATGGAAGTCGGTTATGCCTTCATTGGGTTCTAGATGTGGTGGGAAGGCTGCGGGTGACCCTATATGTAAGCATCTGGGACTTGAAGAAAGTGGAATCCTCTGAAGTATATGTACGTATAGTTGGTTTATATTGTGATTAGTGGCTCACGGTTGTTGATTATTGATCGATGGCTTTTGGTTGTCGTATATTGACTATTGATTCACGTTTGACGAATATTGATGGTTGGCTCAGGATTGGCGAATATTGATTATTGATTCATATTCATCGTATATCGATCGTTGGTTTGTGATTTATGCACTTACATTCGATTGTAAGCATTGCATACTCTATTGTTGGACCCTCGGCAGGGGATTTGCCGACATCCTGGTGCATAGATGTATGCACCCATTTTGGATGTAGTCATGACCCCGAGTATATAGACATATATAACTCGATGTTTTTGAGATACAGCCTTGTTCATTGCGATGACAGAAGGGTATCGTTGCATTAGTGACCGGCGTTCACGCATAGGATAGGCATGTTGACTTATTCATGCATTTGGCATTTGCATTGCTTCATATATCATTTGTGCATTCTCATTACACATTGTTGTCTTGTGTAATCTTGTTGTTGGACGATATTGTGTTGCTTAGAGGCTCGCTGTAAGTCATGCCTAGCCTCTACTCGTTTATTGTGATTATTGTCGTTGGTTCTTTATGGACCATTGCTACGAACTCACCAACCTTGTGTTGACTATGCTTAGTACACTTTTCAGGTATCCAAGTTATTCCAAGACATGGAGTTTGACTGATTTGTTTAGCTTGCTGTTGAACCCGGACTTGGACTATATGGATCAAGGATCCATCTGCCTTCTTTGCATTGTACTTAGAACCGTTAGCCATCTTTTGATGTTCTGTTGTAATCTTTGATGATGACTTGTTCTTTATGTATTTTGATTCTTGCTTATCGTTCTGTATGGATTCACTGAATCCTTTATTTGCATTTAGTTCATGTCCTACATTAATTCCACCTTGTGCTATATGATTTCCGTGATATTCTGAGCCTTGGCTTGGGGTGTTACAGAATGGTGGCCCATGCGTGGTCGTAGAGAATTAGGCGGTTTGACCTAGACTACGACTTAAGTTAAAACTCTTCATATAGCATGCATGGTTAGGAAATTTGTGTGCAACGTGAATTATGTGAACCCTAGAAAGTGTATATTGTGAGTTCGTAGTTAAAACCACTTATGTGATGACTTGAGTTTAATGTGATAAATGTGGATTGAGTACAATGTGGTTAATGTGTTCATTGATTGAAGTTGATTGTCGTTGATATGGATTTCTACTATTGATTGGTGCTAGTTTGATGATTTAGAGCAAAATGAAGTTATGTTATTAACTTAGTATAATATTGTGGCAACCCTAAAAGAACCCGATCAACTCTTTTATGGTCACCCAATATTATAACAAGTTAATAACATCATGGATTGCGCATGCATGGCTTAGAGTATAATAAGGAACCGATATGCTTAATGGAAGTTGATTAGGTGGAGGGTTAGCCGTTGGTACACCCTGTATACATACCCGGTCGATAACTAGAGAGCATATCAAATTCGGATTATACTTTAAACCACTCGTGTTAGTTGACTTGTTTTAGTTGCTTGTAATGAGACGTGTTGAATACGAGTATTTGGTTTTGATGATGGTTAACTGTTGTGAACTTGGCACGAGAACATGATAGATAACAATTACTTGAGAACTTTGACATGCTGTCCTTAGTGTAGTGATATGAAACACGTATGGTATGTTGGTATGATAACATGATATATGACAGTTAATTGAGAATATTTATGTGTTGGCCTTAGTAAAAGACATTGAACATGTGTAGTGTGTCGGTGTTAAAACACTAACTAATAATGCGGCTAACATGAGAGAAACTGTGAAGCTAACCCCCGGGTCATAAACTCTAGGGCTATTGCTATGGTTGGAAATTTGATGATGGAATGACATGTTGTTTCGTATGATTGAGTAACATGTATGTTATGCATGTGTGATGTGTATGTATGTATGTCCCGTAGTGGTCATGTTGATGTTTTAAATATTTTAGGTGCAATTTGAATCGTTTAGTTGCTGAGGAATTTAGTGTTGATTTGTCTAGACATCCATGATTTGGACTAAGGTTGACATTATGGTGAACAATGCGGATGTTTTGTTCAATAGTATGTGAACTTGAACATACATGAGACCTTGTTAAACTTAGTTGTATGCAGGATATAAGATAGTTAGTGATGCATGCGTAAAATTTATTAGTTGACGGAGAATTATATGAATGGATTTAACACACTAGTTGTATTTAACGTATGAGAAACCGTAAGTATGACTTGGTTTGTGGGATTAGTTGATAGAACATACAAGAAACTTACCTTCTAACTTGATTATGCGGATGAATTGTTAGAATATGCGGTAAAACAAATATGGTTGTCATGATATTCTAATGATTGAATATGCTTAAACTTTGTTGCCTAACTAATTTGAGTGAAATAAATCGTTAGGACTTGGTAATACATGCGTGAAGATTTTGGTAAGCTAAATTCGTCCTATAATCTTCATTTCATGTTTATTTACATATTCCTAGTTGATTTCAAGTGAATTCGGGTCACAAATCGGGTAAAAATGCGAATTAGGGTTTTGTGGATCAAATTAGGTTAAAAATGATTTTTGGCGATTAATTGATGATTTGAAATGGATTTGTGAAGTGGGTTGTGCTTATTTATGTTCAATTACGCTTAACTATGTTTGAAAATGATTTACAAACCTTGCTTGGTCGAATTGGAAGTCAAATTTGTGTTTTGGGTTGTCAAAAAAAAAAAAAAAAATCGTGTTTGATGCTGGTTTGGCTGCTGATCTGCTGCAGTCGCGCCGCGAGTCACCACCATCGCGCCGCGAGTTTTGGTGGTCGAGCAAGAAATTCGTTCAGGTCTTTTTCTCGCGCCGCGACTTTAGTCCCTCGCGCCGCGATGATTTGTCCATCTCGCGCCGCGATCCAAGAAACTCGCGCCGCGAGTTTGTGTAGTTTTCGCGCCAGATTTTTTGAACGTGCATAACTTTTGATCCGCAAGTCCGATCGAGTCATATGACCTATCGTTGGAATCGTGTGAGAGTATATTTTCTCATGGTATAGCCCTTTTGGCCTACTATATAGAATACATGACTTAGTTGGTAACATATAAATTGTAAGTATAGTTGTATTATGATCTTGAGGACCTCGTGGTATTATACTCCTCTAATATTAAACCTTAGGACAGTGCTTGAATTAACTAAGGTGACATGACAATAATCGAACGGTAATGAAAGCGACCATTGTGTAAATAACGAGGGCGGCATCGAGACTTAAACGATTTACGTTGAGCATCTATGCAACTATAAACTTTACTATGCGTGGGAAGGAATGACCTGGGCTAGACTAACCATAAATTTGAACAAATAAATTGAAATCTAAAAGTCTACCCAACACGTAAAATTGCGCAAAACACGAACGTCGCAGGAATGGAATTGAAGTGTAAACGATATTGAGTGGTACATATACACGAATCCGATTGGTGAAAGTTGATCTAATTGAACGCCTAGCTTAACGCGGAACCGAGAGTTCATAAGCATGAGAACTAGGTGCCAAGGGAGTGCCATAGTGCGAATCACACGTAGGATGTACGAAGCTCGAGTTCTTATAGTGTGCAATTCTCAAATTTTCTCGAACTTAAACGGATTGTTAGATCGTTGTCTATCGCACGAATGAGGTGCCGTCAGGATTGGATGTCGTGAACACAAACCCTCCCATTGTCAGACAGATGGCCAGAAGTGGGAGCAAACACGTAATTTCAACGAATGAGCCGCCGATCAACGGGTGAAACACGTCACGAGTGCGCTGACTATAAGTCAAATCGCCATAATAAGTGTTACCTGTTTATAAATAATTGCACTTAATGTTAACCGTGATGTATATAATAATAATAAATAATAAATTACTGGAAGTTGGCAATAAACTCGTTTGAAAAAAAAAAAAAAAAAAAAAAAAAAAAAAGAAAAATGATGATGTAATTATAACCCGGAGATTGATGAATCATGACAAAAGATTTAACACTTGGTATGAAGGATACGTACGCCGTCACCCTATTTTAAATAACCTAATGAGTTATAAACTGAAAACTTATTACGTAATACGGCTCCTATAATCCCTAGTGAATACTAACAAGAGAAGACATAAACATTTGAGTCATACAAGATTGGATTAATAAAGTAAGTTCGGATTGAAGGAGAATTCTTTTAACTGGGGAATTCCCCAAGGAGTCAAAGTAAGATCTTGGTCTGAGGAGGTTCTCTACTAACTGGGGAATCAACCATGGCGTGCGTGAGGAGAAACGATTTGGAGTGAACGACATGTGAGTGGAATCTTAGACTCACACGTGATAGAAAACGGGAGCACATATTACAATGATTAGGCGATCTTTGGACGTTGCATGTAGTACTTGTTGTATTCCTTAATTGTTCTGATGGAAATTTGGGATGAGTTTCCGTTTTGGTTCTTGATACCTCCGTAGGATTGGTGTCCCGTGGCGACTTGTGAGTTGGTGATCAATGTGGTTGTAATCCTGGGAATTGACGAGTTGGGATACATCGAAGGAAGTTAAACCTTGTCGAGAGCGAGAATCGTTGTAATTTCGAGGACGAAATTCTTTTAACTGGGGAATAATGTAACACCCGCCATTTTGACCGGTCAACACTAGCAAACTCGTAAAACAGAAATTAGTTAAATTAAAGTAAATAAACTTGTGTAATGAAAAGGTAAGCATGTGAATAGTTATTAGAAACGTAATTTTAAAATATGTTTGATTGTGTCGACAAGATATTTGGATGAGTCTCGGATTAAAAGTTTAACTAAACGAATCATTGCTCGGGAGAGGCCGAAGATAATTGCGAGAGTGCTAGTGGGGAACAAAACCCTCCCTCCCTCCTTTCTTCCCCTCATTTCTCACACTCTCTCTTCTCTCTCTACTCCCTCTTTCTCTCTTCCTTCTCTCTATAATCCAAGAACACCCTCATCCTCACCTTCTCCCTCTTTTCTTCTTTAAATTCGGATCTAAGGCTAAGAGTAACTTCAAAAATGTAAGAAATTAGTTAAACAATAATCCTTCCCCTTCAAAACTTCAAGATTTTTGGTTTGAGAAAGTGTTCTTCATCCTCAAGAGCTCCAAAAACGGATTTCGAGCTTCGGGACGAATTGGTAAGTGATCTTTAGCTCAAAATGTTCCCTTTAACTAGTAGAATACTTCCTTGTTATAGATCTAAGCGATTTGTGCTCGATTCGAGTGTAAAATGGTTGTTTTTGCTTAAAAACGGGTTTTGGATTAGATCTTGAGTTTTAGGAAGTGGGTTTGTTTAAGAGTTGATTTTTTTCACTTGTTTATACTTGAAATATGTTGTGTTAAAGTTAGAAGCTTTGATTTTGACGTTTGGTGGGTCGATTTGAGGTCTAAAACGCGTATTTTCTGCATTCTGAAGCTTATCGCGCCGCGAGGCTTGCATGTCGCGCCGCGAGTTTTGCATAAACTTGGGAAATCCCGTTCAGGTCAAAATATCGCGCCGCGATACCAAAATATCGCGCCGCGAGGTCATTATATCGCGCCGTGAAGTCAAAATCTCGCGCCGCGATTTACTGCAGGAAAGTCATTTTTCAAACGTCAATAACTTTTAAACCGTAAGTCCGTTTTTGACGATTCAAGTGGCCACAGAGGCGTAAATGAGTATACTTTCTAATGGTATAGGCCACTGAGTCCAAAACATAATTTGATCATACCAAAAGTTTTGATTAAGCAACAGTGGTCATGTCCTGACTAGTCATTGTGAAACAAAACGTAATGATTCCACCTCGGTTGGATCAAAGACTTATAAAATGGACATAATAAAGCTTTTATGGTAATATTAGGTCAATGTTGATAGGACCTCACCTCTTGATATGCTTTAGGATTAATGTGATACGTGTATGATATGTTTCAGCTATCGAGGACGTCGATACTACTTCCTATCACCTTTGGCTTGTCATTGCTTGTCACAGGTGAGTTTCGTATCTCCCTACCCGCTTGGGATTCGGGCTGAAAAGTGTAAACCTGGCGTGTTTACTTGTATTTATTGATGTATTGATTGTTTGACATGATTGATGGATTGATGTGACGTATCTTTTCGTTTGATTGACTTGGGCTGTGTTTTCGTTAAGTATTACTTTTATATTAGGATAGACGTACATACATGGAAGTCGGTTATGCCTTCATTGGGTTCTAGATGTGGTGGAAAGGCTGCGGGTGACCCTATATGTAAGCATCTGGGACTTGAAGAAAGTGGAATCCTCTGAAGTATATGTACGTATAGTTGGTTTATATTGTGATTAGTGGCTCACGGTTGTTGATTATTGATCGATGGCTTTTGGTTGTCGTATATTGACTATTGATTCACGTTTGACGAATATTGATGGTTGGCTCAGGATTGGCGAATATTGATTATTGATTCATATTCATCGTATATCGATCGTTGGTTTGTGATTTATGCACTTACATACGATTGTAAGCATTGCATACACTATTGTTGGACCCTCGGCAGGGGATTTGCCGGCATCCTGGTGCATAGATGTATGCACCCATTTTGGATGTAGTCATGACCCCGAGTATATAGACATATATAACTCGATGTTTTTGAGATACAAGCCTTGTTCATTGCGATGACAGAAGGGTATCGTTGCATTGTGACCGGCGTTCACGCATAGGATAGGCATGTTGACTTATTCATGCATTTGGCATTTGCATTGCTTCATATATCATTTGTGCATTCTCATTACACATTGTTGTCTTGTGTAATCTTGTTGTTGGACGATATTGTGTTGCTTAGAGGCTCGCTGTAAGTCATGCCTAGCCTCTACTCGTTTATTGTGATTATTGTCGTTGGTTCTTTATGGACCATTGCTACGAACTCACCAACCTTGTGTTGACTATGCTTAGTACACTTTTCAGGTATCCAAGTTATTCCAAGACATGGAGTTTGACTGATTTGTTTAGCTTGCTGTTGAACCCGGACTTGGACTATATGGATCAAGGATCCATCTGCCTTCTTTGCATTGTACTTAGAACCGTTAGCCATCTTTTGATGTTCTGTTGTAATCTTTGATGATGACTTGTTCTTTATGTATTTTGATTCTTGCTTATCGTTCTGTATGGATTCACTGAATCCTTTATTTGCATTTAGTTCATGTCCTACATTAATTCCACCTTGTGCTATATGATTTCCGTGATATTCTGAGCCTTGGCTTGGGGTGTTACAGAATTAGCACACTGGAAAGCGGCTAAAAGGTTTTACGATATCTGCTAAGGACCAAAGACTACACATTAACTTATAGAAGAGGTGACAACTTAGAAGTAGTAGGATGTTTTAATTCCAATAAGAAATCTACTTCTGAATGTATATATTTATGGTTAGTTGGCAAACCTATCTTTTGACGGAGTCATAAGTAGAAACTGACTGCAACGTCTACCATGATGTCTGAACGTTCATAATTTCATGTCATGGGATGTTGTTAAAGAACTTAGTCAGTGGACTCGAAAATCGTCAACTTTATTTATAGACCATTGAAGCTTTACTGTGATAACTCAGCTACCGTAACTTGCTTGAACAGTAACAGTTCAACTGGCGCTGAGATGTATCTTGATACAAAGTTTCTGTTTGTATGTAAACAGATTGAGGAAATGTTCTTTGTATTGAGTACATAAGTACACATAAGATGCTACTGGATCCAATGACCGAAGGTCTTCCTCCTAAAAATCTTCGTAGGATACGTATCGAAGATGAGGCTTACTAAAGGACCTATTATGATAGCATGTTGTACTTGTTGGTC
The DNA here is from genome assembly GCA_034093135.1 of Erigeron breviscapus. NCBI lineage: Eukaryota > Viridiplantae > Streptophyta > Magnoliopsida > Asterales > Asteraceae > Erigeron > Erigeron breviscapus. Next base: position 69,537,708 of record CM067175.1, read on the forward strand.
ATTATTATTATTATGTTAATGAAAATTTTCCTCCTTATTCAGATTTTATTTGTCTATTAGTTACACTTCGAGCTCATAACAGTGTAAAGACATTATGCAACAAAATTTGTCTCAGTCAATTGATCATTGCTTATTAGTTTTAAATTTGAGTCATAGTTTGACTAGTGGGGGTCCTGAGTTGATGTTCTTCTCTACGACTGTACTTATTGGCTATGATTTCGGTTTAAAACGAAATGAGTATTATCCCGGCCGGACTTATTAAATACTCATAGATAAATGATCGCTCGGTCAAGTGGGAGAATGTTGGAACCACGTTAGTGTGACCGTCACTGATCATCTATCCTTCCTGATATGATAATTGACGATAACTGAAATCCCTATGTCTAGTAAATATTCGATGGACGTATTTACTCTTAAAGACGTATTATAGGGTTTCCCATTAGGTGATTGGAACTAAGAGGACTAATGAGGCACGAATTAAACACCAGAGGGACTAAATGTGAAAATACTCTCCTTATATATATAGAGAGTAATTAACCCTAATTTAAGGGTGAATGACACACAAAATTCACAGCCTCCCTAAACTTAAAATTCGTCCATCATCCTCTGATGAATTTCTTAATCATGAATTCATCAATCCATCCTAAATCAATCATCTTGTTATGGGAACCCGAAATCAATAGCAATCATGCTTTATGCTGTTACAGGTTCCACAGGACGATCTGGATTCCCCGGTACGTGTTTATTACGAATTGAATCATGTTATATTCCAACATCTAAGGCTCGACAAAAGAAAACTGATGAACAACTACAAATGCTCATATCACGACAAATGAATCAAATTCAGCCCCGTGGTAGTCCCGGGGCGCAACACAGCAGCGAAGGCTCAAAAGCCTGCTTTTTTACATCTAATCAATCGGTGGTCAAGAAATTAATTATTCTTGTAGGTTCAGAAAGAAGATAACACGGCTCAATCAAAGCTGAAAAAGCCGACTCAAAAGTTTAAATTGAAGCAACCAATCAGTTTTACTATGCCTGCCAAAATGAAGACTCGACCGCTAGATTTGCAAAATTTGTATACTCGTTTAAACTCCAAAGATGAATGGAGACAGATGGGGGTTAGAATTGAAGCTAAGGAAGGGGTTTTTGGTGCTGAAAGAGAAACAATTATAATATCATATGATGAGCTCTATGACCTATTAAGGGGGGGCATGCTAGAATCAAGCATTGTAGCTGCATTTATGAGGTAACTTCTGTTGGTTTAAGTTTCTATCATGTATATATGTGTTGTGTACTGTTTTTTAGTTGCTGGATTTCGTTACACAATTTAGAACTTGTTTTGGTAAATCAAACAGTAGAGTTTTTCTTTTAACAGAATACAAACAGACCATATAATGAGCATTAGAAAGAACAAATTAAGGCTTTTGAAATGGATTAAACTAGTGAGACATGGTCATGAATCACAAGTGTAGTTCCCCGTTGTAGTTAAACAAACTAGAAGCTTTTGTTTTACAGTGGGCTATCAAAGTTTTACCTTGTTACATACGGGCTGCTCACAAACTGTCACTAGCTAGGCAGAACAATAGTACTCTGTAACTTAGCTACTGAAAGACGAGCAAGTGAATAATGAAGTGTAAACATCAACCTGGTCAACCTGTGCAAAAGTAAGCTAACCGGTTATTATTGTGGTGATTAAAAAATGAGAACTATTGTGTTTGGTCCAACATTCGTGATCAATATACTCTTGTTTACTGGTCCGATTAGCTAGTTGAAATGTTCTTTGTTTCACAGTCAGATTACATAGTTAACCACCCACAGAATGTTTAGTCTACATATAACAGGTGGAATTAAGAGCTTTTTATAATATATATATATATGGAATTAAGAGTTTTGACCTCAGTTGACTTTTAGTGTTTCATTGACATCGGTCGATTTATTTTAAGTGTCGTGCCAACTCTATCTGGTTCATGTAGTAATAAAACTGTCTAAAAGTTTGTGAAACTTTTTTTTACAGGGCTATTACAATGTGTGATTTGTCGGCCAATGTTTCATCTCAGCGGGTGACTTGGGTTATGGTCAAGGTATAATTGATATTATAAGCCCTTCCTTTTGTATTATACTTCCATTAACTAATTACTTCTATTATTGTTTATAACATAATAGTGTAATCAACAAAAAAGTACTTGGGAGTGTGGATATTATGTTTGTAAGTGGTTGTTCCACTTTGTGATGGAGCAACAATATAGTTTTCCCCAACACGTGTTTAAGTTATTAGTTATGTCATTTTTATGTAAGCACTTGTCTTTTTTTGTTGTTTGTAGAATAACATGTTTTGTTTTAAAATTCATTATGTAGAACCCATGGGCAACCGAATCTTTTAGTGATGCAGAAGTGGACGGAATTGCTGTATCAATTGTCAATCGGCTAAATTTGTGATGATTTTGAAGTTCATTGTCCTAGCTTTTAGGTTTAGAAGTCAAGATACCATGGATATTGGATCATTACCTTGCAAACATATATGATGTTTTGCATATGTTATGAATATGTTTTGTCACCTTCATGGTGCTTTTGTACGCTAGCTTTTGAGACTATGATATATATGTATGCTTCATCTCCATGTTGTTTGATATATATTTATGTTTTGGTATTTGATTTGTTATTGGCAAGTTGCTGGTTTTTGATATGCTTGTTACAAATAGGTGTGAATGCTATAAAATGGTCAGGAAAAGAGTAGCTTATATTTTACACGTTTGCTATTAGTTTTGTAACAGAAGGTGCATAGATTTTACACGACAGTTAGAAAAAACCGTGACAAATTATAGCTTTTTTACACGGACATCTGGTGTGTCAAAAAGTAAATGAAACCGTGTCAAAATTGATACCTTTTGACACGGAAAAATCCCGTGTAAAAAGGGTACCATAATCGGTTACATCAAAATCTTACACGCCAAAAAAACGTGTAAAAAGCCATTTTTAGCCGTGTAAAAAAGCCAATTCTGTAGTAGTGTATATCTTTATTATACTAATATTATCTTTTTCAGATTTAATAGTTACAATATATAAGACGATTAGCTATTAGTTTAAATTTAGCTTAATGTTTATTAGGTTAATGATTATATTAGTTAATGATTAAATTAGGTTGTAAATGAAAGCTTTGAATGATCAAAATTTGAGTGACTGCCTTATGCCGATGATGCTAAGCTATATATAGGGGATGGGCTATCTATACACATCAACTGTTCCTAGAAAACACTACCAAAACGCACCGTTTTATGTAAAACTCCCCGTTTTATACCCCGTTTTACATAAAACGCCGCGTTTGGCCGGTGTGTAGATAGCAAAACACTGTTTGAGAATTACACGTGGTCTGACACTCATGTCAGGGGAATGACAGGTGTCATTCCCCCGTTTTTGGTGCCATTTTACATAAAACGCTAAGTATTAGTTGAAGTGTCTAAACTGGCCATTTTACTTCAAATGTATATATGCCAGTGCCGTTTTCTAAGCATAAACGCAGCGTTTTACATAAAACGGAGCCGTTTTCTTATGGTTTATGTAATTGTGTTTTGAAATTTGTATAAAACTTGAAATTACAATATAGACAGTAAGTTATCAGTTTTTAATCAAGCGAGTTTTTTCTAAAAAATATAGGTTTTTTTATGCTTTTAAATTTATAAGTTGTACAAGTAATTATCCCAAACACACACACACACACACACACTTACGAGCAGAGAACCCGATGAGTGTAGTATAGTTAAGTGAGCAGGGACGCTTGCACTACCTAATCTAATAATATGTGTAATTCTAGCGGTTGTGGGGTTGTCACGATTTCCTATTAAACTAATTAAAACTGAAAAGTAAATAGAAGCTGCAACCGCTTATTCAGCGAGAGGCTAAGTCTGAAAATAGTTTGAAAAAGCGAATAACAGTAATTAAATTAAAATACTTGTTTGGCATCTCCGATCTCATGGTACGACCAAATATCATTCTACCTACTTGCTAGTCTGTTGGAAACTTAATCACGGCTTAGATTCTCGTTCGATTCACTTTGCCTAAATTACTAGTGTTGTCCCTAGACTCACATTATTCTATAAACAATTTCTCGTTAGATTCATTGTTTAAGCATTAATGACCTAAAGTTCGTGTTACTAGTTCATCTTTAAGTTACCCGGCTCTTAAGCGATGACCAGATAATAATTATCTCCGGTGACCACAGTACTTGTTTTCAAGTCACTGGATCACGTCTGACATTGTTAAACTTTATGTGCGCGACTTTATAACTAGAATATGTGCTTTAAGGGAGTGGACGTCATTAGTCTTTAAGACTTTACTATCGGAATAAGTGGACTTATGTTTTTATTCGGGCTTTATGAGCATTTAGACTTTAGAAAAATTGCACGTGGACTCGAGGACAAGTGGAATACTAGTTGTCTTGTGGAAATGCCAAATAAAAGCAAATACTTAAAAATTGATGCAATTAAAGATTTATTAATCAAAAATGGTCATGTTTATATCCGTTAGAAAGCTATTGAAAAGTTACATTTAAATATGTCGATGATATGAATTAACGGGTCTCGAGTATTCTTGGATGGTCGTGTCAAACGAGTTTTAGTGGGGTCAAAGAAGGGTCAAAATTCGGTCAAAGCTAGGGGAAAAAAAATAACAAAACCCTAAGTTTTTCCTAAACCTAACCTCATTTCTCATTTTCACTTCTCCCTCTCCTCTCCTTTTCCTCTCTAGCCGCCCCCACCCCCTCTCTTTCACTAAAATCCGGCGGCCACCACTCAACCACCACCGGACCACCGTACGGTCGCCACAATCCGCCACCATCTACCACCTTAGCTTCTAGATTCTTCATTTTTCTTGTAGATTTGGGTAAGAATTACATGGATCTATGTATCAAATGATTTTTCTTCATCAAAACTCACGAAATTCATACATATATATATATATATATATTTTCGGATATATTTTGTATATGGATATAAAAATCCGAAATCTTTTCATTAATATATATAGGGGGATGGTAATATAAGGCTGTTAGGTACCTAAGCTTAGGTGTGGGACACTCACATATTGTTTTTTTAAATCCATAAAATTCATGGGGGCCCAAGCATTTATTCATTAATAAAAAAATATTAAAAAATTTGTATGTGAGGGGTTCCACACCTAAGCTTAGGTGCCGGACAGCCTTATATTCACTTTTCTCATATATATATATATATATATAAGTGAGAACCAACATATATGGTGAGAACCGTGAGAACCATTGAAAAATCATCTCTAAGGGCTTTGCCCTTAGAATTAAGGGCTATGCCCGTACCGTAACAACCGTCACCATCTCTTGGATCGCCGCCCATCAAATCCATACCATTCCCATATGCGTCCGGTGACAACCCCTTTAGAACGGATGAGGGCAACGCCCGTACCGTATCCATACGTTTTCTTAACACGTAACCCATATGATTTTTTACAAAATTTTTTTTTTTTTTTTTTTTTTGGAATGGGTTTTTGTTAAAAGAAAATAAAAAACAAAAAAAAGTTTCAAAAAATGAAAAATTAAAATTAAAAAAATAAAAAACCACACAAAAAAGAAGAAAGAGGGAGGGAAACTAGTGGTTCTCACGGTTCTCTCCATATTTGTTGTTCTCACGTTAACCCTACCCTATATATATATATATATATATATATGTATATATATATTTATAATTAAATCCGAAGTTTTTGATCTATTATATATATAGACCCGATTTCTTGACCAAAAGTATTTATATTTCCGGTATATATGTTAGATCCGAAAAGAAGAGCCCGAAAACCTTCCAAATCCGGGTTGTATGGCCCGATATCTTTTGAATCCATGAATGTTTGAACTGAAAACTCTTAGATCCGAGATGTTTTAATCCGAAATCCTTCAAATCCGTGAACCATGATCCGAAATCTTTATTCTTGGTAAGATTTGAGGTTGTAACGTGATTTTGATTCTTGTTCTTGTCCTATGAGATCCGAAAAAATATATATAAATTCGAAATTAATTATAACCCCGTGGGTATCTGTGATTGTCGACTTGTTCTTGGTTGTTTTTGGTTAGATTTAGCTTAGATCCAGGTTGTAAAAGGTGATTTGAATTGTGTATTATGTTTGGATCTAGTCTTGTTCTTGACATTTGGCTCGGTCAACGCTGGTCAAACCGGCCGAAAACATTTTTGGCTTCAAAAATCTATTTGTCTTGAATTTTAGTGTTTAAATCTAGTTTTGGAAGTCGTTTTCTAGTCGGTCAAAGTTGGTCAACGGGCAGATTTTTATTGTGTCTATTTTGGTCTTTTTGATAAAATTAGGGTTAAGTTTAAATGGGTTTGTAAAGTCAAAATTGATTTAAGATTTGTTAAAGTCAAAATTGATTTAAGATTTGTTAAAGTCAAAATTAGGGTTTTCTAGTCAAAAGTCAAAATTAGGGTTTCTTGGTCAAAGTTAATTATGGTTAGTCATTTCGAGTCGTATTAATAATTTAATCCAAATTTGTCGTAACATCGGTGTAATACGGACTTATGACTATATATATACATTTATATAAAAGGACTTTGTAAAGACTATATAGATTATACGACTTTTCGGACATAACATATTTTATAATAAATGTTCCATACGAAGACTTCACATGATATAAACAATAAAAAGTGACATTATTAAGCGAACTCTTTCATTTGGACAATTTACAAGGACAACGGGACTATTATATATAGGGGGAGGCTATCTACACACATCAAATGTTCCTAGAAAACACTACCAAAACACACCGTTTTATGTAAAACTCCCCGTTTTATACCCCGATGCTACGTTTTTGTGTATCCAAAACGGTGCTGGATCATCTACTTTTATATAAAAGAGACCGTTTTGGTACAAGAGAAAATTTTTTCCGCTTTGAATAAAACGCTACGTTTAGGCATAGAAAACGGCACTGGCATATACACATTTGACGTAAAATGGCCGGTTTTGAAAGTTCACCTAATATGCAGCGTTTCATGTAAAATGGCACCAAAAACGGGGGAATGACACCTGTCATTCCTCTTACATGTGTGTCAGACCACGTGTAATTCTCAAACAGTGTTTTGCTATCTACACACCGGCCAAACGTGACGTTTTATGTAAAACGGGGAGTTTTACATAAAACGGAGCGTTTTGGTAGTGTTTGTATGAACAGTGGACGGTCTAGATATAGTACCACCCATATATAGTAATAGACTCATAGTAGTGGTATATCTAGAGGCTATACCTAAGATCTTGTTGGAAATTTTAATATTCCCACAAAATCGAATAAAAGCAAGATCACCTCACCAAAGTGTGCATTAACTAATAATAAAAAATCACAAAAGAAAAATCGTACCTGTGACAAATATATTCTTCTCGTGATAAACGATATTTGCTTCGAAATCTACATTTCTTGCTTTTATATAGTGGTTTATTTGTTTTTGGCGTGTACACGAAGTGTCGAAGTGCAAAACGTATTACTTTATGTTTTCATAAAATTATTGTCTTTTTTAACGATAATTTGTCATACTCAAATTATTCCTAAAGACCTAAACTACATAAATACATAAAATGTAACACCTAATTAAAACTTATAAAAAAAACCCTAATAATCCATCCTATAAAAATGAAAAATGAGACTCGACCCTAGATAGATACTCTCAAAGTCAAAGGTTTTACCAATAGGTTAGTAACTCAATTTGATATATATATATATATATATATATTATATATATATATATATATATATTATATATATATATATATAATATATATATATATATTATATATATATATTATATATATATATTATATATATATATTATATATATATATTATATATATATATTATATATATATATAATATATATACATATATTTCCAATCAAATAATAGTAACACCTTAAAATAAGAAACGGTAAGAACAATTAAAAACAAAAATTTATTTAATAAGTCCATAAAATTAACATGATGTATAACTAATTATCATATTATAAGTTTTTAACAACATATTAATTCATTAAAACCGAGGAAATTACAATTTTTGTTTTATGTATCCATTTTAAGTGTATATACATCAAGATTGATACATGAAACAAAAGATATTTTCAGTTTTAACGAATACTAAATGAAGCCCTTAGGGCTCCACTAACGTGTATAAAAAAACTATATTTCATATAAAAAACTCACTCCTTAATTTTATAGCTAGTGTACAATTAATTGATGCAACTTAACAAAAGCTTTTTAAACCTTTTTTTTTTCTTTTATCGAAACCTTTATGTTAAACACTACCATCACCTCACACACCGTATTTTGTTACCGTCAAATCCTACGGATATAAGCGATAAGTTGGAAAAATCCTCTAGAATATGTCACTTCTTATTGGCCAATAAACCTTCTTTCTTTAACACTGTATTGTTAAGATTTTTTTAATGAAGAAAGGAAAGAATTGGGAAGAGAAAATTTGTAAAATGCATTCTTAAGATTTTTTAAAAGGTGGAAAGGAGAGGAGAGAGGAGAAAAAGGAGGGGAAGTTACAGCATAAATTGTTTCAACATTTTTCCTCTCAAAATTGGGCTGATTTGTTCCCCTCCCCTTTCCTTTCCTTTCTTCATTAACAAAAACTAAAGAATAGAGTGTAAGTGTCATTCAATTGAAAGCTTCTTTCCTTTTTGGTTTTGTTCTCTAAATATCTACTTAATTAGGTGCGAGTCTCCAACATGTTAACAAAATAGCTAAGAGGCTCCATGAAAATTATTGATTTATATTACATCATATTATTTACGTATACTTTTGAAACTTCGATATATAATTGATAATCTCTCACATTACTTTTTTTTAAATCAAAAACTTTTAGAGTAATAATCATCCTACTACCGTTGACACCGGACACTCCCGCGTTATCGACTCTGTTACCACTCATCGCCGTCGCCGCCACCCGTCGCCGCTACCGGCATTGTCGCCGCATTGCTTAGACATACGTCTAGTTTATAATAAACAAGAGAAAGGAATATGTACATCTTCAAAGCTTATGATAGTTTTTCTTAAAATGCCAAAGCTTATGATAGTTATTGTAGCAATTATTTATCTATACTACTATAAAAAGAATTATAACTTCATGTTAAAAAGTTATGATTATTTAGACATGCGAAATTATCATTTTCCTCTTAGTTATATATAAAAGTAAAAGAAAAAAAAATCATAAAAAATAATGGATTGCAATATTTAAGAAAATCATGGATTGCAATATTATTAAAACTATAAATATACATCTTTAAAAAAAAGAAAGAAATCTATCTATCTATAATATAACTAAAAGAGGGGGTTGAGGGTACACTTGGCACCCCTAATCCCCCTCCTTTAGCCTAAAACTCTCTCATCATTAATCTCTATTTTTTAATATTTTTTTAATTATTAAATCTAAAGATATTTATATATTAAATTCATATTGAATTATACTACTTAAATATGCTAAAATATTTATATACGGATGGATATATATTTACAATCACGTTATGTCATACCTTTACCTTTATTTCGATTTATCCCCCTTTCCATAATCGTGAGATATAATATGGAGATGCTACATAGGATAAATTATACGTGACATATTTTTATATTCTATAGTATATTTTATATATTCTATAGTATATTTTATATATTCTATAATATATTTTGAGACTACCCGTCAATTAGACGGGCTTGAGCACTAGTATATCATAAACATAACATGAATTACAATATTCAAGAAAATCATGGATTGCAATAGTTAATTATAGATAAATCAGGATTGCAATATTTAAAAAATATATTGCAATATTTAAAAAATATGGATTGCAATATTTAAAAAATATGGATTGCAATATTTAAAAAATATGGATTGCAATATTTAAAAAATATGGATTGCAATATTTAAAAAATATGGATTGCAATATTTAAAAAATATGGATTGCAATATTTAAAAAATATGGATTGCAATATTTAAAAAATATGGATTGCAATATTTAAAAAAATATGAATATTTACATAACATGAATTACAATATTCAAGAAAATCATGGATTGCAATAGTTAATTATAGATAAATCTTGAATCATGTTTACCTTTACCTTGTATCTATTTAAATATGTACAGTAATTACGTTCAAAAAAAATATGTATATTAATTGATGGTTAAGATTGATTTAGATGACATGACAAAGCACGTGACAACTCAAATAAAACAATTTAAATGACAAATAATTAAAAAACTAATGTTGTAAACTCCGATAAATGTCGACTAAGTTAACACATATTCTTTCTTAGTTAGTTATATAAATGAACATAAAAAAAAAATTAAAAAAAAATTAAAAAAAACAGATTAAAAAAAATTAAAACAAATAAAAAAAATTTAAACAAACAAAATAAACAAAAAAAAAAAAAATTATATAATATATATAAAAAAAAAAACCCTCACATATTTTCAACAAAAAAAAAAACCTACGACCAAACCAAAAAAAAAAGTCGACTACCAAAAGGTTCGACCTCCTCCTATACCAGGTAACATGTTTTTAATTTTTAAAGATCATCACTTTTATGAAATTCAATATATTATGAACTTAAATTATTATTATCATTATTAATATTATTATTATTGTATTGTAATAATAATAATAATAATAATAATAATAATATATCTCTTTTAATTTAGTTTGTTATCCATTATAGGTTCATTAAGCCAACACATGTTAACTATCATCTACGACTCCGTGTTGTGCATGTATGGACTGTTTCGGAGTGGAACAACCCGAAGAAAATCAAAACGTTCGAGATGGTCTTTGTTGATGAATTGGTATGTATTTTTCAAATTATATACTGTACATTTTTTGTTTCTCTTTTTGTTGAGCTTAACTCTAAATCGTTTAGTCTAAAATTGTTGTTTGTGTTTGTAGTAAGTTTAGATATAACAAACTGCAAAATTTTTATTTAACTAAAGTTGAAAAAAAAGGGTAAACTGGAATCAATATTTATATGGAGTTAATTTTCATATGTTTCCTTCTTTAGTTTTCGTATTGATTAAATTGTGATATTGGTTATAGGGATTTAATATACTTGAATTCCAATTTTTTAGCTTTGATTAATATATTTTGAGACTACCCGTCAATTAGACGGGCTTGAGCACTAGTATATCATAAACATAACATGAATTACAATATTCAAGAAAATCATGGATTGCAATAGTTAATTATAGATAAATCTTGAATCATGTTTACCTTTACCTTGTATCTATTTAAATATGTACAGTAATTACGTTCAAAAAAAATATGTATATTAATTGATGGTTAAGATTGATTTAGATGACATGACAAAGCACGTGACAACTCAAATAAAACAATTTAAATGACAAATAATTAAAAAACTAATGTTGTAAACTCCGATAAATGTCGACTAAGTTAACACATATTCTTTCTTAGTTAGTTATATAAATATATAAAAAAAAAATTAAAAAAAAATTAACCTTATATTTATGTAACGTGATGTAATGTAATGTAAGGTCACACTCACTCGTAAAGTGTAATCTAATAACGGATGCCTTGTAATTTTGTAAATAATCGTAGATACACATGAAATACTTTTTTTTTTGGTGATTACTTTCCAATTCCCAATCACACTCGAGCTTTTTATCTATTGTCACGAGATAAGATTTCGTGATCATATAAAAAGTTTGGTGTCAAATCTTCCACTTGCAGTGCAGTGGTTGGACATAAGGCAATAGTCTCTTTGTGATAGGGGAGGTCTCAGGATCAAACCTTGAAAGAACAGGGTTTTATCCCTAATTAGTGTCGTGCCTGCTCTTATCAACTTCAAAAATAAACTCCAAGGTCTTAAGCAAGCGATTCGATATTGGAAGCAAAAAAGGACTTCTGATAAAGATGTCATTGCAAATTTGGTCTCCGAGGTTCGCAATCTTGATCAGCAGGTGGATAATGGAACGCCCAGTGTTAATGTTGGAATTCAACGAAATAATCTTCTAAACCAGATTCATGTACATGAAAAGCGCCAAAAGGAAGATGTTATTCAAAAAGCTAAAATCAAATGGAGCATGGAAGCAGATGAGAACACCAAATATTTTCATGGTGTTCTCAATAAAAAGAGGAGACAACTCACGGTTCATGGTATCAAATCAAATGGAATGTGGTTGGAAGACCCAACACTTGTGAAAAAGGTATTTTTGGATCATTTTACTAATAAATTTACTAAAGTTCCTTGTATTCCTTATGCTGTCCGCAGCCATAGATTTAAACGAGTGCCTTTTGTACATCTGGAGATGCTAGAAGATAAACCTTCTATAAATGAGATCAAAGAAGCAATCTGGTGTTGTGGTAGTAACAAATCCCCAGGTCCAGATGGTTTCACGTTTGGTTTTATCAAAAGGTACTGGGATATCATGAAAGAGGATATTCTTTTGGCTATTAATGAATTTTTCGAGACGACTGATTTGCCTATTGGTTGCAATGCTTCTTTCATCACTTTAATTCCTAAAGTCGATTCCCCTTTGGTGGTGAACGATTACCGGCCCATCAGCCTTATTGGAATCACCTACAAGATCATTTCTAAAATTCTGGCTAATAGGATTGCTCAAGTCATTGATGTTGTTATTGATCCGGTTCAATCGGCTTTCATTAAAAATAGACAGATTCTTGATGGTCCAATGATTCTAAACGAGTTGTTTCATTCGTTCAAGAGAAAAAAAAGAAAAACCATGTTTTTTAAAGTGGACATTGCTAAAGCCTATGATACTCTTAGTTGGGATTACCTGCTGACTTTACTTCATTTCATGGGATTTGGGGACAAGTGTGTAAATTGGATTAAAGCTTGTTTGTGTTCTACTCGATCATCTGTGATCATTAATGGTAGCCCTACAAAAGAATTCGGCTTGGAACGAGGCCTTCGTCAAGGGGATCCTCTTGCTCCTTTTCTTTTTATTCTTGCCATGGAAGGTTTCCATGTGGCAATGGAAGATGCTATTGCTGCTAATCTTTTCAAAGGAAGTAATATTGGTGATTTATCTATTTCCCATTTGATTTATGCTGATGATGTAATAATCATTGGGGAGTGGTCGAGTAATAACTTCCTTAGCGCCATTGATATCTTTAATTGTTTCTATCTTGCATCTGGGCTTCAAATTAACGTCATGAAATCCAAGTTGTATGGCATAGGAGTTACGGACTCAGATGTTGATGATCTTGCTAGCTTGGCGGGCTGTAAAGGTGATCGTTTTCCTTTTATATACCTCGGTGTGCCTATTGGAGCGAATATGAATAGGATTGGCGCTTGGAAACCGGTTGTGGATAAGTTTGATAAAAGAATATCTAGATGGAGAGCCAAAATGTTATCTATTGGTGGTCGTTCCGTTCTTATTACATCTGTTCTTGGGTCTCTCCCTACTTATTATATGTCTCTTTTCCGCATGCCTGTTACCGTTTGTAATACTTTGGAAGGAAAGCGCGCTAAATTTTTTTGGGGAGGTGATTCAGACGAGTCTAAGATGCATTGGATTAAATGGGACTTGGTTCTAGCTAGTAAAGAAAAAGGTGGTTTGGGCTTTGGGAGCATTCGTGCTTTTAATTTGGCACTTCTCTACAAATGGAAATGGCGTTTTCTTTGCTGCCCTGATGCTTTATGGGTGAAAGTATTAAAAAGATTGTACCCGAGGTCTGCTGCGACTTGCAGTGCTGGATTGGATGTTATCAGCCGTGGCTCGGGTACCTGGCACACTATTTTGAAAATAGTTCACGATTTACATATTGCAGGTACCATTCCTGTGACTGCAATTAAACGGAAGATTGGCAATGGGATGGATGTCGCTTTTTGGCATGATATCTGGTTGCATGAGTCGACCCTTGCTATTCAATTCCCTCGGTTATATGCTTTAGAGACTAATAAAGAGGCCAAGATTGGCGAAAGATGGAATGGTCGTGATGCTCAATGGAATTGGCGCCGCAATATTAGGGGAGGCAGTGAAGAAACACAGCTGACCCATTTACTTGATCTCATTAAACAGGTAACTATTACTTCTGCTCTTGACCAATGGCGGTGGTATCTTGATGGTGTGAACGAGTTTTCTGTCAGAGAGACTCGCTCTCATATTGATCACATTGATTTGCCTTCACACTATTTGCCGACCACTTGGAATAAAATTGCACCAAGAAAAGTTAATATACATGTTTGGAGATTGATCAAGGACCGCATTCCTACTCGGTTTAATCTTTGGTTTAGGGGGGTGCATCATAATAATTCCCTGATTTGTCCCACTTGCGGGAATGGTATTGAGACGACTTATCATGTGTTATCGGATTGCTATATTGCCAAAAGGGTTTGGAGTTCTATATGTAAGTGGCTTGATATGGATCTTCCTTTTCATTTAACTCCCGTCGACTTCTTGCTCTTTGTGGGAAACATGAACCGGAAAAAGGTAGTTAAGGACATTGTCTTTACTATCTTATTTGCTATTTGGTCGGAACTTTGGAAATTTAGGAATGATGCCATTTTTAATCCAACTAATAAAAGGGATATGGTGCTGGTGGATACTATCATCCACACTTCCTTTCTATGGCTCTGGTATAGATGTGCGAAGACATCCATTAGTTGGGATGAGTGGATTAAAAATCCGTTGTTAGTTTGTTAGTGATTGTTGTTGCTGGTTCGTTTTAGCATCTTTCCATGTAATCATTGTATCCTAGATTGGTTATTCATGTACCCGTTTTTGCTTCGGCCACTAGTAGCTTGCTAGTTGGCTTTTGTTATATAATATATCTTCCGTTCTAAAAAAATTAGTGTCGTGCCTTTGGGCGGCTAGTTAGGGGGTTTTCCTCCTACCGGGTATTGGAGGGTGAGAAGGTATGTAAAACTAGCTTAAGCTAGAGCTTTCGCTGCGATGATTAATCCACACCTTTCAAAAAAAGTTCTTGATCAATGTTAATTAAGTTATTTTATCATCGTGATCATTTATTGAAAGATTCTTATATCATAGTATATAATCATTCAATACATAGCCGTTTTTAAATTCACATTCACCATCCATGTATAATTGATTTAGACCATCAAACTAACTCTATATTGATTTAGACCTCAGATATTATATCGAGTCTAAATGAGGTCTCTTACGCAATTCGGGTAAGATAAGTCTCCAATGTTTAACACGTTTTATGAAAATTTCGGAATGGAAGAAAAAATGAACAAGGGGCAAAAGATTAGGATCCCACATAAAAGATATGTTGGTTGATGTTAATTGTAGTCCGTGAGTTTAGGTCGAAATCCACTTAATAAAAACTTTTATCTTTTAAAAAAAAACAGAAGTTGATCCTTATTAGTTGCTACATTACTATACAGTTCGGAATGTTTGCCGATGACCAAAAGCACTGGTTTTATAGATGAAGGTGACTGAGATGAGGATGCTAGGGTGGACATGCAACAAGACCTTGCTAAACAGGATCTTGACGGGAGTTTTTAGAGTTGATCTTGAAGTGGGGACAATCATTAACAAGCTCAGGGAATAACACTTGAGATAGTTCGGTCGTGTCAAGAGGTGAGACCAGGCAGCTCCGCTTAGGAGAGTGATGGTGTACCCCTTTGGACCACTACGAAGCACCTGCACGAAGGGCTTATGCCCGGAGGTGTTAATAATAAATAAATGGTTAGAGATAAACTCAAATCCTTTCCTAAATTATAGTAAATCATATCACAATTATTAAGGGATATAGATGGCAACTAAATCGGATAATGTAACATCCGTGAATTTTGACCATTTACTTTATGTGCAATTTAACTAGCTAATTTAATTAGTAGCTTAATTAAGTTTATTTTGGGACTAAATGACGGACAAACACGCTTGACGGGTCAATTGGCCGATTTACTTGACGTTGCGGTGCTAGACGAATATTAAATGACGTTTGATTTACTAGAAACTTGAAACGGGTCAACCCTTAGATCCAACCCATACCCATGACCCACCCAAGATTATCCAACCCTATCCTCACCCTCTCTCCCCTCCACCCATCTCATTTATTCTTCAAAATGACGTTGTTATTTTGAAGTGGGTTAAGTCTAAACATGTTCATTTATGAGTAAAAATGAACCTTGAACCTTCCTAAACCGATTATTAAGTCGAATTCGAGTTTTGGGTTGCAAATGGGTCAAAAATGGGTTGAACATGAATTTGAAGTTTTGGGTTGTTAATTGGAAGTGAATTGGGTCTATGTATGTTTAACTATGGTTAATTAAGCTTCAAAACAAGTCTAAACCCCATTGGTGAGTCAAAAATGAGTTTTGATCTTGAAATGAGTCGACTTCCCCTTTGTTTGGCTAACGGTGCGACTTACATCGTAAACAATGCGCTAACGGTGCGACTTACATCGTAAACAATGCGCTAACGGTGCGACTTACATCGTAAACAATGCGCTAACGGTGCGACTTACATCGTAAACAATGCGCTAACGGTGCGACTTACATCGTAAACAATGCGCTAACGGTGCGACTTACATCGTAAACAATGCGCTAACGGTGCGACTTACATCGTAAACAATGCGCTAACGGTGCGACTTACATCGTAAACAATGCGCTAACGGTGCGACTTACATCGTAAACAATGCGCTAACGGTGCGACTTACATCGTAAACAATGCGCTAACGGTGCGACTTACATCGTAAACAATGCGCTAACGGTGCGACTTACATCGTAAACAATGCGCTAACGGTGCGACTTACATCGTAAACAATGCGCTAACGGTGCGACTTACATCGTAAACAATGCGCTAACGGTGCGACTTACATCGTAAACAATGCGCTAACGGTGCGACTTACATCGTAAACAATGCGCTAACGGTGCGACTTACATCGTAAACAATGCGCTAACGGTGCGACTTACATCGTAAACAATGCGCTAACGGTGCGACTTACATCGTAAACAATGCGCTAACGGTGCGACTTACATCGTAAACAATGCGCTAACGGTGCGACTTACATCGTAAACAATGCGCTAACGGTGCGACTTACATCGTAAACAATGCGCTAACGGTGCGACTTACATCGTAAACAATGCGCTAACGGTGCGACTTACATCGTAAACAATGCGCTAACGGTGCGACTTACATCGTAAACAATGCGCTAACGGTGCGACTTACATCGTAAACAATGCGCTAACGGTGCGACTTACATCGTAAACAATGCGCTAACGGTGCGACTTACATCGTAAACAATGCGCTAACGGTGCGACTTACATCGTAAACAATGCGCTAACGGTGCGACTTACATCGTAAACAATGCGCTAACGGTGCGACTTACATCGTAAACAATGCGCTAACGGTGCGACTTACATCGTAAACAATGCGCTAACGGTGCGACTTACATCGTAAACAATGCGCTAACGGTGCGACTTACATCGTAAACAATGCGCTAACGGTGCGACTTACATCGTAAACAATGCGCTAACGGTGCGACTTACATCGTAAACAATGCGCTAACGGTGCGACTTACATCGTAAACAATGCGCTAACGGTGCGACTTACATCGTAAACAATGCGCTAACGGTGCGACTTACATCGTAAACAATGCGCTAACGGTGCGACTTACATCGTAAACAATGCGCTAACGGTGCGACTTACATCGTAAACAATGCGCTAACGGTGCGACTTACATCGTAAACAATGCGCTAACGGTGCGACTTACATCGTAAACAATGCGCTAACGGTGCGACTTACATCGTAAACAATGCGCTAACGGTGCGACTTACATCGTAAACAATGCGCTAACGGTGCGACTTACATCGTAAACAATGCGCTAACGGTGCGACTTACATCGTAAACAATGCGCTAACGGTGCGACTTACATCGTAAACAATGCGCTAACGGTGCGACTTACATCGTAAACAATGCGCTAACGGTGCGACTTACATCGTAAACAATGCGCTAACGGTGCGACTTACATCGTAAACAATGCGCTAACGGTGCGACTTACATCGTAAACAATGCGCTAACGGTGCGACTTACATCGTAAACAATGCGCTAACGGTGCGACTTACATCGTAAACAATGCGCTAACGGTGCGACTTATATAATGAATAATGCGCTAACAAGTCCACATCAACAATTCAATACAAGTCAACGTTCAACAACAACGATTCAACGTTCAACAACAACGATTCCATATAACGTTCAACAACGTTCCATAACAATCAATAACACTCATCGAAATACATGTTCAATCAATAATAAAAGGCAATTCAATCGATAGTAGTTGATCCTAAAAGTAACCCATAAAAGGGAAGTAAGGATCATGGATCCAGAAAGTCCAAAGCTAGTCCAATCCTAGCAAGTAAGCATGCAATCATCCATTTTGTCTCTGATTAACTTGATTACCTGAAAAGTGTACTAAAGAGCGTCAACATAAAGTTGGTGAGTTCGTAGGGACAAGTAACAAGAAACAAGTATGTATCGGGATAACAACCGTTAACGATAAGCGAGGATTAGAACATCTAATCAAGTCCAAAGAAAACCTATAAGGTTTCACATTATCACAATTCAATACAAGTCAACGTTCAACAACAACGATTCCATATAACGTTCAACAACGTTCCATAACAATCAATAACATTCAACAACGGTGCGGCTTACATAGTTAATAATTAACAATGCGCTAACGGTGCGACTTACATCGTAAACAATGCGCTAACGGTGCGACTTACATCGTAAACAATGCGCTAACGGTGCGACTTACATCGTAAACAATGCGCTAACGGTGCGACTTATATAATGAATAATGCGCTAACAAGTCCACATCAACAATTCAATCATACAATTAATCAAATCAACAATCAACGTTCAACAACAACGATTCCATATAACGTTCAACAACGTTCCATAACAATCAATAACATTCAACAACGGTGCGGCTTACATAGTTAATAATTAACAATGCGCTAACGGTGCGACTTACATCGTAAACAATGCGCTAACGGTGCGACTTACATCGTAAACAATGCGCTAACGGTGCGACTTACATCGTAAACAATGCGCTAACGGTGCGACTTATATAATGAATAATGCGCTAACAAGTCCACATCAACAATTCAATCATACAATTAATCAAATCAACAATCAACAGTTAAACAAACATGTACACTTTTCAGCCCGAATCTCAATTGAGTAGGGAGGGTTTACGAAACTCACCTGAAATGAGCAATAAAATCCCAAGTCGAAAGAAAGTAGAACCGATGTCCACGATAGCCAAAACCTAATCATACACGTATTACATTAATCCTAAAGCATCTCAAGAGGTAAGGTCCTATGAATATTGACCTAATCTTACTATAAAAGCTTTATTATGTCCATTTTATAAGGCTTTGATCCAACCGAAGTGGAATCATTACATTTTGTTTCACAATGACTAGTCGAAACTTGACCACTGTTGCTTTATCAAAACTTTTGAAACATTAGAACTATGTTCTGGACTCAGAGGCCTCTACCATTGGAAAATAGACTCAATTACGCTTCCGTGGCCGCTTAAATCATCGAAAACGGACTTACGGGTCAAAAGTTATTGACGTTTGAAAATGTTGTCAAAATCAGTCCCTAACGGGCGTTACATATAGTAACGGCCGTTACACTTCAGTTTTCAGTTCTGCATAATTCATCAACCCAAATACGAACCAAACACCCACCAAAACTCATTTTTAGCCTAGAAATTGATTAAGGAAGCTAAAATACTTATGTTTGAACTTATACTAGATATGAATTCACCACATAAACATAACCCATCAACTAGTTTTATCTTAAAACATCAAAATCATGCTCAAATCATTTGACCCATTTCTAAGACTTTAATTGCATTATGACCCGATTCGTGACCCGAATATACTTGAAATCAACTAGAAACAAGTTAATGAACATAAAATGATGATTATGGAATGAGTTTAACTTACCAAAAGTCTTTTGATGCATAAATTCGAATTTGGAGTAAATAGAGAGGATGAACACTTTGAACAAATTAAAACCTTGAATTCTTGATTCTTTGAAGATGATTATTGTTATAAGTTAATTTCTTTATTAGAGAGAAAGAGAGATTTTTAGAAGTGAATATATAATGGTGTGAGTTTTATGGTTAAACTAAGGTGGCTATTTATATAAAATAATTTTAGAATATGCTTTAGCATATGCTTTGGAATATGCCTTAGAATATGCTTTAGCATATGCTTTGGAATATGCCTTAGAATATGCTTTAGCATATGCTTTGGAATATGCCTTAGAATATGCTTTAGCATATGCTTTTTACCTTTACTATTTACAATTTACTTTTTACATATACGGTACTATTCACAAATACGGTTACTATTCACATATACGGTACTATTCATGAATACGGTTACTATTCACATATACGGTACTATTCACAAATACGTTACTATTCACATATACGGTACTATTCACAATACGGTTACTATTCACGTATACGGTAATATTCACAAAATACGGTTACTATTCACAATACGGTTACTATTCACATATACGGTACTATTCACAAATACGGTTACTATTCATATATTTTCTCGAAAATCATTTACATTAAATTTATGAGTCAAATCTAGTCAAATTTCACGAATGTTACATACCACCACTGTCCCAGACGGTGGTCTGGTTTAGGAGCTTTCAGCATCTCGCTCTCATGGCCAGCGTAAGTCAGAACCGATCCAGCGTAAGGATTTTCTAGGGCACCGTCCAAGACGGTGGCTCCACCGTCCAAGACGCCGCTCTGGATTTTTGGCTTTCCTGTTTTTCTAGCTTCAAGTCAGTTCCTCTAGGATCGAATCGAGCTTCGACTGGGTTCTTTCCCTGACCCTTTTGGTGACCTAATCGAGCCTCGGGGGCTGTTCAAAGTCATAGAACCTAATCTAAGGTTTAACATTTTGTCAAAAGGTGTAGATTGGAGGGAACACCCCGATCCCTGGTACATCTTGTACCTAGCTTCCCCACCCTGCAAGGGGTCACTACCATTCAGACTCCTGTTCGTGGAAACCCATTGGTTAATAGGAACGAATACAAGATTCGAACCCGCGACCATCAATTTGTCAATAGGTCTCCCCAAGGGCCCCACGTGTGTGCGGAGGCAGGTACCACTTGTTACATGTTAACGTGTATTTCATATACAATCATAGGTTTTGGACACGTGGGACACGTTGAACTTTCTAATGAACTTTTTCTCAACTTCTAAAGTGTCATATACGGGTTGTAACATCCGCGAATTTTGACTCGTTGACTTTACGTGTAATATGACTAACAATATAGGTTAATGAAGTATTCGGGTCGTTTTGGGTCAAAAATGTGTTTTGAGCGGTGTTAAAATGTGTAACGATGGTAATTTGGCTAGAGATGAGAACGGGTCGGCCCGTGGGTAGTCCATAACCCATCAGCCACCCATGACCCATTCTCCCCCCTTATCCTCCCCTCCTCTCATTTCTTACCTTTCTAATCTTCCTTTCTCTCTTCTTCACTCTCTAAGCAAAAGCAAGTAAAACCCACTTCAATCTTCATTCCCATTCTTGTATCGATTTGGTGTTAGAACTGTGATAACAATAGAATCATAAGCATTTTCATCTCATTTTTCGTCATTTTGAAGAATCAAAGCCAAGTTCTAGCATTTTACCCATTTTAGGTCAAATCGGGTTTTAGCTCGGAAAGGAAGCTTTGGTAAGTCTAATTCATCCCATTTACTTCTATTTACGCTAGTTTACTCATTTCTAGTCATCTTGTACACTTACAAGTCCTAAATCGGCTTAAATCTTGTTTTGGGTCAAAAATGTGTTTTGAGCGGTGTTAAAATGTGTAACGATGGTAATTTGGCTAGAGATGAGAACGGGTCGGCCCGTGGGTAGTCCATAACCCATCAGCCACCCATGACCCATTCTCCCCCCTTATCCTCCCCTCCTCTCATTTCTTACCTTTCTAATCTTCCTTTCTCTCTTCTTCACTCTCTAAGCAAAAGCAAGTAAAACCCACTTCAATCTTCATTCCCATTCTTGTATCGATTTGGTGTTAGAACTGTGATAACAATAGAATCATAAGCATTTTCATCTCATTTTTCGTCATTTTGAAGAATCAAAGCCAAGTTCTAGCATTTTACCCATTTTAGGTCAAATCGGGTTTTAGCTCGGAAAGGAAGCTTTGGTAAGTCTAATTCATCCCATTTACTTCTATTTACGCTAGTTTACTCATTTCTAGTCATCTTGTACACTTACAAGTCCTAAATCGGCTTAAATCTTGTTTTGGGTCAAAAATGTGTTTTGAGCGGTGTTAAAATGTGTAACGATGGTAATTTGGCTAGAGATGAGAACGGGTCGGCCCGTGGGTAGTCCATAACCCATCAGCCACCCATGACCCATTCTCCCCCCTTATCCTCCCCTCCTCTCATTTCTTACCTTTCTAATCTTCCTTTCTCTCTTCTTCACTCTCTAAGCAAAAGCAAGTAAAACCCACTTCAATCTTCATTCCCATTCTTGTATCGATTTGGTGTTAGAACTGTGATAACAATAGAATCATAAGCATTTTCATCTCATTTTTCGTCATTTTGAAGAATCAAAGCCAAGTTCTAGCATTTTACCCATTTTAGGTCAAATCGGGTTTTAGCTCGGAAAGGAAGCTTTGGTAAGTCTAATTCATCCCATTTACTTCTATTTACGCTAGTTTACTCATTTCTAGTCATCTTGTACACTTACAAGTCCTAAATCGGCTTAAATCTTGTTTTGGGTCAAACTAGGGTTTAATTAGGGTTTGAATGATTTGGAAGTGTTTGTGATGTTTTGGTCGAATTTGTGGATTGGGTTATGTTTGTATATGTTCCTAAAGGATGAAAATGAGTAATTTGCACTTAGCAAGTCGTCTTCTAGATCAAAAATGTCGTTTGGGTTGGATTTGGTTCGTTTTAGGGTTGCTGAAACAATTGTGCAGGTCTGGTCCAGAATGTAACGCCCGTTACATAGTGTAACGGCCGTTACATGGCCGTTACAGTAGCTTGGGTGGTGATGGAGTTAACGGCCGTTACATGGCCGTTACAGTAGCTTGGGTGGTGATGGAGTTAACGGCCGTCACTTTTATGACGCCCGTTAGGGACTAGTTTTGTCGAACATTTTCAAACGTCAATAACTTTTGAACCGTAAGTCTGTTTTAGACGTATGACCTATCGTTGGAATCGTGAGAGAGTCTAGTTTCTTGTAGTAACCTTCATTTTGTATGAATCTTCCTCCATTTCCAAAAATGTCGGGTCAAAGTGTTATAGTTCTTGCGGGAGAGTCATTAAGGCGTTGTGGGACTTTGGCGCGACTCATACTTAATTAACCAACTTGTATAGGGTTATAGAGTTGATTTTGATGACACCATGATATATATTGATAGGTTGTGGGCTCGTGACGGTCGTTGGACATTTATAGCTCGATATTAACTTGTCGGTTTGCTTGGAAATCAAGGTGAGTTCCGTAGTTCCCTACTCGCTTGAGATTCGGGCTGAAAAGTGTAAACTTATGTGATTACTTGTTATTTGTGTTTGTAAATGATTGTTGGTGTTGTTTGATTTTACTCGCGTGCAAATGTCTAGTTGGTGACATTGGATGAATGATGGATAGTTTTGCTTTAATGCTTGATGGGTTTGTATGAGATTGTGATAGTGTTAAATAAATTAGGATAGTAGTGTATACATAGAGGTCGATTTTACTTTCAAAAGGTTTTAGATGTGGTGGGAAGGCTGCGGATGACCCTATACATAAGCATCTAGAACTCGATGAAAGTAAAATCCTCCGAAGTGTATGTACGCGTTGTTTAGAGTGATTGATGGATATTGGGAATGTGTTGGGATGTTCATATACGCTTTGTTATACTTGACTTGTGCGGTGCACACTCAAACATACTTTTATTGTTGCATTGATGACGTTATTGATACGCATTTGATATACATCATGGTCTTACATACGTACGGCTCATGATCTGACGTTAATAATTCGCGTACTCATTTATTAGGCGATGTTGCTTTACCCCATATGATCTTGTAGTGATTTGATATTGTGATTAGGATAGTGTACATACAGGGAAGACGATGATATATATATATATATATATATATATATATATATATATATATATATATATATATATATATATATATATATATATATATATATATATATATATATATATATATATATATATATATATATATATATATATATATATATATATATATATATATATATATATATATATATATATATATATATATATATATATATATATATATATATATATATATATATATATATATATATATATATATATATATATATATATATATATATATATATATATATATATATATATATATATATATATATATATATATATATATATATATATATATATATATATATATATATATATATATATATATATATATATATATATATATATATATATATATATATATATATATATATATATATATATATATATATATATATATATATATATATATATATATATATATATATATATATATATATATATATATATATATATATATATATATATATATATATATATATATATATATATATATATATATATATATATATATATATATATATATATATATATATATATATATATATATATATATATATATATATATATATATATATATATATATATATATATATATATATATATATATATATATATATATATATATATATATATATATATATATATATATATATATATATATATATATATATATATATATATATATATATATATATATATATATATATATATATATATATATATATATATATATATATATATATATATATATATATATATATATATATATATATATATATATATATATATATATATATATATATATATATATATATATATATATATATATATATATATATATATATTAAGTAATATAATATATTTATATATTCATACGCGGTTCACACGCAAGTATACTTTGTTGGTGTATTTTGTGGCATGGTTGATACGAATTCGATATGTATTACAATAGGCGTTATGATTGTTTATGCTTTTGGCGTTTGTGTTGATATTTACATCATTTGTGCACTCTTATTTCACGCTTACTTGTTTGGTGTGATCTTGTTATTGGACGTCTTTGTGTTACCTAGAGGCTCGCTGTAAGTCAGGTCTAGCCTCTACACGTGTATCATGATTATTGGCGATGATTCTTTACGGACCATTACTACGAACTCACCAACCTTGTGTTGACTATGCTTAGTACACTTTTCAGGTAACCAGGTTAATCCAGGGCGTGGAGTTTGATTGTTAGCTTGCTGTTGAACCCGGACTTGGACTTATATGGATCAAGGATCCATCTACCTTCTTTTGCATTGTACCTAGGACCGTTAACCATATTTTGATGTATGTTGTAATCTTGGGTGATGACATGCTTTCTATGTAATTTTGATACTTGTTATCTTATTGTATGGATTCACTGAATCCTTTATTTGCATTTAGTTCATGTTCTACATTAATCCCACCTTGCGCTATATGATTTCCGTGATATTCTGAGCCTTGGCTTGGGGTGTTACAGAATGGTGGCCCATGCGTGGTCGTAGAGAATTAGGCGGTTTGACCTAGACTACGGCTTAAGTTAAAACTCTTCATATAGCATGCATGGTTAGGAAATTTGTGTGCAACATGAATTATGTGAACCTTAAAAAGTGTATATTGTGAGTTCGTAGTTAAGACCACTTATGTGATGGATTGAATTCAACGTGATGAATGTGGAATGGGTACAATGTGGTTAATGTGTGCATTGATCGAAATTAATTGTCATTGATATGGATTGTTGTTACTGATTGATGTTTGTTGGATGCGTTAGAGCAAAATGAAGTTATGGTATTAACTTAGTATAATATTGTGGCAACCCTAAAAGAACCCGATCAACTCTTTTATGGTCGCCCAACATTATAACAAGTTAATGACATCATGGATTGCGCACGTGTGGCTTAAAGTATAATAAGGAACCGATATGCTTAATGGAAGTTGATTGGGTGGAGGGTTAGCCGTTGGTACACCCTGTATACATACCCGATCAATAACTAGAAGGCATATCGAATTCGGATTATACTTTGAATCATTCGTGTTAGTTGCTTGGCTTAGTGTATAATAGGGAACCGATATGCTTAATGGAAGTTGATTGGGTGGAGGGTTAGCCGTTGGTACACCCTGTATACATACCCGATCAATAACTAGAAGGCATATCGAATTCAGATTATACTTAACCCATTGGTGTTAATTGTTTGATTTTATGATGTATTGAGCATGATTACTTGAGTTAATAATGAACGATTGTAATGAAATTGACATAATGATATGCTAAGTAACAATCTCATAGGATTCTAACACTTTTGCCTTAGCTTAATGATATGAAATGAGTATGTGGTGTCGGTATGAGAGCATTGACTACTTGTGTGACTAACATGTGAGCATTTGAGACTAACTCTAGGATCAACGTGTCACTTGTTTTATAGAAATGGTGAGACCAAGGAGAGCCGGAACGAACTATAGGGCTGAACCGGAAGAACCTCAACCGGAAGCTCAACCGGAGGTACAAGGAGTTAGAGGTAGGGGCCGTGGTAGAGGCAGAGGTAGAGGTCGTGGTAGAGGCCAAGGAAGGGGTCGTGGTGAAATTCCTGAACCAAACATGGCTGAGGTGATCGCTCAAACGATCGCTAATCTCATGCCAACCATTATTGCTCAAGTCACGGCAAGTCTTGGGCAGAACAATGTGGCTCAAAACAATGAAGCCCCAGAAAATGTAAATAATGAAAATGCTCAACCTCAGGACGCAGAAAACGAAGAAGAGGAACCAGTGAGAATTGATAACCGCATGCCCATGTATAATCAATACGGGGGATACCGACAGGGATGTATATTTAAGAACTTCAAAAGCTGTGGGGCACCGGAGTTTAATGGAAGAGGTGGTCCCACTGAGTGTATAAGGTGGTTTGAGGAGATCGAGGCAGTGATTGAAAGAAGTCATTGCACATATGACGACCGGATTTCTTATGCATCCGGCATGTTTAAAAGTGACGCCTTGAGTTGGTGGAACCAAGAGATAACTTTGGGGCGGACTTATAACTTGGAATGGATCGATTTCAAGAACAAAGTGAAGGCAAAGTTTTGTCCTCCCTATGAACTACAAAACTTGACCATTGAGTTTGCTAATCTCAATATGGAAGGAGCCGATTTCAAGAGTTATGTTAGACGATTTCAAGAGTTGTCTACCCTCATTCCTCAATATGGAAGGAGCCGATTTCAAGAGTTATGTTAGACGATTTCAAGAGTTGTCTACCCTCATTCCTCACTTGGTGGATTCTGAGGCTCGAGCCATCGAGAAGTTTGTATTGGGCTTGAATCCTCAAGTCCGATCCTATGTGAATTCTAACATGCCTACTTCTTTAGCCGATGCTGTCAACCGGGCCGGTAGTGTGACTGAAGACTTATTGAGGAGCGGTGTTTTGAGTAACTCCTCAACAAACAAGAGAAAGGAAATGGGAGAATCAAGTGGGATGAAGAAAATGGGAAGGTTTGATCCCACGAATGTTAACCGGGGAAGGGGGATGGCGGCAGTTAAGCCGGCGAGGAGGCCTTATGTGGGACCTCATCCTTTTTGTAACAGGTGTAATAAGCATCATCCCATTTACTTCTATTTACGCTAGTTTACTCATTTCTAGTCATCTTGTACACTTACAAGTCCTAAATCGGCTTAAATCTTGTTTTGGGTCAAAAATGTGTTTTGAGCGGTGTTAAAATGTGTAACGATGGTAATTTGGCTAGAGATGAGAACGGGTCGGCCCGTGGGTAGTCCATAACCCATCAGCCACCCATGACCCATTCTCCCCCCTTATCCTCCCCTCCTCTCATTTCTTACCTTTCTAATCTTCCTTTCTCTCTTCTTCACTCTCTAAGCAAAAGCAAGTAAAACCCACTTCAATCTTCATTCCCATTCTTGTATCGATTTGGTGTTAGAACTGTGATAACAATAGAATCATAAGCATTTTCATCTCATTTTTCGTCATTTTGAAGAATCAAAGCCAAGTTCTAGCATTTTACCCATTTTAGGTCAAATCGGGTTTTAGCTCGGAAAGGAAGCTTTGGTAAGTCTAATTCATCCCATTTACTTCTATTTACGCTAGTTTACTCATTTCTAGTCATCTTGTACACTTACAAGTCCTAAATCGGCTTAAATCTTGTTTTGGGTCAAAAATGTGTTTTGAGCGGTGTTAAAATGTGTAACGATGGTAATTTGGCTAGAGATGAGAACGGGTCGGCCCGTGGGTAGTCCATAACCCATCAGCCACCCATGACCCATTCTCCCCCCTTATCCTCCCCTCCTCTCATTTCTTACCTTTCTAATCTTCCTTTCTCTCTTCTTCACTCTCTAAGCAAAAGCAAGTAAAACCCACTTCAATCTTCATTCCCATTCTTGTATCGATTTGGTGTTAGAACTGTGATAACAATAGAATCATAAGCATTTTCATCTCATTTTTCGTCATTTTGAAGAATCAAAGCCAAGTTCTAGCATTTTACCCATTTTAGGTCAAATCGGGTTTTAGCTCGGAAAGGAAGCTTTGGTAAGTCTAATTCATCCCATTTACTTCTATTTACGCTAGTTTACTCATTTCTAGTCATCTTGTACACTTACAAGTCCTAAATCGGCTTAAATCTTGTTTTGGGTCAAACTAGGGTTTAATTAGGGTTTGAATGATTTGGAAGTGTTTGTGATGTTTTGGTCGAATTTGTGGATTGGGTTATGTTTGTATATGTTCCTAAAGGATGAAAATGAGTAATTTGCACTTAGCAAGTCGTCTTCTAGATCAAAAATGTGTTTTGAGCGGTGTTAAAATGTGTAACGATGGTAATTTGGCTAGAGATGAGAACGGGTCGGCCCGTGGGTAGTCCATAACCCATCAGCCACCCATGACCCATTCTCCCCCCTTATCCTCCCCTCCTCTCATTTCTTACCTTTCTAATCTTCCTTTCTCTCTTCTTCACTCTCTAAGCAAAAGCAAGTAAAACCCACTTCAATCTTCATTCCCATTCTTGTATCGATTTGGTGTTAGAACTGTGATAACAATAGAATCATAAGCATTTTCATCTCATTTTTCGTCATTTTGAAGAATCAAAGCCAAGTTCTAGCATTTTACCCATTTTAGGTCAAATCGGGTTTTAGCTCGGAAAGGAAGCTTTGGTAAGTCTAATTCATCCCATTTACTTCTATTTACGCTAGTTTACTCATTTCTAGTCATCTTGTACACTTACAAGTCCTAAATCGGCTTAAATCTTGTTTTGGGTCAAACTAGGGTTTAATTAGGGTTTGAATGATTTGGAAGTGTTTGTGATGTTTTGGTCGAATTTGTGGATTGGGTTATGTTTGTATATGTTCCTAAAGGATGAAAATGAGTAATTTGCACTTAGCAAGTCGTCTTCTAGATCAAAAATGTCGTTTGGGTTGGATTTGGTTCGTTTTAGGGTTGCTGAAACAATTGTGCAGGTCTGGTCCAGAATGTAACGCCCGTTACACCTTGTAACGCCCGTTACATAGTGTAACGGCCGTTACATGGCCGTTACAGTAGCTTGGGTGGTGATGGAGTTAACGGCCGTCACTTTTATGACGCCCGTTAGGGACTAGTTTTGTCGAACATTTTCAAACGTCAATAACTTTTGAACCGTAAGTCTGTTTTAGACGTATGACCTATCGTTGGAATCGTGAGAGAGTCTAGTTTCTTGTAGTAACCTTCATTTTGTATGAATCTTCCTCCATTTCCAAAAATGTCGGGTCAAAGTGTTATAGTTCTTGCGGGAGAGTCATTAAGGCGTTGTGGGACTTTGGCGCGACTCATACTTAATTAACCAACTTGTATAGGGTTATAGAGTTGATTTTGATGACACCATGATATATATTGATAGGTTGTGGGCTCGTGACGGTCGTTGGACATTTATAGCTCGATATTAACTTGTCGTTTGCTTGGAAATCAAGGTGAGTTCCGTAGTTCCCTACTCGCTTGAGATTCGGGCTGAAAAGTGTAAACTTATGTGATTACTTGTTATTTGTGTTTGTAAATGATTGTTGGTGTTGTTTGATTTTACTCGCGTGCAAATGTCTAGTTGGTGACATTGGATGAATGATGGATAGTTTTGCTTTAATGCTTGATGGGTTTGTATGAGATTGTGATAGTGTTAAATAAATTAGGATAGTAGTGTATACATAGAGGTCGATTTTACTTTCAAAAGGTTTTAGATGTGGTGGGAAGGCTGCGGATGACCCTATACATAAGCATCTAGAACTTGATGAAAGTAAAATCCTCCGAAGTATATGTACATATATGTTATAGATATATATATATATATATATATATATATATATATATATATATATATATATATATATATATATATATATATATATATATATATATATATATATATATATATATATATATATATATATATATATATATATATATATATATATATATATATATATATATATATATATATATATATATATATATATATATATATATATATATATATATATATATATATATATATATATATATATATATATATATATATATATATATATATATATATATATATATATATATATATATATATATATATATATATATATATATATATATATATATATATATATATATATATATATATATATATATATATATATATATATATATATATATATATATATATATATATATATATATATATATATATATATATATATATATATATATATATATATATATATATATATATATATATATATATATATATATATATATATATATATATATATATATATATATATATATATATATATATATATATATATATATATATATATATATATATATATATATATATATATATATATATATATATATATATATATATATATATATATATATATATATATATATATATATATATATATATATATATATATATATATATATATATATATATATATATATATATATATATATATATATATATATATATATATATATATATATATATATATATATATATATATATATATATATATATATATATATATATATATATATATATATATATATATATATATATATATATATATATATATATATATATATATATATATATATATATATATATATATATATATATATATATATATATATATATATATATATATATATATATATATATATATATATATATATATATATATATATATATATATATATATATATATATATATATATATATATATATATATATATATATATATATATATATATATATATATATATATATATATATATATATATATATATATATATATATATATATATATATATATATATATATATATATATATATATATATATATATATATATATATATATATATATATATATATATATATATATATATATATATATATATATATATATATATATATATATATATATATATATATATATATATATATATATATATATATATATATATATATATATATATATATATATATATATATATATATATATATATATATATATATATATATATATATATATATATATATATATATATATATATATATATATATATATATATATATATATATATATATATATATATATATATATATATATATATATATATATATATATATATATATATATATATATATATATATATATATATATATATATATATATATATATATATATATATATATATATATATATATATATATATATATATATATATATATATATATATATATATATATATATATATATATATATATATATATATATATATATATATATATATATATATATATATATATATATATATATATATATATATATATATATATATATATATATATATATATATATATATATATATATATATATATATATATATATATATATATATATATATATATATATATATATATATATATATATATATATATATATATATATATATATATATATATATATATATATATATATATATATATATATATATATATATATATATATATATATATATATATATATATATATATATATATAATATATATATATTTATATCTTAAATATATATATTTATACGCGGTTCACACACAAGCATAATATATATTCATACGCGGTTCACACGCAAGCATATATATATATTTATACGCGGTTCACACGCAAGCATAATATATATATATATTCATACGCGGTTCACACGCACGCGGTTCACACGCAAGTATGACCTGTTTATATACGCGGTTCACACGCAAGCATATATATATTATATATATATATATATATATATAGTTAATTATATATGTTATTGTTGAATTGTGGTTGTGTTTATTCGCGGTTCACACGCAAGCATATATATATTTATACGCGGTTCACACGCAAGCATAATATATATATATATTCATACGCGGTTCACACGCAAGCATAATATATATATATATATTCATACGCGGTATATATATATATATATATATATATATATATATATATGTTTATTCGCGGTTCACACGCAAGCATATATATATTTATACGCGGTTTAATATATATATATATATTTATACGCGGTTCACACGCAAGCATAATATATATATATTCATACGCGGTTCACACGCAAGTATGACCTGTTTATATACGTATATATATATATGAAATGTATGTGCAATGTAATTATGGTTGATTCTAGTAAAGGATTGTATATATATATATTATTGTGATTATTATTACTATTTAGGATGGACGTGCATACATGGAAGTCGGTTACGCCTTCAAAGAGTTCTAGATGTGGTGGGAAGGCTGCGGGTGACCCTATATATAAGCATCTAGAACTTGATGAAAGCAGAATCCTCCTAAGTGTATGTGCGTGTAGTTTATTTTGAGTTAATTATCGATGGTTGACGATTGTTGAATTGTGGTTGGTGTTTATTCGCGGTTCACACGCAAGCATAATATATATTATATACGCGGTTCACACGCAAGCATAATATATATATACATATATATTTTATTATTTTTTATTCGCGGTTCACACGCAAGCATATATATATTTGTACGCGGTTCACACGCAAGCATAATATATATATTCATACGCGGTTCACACGCAAGCATAATATATATATTTATACGCGGTTCACACGCACGCGATTCACACGCAAGCATAGCCTATTTATATACGCGGTTATATATATATATATATTATATATTAATATATATATATATATATTCATACGCGGTTCACACACAAGCATAATATATATATATATATATTCATACGCGGTTCACACGCAAGCATAATATATATATTTATACGCGGTTCACACGCAAGCATAATATATATATATATATTCATACGCGGTTCACACGCAAGATATATATATTATTGTGATTATTATTACTATTTAGGATGGACGTGCATACATGGAAGTCGGTTACGCCTTCAAAGAGTTCTAGATGTGGTGGGAAGGCTGCGGGTGACCCTATATATAAGCATCTAGAACTTGATGAAAGCAGAATCCTCCCAAGTGTTATACACTTGATGATATGGTTTTTACACAACGTACTCCCAAGTGTTTTACACTTGATGATATGGTTTTTACACAACGTACTCCCAAGTGTTTTATACTTGATGATTTAGTGCTACGTACTCCCAAGTGTTATACACTTGATGATATGGTTTTTACACAACGTACTCCCAAGTGTTTTACACTTGATGATATGGTTTTTACACAACGTACTCCCAAGTGTTTACACTTGATGATATGGTTTTTACACAACGTACTCCCAAGTGTTTTACACTTGATGATATGGTTTTTACACAACGTACTCCCAAGTGTTTTACACTTGATGATATGGTTTACACAACGTACTCCCAAGTGTTTTACACTTGATGATATGGTTTACACAACGTACTCCCAAGTGTTTACACTTGATGATATGGTTTTTACACAACGTACTCCCAAGTGTTTTACACTTGATGATATGGTTTTTACACAACGTACTCCCAAGTGTTTTACACTTGATGATATGGTTTACACAACGTACTCCCAAGTGTTTTACACTTGATGATATGGTTTACACAACGTACTCCCAAGTGTTTACACTTGATGATATGGTTTTTACACAACGTACTCCCAAGTGTTTTACACTTGATGATATGGTTTTTACACAACGTACTCCCAAGTGTTTTACACTTGATGATATGGTTTACACAACGTACTCCCAAGTGTTTTACACTTGATGATATGGTTTTTACACAACGTACTCCCAAGTGTTTTACACTTGATGATATGGTTTTTACACAACGTACTCCCAAGTGTTTCATACTTGATGATTTGTACTACGTACTCCCAAGTGTTATACACTTGATGATATGGTTTTTACACAACGTACTCCCAAGTGTTTTACACTTGATGATATGGTTTTTACACAACGTACTCCCAAGTGTTTTACACTTGATGATATGGTTTTACACAACGTACTCCCAAGTGTTTTACACTTGATGATATGGTTTTTACACAACGTACTCCCAAGTGTTTTACACTTGATGATATGGTTTACACAACGTACTCCCAAGTGTTTTACACTTGATGATATGGTTTTTACACAACGTACTCCCAAGTGTTTTACACTTGATGATATGGTTTTACACAACGTACTCCCAAGTGTTTTACACTTGATGATATGGTTTTTACACAACGTACTCCCAAGTGTTTTACACTTGATGATATGGTTTACACAACGTACTCCCAAGTGTTTTACACTTGATGATATGGTTTTTACACAACGTACTCCCAAGTGTTTTACACTTGATGATATGGTTTTACACAACGTACTCCCAAGTGTTTTACACTTGATGATATGGTTTTTACACAACGTACTCCCAAGTGTTTTACACTTGATGATATGGTTTTTACACAACGTACTCCCAAGTGTTTTACACTTGATGATATGGTTTTTACACAACGTACTCCCAAGTGATTCATACTTGATGATTTGTACTACGTACTCCCAAGTGTTATACACTTGATGATATGGTTTTTACACAACGTACTCCCAAGTGTTTTACACTTGATGATATGGTTTTTACACAACGTACTCCCAAGTGTTTTACACTTGATGATGTTACTCGGTACGACGTACTCCCAAGTATATTATACTTGATGAATATTGGTGGTTGTGGTTGTATTATTGTTGTCGTGGGATACTTATGATTCTTTTAATTGACGTACTATTACTTGTGCACATTTATTACGCGTTCTCTAACTATCTTGTGTAGTTCTTTGTACGGATACTATGTGTGTGGCTAGGCTGTACTTGAGCAAACCTAAATTACGTTCATGTGTAATATATGGACGTCTCGTAAGTTATTACTTGCCTTATTCTTGTTCATATTGTGATTGATTGACGATGGTTCCTTGTGAGCCATTACTACGAACTCACCAACCTAGTGTTGACCTTGTTTAATACACTTTTCAGGTAATCAGGCGAATCTTGGACGTGAAGTTTGATTGTTGCTTATGTTGGACTCGGGCTTGGACTTACGTGGATCTCAGATTCATTTTCCCACTTGTTGCATCATTCTTAGGATCGATAGCCATCTTTTGATAGTCTTGATGAGCGTTCATTTTGTGATAAAAACCTCTATCGAAAGGCTTCATTTCAATGTCTAAATGAGTCAATATTCCGGAACTATCGATACTTAATGAATTCCATGTTTATGCAGGTTCACGGAAGATGCGAGTGAGGGTAAATGGCATCAAGTGACTCAAGATGGAAGCCTATGAAGTTACAAGACACAAGGAGGTGATTCGGAAGCCGAACAAAGTGAAACGAGAAGCAGCAGGAGCTGTCAGCGCCGCTGGCCCAAGCCCAGCGCCGCTGGGAAGCCCAGTTCAGCAAACCGACTTTGACACCTATATAAGCCAAAGCAGCCCTCAAAACCCTAAAAGAGAGCCGATTCAGCAGCCCTAGCCGCCCACATTCAACCCTAGGTCGACTTTGCAGATTCCAAGGAGGTTTTGGAGCTTCTAACACCTTCTGATCTTCATCCTCAACCTAGATCTACTCTTTTATTTTACTTTCAGTTGGTAAACAATGTCTTTCATATTTTCAGACTTTGTTATTCCTTTAATAATGGTAGGCTAGTAGGCTGAATACTTGTTTGGATCGATGTGATCATGTAGACGTTTATCTATTTTACTTTATTTGTTAGATCTATTGGAGTGTGTTTTACTGTTTATCGTAGATCCATGTTTTACTAGTTCTTCATATTATTATCGGTTCTATATCTGCATGTATTGATTTAATTCTGGTGATCGGTCTATAATCATACACTAGGATTAATACATAAGGATGGAAAACACTAGTCGGTCTTTAACTAGATGTAAAAGGTGATTCACTTATAACTGAGGGATCGGAACCATAGTAATTAGGATGAATAGAACATGATGCTTAACAATGTCAGACGCGATCCAGTGACATGAAAACGTGCACTGTGGTCACCGGAGAGAATTATTATCTGGTCATGGCTTAAGAGCCGGGTAACTTAAAGATGAATTAGTAACACAAACTTTAGGTCATTAATGCTTAAACAATGAATCTAACGAGAATTTGTTTATAGAGTAGTGTGAGTCTAGGGACAACACTAGTTACTTAGGAAAAGTGAATCTAACGAGAATCTGAGCCGTGATTAAGTTTCCAACAGTCTAGCAAGTAGGTAGAATAATATCTGGTCGTACCATGAGATCTGAGATGCCAAACAAGTATTTTAATTTAATTACTGTTATTTGTTTTTTCAAACTATTTTCAGAC
The DNA here is from genome assembly GCA_034093135.1 of Erigeron breviscapus. Taxonomy (NCBI): domain Eukaryota; kingdom Viridiplantae; phylum Streptophyta; class Magnoliopsida; order Asterales; family Asteraceae; genus Erigeron; species Erigeron breviscapus. The sequence continues at coordinate 69,574,711 of CM067175.1, forward strand.
TAAGCCTCTCGCTGAATAAGCGGTTGCGGCTTCTATTTACTTTTCAGCTATTTTAATTAGTTTAATAGGAAATCGTGACAACCCCCAACCGCTAGAATTACACATATTACTAGATTAGGTAAAGCAACGCGTCCCTGCGAACGATCCTGTACTTATCACTTAACTATACTACATCTGATCGGGTCCCCTGTCCGTTAAGGTGTGTGTGTTTTGAGATAATTACTTGTACAACTTTTATAAGTTTAAACACTAAACAAAAAACCACCATCAAGTGTTTTGGCACCGCTGCCGGGGACGCGACGTATTCTTAGTTTAGTAGTGTAGTTCGATCATTTCTTGTGTTTTGGCACGAGGAAGTTACTTTTCAGTTCTTAGGTTAAGTCATTTTAGGGTTATAGTTGTCAAATTAGGTTTAGGTCAAAATTAGGGTTAGTTAATTTAGTAGTATTTTCATTTTAAGTAGTGTAGTTTAGTTTTTCATTTCATCTTTATATTGGTGCGTTTGATCTTTTTCTTGAGTTTTGCAGGATTATTTAGGTAGTTGATAGGATTGAGGTCGGGAACGATAGTAGATAGTGCATCTTCAAGACCTAGTAAACCTAGAAGGAGAAGGAGAGACAACATACCGATTCCACCACCCGTATTTAGTTTAGCAACCCTTTTTGACGAAGACCCACCTTTAGGATCATCCGATACCTCATCCGACACTATGTCACAACCAAATTCACCTAGATCCGAAATGGACTCCTTTGACCGATCGATGATGGAAAGGACAAGAGCCGTAGCACCTACACCGGGATCGGCTATAGTCCCACCAAAGTTAGGAGATTCGTTTTCAGTCAAAGGCCACCACCTTAAGTTAATCCAAGACAACCAATATGACGGCCGAGGCTAATCCGACCCCCATAAGCACGTAAGCAGGTTCACAAGTTTGTGCAAAATGTTCAAATACGGAGGAGACCTCACCGATGACGATGTGAAACTTAGCTTATTTCCGTCGTCTCTCACGGGAGAGGCACGTGCTTGGTTCAATGAGCTCGATGAAGGTACCATCACTACATGGAATCAATTTCACGAATAGTTCGTCTCGCGATTCTTTCCCCCGAGTTTAGCTAGGAAAATGCTTCGAGACATCAAGGCTTTCAGGCAAGACGAGGGTGAATCACTAGTTGATGCATGGAAAAGGCTTAGGGAAATGATCAGAAACTGTCACGGGAATGGACTAGACAAGGACGAGATCATGGAAATTTTCTTCTATGGTTTAACCAAGAGTTCCCAAAAGGATTTAGACCTAGCCTGCGGTGGTAACTTTTTGTACAAGTCTACCAATGACGCGTACAAAATGATGGAGGATATGGTGCAAGCTAGCTTAGCTCGAGATATGGATGACCAAGACCGAGATAGGAGGACGAGAAGGACCGTGGCTAGCATTGAGAGCAGCTCCGACAATGAGGTAATTCATGAACTTAAAGCTTTATTTAAACGTTTTTCTACTTTTAAAGATAAGTTGTACATTATGGACAAAGACCTCAAGGTGATTGCACACGGGTGCAACAATTGCGGAGGAATGCACTATACCAAAGAATGTGAAGAGGAGGCTACCGAGCAAATCAATTTTGTCTAGAACCAATACCGAGGAGGCTATCAACGAGGACTATTCCAAAGAAACCCCGGTAATTCCAACTTTAATTCTAGTTATGCTAGAAATAACTTTGGTTCTTTTCAAAATAGGTGGCAAATGAGTAATGGTCAACCCGAGCAACCAAGAGTGGATAATGAAGTCAAGAAGGATCCGATTGTCAAGCTCACCAACATGATGGAGAGGTACATTGAGATGAACGACCAGAGACACGACTCCTTGGACAAGTATACAAGGTTCTTAAATGAGAAGATTGCTAACCTTGACCACAAAGTGGATGCCGTGGTAAGAGATCAACAATCCGCCATCAAGGGTTTGGAAAGGAAGCTGGAGAAATGGATGGAGCAGGGTGCTAAGAAAGAAAATGGTCTTCTTGCAAGCAATGCACAAGCTAATCCAAAGCCGAACCCTCAAGGAGGCCCGAGTATGAGTCAAAAGTACCAACCACCGATCGGACGCAACGAGAATGTGAACGCCGTGTTCACCGAAGGTAATGACTCTACTGAGCTTTCTAATGATTTTTGTGAAGTGTCAAATCAGGTACAGGTCATACGGGAGCCAAACGGAGAAGAAACGAGCAAAAACGCAAAACTGGAATCTGTCCAGGTATCACCAGCGCCGCTGGCTGCACAATCCAGCGCCGCTAGAAGACACCAGCGCCGCTCAGAACCAACCAGCACCGCTGGAGAGCCCCAACGCCGCTCCTGGCCCAGGCCCAGCACCTGGTAGCTCTGTCAGCCCAAATTCGCGCGAAACTTCGTTTTCAGCTGTTTTTCAAGGAGATGTCGAGACCCAATTCGCTTCAAAGTGCAAAATCAAAGATGGGGACGACTCGGACAGTAGGGATGAAGTTCAAGATCCCGAGGCACCGGATGACGGGACACAGCTACCGCAAGCATCTAAAGATCCAGGAAGTTTTCTTATTCCTTGCACTATTAATAATGAATATTTTTCATGTGCATTAGCTGATTTAGGGTCAAGTATTAATGTTATGCCTACTGTGATTTATGAGAAACTTACCCTTTGTTTGCTAAAACCCATTAACATGAGCATTCGGTTAGCCGATCAGACTTACCGACAACCCAAGGGGATTGTCGAACGAGTCCATGTCAGGGTTAAGGATTAGAATTTTGGATTGAGTTTGTTGTGCTTGATTCGGTAAGTGAAGTAGTGACACCCTTAAGTCTAGGTCGACCATTTCTGCATACTGTGGATGCTATCATCCATGTCCTTAAACGTGAGATATCTTTGTCAAATGGTCAAAACAGGATTAGAGTGTCTGAATAAGAAGAAGATAGTAACTTAATTAAGGGAGAATGCCTTAGGATGGAGGTAATAGATGATGACCAAAACCCTAATGGACAGTTAGACATGTCACTAAGAGAGGAAACCATAGAAACCAAACCTAAAAGGAAAATCTGTTATGAAAGTTTCATGGAATTAAAAGAATTGAAGGAGAAAGTAGAGAAACAACTAAGAAATGGTAGAGAAGTAGCTAATAGGGTTAGGAGAATCCTAGATTACATTAAATGGGAAGAGTGTGTAGCCGAACTAGAAAGAGATAAAATGAATGAGATAATAGCTAGAGAACCAAATGGCAAGTTTTATGGTGACCCTAGCATTTTTCAGATCCCTTGCTACATCAGCTCTAACTGTTATGAGGATACCTACATAGACCTTAGAGCCACATCTAATATTCTGCCCATAGGTATTTACAAGAATAACTTGAGGAAATATAGAAATGAAGTAAAATGGGAAGATTTAGAGATTAGGTTAGTAGGAGGAGCCAAGGTTTTAACTAAAGGCTTCATGAGAAACTTGGTCATTAGGATAGAGGGATTGGACATCCCCACTGATTTCTTTATAGTTGAAGATGATTCAATTACTAGAGATCACGTGATTTTAGGTCAGCCATTCTTGCTTTCGGTAGGTTCATCGGTTAATGTGAAAGCAAAGAAGATAACCTTGACCATGGGATTTAACCAAGTAGTTTTGACTAAGGAGGAAATTAGTATGACAAACCCCTACGGGACTAGATGCAAAGCTAGGAGTTTTGCATGGGAAATTAAGAAGAGGAGAATCGAATCGCACTTAAAAGATACATCCGACCTTTACATTCGATTCCCAACGGGAACCGGCCCACGGCCGACCCCGTATTTTTCCTCAACCTAGTTTCTAGGCCGAGTCCGGCTGAAGACTCGTTAAACTTAGCGCTTCTTGGGAGGCAACCCAAGCCGTATTTTATTTTTATTTTTATTTTCATTTTTAAGAATATGTGACTAATTGCAATTAAGTGAATTGTTTTGAATTTTATCATTTGTGATCTGTTTTTATATGAGTTAGATCTTTAGAATCACAGATGCAAGCTTTCAATGGATCGAAGAAACAAGTAACTTATTGCAATCGTAATTCGTTTTTATTTTTATTTTTATTTTATGTTTTAGCTTGTTATTTTCCATTTTGATATTTTGATTGAAGTGTGCAGTAGTATTTAGCTTTGTATTCTAAAGAAAACCATGCACTTGGTCAAAAGCTAAGTGTGGGGGAATGCCGGAAGCAAATCATGAAGGAAAATCAGACGTCGAAGCAAGTACAGGACTCGCAAGCGCCGCTAGAAGACCTCCAGCGCCGCTGGGAAAGCACCTGGGCTTCCCAGCGCCGCTCCCCATCTTCCAGCGCCGCTCCCACAGTCCAGCGCCGCTCCCATCAGTCCAGCGCCGCTCCCATCTTCCAGCGCCGCTGGACCTGCACCTGTGCAAGTCCAACGCTGCTCAGGCCAAGCCAGCGCCGCTCCCATCAGTCCAGCGCCGCTCCCACTATGTCAGTGCCGCTCCCATCAGTCCAGCGCCGCTCCTGCCTTGATGTAAGGTATAAACTCTAACCATTAGTTGAGTTATGTCGCTCTGCGCGTGGGGAACCACCGACCTGTCACCGCTCTCTCAACTATTAAAGATGATAATATCGTATAACTGCTTTAGTGTTTAGCTAGTGAACATGACTGTAGTGTGAGAGTATGTCTAAGTAGTGACTCACAAGTACACAAACGATGAAATATAAATGCCTTGCTAGTAGTTAGTAGATCTGATTGCTATACAAACTTTAATTAAGTGCTTAACTAGTCAGCAGAAAGAAGTAAGATTGAGCTGTAGGACATGTGGAATTATAGAACAGTTTTAGAGGTATTAACACGAATATAAGGTTAACTTTTAGTTTTGATTGACTGATTATCTTTACCTCTAGCTATAGCTTACTGATTTTGTCTAAAGCTTTCTCAAATCATTTTGCATGACTAATCTTTCAAATGTTTAATAAAGTAGAATAACTTGAACACTTAAGTTGTCCGCTCATCATTGATTTATTTTCTTTGACTATTTGCTTGAGGACAAGCAAAGACTTAAGTGTGGGGGTATATGATGAGCGTTAATTTTGTGATAAAAACCCCTATCGAAAAGCTTCATTTCAATGTCTAAATGAGTCAATATTCCGGAACCATCGATACTTAATGAATTCCATGTTTACGCAGGTTCACGGAAGATGCGAGTGAGGGTAAATGGCATCAAGTGACTCAAGATGGAAGCCTATGAAGTTACAAGACACAAGGAGGTGATTCGGAAGTCGAACAAAGCGAAACGAGAAGCAGCAGGAGCTGTCAGCGCCGCTGGGAAGCCCAGTTCAGGAAACTGACTTTGACACCTATTTAAGCCGAAGCAGCCCTCAAAACCCTAAGAGAGAGCCGATTCAGCAGCCCTAGCCGCCCACATTCAACCCTAGGTCGACTTTGCAGATTCCAAGGAGGTTTTAGAGCTTCTAACACCTTCTGATCTTCATCCTCAACCTAGATCTACTCTTTTATTTTACTTTCAGTTGGTAAACAATGTCTTTCATCTTTTCAGACTTTGTTATTCCTTTAATAATGGTAGGCTAGTAGGCTGAATACTTGTTTGGATCGATGTGATCATGTAGACGTTTATCTATTTTACTTTATTTGTTAGATCTGTTGGAGTGTGTTTTACTGTTTATCGTAGATCCATGTTTTACTAGTTCTTCATATTATTATCGGTTCTATATCTGCATGTATTGATTTAATTCTGGTGATCGGTCTATAATCATACACTAGGATTAATACATAAGGATGGAAAACACTAGTCGGTCTTTAACTAGATGTAAAAGGTGATTCACTTATAACTGAGGGATCCGGAACCATAGTAATTAGGATGAATAGAACATGATGCTTAACAATGTCAGACGCGATCCAGTGACATGAAAACGTGCACTGTGGTCACCGGAGAGAATTATTATCTGGTCATGGCTTAAGAGCCGGGTAACTTAAAGATGAATTAGTAACACAAACTTTAGGTCATTAATGCTTAAACAATGAATCTAACGAGAATTTGTTTATAGAGTAGTGTGAGTCTAGGGACATCACTAGTTACTTAGGCAAAGTAAATCTAACGAGAATCTGAGCCGTGATTAAGTTTCCAACAGTCTAGCAAGTAGGTAGAATAATATATGGTCGTACCATGAGATCTGAGATGCCAAACAAGTATTTTAATTTAATTACTGTTATTTGCTTTTTCAAACTATTTTTAGACTAAGCCTCTCGCTGAATAAGCGGTTGCGGCTTCTATTTACTTTCAGTTATTTTAATTAGTTTAATAGGAAATCGTGACAACCCCAACCGCTAGAATTACACATATTACTAGATTAGGTAAAGCAACGCGTCCCTGCGAACGATCCTGTACTTATCACTTAACTATACTACATCTGATCGGGTCCCCTGTCCGTTAAGGTGTGTGTGTTTTGAGATAATTACTTGTACAACTTTTATAAATTTAAACACTAAACAAAAAAACCACCATAAAGTCTTTTCTAAACGTTTGATGGTTACTTGCTCCTTGTGCAATTTGTACTTTATATTCGATGTTTGGATTCACCGGATCCTTTGTATTCATTTAGTTTTATTCTACTATAATTCCATGCATACGCTATATCTTTTCAGTAATATTCTGAGCCTAGCTCGGGGTGTTACAGATAAACATGGCAATGATATCCGAAACCCTAAAGGAGGCTAAAACCCTAGATTTCCCCCCAAGTTACTCTCTCCTATATAAGGAGAGGTAACCCTCATTCATTCGACATGATCACAAATCAGCCGATTCACACACACAACCCTAAACACATAATCCCTTTGCGTAAAGAGGCATTGCCCTAGCTTCGGGAAATCGCTAACAAACCCTAAAACCTCAACCATCTCTTCATAGACGGAGCCCCTTACCGGAGTCTAGTGAAAACTTCGTTTACGTCAGGATTGGATATAGTAGTTGTTGTAACAACTCTAGTGAAAACTAATTTTTGTCCCGGTTCACCTTTCTCCCCCTTTCAAAAATTTCGTATATATATTATATATATGTATATGTATATATGTAAGGGATGAAAATATATGGTTATCATGTAACTAAGTTTAGATATACAACCTCTCACATCTTAATATGTTAGATTCATAAAAAACATAAGAGTTATTAATATTATATATTACAATAAATTAAGGTGAGTTATATGATGTTTTTCTCATATATATATACATAGGAGAGAGATCAAATGAGAAGGTGTCTTAAGGAGAGAAGGTCCTATGAACCAATCAGAACGTGACATGTGGCTTTTTAAAAAAAAAAACGCGGTGACATTTTTGTAAATAATTTGACTTCAAACCCAAGCTGACCAACCCACCCCAAGCTGACCTGACCCAACCCCAAGCTGACCTCCCAAGCTGACCCAACCCCAAGCTGACCGCCCAAGCTGACCCAACCCCAAGCTGACCCAACTCCAACCCCAAGCTGACCGCCCAAGCTGACCCAACCCCAAGCTGACCCAACCTGACCAACCAGACCCCAAGCTGACCCAACCCTGACCCAACCTGACACAGACCCAAGCTGACCCAACCTGACCCAAGCTGACCCAAAACCCATAATCTACATTTGTGTAGATTATGTGTAAATTGTGTCAAGCTGACCCAAAACCCATAATCTACATTTGTGTAGATTATGTGTAAATTGTGTCAAGCTGACCCAACCCCAAGCTGACCAACCTGACCCAGACCCAAGCTGACCCAACCTGACCCAAGCTGACCCAACCCAGAACCCAAGCTGACCCAAAACCCATAATTTACATTTGTGTAGATTAATCTACATTTGTGTAGATTATGTGTAAATTGTGTCAAGCTGACCCAACCCCAAGCTGACCCAACCTGACCCAGACCCCAAGCTGACCCAACCTGACCAGACCCCAAGCTGACCCAACCTGACCCAACCTGACCCAGACCCCAAGCTGACCCAACCCTAAGCTGACCCAAGCTGACCCAACCCCAAGCTGACCCAACCCCAAGCTGACCCAACCTGACCCAGACCCCAAGCTGACCAAGCTGACCCAAGCTGACCCAACCTGACCCAGACCCCAAGCTGATCCAACTCAAGCTGACCCAACCCAAGCTGACCAAGCTGACTGAGAGCCCAAGCTGACCAAGCTTCAAAAAAGTTTAATTTATTTACAAAATTGCCACCGCGTTTTTTTTTTATTTTGACACATGTCGCGTTCTGATTGGCCAATAGGACCTTCTCTCCCTTCTCTCCTTAACACACCTTCTTCCAGTATCCTCACCTATATACATATATATTATTTTATATATATACGGAGTAAAACATAAATGGTTATATAAATAAAACCTCGCCATTCTACATTTTATACGTATCGGTCGATATTTTGATATAAATATTAATCATTTTTATATATGTCGTTGTCAAGTGTTCCAACATAAACAAAACAATGACGATTAACAAAAGAACCATCCAAATTTTCAAGGCCCGATGGTTCAAAAGGGGGTCGGGCCTTCTCACCACCACACCTTATATTTATTTGATATAATTTGTAACCCATATTTCAAGGACAAAAGACTCAAAGTAGTCTCCCAGTCTCCCTATAACTCCACTTGTTTTCATTCTTTTTGACAAAATATCATACTCTCTCATTCTCCAAACACACTACACCACCAATTTGGCTAATTAATTTAGCATGGAAATCATAGATATGAATGATAAAGTTATAGACTACTTCAATAAACAAGATTTTCAAGAAAATAGCCAAAATCCATCATCACCACAACCAACAACCACCACATCACCACCATCACCCTCCACATCTCCCACCCATGAATTCTCTTTCACCATCTCTCTCCACCACCACCCACAACCACCGGCAGCCATTGACTTATCTCCGGCCGATGACATTTTCTTTCAAGGCCACCTCCTTCCTCTCCATTTTCCTATCTCATCATCATCTCCTCGCTCATCTACAAACTCAATGGATAGTTATACTCTCCCAATGAACCTTCTTTACAATAATAATGACCAAATTAATAATAATAATAATTCTATAGGAAACACAAGCTTCCATTGCCACCATCAAACCACCTTCTCTGAATACGAACCTGACGTCAGCATGACGACAACTCATCAAAACCACCCAAAGTCCAAATCTTTTTCAATCTTTAACATACCCAAATGGAAAAAAAGAGTTGATGATGATGCAGAGAGTGAAAAAGACCATTATTTTAATCAATATTGTCAAAACAAAGAAACAAGTAACAAGAAACTTAAGTTAGACCATTTAAGTCAACTTATCAAAAGATACATGAAAATGGTGAAACCTGCTTTATTGTCATTTCAAAAGCCAAATAGAAAAAGGCCATCAAATAATAATAGGGAATTTAAGCATCATCAGTCGTATTCGTATTCGGGGAATTCGATAAGGAGTAAACAACAACAAGAGGCAGAGAATAAGAGAAGAGGAAGGTTTTCGGCACCGGCTTCTATGAGGACATCTCCTGCTAATAGTGGAATACTTGTTGCTTCAGGAAATGTGAGTCCAAATACTTATAAAAGTATGACAAGTGGTGAAAGTAGTAGTATGGAAGAATTACATGCTGCTATTCAAGCTGCTATTGCTCATTGTAAGAATTCCATTGCTATGGATAACAAAATTTAAATTTTTCTTTTTGTATAATTTAATGTAATGAGATTATATATATTGAGATTAAAGGAAGCTTACAGGCGCGTTGATTATTAGTATCGTAGTTCACATTATATTTCAATGGTTGAACACCAGCTTTACATGTTGGGGGTCTCGAGTTCGAGACATGGGAATAACATTTCAAAGAATTTCACAAATAAAGTCCTTCAGTGAAACAGGTTTGAGTCCTGCAGAGGGATATGATTTTATCCCAAAAAAAAATTAGTATTGTACTTCACAGTTCACACATCAATTTTGGTTAATTACCAAAAACCTTGCCACCTTGGTATATATTAAAATGATTCGGTTTTCATATATGGGTCAACATTTTTATAGCAACTACTTATATATTAAATCTAGGGATTAATCACTAGATGACCAACGTATTTTCTCTTTTGTACATGGTTGACCATTAAACCGGAATATTGATGTGTATCACCAACAAACTTTCAAATTTGTACATGGTTGACCATTAAACCGGAATATTGATGTGTATCACCAACAAACTTTCAAATTTGTACATGGTTGCCCATTAAACGGAATATTGATGTGTATCACCAACAAACTTTCAAATTTGTACATGGTTGACCAAATGTTCAAGATGAGAGAGAAGCAGATATGAATGTGGCTTGAACATTTGGTCAACCATATACAAGAAGAAAAGTATGTTGGTCATCCAGTGATTAATCTGTATTTTAAGTTGTCCTGAATAATTCAAAAGAGCCGCATATGGCCATACAAGAAGTAATAATTCTTAAAAATATCAGTCACATACATCTCAAAATTTTACTACACAATAAAAATGGACGTGTGATATCCTTCTAGTGCTTTCTCTTGAATTCCTGAACAAAGTGATTCTCACCATTCGGTTGTCAAGATCTTCACACCACCAAGATATGTGTCTCCGGCTGTGGCTTTAACTTCAAAGATACCCTCTTCGATGATGAAAATAGAGACATAAAAGGTACCACCACCAAGATTAAAAACATATCCATAAAACACTATAAATAGTGAGAAACTAACATCTTTCATCTCAACAGGCGTTCATATTAGCTTAATTTTCTATTTTTATTGCTTATTGAAGCAAATCCCCTTTCCCCTCCTATCAAATAATGAATCATGATGCCTATTATACCCATGTCTTCTATATTTTATTTTTGTGATTAATCACTGGATGACCAACGTACTTTCCCTTTTGTACATGGTTGCCCATTAAACCGGAATATTGATGTGTATCACCAACAAACTTTTCAAATTTGTACATGGTTGACCAAATGTTCAAGATGAGAGAGAAGCAGATATGAATGTGGCTTGAACATTTGGTCAACCATGTACAAATTTGAAAAGTTTGTTGGTGATACACATTAATATTCTGGTTTAATGGGCAACCATGTACAAGAGAGAAAGTACGTTGGTCATCCAGTGATTAATCCCTTAATTTTTGAGAAGTGCTTAGCTCCTGAAGTTGATCAAACAAGTCATCAATTCTAGGGAGAGGATATCGGTTCTTCACGGTGAGCTTGTTCAATTCCCGATAATCAATACACATTCTGAAGGATCCGTCTTTCTTTTTGACGAAGAGAACAGGAGCACCCAAGGAGATTGACTAGGGCGAATGAAACCCTTCTCTTGGAGTTCCTTGAGTTGAGTTGTAGCTCCTGCATTTCAGTTAAGGCTAGTCTATATGGAGCTTTTGCTATGGGCGCGGCTTCGGGAATAAGATTGATACGAAAATCAAGTTCACGGGGCGGAGGCAACCCCGGTAAGTCGTCCGGAAAAACATCGGGAAAATCACAAACGATAGGGACGGTCTTCAATTCTACCTTAAAGTAAATTGGCGAACAAATCCAGATTCATTAAAAACATCAATGTCATTGTCCGATTCCGCAACATCAAAGTTAGCATGCCTCAATACTTCCGAGCATATTTCAAAGTAAGAGGCAACCGTTATGAGCATGATCATTGGAATCCTTTATCATATCGTGTATTGGTCTTGCTATATTAGAAGACAATATAATGTATATTACAAGACAATATTTCTAAGACTGATGCATATAATCAATACTTATGATCATACCCAAAAAACCATGTATCTCGTCAACCATATATATAACTAGATTTATATTACAAGACAATATTTCTAAGACTGATGCATATAATCAATACTTATGATCATACCCAAAAAACCATGTATCTCGTCAACCATATATATAACTAGATTAATACCCGGTCGGTGACCGGGTTTCAAATTAAACTTAAACTATATACATTTACAAAATGTATATAATATACTTTACTAAATATTTACTTTTTTATATATTAATTACATCTGTTAAGATTTTGTAAGTGTACAATTAAGTAGTTTATGAACAATAGTGGCTATGTACATATACTCATACTTTTTATAAACCACTAAATAAACTTAATTTTGATTTACTTATTTGAGTTTAAACGATACAATGACTCATTTACCTGATATTTAAAGTATTTTTGTATAATTTCAATTTTTTTGGTCTTATAAACCAATTTGAGAGTTTTAAAGTCACATACACTTTTTTATAGTTAATCACCAACCATTTCACCCGACAACCCTTACCTATTTGACCGGAAATCAACCCGTCAACTCAGCAACTCATATGATCTAATATCAACCCTTCAACCCTTAACCCGCAAACCTGATTTTTTCTGGTCAGGTTCACCTTTCTGGTTAACAGGTCTAGCCGTCCACCTAAAAATATTTTAAATTTATATAATATCGTTTTTAATAAGTCAATCACCAACCATTTCACCCGACAACCCTTACCTATTTGACCAAAAATCAACCCGTCAACTCAGCAACTCATATGACCTAATATCAACCCTTCAACCCTTAACCCGCCAACCTGATTTTTTTCGGGCTGGTGGGTTGGTTAAGAGGTTGGCAAGTTTGGGTTGAGATTTTTAACACGATTTTGATATCAGCTCGAGTTCGGGTTAGGTAATTTCTACCCGCTAACTTAAACCAGACCTTTTTTTTTGTAAAGTTAGTTTCGATTTAGACGTGCTGGAGACAATTTTAACCAGCGATCTGCTGGACCTCCAACCCCCTCCTCGTAGAAAATACCTTGAGATGAGAGACCCAAGACTCGAACCCGAGACTTTGGGAAAAACTCACATCCGGGGCCCACATAGTGGATTTAGAAGATACCCCGACCTTAACCAAACCTTTAACACCATATATATATATCTTAAAAAAAATACTTTTAAAAAAATGAAACTAATTATAATTTACAAAATGTATATAATATATAACTTTACTAAATATTTACTTTTTTATATATATACATTACATCTGTTAAGATTTTGTAAGTGTACAATTAAGTAGTTTATGAACAATAGTGGCTATGTACATATACTCATACTTTTTATAAACCACTAAATAAACTTAATTTTGATTTACTTATTTGAGTTTAAACGATACAATGACTCATTTACCTGATATTTAAAGTATTTTTGTATAATTTCAATTTTTTTGGTCTTATAAACCAATTTGAGAGTTTTAAAGTCACATACACTTTTTTATAGTTATTTTTCGTAAATGTAATTAATAGAATAAAAAAGGAAGGCTGCAATGTAGCCATTTGAGAGTTTTGATAAAATAGACAGTAATTACTGTTACTATGATTTAAAAAACATATATTAAATAACATTAAAGAGTTACCATATATAAATTTTCAATTTCAATGGTTAAGATTTATTTGATTATTAATTTCAATGGCCCAGATCAAAAGTTAACTTTATTTTTTTTTCTCTGCTCTACCGGCAATATATATACTAGATTAATACTCGGTCGGTGACCGGGTTACCAAATAACTTAAAAGGCTTTACCCAAAATAAAGTTTATTCTAAAATCGAGCATAATGATAAAATAAAAACCTAAATTCTGTACACATTTTGATATAACATATATATAGTCGGTTTGATATATATTAAGATTGTCAATACTCGACCTTACCCAAAATTCGGCTTGAAATTGAGTAAAATCTCGACCCGGCAACCCGCTAATAAGTTTCTTTTGGGTTGAGATCGAGTTGACCTTTTGGGTTAATAAGTCAACCCGCCAACCAAAACTATTTAAATTTATATAATCTATACTATATTATAAAGCAAATAGGGTTTTCAACTTTCAACATTCAACTTTCAACAATGTACACATGCTAATGCATGATGTACAATACATCTAAACCACATTACATTAATGATGTGTGAAATCTAGATAAAAAAAAAAGATAATTAAGAAGAAACCCCTTAAATCTCCAGTACAAATATATAATTGTGTATATAATAGTGTAAATTATTATTGAAACAATAAATTTTTAAAATAATTAAGCTAATTAAGCCAAATGTCCACAACCTATCAATATATATCACAATACAACCAACGTCAACGCTTGGAACCCTAGAAATGACTTCCAACCCTTGAACGACTCTAGGGACTCGACCCGAGGACCATGGAAGTTCAACAAGCCCAAACGACTCTTTTGTAGACTACTTGTTTTGTAGACTACTTTTAGTTTTGTAGACTACTTTTAGTTTGTGTAGACTACTTTTAGTTTGTGTAGACTACTTTTAGTTTGTGTAGACTACTTTCAGTTTGTGTAGACTACTTTCAGTTTCTCTTGACTACTTCCAGTTTTGTAGACTACATTTGGCATACAAGACGACCGATTGTGTAACACCCCAAGCCGAGGCTCGGAATATCACGGAAATCACATAGCACCAGGTGGGATTACAATAGAACCAACTAAATGCAAATAAGAATTCGGTGAATCCATTACAATGCAAAATAGACAACATAATACAACAGGAGCAAATAGCCATCAAAGTTAACAAAACCACATCCAAGGATGGCAAACGATCCTAAGTATAATGCAATCAGAAGGCCAATGAATCCTTGATCCATACAGTCCAAGTCCGGGTTCAACAGCAAGCTAAACAAACCAGTCAAACTCCATGCCTTGGAAGAACCTGATTACCTGAAAAGTGTACTAAGCATAGTCAACACAAGGTTGGTGAGTTCGTAGTAATGATTCATAAAGAACCAACAACAATAATCACAATATAAGAACAGAGGCTAGGCGTGACTTACAGCGAGCCTCTAAGCAACACAATATCGTCTCACAACACGATTACACAAGACAAGCAAAATGTGTAAATGAATGCACGAATGATATATGAATCAATGTAAGTGCCAAATGCATGAATAAGCAAACATGCCTATCCTATGCGTGATCTCCAGTCACTTATGCAACGATACCCTTCTGTCATTACCATGAACAAGGCTGTATCTCAAAATCATCGAGATATATATGTCTATATACTCGGGTCACGTTCTACATCCAAAATGGGTGCATACATCTATGCACTAGGATGCCGGCAAATCCCCTGCCGAGGGTCCATCAACAATGTATGTAGTGCTTACAATCATATGTAAATGCATAATTCATAAACCGACGATCAATATACGATGAATATGAATCAATAATCAATATTCGCCAAACCTGAGTCATCAATCAATAATCGTCAATCTTAACCCAATAATCAACATTCGACAACAAAGAGTGCGGCGCACCATTGAGGGGTGCGGCGCACCAAGCAAAGATGCGGCGCACCATTGAGGGAGTGCGGCGCACCAAGCCAAGTGCGGCGCACCAAAGAGGAAGTGCGGCGCACAAAACGATCAGGGAAACTAGTCCAGAGGTGCGGCGCACCAAAGAGGAGGTGCGGCGCACCAAAGAGGAGGTGCGGCGCACCAAGAGGAGGTGCGGCGCACCAAAGAGGAGGTGCGGCGCACCAAAGAGGAGGTGCGGCGCACCAAAGAGGGGTGCGGCGCACCAAAGAAGTGCGGCGCACCAAAGAGGAAGTGCGGCGCACCAAATTGAGGAGGTGCGGCGCACCAAGCCAAGTGCGGCGCACCAAAGAGGAAGTGCGGCGCACAAAACGATCAGGGACCAAGAGGAGGTGCGGCGCACCAAATTGAGGAGGTGCGGCGCACCAAGGAGGTGCGGCGCACCAAAGAGGAGGTGCGGCGCACCAAAGAGGAGGTGCGGCGCACCAAAGAGGGGTGCGGCGCACCAAAGAGGAGTGCGGCGCACCAAATTGAGGGGTGCGGCGCACCAAGCAAAGATGCGGCGCACCATTGAGGGAGTGCGGCGCACCAAGCCAAGTGCGGCGCACCAAAGAGGAAGTGCGGCGCACAAAACGATCAGGGAAACTAGTCCAGAGGTGCGGCGCACCAAAGAGGAGGTGCGGCGCACCAAAGAGGAGGTGCGGCGCACCAAGAGAGTGCGGCGCACCAAAGAGGAGGTGCGGCGCACCAAAGAGGAGGTGCGGCGCACCAAAGAGAGGTGCGGCGCACCAAAGAGGAGGTGCGGCGCACCAGGAGGAAAGGTGCGGCGCACCATTGAGGAGGTGCGGCGCACCAAGTCAGGTGCGGCGCACCAAAGAGGAGGTGCGACACACAAAGAGGTGCGGCGCACCAAAGAGGAGGTGCGGCGCACCAATTGAGGGGTGCGGCGCACCAAGAGAGTGCGGCGCACCAAAGAGGAGGTGCGGCGCACCAAAGAGAGTGCGGCGCACCAAAGAGGAGGTGCGGCGCACCAAAGAGAGTGCGGCGCACCAAAGAGGAAGTGCGGCGCACCAAAGAGGAGGTGCGGCGCACCAAAGAGGAGGTGCGGCGCACCAAAGAGGAGGTGCAGGCGCACCAAGAGGAGTGCGGCGCACCAAAGAGGAGGTGCGGCGCACCATTGAGGGGTGCGGCGCACCAAGCCAAGTGCGGCGCACCAAAGAGGAAGTGCGGCGCACAAAGAAGTGCGGCGCACCAAAGAGGAAGTGCGGCGCACCAAAGAGAGTGCGGCGCACCAATAGAGGAGGTGCGGCGCACCAAAGAGGAGGTGCGGCGCACAAAGAAGGTGCGGCGCACCATTGAGGGGTGCGGCGCACCAAGCCAAGTGCGGCGCACCAAAGAGGAAGTGCGGCGCACAAAACGGAGTGCGGCGCACCAAGAGAGGTGCGGCGCACCAAAGAGGAGTGCGGCGCACCAAAAGGAGGTGCGGCGCACCAAAGAGGAGGTGCGGCGCACCAAAGAGGAGGTGCGGCGCACCAAAGAGGAGGTGCGGCGCACCAAATTGAGGGGTGCGGCGCACCAAAGAGGGGTGCGGCGCACCAAGCCAAGTGCGGCGCACCAAAGAGGAAGTGCGGCGCACAAAACGATCAGGGAACCCAAGTCCAGAGGTGCGGCGCACCAAAGAGGAGGTGCGGCGCACCAAAGAGAGGTGCGGCGCACCAATTGAGGGGTGCGGCGCACCAAGCCAAGTGCGGCGCACCAAAGAGGAAGTGCGGCGCACAAAGGGAGTGCGGCGCACCAAGCCAAGTGCGGCGCACCAAAGAGGAAGTGCGGCGCACAAAACGATCAGGGAAACTAGTCCAGACTTTTGGTGCGGCGCACCAAAGAGGAGGTGCGGCGCACAAAGAGGAGGTGCGGCGCACCAAGAGGAGTGCGGCGCACCAAAGAGGAGGTGCGGCGCACCAAAGAGGAGGTGCGGCGCACCAAGCCAAGTGCGGCGCACCAAAGAGGAAGTGCGGCGCACAAAACGATGCAGGCGACCAGAGAGGTGCGGCGCACCAAAGAGGAGGTGCGGCGCACCAAGAGGAGGTGCGGCGCACCAAAGAGGAGGTGCGGCGCACCAAATTGAGGTGCGGCGCACCAAGTCCAGGAGGTGCGGCGCACCAAAGAGGAGGTGCGGCGCACCAAAGAGTGCGGCGCACCATTGAGGGGTGCGGCGCACCAAGCCAAGTGCGGCGCACCAAAGAGGAAGTGCGGCGCACAAAACGAGGTGCGGCGCACCAAGAGGAGGTGCGGCGCACCAAAGAGGATCAGGGAACCCAGTCCAGGAGGTGCGGCGCACCAAAGAGGAGGTGCGGCGCACCAAAGAGGAGGTGCGGCGCACCAAGCCAGGTGCGGCGCACCAAAGAGGAGGTGCGGCGCACCAAATTGAGGGGTGCGGCGCACCAAGCCAAGTGCGGCGCACCAAAGAGGAAGTGCGGCGCACCATTGAGGGGTGCGGCGCACCAAGCCAAGTGCGGCGCACCAAAGAGGAAGTGCGGCGCACAAAACGATCAGGGCACCAAAGAGGAGGTGCGGCGCACCAAAGAGGAGGTGCGGCGCACCAAAGAGGAGGTGCGGCGCACCAAAGAGGAGGTGCGGCGCACCAAGAGGAGTGCGGCGCACCAAAGAGGAGGTGCGGCGCACCAAAGAGGAGGTGCGGCGCACCAAAGAGGAGGTGCGGCGCACCAAAGAGAGGTGCGGCGCACCAAGAGGAGTGCGGCGCACCAAAGAGGAGGTGCGGCGCACCAAGAGGAGGTGCGGCGCACCATTGATGAGGTGCGGCGCACCAAGCCAGGTGCGGCGCACCAAGGAGGGTGTGCGACGCACAAAACGATCAGGGAACCCAGTCCAAGCTTTGGTGCGGCGCACCAAAGAGGAGGTGCGGCGCACCTAGAGTGCGGCGCACCAAAGAGGAAGGTGCGGCGCACAAAGAGGAGGTGCAGGGCACAAAGAGGAGGTGCGGCGCACCAAAGAGGAGGTGCGGCGCACCAAAGAGGAGTGCGGCGCACCAAAGAGGAGGTGCGGCGCACCAAGAGATGCGGCGCACCATTGAGGGAGTGCGGCGCACCAAGCCAAGTGCGGCGCACCAAAGAGGAAGTGCGGCGCACAAAACGATCAGGGAAACTAGTCCAGACTTTTGGTGCGGCGCACCATTGAGGGAGTGCGGCGCACCAAGCCAAGTGCGGCGCACCAAAGAGGAAGTGCGGCGCACAAAACGATCAGGGAAACTAGTCCAGAGGTGCGGCGCACCAAAGAGGAGGTGCGGCGCACCAAGAGGAGTGCGGCGCACCAAAGAGGAAGTGCGGCGCACCAAAAGATGCGGCGCACCAATAGGAGGTGCGGCGCACCAAAGAGGAGGTGCGGCGCACCAAAGAGGAGGTGCGGCGCACCAAAGAGGAGTGCGGCGCACCAAAGAGGAGATGCGGCGCACCATTGAGGGGTGCGGCGCACCAAGCCAAGTGCGGCGCACCAAAGAGGAAGTGCGGCGCACAAAACGATCAGGGAAACTAGTCCAGACTTTTGGTGCGGCGCACCAAAGAGGAGGTGCGGCGCACAAACTGAAGGTGCGGCGCACCATTGAGGGGTGCGGCGCACCAAGCCAAGTGCGGCGCACCAAAGAGGAAGGTGCGGCGCACCATTGATGAGGTGCGGCGCACCAAAGAGAGGGTGTGCGACGCACAAAACGATCAGGGAACCCAGTCCAAGCTTTGGTGCGGCGCACCAAAGAGGAGGTGCGGCGCACCAAAGAGGGTGTGCGACGCACAAAACGATCAGGGAACCCAGTCCAAGCTTTGGTGCGGCGCACCAAAGAGGAGGTGCGGCGCACCTGCGCCCAGATCAGTTCCAAAACACTTCAAACACGAACCAAACTTAACCCAAACTCCATTTTTGGTCACCAAATCGACTAGTGATGTTTCAAGACTCATTTTGAAGCTTATACAAACATATTTCAACATAAATAAACATAACCCCTATCTTAGTTTCGATTCAAAACATCATAATCACATCCAAACCCTTCAAACCCTAATTAAACCCTAGTTTGACCCAAATCAAGATTTAAGCCGATTTAGGACTTGCAAACTTTCAAGATGACTAGAAATGCATAAACAAGCATAAGTAGGTGTAAATGGGATGAATTTGACTTACCAAAACTTCCTTTTGAGCTAGAACCCGAAATTAGGTCAAAGTGGACAAAATGCGAGAACTTCCACCTTTGATTTCTTCGATATGACGATAATGTGGTATAGATGGTGATGAATCTAGTGTTATAACCTTTCTAAACACTAAGTAGATGGTAGGGAGAAGAGAAGAATTGGTCTTGCTTTGTTCTTGAGAGAAAGAGAGAAAGAGATAGATAGAAATGAGAATGAGAGGGGGAGAAGAGGATAAGGGGGGGGGAAATGGGTCATGGGTGGCTGGTGGGTCATGGACTACCCACGGGCCGACCCGCTTCCCTACACAAATCACAACACAAAAGCTACACATTTAAATATCAACTAACCCATATTATCGACCCGAACATTCCACATTGCCATTTAACTCTCAAAACGACCCAATTAATTCATTAACTCAAATTGTTAGTCAAATTATACATAAAGTCAACGGGTCAAAATTCACGGATGTTACAGATTGAGACAAAACTTAATTCTTAACAAATGTAGAGGGCTCAAAGACCTTATCAGAAACGTAAGGTTTGACTCTTGAAGATCTCTAACGAACGAGTTACGACATTTCCAAAACAGGCCTGCACACTTTCGCCTAGCTGAAACCTTGTAACCAAA
This sequence comes from Erigeron breviscapus, assembly GCA_034093135.1. Lineage (NCBI taxonomy): Eukaryota > Viridiplantae > Streptophyta > Magnoliopsida > Asterales > Asteraceae > Erigeron > Erigeron breviscapus. The sequence goes on from CM067175.1 coordinate 69,594,839, forward strand.
CACATCCAAATTCGACCCAAACCTCTTTTGACCTCAAATTCGACTAGGAGCTTCTTTCAAACTCATTTTTAAACATAAATGAACATAACCCACATCACAATTTCGTTCTATAGCACCAATTTCGTGATCAATTTGTTCTTGACCCGTTTTGGCTTTTGACAAAACCCTAATTGACCTAAAATCGAATCTTGGAAAGCTTGGACTCGCTTTTGCAGCTTGTATGAACATATTTAGACACAACCCACTTCAAAACTTGATTCAAAACATCCATTTTATGCTTAGATTCGTATTTGACCTAAATTACCCACTTTGTAACACTAATTTTGACCCACTTCGTTTTTGACTTGCAAATAGACTCAAGAACACTTGGGTTTGACTAGAAACATGATAACAAACATAAAATGATGAATTTTAGTGGAATGTAACTTACCAAAACCTTCTCCAAGTTGTGAAATCCGAAATTGTGCTAAATATGGAGTTTTCTTGCACTTTGACCTTAAATTTTGAGATATGATGATAAGGAGATGATGATGATTATTATTCTAGTTTTAATCTTGCTTAAATTTCAATAAGTGTGATAGAAATCTAGAGAGAGAGAGATAAGTGTGTGTGTGTGTGTTCTTGGAGATTTTAGAGGAGAAAGAGAAGATAGAAATGAAATGGGTAGAGGAGGAGGATGGAAGAGTTGGGAGGGATAAGGTTGGGTAAAGTAGGTGGGTCATGGGTGTGGGTAAGATCCATGGGTTGATCCATCAAAATTACTAATTAATTAGTTGTTGGTAAGCACGTTTAGTGTCGTATCACATAGTAAGTAATTCAATCGACCCGACAAGTCCTCCACTATTCATTTAGTCTCAAATAAACGAAATTTCATTAATAATTTACTTCGTTAGTCAAACTACGCAGAAAGTCAAATGGTCAAAATTTGCGGATGTTACATCATTCCCCAGTTAAAAGAATTTCGTCCTCGAAATTTACAACAATTCTCACTCTCATCACCGTTCAAATCTCGTTAATGTTATCCACTCTCATCACTTGCCGCACGTGGCTCCGTTTAGTATCACAGGACAACCCAGGTTTCCACTCACATGTCGTTCACATCTTAATCTTTCCGTATCACACACGCCATGGTTGATTCCCCAGTTAAGAAAGAATCTTCCCGGACAGAGGTCTTACTTTGTCGCCTTGGGGAATTCCCCAGTTAAAAGAATTCCCCTTTTTCTTCCGGACTTTACTTTCTTAATCCGATTTGTATGACTCAAATGTTTACGTTTCCTCTTGCCTATATCCATTAGTTTTTAGGTTTTTGTTCGTTCTTAGTGGTCATTACATTGTTTTGTTCAAACCGGGATTTTTTTTAACGGTTCTTTTCTTGTCACTCTTAACTTAACAATTGCACACTCTATAAGTTAAAACCGATTCTAATATAAAATTGAGAATCCTCAAGTTTTTGGAATAGAATGTAATTAATAAAAATCTTTTCATAAGTTACAATTTGTTACACGATTTGATTTTTGAAAATCACTAAAGACATTTACCAAGAATTCATTGGTCTTTTTCATTTAAAATTCCTCACACATGTCTCAAAAACATCTTACTATTATATTAGCAAAATTCATACGACTATAGGAGCCGCATTATGTAACAAGTTGTTAGTTTATAACTCGTTAGATTATTTAAAACCGGGTGACGTCGTACGCATCCTTCATACCAAGTGTTAGAATCTTTCGCCATGATTCGTCGATCTCCAGGTTATGATTCCATTTTCTCAAACGAGTTCATTGTCAACTTCCAGTAATTTATTATTTATTATTATTATTTATATATACATCGCGGTTAACACTAAGTGCAATTAGTTGTAGTCAGGTAACACTTATTATGACGATTTGACTTATAGTCAGCGCACTCGTGACGTATTTCACCCATTGGTCGGCGGCTCATTCGCTGAAATCACGTGTTTGCTCCCACTCCTGGCCATCTGTCTGACAATGGGAAGGTTCATGTCCACGACATCCAATCCTGACGGCACCTCATTCGTGTGATAGACAACGATCTAGCGATCCGTTTAAGGTCAAGAAAATTCGAGAATCGCACACTATAAGTACTCGGGCTTCTCACGTCTCACGTGTGACTCGCACTATGGCACTCAATTGGCTCATCGTTCTCATGTTTATGAACTCTCGGTTGCGCATTAAGCTAGGCGTTCAATTATATCAACCTTTACCAATCGGGTACGTGGTTATATACTACCCAATATCGTTTACATCTCAACTCCATTCCTGCGACGTTCATGTTCGCGAAATTTTACGTGTTGGGTAGACTTTAGATTTCAATTGATTTGTTCAAGTTTATGGTTAGCCTAACCCAGGTCGTTCCTTCTCACGCATGGTAAAGTTTATAGTTGTATAGATGCTCAAAATAAATCGTTATGTACTCGTTGTGACCCTCATTAATGGCATCGCGGTTGTTTCCATCGTTATTCATCTCTTGTCATGCCACTTTAGTTATCTCAGGCATTTTCCTAAAGTTCAATCTTAGGGGCGTATAATACGATGAGGTTCTTATAATCATAATACAACTATACTTATAATCTCTTCGTTGTTGACTAAGTTATAAAGTAACAGGAGGGGGAAATAACTCAGCCAAGTAATCTTTAATCGCGCTACTAATTTATACATACAATTGTTCACGAAACCATTTACATCTATGCATGCATCTTCAATTCCTAACTATGTATTCAATAAGCAAGTTGGGCAACAAGATTTCGAGATATTCTAATAATTAGGCTAGCATGGCAACCTATACACACAATTGCCCAAGATTTCAATTACCTTTACGCATGTATTACCAAGTCCTATTGATTTATTTCACCAAATTAGTCGGGCAACGAAATTCAAGCATATTAACAATTAGGATATCATGGCAACCATACTCGTTCTACCGCATCTCCTAACAATTCATCCACATAACCAAGTTAGAAGGTAAGATTTTGCATGTCTATCAACTAAACTCGCATACCAAGTCGTACATACGACCTCTCATGCGTTGGGTGTAACTATGCCTAAATTTCCAATCATTACCGATTCGTTCTTATAACTAAGTTAAGAAATAAAGTTTTGGGCATACTCAAATTATTAAACATGTCTACCGTTCTTATTCATATATTTGCCCATTAAGTAAGTATTTATACATGCATCACCGTATTCGCTTATCTCAAGTATACATTTTAGCTTAACAACGAAATTTATACCTGCTAAAAGCATCAAACTAGTACACTAACCCATTCATGAAAATGCTCGCCGATTAACACACCTACACATGCATTATCTATTCCCGTTACATCATGCATAAAAATCACGCTTATCAACATAGTTTCTCATACTCTTGCCATATAACTAGTATGTTAAATCGATTCATATAATTCTCCGTTGATTAATACATTTTACGCATGCATCACCAAATATCTCATATCCTGCATACAACCAAGTTTAACAATGTCTCATACATGTTTCAAGTTCACATACTATTAAACAAAATATCCTCATTGTTCACCATAATGCCAATACTAGTCCAAATCATGGATGTCTAGACAAATCACACCAATTCCTCAACAACTAAACGATTCAAATTAGACCTAAAACATTTAAAACAACATGTCATACGTGTTTCATATTACTATGCTAAGGACAATATATCAAAGTTCTCAAGTAATCGTTATCTATCATGTTCTTATGCCAAGTTCACAACAATTGTCCACCATCAAAACCAAGTACTCATATTCAACACATCACATCACAAGCAACTAAAACAAGTCAACTAAAACAAGTGGTTTAAAGTATAATCCGAATCCGATATGCCCTCTAGTTATTGACCGGGTATGTATACAGGGTGTACCAGCGGCTAACCCTCCACCCAACCAACTCCCATTAAGCATATCGGTTCCTTATTATACTCTAAGCCAACATGTGCAATCCGTGATGTCATTAACTTGTTATAATACCGGGTGACCATAAAATAGTTGATCAGGCTCTTTTAGGGTTGCCACAATATTATACTAAGTTAATGACATAACTTCATTTTGCCCTAAATCATCAAACTATCACCAATCAATAACAACAATCCATCTCAACCACAATCCAGCTCAAATCAATGTACACATTAATCACATTGTACTCATCACACATTCATCACATTGTACTTGTCACAACATAACACATTATTCATCTAGTACGCATCACAAAACAACACGTTGTCCAATCGTACTCATATTGTTACATAAATGGTCTCGTCTACGAAATCACAATGCATACTTTTCAGGGTTCATACAATTTCACGTTGCACACAAAATTCCTAACCATGCATGCTATATGAAGAGTTTTAACTTAAGCCGTAGTCTAGGTCAAACCGCCTAACTCTCTACGACCAAGCATGGGCCACCATTCTGTAACACCCCATGCTAGGCTCGGAATATTACTGAAAGATATAGCGTATGCATGGGATTATCGTAGAACCTGAACTATATGAATAAAAGGGATTCGTTGAATCCAACATCAACAACAAGAGCAAAATGCATAATACAAAGTAAGGGGCAAATGAATCCTGGATCCATGTAAGTCTAAGCCCAAGTTCTAGCACAAGCATCAATCAACCCTCGCATCTTGGATTCACTTGATGTTAGGTCCAGATTTAATGGACTCGCTCCAGACTCGACTACTGGAGCCTTACTGAAGATCTGTCCAGAAACTTGTTCTACTGGACCTACTCCAGACTTGGAATCTGGAGTCCATCTGAAGATTTGTCCAGAAATAATGGAAGACCAGTGAGCAAATACTTGTATAGGAAATCTGGAGTATTCTCCAGATTAGCTCACTGGACTTCACCCCAGTCCAGATCTACTCTACTGAAGACGTTCTCACTGAAGTCAAAGACTGAAGTCAGAATAAAGAAGACTGACAAATGGCGGAGTCCACTGGAAGTCTTACCAGATCTGTACACTGGAGGATTGTCAGTGTTCTAGACCTAACAAGTCTGAACACTGATATCGAGGAATTGACTTTTGCCTTTACACACTTTCCAAAGAACAATCCACTTGTTCTTTACCAAAGTTTATACGTGTGTAAAGGTGGTTGGTTAAAAGAATAAAGTTATATTGATGTGACTTTATCCTTGTACCATTAACCAATGCATTTAATGTTCTTGTCGGTTCATTAAATGCATGCAACCATATTTGTACGGCACAAATTCACTGGTGAATTTTGTTGCCTATAAATACAAAGTCATTTCTTTGAGAAAATTACTTTAAAGCATACATTTAGCATTAGAGTGAATTTGTCTAAATACTCTCGATCTTAAACAGGGATACTTCACAACTTTAAGTATCTCGATCCAAAAGAGTTATTTGACAAATATAGATCATTTGTAATTCATAGGTTGTTAGGATACATACTTATTTGTATTATCTTGATTCCGCACAACCTTGTATTTTATTTAACATCATAAATAAAATACACCTTGAAAAATACATAATGTTCCACTTTACTTGTTTATTGCTTAAGTCGTGTATTACTTTATTTATATACTTGCATTTATATTTAAGTAATACTAGTCCATTCTAGTGATTATTAGACTTGTTGTATTTTACACTTTCGGGGTTAACCATCGTATTTGGGACCTCACATTTGGTATCAGAGCGGAAGGCTAAACATTGCCTAGATCTGCTTCTTTGATGACCACCCCTGAAAATACACAAGGAAGTTTTAATTTTGGTCCCGATCCTAATGTTAATATTAATGATCAAAATAATGAACCACATATTGTTAATAACACTAATCCACCACCTCCTCCTCCTACTCCTGCTTCTCCACACGTGCATGTACACTATTCAAATAATCCTGTTCCTAAATTCAGTGGGAACAGTGATGAGTTTGGTACGTGGAAGGCTAGGATGATATTGCATATCACTGGTATTGAGAGGAACATGATGAAAATCTTAAATGAAGGTCCTTATGTCCCTACATCACCTCTCAATCCCCTTCTTGATCCTTCTAGATCTAGAAGAGGAAGGGAAAAGAGGGAGGAACATTGGTCTGAAGAGGAGAGAAGATTGGTGAATCTAGACACCCTTCTCAAAAACATGATCCTCGGGGCCGTTCCAGAAACCCTTATTCCCTCACTAGTTCTTTTTCCTAGTGCTAAAACCATGTGGGATGAACTTTTAAACCAGCATGAAGGAGGAGATGACACCATTGTCACCAGAAAGGTCTCTTTAAACAAGAGGTATGAGTCATTTTTTTCTCAACCTAATGAGTCTCTCACTGGTACTTACACCAGATTTATGAGTATCATAAACCAGTTGAGAGGTCTTGGGGTTGAGAAGGACAAGGATATACTTCTGGAGAAACTTTGTGATATTCTGCCCACCAAATGGTCTCACATGATCCTGGTCTTACGACAAGGTAAAACTCTGCACACACACACTCTCTCAACTCTTTATGGAGCTTTCAGGTACACTGAAGAAAATCAAGCTCAGAGAGTGGTGGCAGAACAAGATGCTTATAACCATGCCTCCAGTAGTCCTAATGTGGTTAGTCACACTGAACCACAAAGTACAGCACTGATATCTTCTGAGAATGTATTTTCTATGAAGAAGATGGTGTCTGAACTCATGGATTCTGGAGAGTCCAGTCAAATCTCTCCAGACTGTTGTGATGAAACTGATGATGATGACTTTGTTGCAATGATTGCTAAAACGTTTAACCGTTTCAAAGCAAGAGAAAATAGGCCATCTGGACAATTTGCATCCAGTTCTTCAACTGATAAGACCAATTTGACATGCTTTAAGTGTGGCAAAAAGGGTCATTTCATGAAAGATTGCAGGTCCAGCCAGTTTATATCCAAGCCTGGTCCATTTTCTTCAAATAATAAGCCTGATGATAGCTATAAATTGAAATATAAAAAGCTTAAGGCCCAGATTGCTCTCATGGCACAACAAATGGAAAACAATAACAAGTGCATGATCGCAACAACTGAAGAGAAGTGGGTTCCTTCTGATGAATCATCTGCTGATGAAGAAGAAGAAAGAGATTGCTGTTACATGGCTCTGGCAGACGAAGGGCACCTGGTGAAGGAAGATGTCACATCTGGACGATGGGTGGACATTGTTATTAAAAAGGTTAGTGATTATGATACTGCAACTGACCAAGAATTAAAACTGGACATCGCTGAAGCTCTTAATTCTGGTTTGATATTTGTAGAAACTGTTAGATCTGATTGTGTAAATGGTCTAGAAACAGATTTTTCTGAAATAACTGTCTTAAAATCAAAATTGAAAGAACTTCAAGACATTGAACTGGCATTTCAAGCCCAGGTCTGGTAACTGAACAATTGATTCAAGAAAAACAAGATCTTGAAGTCATTTTAGAGAAAGAAAAACTGGTGATTAAATCATGGCTAGAACCAGAAAGCCATATGATGCTGGAGTAAATCAATTTCTGCTAAAAAACGTGCATATTTAGATGGAAATACTCATGTAGCATCATTAATACCAGTAATCGATCGATTACCAGAGGGGTTCAGGCCCACCACTGCTTATGATGAGCCTGTAACTCCCAAGGCCAATATTTTCCCAGTTCAATCCCCAGAGGTTAAGACTGGAGCATTCCAGATGACTACTCCAGTTAAAGAGGTTTATCGGAATAAACCTTTGCCTCAGACCAATCCCCTACCTAAGCCTAGAACTGGAAAGGCTAAGGTATCATCTGATGAAAATATTTTGTCCAGGTTAGAGAGCCAGATTCAAACACTGACTCGTCAATTTCAAAAGTTTTAATGCAAGATTAAACTTTATTGAGGGTACTTCATCTGGCCCTAGACAAAATACAAAACCTTTTGCAAAGAAAGTTAAATCTATTTCTCCAGTTGAGAAAAAGAAAAAAGGTTTCAAAACTATCAACCCCAGTGGTCTTTTCAACTAAGACCACTGTTGAAAAAAGTGAACTAAACCAGATTGCCCCAGGGACCTATAAGGGAGGGTCCAGTGAACCCATCAGTCGATGGGTTCCCAAATCTAACTGATAATATCTGGTGGATGTGTAGGGCGATCAAAAGAAATATATCTGGTATCTTGACAGTGCTGCTGGCAGGACGATGACCGGATGTAAGACCCTGCTGGAGGAGTTTACGATTTCTGATGGACCCTCCATTACTTTTGGAAATGATGGTTGTGGAAAGACTGAGGGATACGGTGTTCTGAACAATGGACAAGTCAAGTTCAGACGTGTTGCATTTGTGAATGGTTTGAAATATAACCTGATCAGTGTAAGCCAACTGTGTGATGATGGCTATCAAGTTTTATTCAATATTGCTCAGGGTATCGTATTCAACAAGGACTGGAAGGTAGTGTTGATTGCTCCCAGAAAAGGGAATGTGTACGTTATGGATATGGAAAGCTCTCCTTCAGAGCAGTGTTTCTATACTCAAGCTGATGAAGACACAAACTGGTTATGGCACAAAAGGTTATCCCATTTAAATTTCAAGAATATTAATAAGTTGTCCAGAAAACAACTTGCAGATGGGATACCTTCAGTTTCCTTCAAAAAGGAAAGGCCATGTCCAGGATGTGAGATGGGTAAGCAGAAACGTAGCAGTTTCAAGACCAGACAGAATTTCAGCATATCTGAACCTCTTCATATGCTTCATATGGATCTCTTTGGTCCAGTGAATGTTCAGACTCGTGCTGGTAAAAGATACACCCTGGTAATAGTAGATGAATTTTTCCCAGATATTTGGGT
>CM067175.1:69604627-69670067 GCA_034093135.1 Erigeron breviscapus
TTTCTAAATGTTTAAAGTATTGATATTTATTTAAAGATCATATCATATAAATAAATATTAAGTGTTTGTCTAGCTTGTTATTGGGTATGACCCGACTTGGATCATCACGTACTAGCCACGTCAATTTAATATGTTCTTTGTTGCTAGATGTGACCACTCCACACACAACAAAACACAAAAAGATAGTTTAGCCACAATATATTAAAATTATAGGCATTACAAACACCACCACTTTTATTAAGGTTTTACACGCCACCGTCATCTCCCTTATGCAATAACCCCTATTAGTGTATATTTAAGCTTCATTTCATATAGACTTCAATATATCGTTATGATATATTAAGTTTAAACTTACTATAGTCGTATATGACATTCCAATAAGAATTTTTTTTTCCGTTCTGATGATAACACTACTCACATGTTTTAGCACTATACTCCATTACACCAGGCGTTCAACTTAATATCTTAAGTTTCACTAAAACGACACTTAATCCACTTTTGATTTTTATTAACCAGATATGAACCTCGTCTAGCATCTAGCGCGAACACTAACAAGATAACAAGCATAGATAGTTATCATTTATCGACATAGCACTCTAATGGGAATATAACACAGTATTTTCTACATAAATGACACATATTTTAGTCCCCGTATTAATCAATATATACTTACATGTCACACATAAATATCGACATAATGATTAAACGTCATTAACACACATAAGGTTATAAACACTACACATTAATCTCACCAACTCCAATTCATCCCACCTTGGTCAACACAAACATGGTCACACAAACACGCTTGTGTCTTGATACATTTGTAATTATGTTCCGGACCATAATTGTAAATGCATATCTCCACGCGTGTGCTCATTGTCTCACTTGTATATCACCGACTATACACCCCTCCTTTGGGTAAACACCACCTAACTCATCTATCATCATTCTCAAACATCACCTCTACGTAGGTCACTGTCATTCACCTAGCGGGGTACTCATTCCACACAATTCCACATTCTTGACACTTATAATTTTTCAACAAAGGGAGAAATTTGCACAATCCCTCATAAGTTATCATATACCAATATCATAAAAAGGTTTAGCGGCAGAGAAACTAAGGGATAAAAGGCCTATCAAAAATACTTGTATACATAATTCACATAAAGTGCATATAACACCTTAATTACACTCTCACTCAACCCAACCCGTCATAAAAGTAATTCTTCTTAACGCTAAGGCACAATTACCTAAGCTCAGATGCGCAACAACACTACTAGTTTAAGTCCATGACTCACACCTATGGCCAATGGTTCACTTAAACTACTGCTCTGATACCACTTGTAACACCCGACATTTAAAAATATGGATTTTCAAAAACTTTTAAATAAATAACTAAAATGCGGAAACGTCCCATAAAAACTTAACCATTTCCTAAGGGAATGGTCTACAAAACATTTGGTGTTACTTCATTGCATCACAACAATAATTTAAGAAAGCCCATAGTCATAAATTCCGACAATAAAAGATATAATAAATGTCATCTAAATAAATGAGGCTAAGACTAATAAATGTCATCGTCTATAGCAAATATCTACCCAGCCTCACTCTAAGCAAACTCCAATGTTTAACCTGAGGAAACACAACATTTTAAACAAACAAGTGTCAGCTTTAAAAGCCGAGTAAGATAACCACATGTTGTAAAAGAAGTTGCCAATTAAATCATCTTAATTAGTTCATACGCATGTCAAGCATATTACAAACAATCATCACATATCAATCGAAAAACACCATAGGAAGATTACATTCCTACATGTGCCTAGCAACCTCAAATCATCTCAACAATCATCGTTATCAATCTTAATTTCAATCTCATTTCAATCTCAATCATCAATCATAGGTTATGCCATTTTCAATCGTTAAGTAGTGACTTATGTCACAAGTAAATCAATCGCGGTTGTGCATAGGCGGTCATTCGACCTTTCAAGGAACCTTGCACCTGACATGATGGGTAGTCCTTTCGGGGTCCATCGGCGTCGTTAAGGATAGGCATAACCAAATCCAGGAGCAAGCCGTTTAGCAAAGCATGGTGATCGGTCCTAACCACCCGGCAAACTCAAGCAATCGTGACCATGTCGTAAGGGGCATCATGACTACCCTGTCCGACCAACCGTAGCACACCAGCCCCTCCCGGGACTAGCATGGGTTAAGCTTAACACTTTTCAACCGTAAGTTTATACTCGAGTTTATCAACCGTTTCAATCGTATGTTTTATCAATCGTTTCAATCTCATCATTTTAGGGCCCCTATCGTGCAACCGTGAATCATGGCAATCCTACATGAGTCTAGTGTACTACATGTATAGGCCAATCAAACATCAATCATGCAATCACAATCTCAATCAACCAAACCAACCATTACAATATATCAACCGCATGCAATCGAGTCAAACATATCAATCATCACAAGCTAAAGCATGCATTACATTAATAACTAAAGTTAACTAAGGCATACCATGCATAAAACCAACCATAAGCCCTCCCGAAGTTCCCATAACTTAACAAGCGTATGAAAAGGGCTTTAACCATCGTTAATTATGAAATCTAAGTTCTTGTTGTGTTCCTCGTGTCAAAAGGTAGTTATCTTACCTTAGAAGTTCACAACAACACCAACGATATTATGTCCGACAACCTATAAACGATCAACAATTACTTCCAACATTAGCAAATATCCTAAAAATTCCAAGTCAACCAAAGCATAACCCTAAAATAACAATGCCATTTTCTTTGTCTTCGTCGACCACAATTATAAGAGAAACAAACAATAACCCTTTCATATCATTATTATGGACTCACAAAATCCTTTTAATTTACATGTTTCTAACTAACCCATAAGTCTGCATCTTATACTATTACTACTACTCTTTATTTTTCGGCTATTAACAACGACAACAACAACTATAAGAATAAAAACCCGTTTATTATTAATATATACGCACTTTTGATATTGAACAATGTAAGAGACAAAACCACTTGACCTTTCTCATATTTCTTTCATTCTGCAATTGTACTCCCAAGACAACAAAAACAATGCTCTTAATTAATTACTAGTACTAGTATGCCTTACATATTGAAAAAAGACAATACTATAAACCTTAAAAAACAACACAAAACCATTCATTTTTTCTTTCTATTTTGCCTTCACGTGATGGCATACAACCACAAGGACAATAGCATTTTTTTTAAATATACACAATTCGGTTTCATCACAAATAAAGAAAAAGGACCACTTGACCTTACTTTCTTACAATATGGCAACTCTTGAGAAGCTATGATACGATATTGGACCCAGCCCACAACCCAGTGAAGACCCATGTACCAGCAAAGAAGGTGTGGACTTGGAAGAGTATTTAGTGCTAGTCATGGAGTAGTAACAATTTTAAGGATTGTTATTTTATATTTCATGCATGCATAGTGGTAGGTCATGTTTCCCTTTTTTGTAGCAGAAGAAAGTGCATTTAGGATAGTGGGTAGTTGTTTCATTTCCTATTTAATTAGAATGTTTACTTTGCATTTTAAGAAAAGATAGAAGAAAAGTTGTCTTCTCTATCTCTCTCTTTGTATTGCTTGGAGTTTGGCCTACTCTACAGGCTATCTATCATTTGGTGCTTTCACTGTACCATGCCTCCTAAAAAGGATTCATCTCTAGATGATCAGATGCAATCCATGTTGGAGAAAATGGAGAAGTTGCTATCAAACCATGACCAAACCAACACTACTGTTGACAATTTGCAGAAACCATCACCACTCTTGTCACTTCCATCAACAAAAACACCGACACATTAACAAACCCAATCAACCCGTTTACCCACTTTGGATCCATACCATCATCTTCACTCCAAGGCAGACACCACCCACAGCCACACTCCCCGACAACCAAAAATTCACCTGCCCAATTTCGATGGTTCAAACCCACTCGATTGGCTCTTTCAAGCTACCAATTACTTTGAGTACTATGCCATCCAACCCTCTCAACGCCTTTCTTTGGCTCAATTTTATTTTACTGGTGAAGCCCTGGTACAGATACCTTGCCAAAAATAACCTCCTTACCGATTGGCCTGAGTTCTCGCGAGCCCTCGAACTCCGCTTTGGTCCTTCTTCTTATGAAAACCATCAAGCGGCCTTGTTCAAGCTTAGCCAAACCACCACTGTTCGCATATGTGCACTGATTTGAACGTTGAGCAACTATGTCGTTGGATTACCACCTGATGCATTACTCAATTGCTTTATCTCCGGCCTTCGATCGACTCAAGGAACTTTCAATCCTTAAACCAACTTCCTTTCAAACAAGCCTGTAGGGTTTGCTTAAATTGGTTGAAGGACAAGCCCATGGGCTACTGTTGTTCCCTAACCCGTAAAAATTACACCCATCTCTATAATATTCCAAATTCCAACTAATTACGGCTAATTTTGCCAAACCACCAACACGCTACACCGCATGTTAGTCAGCCTCATACCACTCCAGCTCACCACTGCTAACATAACTCTCGACCCATTGCTCGCATTGTACACCCGAACAAACTAGCAACAAACGCAGGCCGCTGGCCTTTGTTTTCAGCTGCCGGAAAGTATGTGCCCAGGTGGTCATCGGTGCAGCCCTCCCCGGTTCTGCTTCATTGCCACAACACCAATGAGTCTCACCTGATCCTACCTTAACTGATGTGAAGATAACCTATATTGTACCTAGTATAATTCTCTCAATCTTGCCAGCTATTTTCATTTTGGGTTTTACATCGCGACATATCAATGCGGCTCCGGACATATAATCTCCGGTTAGGCATCCTGCGTAGTTCTGTAAGCACTCATAACCTTGTTCAACCTCTACGTGCTTTCCATCGTTACGTTATAGCAAAAATTCTCTATAACCTTGTCTCTGATACCATTTTTTCTGTAACACCCCGACTAAGGCGGAACACGAGATGTCACAGAACGACATGGTACAAAAGATTTAAATATAAAACATCAACATAAAGTTTCAAATGCCATTCAAACCCAAAAGATTTCAAGTTTAAGTTGACGTTTAATAACCATTACATAACCCAAATTCATAATCAAAAGATAAATGTTTGCATTACAACCGTCGAGCACACAACAAATACATCATCCAAAAGAGGCGGTGCTAGACTTAATGCTCTAAACCTGAAAAGCATGAAGAAAAAGTGTCAACTACGAGAGTTGAGTGAGTTCATAGGTTTTATACTAACAACATATTCTCATTTCGTCGAAAAACATTATATGACGAGTCATAGTATTTTCAAAAGTTTCCAAACATACTATAGCCCAAACCATATGTTCAACAACCACTGTCCAAATCCACAACATTTGTCCCAAATTTGTCATTAGTAACATTCACATTGATATTTTAGATGAGTTTAACTTAAGCCACTACTAAGACCCTTTCACGTCCAAACCAACATAATATCCCATTGTATAACAATAATAGCACATGCTGTCAATCATGTGTGTTAACCATAATTGGGTCGTGCCATGGAGACGACCAATAAAATATAAAGTAGAATAGAGCACCCCTAGGTCGACAGCCGTTGAGGGCGGCCACGTAGGCGGCCAATCAACCTGTCACCATCTTAGTGAGTGAGGGAACGAATCCTAGTTGCGCAACCCTCTAACTACAGGCCTCAATGAGTTAATAGTAGTGTAGCGGGGACTTGACTTTGACAGTACTCAAGCTCATCAAATATCATATATCACATTGAACATACAACATAATTTCCCATATCATAAACCTTCTTTCAAAGAATCATTTCATATATAAAGCATTTTATTTAGTCATGCTTTTCACCCCGAAAGTAAACACATAAAAGAGTTTGAAAGGGGGATATGACTCACTTGATTAGAGAGTGAGAGGGCTGATCAAATGATTCCTTCGCCTAGATTTGTTACTCCTCAAGCAAGCCTAAACCATAACGCATATATTCACGACGTAAGTTCGCGTGACATGAACTAGTGAGCTAGATCATGAGATGTATACTAGTAGACTTGCCCATCTTTGATTGTTGTTTAATTATGGAGTTCAAGTGCATTATATTGCTCACAATGTTTGGTTAGAAGATATTTGGTGGAGAAAGTCATTTTCTCATTATACGTATTTACACGTTTGTTGGAATTTCGGTATATTGGCTTTGATTGTCATGGTTTCCCTTGTATGCTTTGCTTATTCATGTTATTTGATATTATTAATATTATAATGTTGATATTCAAGTATATTTTCTGATTTATAATATTTATTTAATTTAATTATTTATTCCTTTTATTGATTTATTAATTAAATAATTCCTTAAAAATACTTTTAAGTGTCATAATTGTCCTTTATAAATTATGGATAATTTCATTTGAATTATATTCTGATTTTATGCTTTTAACTTATATTTATGTTTTATATTTATTTATGTAATTTTCTATTAATTTAATAATTGTGATTAATTAGTGGTTTTTACTTACTTACTTACTTTTAAAATATGTAACACTTGCTTCTTGACTTTTAATAATTTTACTCCAGTAGGTTTTAGTCACTTTTATCATTGGTTGTGAATATTTAGCCAAATTCATGATTTACATAATTTATTTATTGATTTATTTGCTTTTTAATTACCATTTAAATTCAATAATTCATGGAAATTCTTAGAAATCACCACTAAACATTTTAGCCAAAAATCCCAGGCCTTTTAGGCAACTTTTATCAATAAAAATTCATATAAATTCAACCTCTCTTGTGTCTTGCTTATTTTGAGGACTTTAAGCTTAAAAATCGTTTACCGAAATAGTGATTTTAGCCTCATTTCTTAAGCAATTAAAATGCTTCAAAAAGGATTTTTATTCTTGTTTCATTATTTCCAGAAAGTTCATCATATTTTGGTGTCCAAAATCGTGAGAGTGGTGGTGGTGTGATATGTGAAATTTAGTGCTTTCGGTTAGTGATTATTTGACCCGAAAAGGTGATTTTTGAGCTTATTGTTGTCATGAACCAAAAGACTTGAGTTTTATACTTTTGAAACAACTTATTTCCAGTAAGTTTAATATATTTTTCTTGTCCTTTGATTATGGTGTAAGTGTGTGCTAAAAATGCATTTTTACATGATTTCGGTTTATGATTTCTAGCATATTTTAACATGTTTTGGTTCCAAGCTTTGTCTCTTTGTTACTTTTTATTTCCAGAATATTATCATCAATATGAACATATTTCTTTATCATGACAAGTCCATATCCATCTCATAATCCAACAAAAGATCCAACTTTCTTAAATCTAGCATGTATGCATTCAAATCAACACTTTTTAATACCAATCTTTATAGATCTAACTTTCAACAACATAAAGACATCTTTTTAATGAAAAATCTCAGAAATATATTCTTCAAAATATACAAAAACATATAGATCTATCAAAAGGGAAATCACTTTAAAAGCTACTAATCTATAACAACACTTTTGGGTCTTGAACTAGTTGAATCCTTGGATCTTTCTCATGGATTTCGACATGCATGTGCATGAGAAGAAAGATCCTATCAACTTTGCCCTCATCAAGTGTATATTACAAGGAAACAAGAAGAAAATATGAACTTTTGATAAAACCTTTGAATATAAACAAGAACAAGATTAAATCTAGTAAAAAGATGAAGATTTATACCCTCTTGATTCGGTTTTTGATGATAAAGATGGGCAGATTTTCATGACCCTTAAAAGCTTCAAATAACCCTTAATCAAATCCTTAAACAACCCTTGAATGTATCTTGAATCAACCCTTGATTCATCTAACTTAAACCCTTATTATTGTTATAGTTTAGATTGATTTTGGTTCTTGTTTTTCTTCTTTATTCTTGGCCGAAATATAAAGAGAAAGAGGGAGAGAAGAGAGTTTTTGTGAGAGCAAATGTGTGTGTTTTTGGGTGTAAGAGTGTAGAATGAGTTTTTAGTTCATTGGTTGCATGTAAAAGTAAAGTAGATGTTTGAAATGGTGTTGAGTGTGTGTGTGGTTAAGGGGGGCCGGCCTAAAGAAAAGGAGGGGGAAAAGGAAGAGTTTTTCTTGATTTTTTATAATATTGTATAAACAATGTGTAAGTATATTTGTATATGTATATATATTGTAAATGGGTAATTATTTTATAAGTGTATATGTATTTATTTGTGCATATATGCTAGTTAGTTGTGTCCAAGTATGTATATATATGTCGTGTATATATATGTGTGTGTATATATTTTTGTGTCTTAATTTAGCTACTTAAGTCATTTTATGTACATTTTGTATTTATATTAGACATATATATGCTTGTTATTATTCAAGCCTTTTATGTGCATATTAGTTTATAAACATATTTTTGAGTTAGGCATGTTATTTTTATGTCATGTTTACTTAAATTGACTTGATGGTTAAATTGTTGGACGTTTATAAGAGTTCTTGGTCGTTATCTCAACTTGTGAGCCTTACATTATTATTTATATAACTAGATTTGTCAACAATGAAATTTTTGCTCAATGGTATTTTATTAAAATTAACTTAGAACTAAATATTAGCTTTAGATTGCTAATTTAGGGGCATTATCTACTAGTTTCAAGTATAACTATGGCTTGCGAGATCATAGGCAACATAACTAGCACATATATAATATTTAAAAAGTAGGGTTGTTACATCCTTACCCCCTTAGAAGAATTCCGTCTCGGAATTTGAATTTGCTTAGGGAGAAGGTGCGGGTATTTCTCTCGTATAAAGTCCTCGCGCTCCCAGGTGAATTCGGGTCCGTGTTTCGAATCCCATCTAACTTTAACGATAGGGATCTTGCTTCTCTTAAGGCGCTTTTCGTCGCGGTCTAGAACCTCTACCGGTTCCTCTCGATATTGGAGCTTATCTTCCACTCGTAGTTCCTCGAGTGGGACCACTTTCGAATCATCTGCCACACATTTCTTCAAGTTTGACACATGAAATGTGTCATGAACATCTCCCAATTCTTGGGGTAATTTCAACTTATAGGCTACGGGGCCTATTCTAGCAATAATTTCGAAGGGCCCAATGTATCGGGGCTCAACTTTCCTCTTTTGCCAAACCTTACGGTTCCTTTCCATGGCGACACCTTTAATAGTACTTTATCTCCAACTTCAAATTCTAGAGGCTTCCTTCTTTGATCCGCATAGCTCTTTTGCCGATCTCTCGCGGCTTTGAGCTTTTCCTTTATAATGGCCACCTTGTCCGTTGTCTCTTGGACATAATCGATGGTAGCTAGACTTCTTTCACCCGCTTCGATCCAACACATGGGTGATCTACACTTACGTCCGTACAAGGCTTCAAATGGTGCACATTGTATGCTAGAATGGTAACTATTATTGTAAGTAAACTCCGCATATGGTAAGTGCTCATCCCAATTTCCACCGAATTCTAATGCACATGCTCTCAACATGTCCTCCAATGTCTGTATCGTACGCTCACTTTGTCCATCCGTTTGAGGGTGGTAAGCCGTGCTTAATGCTAACGTTGTTCCCATCGCCTCTTGCACAAGACCCCAAAAACGTGAGGTAAATCTACCATCCCTATCGGATATTATGGACAATGGCACGCCATGTAATATTACAATCTTCTCAACATATAGGCGAGCTAGACGCTCGGTATTCCAATTTTCTCTTATTGGAATGAAATGGGCTGATTTTGTAAGACGATCGACAACTACCCATATAGCATTATGGCCTTTCTTGGTTCTAGGCAACTTCGTCACTAGGTCCATTGCTATTTGCTCCCATTTCCATTCGGGGATTTCCGGTTGTTTCAACAATCCAGCCGGCTTTTGATGCTCTGCTTTGACCATTGCGCAAGTCATGCATCGGCTCACATATCGGGCTACATCACCTTTCATCCCAGGCCACCAAAAGTCCCTTTTTAGACCTTGGTACATCTTATCTGCTCCCGGATGGATCGAATACTTTGAATTATGGGCTTCGTTCATGAGTACATCTCTTAATCCATTCACCTTTGGTACCCAAGCTCTTCCTTTAAAATACAATATGCCTTCGTCATCCCTATCAAACCTTGTTTCTATTCCGCTTAAGGCCTCTTCCTCAATATTCTTACCTTCAAAGGCCTTTGCTTGATCTTCTAAGAATCGGTCTCTTAGAGACATTCTCACTCGTAGGTGATTAATTCTAGCCCTTGGCACCCTAGTGCTCACCTTCCTACTAAGTGCATCGGCAACAACATTTGCCTTTCCGGGGTGGTACTTAATTTCGCACTCATAATCATTTAGTAGCCAATTTTGTCCTAGAGAGCTCAGATTCAAACACTGACTCGTCAATTTCAAAGTTTTAATGCAAGATTAAACTTTATTGAGGGTACTTCATCTGGCCCTAGACAAAATACAAAACCTTTTGCAAGAAAGTTAAATCTATTTCTCCAGTTGAGAAAAAGAAAAAGGTTTCAAAACTATCAACCCCAGTGGTCTTTCCAACTAAGACCACTGTTGAAGAAAGTGAACTAAACCAGATTGCCCCAGGGACCTATAAGGGAGGGTCCAGTGAACCCATCAGTCGATGGGTTCCCAAATCTAACTGATAATATCTGGTGGATGTGCAGGCGATCGAAAGAAATATATCTGGTATCTTGACAGTGCTGCTGGCAGGACGATGACCGGATGTAAGACCCTGCTGGAGGAGTTCACCATTTCTGATGGACCCTCCATTACTTTTGAAATGATGGTTGTGGAAAGACTGAGGGATACGGTGTTCTGAACAATGGACAAGTCAAGTTCAGACGTGTTGCATTTGTGAATGTTTGAAATATAACCTGATCAGTGTAAGCCAACTGTGTGATGATGGCTATCAAGTGTTATTCAATATTGCTCAGGGTATCGTATTCAACAAGGACTGGAAGGTAGTGTTGATTGCTCCCAGAAAAGGGAATGTGTACGTGATGGATATGGAAAGCTCTCTTTAGAGCAGTGTTTCTATACTCAAGCTGATGAAGACACAAACTGGTTATGGCACAAAAGGTTATCCCATTTAAATTTCAAGAATATTAATAAGTTGTCCAGAAAACAACTTGCAGATGGGATACCTTCAGTTTCCTTCAAAAAGGAAAGGCCATGTCCAGGATGTGAGATGGGTAAACAGAAGCGTACCAGTTTCAAGACCAGACAGAATTTCAGCATATCTGAACCTCTTCATATGCTTCATATGGACCTCTTTGGTCCAGTGAATGTTCAGACTCGTTCTGGTAAAAGATACACCCTGGTAATAGTAGATGAATTTTCCAGATATTGTTGGGTTATCTTTCTCAGGTCTAAAAGTGAAGCTGCTGCTGAAATCATCAGTCTTATCAAGCAAATTGAGCTCAAGTACAGTCGAAAGGTGTGTCAGTTAAGAAGTGACAATGGAACAGAATTCCAGAATGCAACTCTGTAGTCATTCTGTACTGACACTGGCATCTCCCAGAATTTCTCATCAGCCCGCTCTCCAGAACAGAATGGAGTGGCGGAAAGGAAGAATCGAACGCTGATAGAAGCTGCCAGGAGTATGCTTGCTGAATCTGGTCTGTCTACCAGTTTCTAGGCTGAAGCAATTGCTACTGCTTGCCACACCCAGAACCGGTCAGTGTATGTGAAGCGACACAAAAGACAGCCTACGAAGTCTTAAGAAATAGAAAACCAAATATTGGTTATTTTCACGTTTTTGGATGTCCAGTTTACATCCTGAACGACTCCAGTCAGTTAGGCAAATTTGATGCCAAAGCTGATGAAGGGTATTTCTTAGGCTATTCAGCCATTCGCAAGGCCTTCAGAGTCTACAACAAGAGACTGGAGAAGGTCCATGAGTCAATTCATGTCACATTTGATGAATCAAATGTTGCAATCAACAAGAAGCCAGCCCTTGACACTCCCCCAGTAACTCCAATTATCTTTTGTGAATCTGATCCTATCAACTACAATAAAGAAGATTCAGAAGACACAGTTTCCAGTCATCCTGATCTGGAACCTGTTCAGAAAAAGAAACGCTCCAGTGGTACTCCATTCTATCCTTCTATTATTTTCAAACTACCCTCTGAAATTAATATTGGATCAGATGTTCGTACTACTCCCCCAGTATCAGTGTCAGTTGAGATTATACCAGAAATGTCTTCTTATGAAGAATTCCAAACTGAACCAGTACTTCAAGAAATGCCTTCGAATGAAGAATTTCATGATGCAAATCGTGATTTAAATGACTCAGATGAAGATGCTGAAGTAGTCTGGCAGATCCTCCTCCTGAAGCAACTCCAGAGGAGACTCAACTGAATTCTTGCACTGATATTGTTGTCAGTAACAATCCTGGTCAGTACTCCAGATGGACAAAAGCTCATCCTATTGATCAGATCATAGGTGTCTCCAGTAGAGGAGTTCAGACCAGAAGAGCCTCCAGTAATCAATGCTTATATGTTAGTTTTCTATCTTGATGGAACCAAAGAAGATTGACGAGCTATGGAAGATCCAAGCTGGGTGACTGCTATGCAAGAAGAGCTTCACCAGTTTGAAAGGAACAAGGTCTGGTATCTGGTTCCTTTCCCAGTTGGAAAGAAAGAACCAATTGGAACAAGATGGGTCTTGAGAAACAAAGTAGATGAAGATGGCCACGTAATCAGAAACAAGGCCAGACTGGTAGCACAAGGCTACTGCCAGTCAGATGTCGATTTTGATGAATCTTTTGCTCCAGTGGCTAGACTTGAAGCGATCAGAATATTTTTAGCATTCGCTGCTCATCATCAGTTCAAGGTCTACCAGATGGATGTAAAGAGTGCTTCTTGAATGGAAAGCTTGAAGAAGAAGTTTATGTCAGACAACCACCAGGTTTCGTTGATGAAAAGCATCCACATTGGGTATATCGTCTGGACAAAGCGCTTTATGGCCTCAGACAAGCCCCACGTGCCTGGTATGACACTCTGACTAAACATTTATTGAAAAATGGTTTCAAAAGAGGTGCAATTGACAATACCTTATTTATTCTTCATGAAAAAGGTAATCTGTTAATGGTACAAATTTATGTTGATAATATTATTTTTGGGTCTACTGATGAAAACATGTGCAAGAAATTTTCGAAAATAATGTCAACTGAATATGAAATGAGTTTGATGGGTGAATTAACATATTTTCTTGGACTCCAGATTAAACAAAACAAAGATGGCATTTTTATTAATCAGGAAAAATATGTTAGAGATCTTTTAAAGAAATATGATATGAACTCTTCACCATCTAAACCCACTCCAATTTCTGCACCACTGATACTGGACTCCGATCCAGATGGCAAACCAGTGAACACCACTGTCTACAGAGGCATGGTTGGTTCACTGATGTATTTAACTGCCAGTAGACCAGATATTATGTTTTCAACATGTTTATGTGCCAGATATCAGTCTAATCCAAAGGAATCTCATATGCTTGCTGTAAAGCGCATACTGAAGTACCTTAAGGGTGTTCCCAGTTTGGGTCTTTGGTATCCCAAAGGCTCAGGCATGGATCTAATGGGTTATTCAGATTCAGATCATGCAGGTTGTAAGATAGACAGGAAATCCACTACTGGTGGATGTCATTTCCTTGGTGGAAAACTGGTCAGCTGGACCAGTAAGAAGAAAACTTCAGTTTCATTGTCCACTGCTGAAGCTGAATACGTGTCTGCAGCCAGTTGTTGTGCTCAGATACTCTGGATGAAGAACCAGTTGCTTGATTATGGTATTAAGTACTCAAAGACCCCAATCTTTTGTGATAATACTAGTGCCATTGCTATCTCGAACAATCCAGTCATGCACTCCAAAACGAAGCACATTGATCTCAGGTATCATTTTATCCGTGATCATATTATGAAAAACAACATTGAACTCCATTTTATTCCCACTGACAAACAACTCGCTGACATTTTTACTAAACCTCTGGATGTCAAACTTTTGAATATCTTGTTGGTGAGTTGGGAATGTTAAACCCTTAAATCTGAACCTTGGTATTGAACGCCATTGTGTACTACTGAGGATCTTTGATTTAAAGATTTATAAATTTATAACTGCTCAGATATTGAACGCCTTTGTGTACTATCTTTGCATTAATAGATTTCTGGATCAACATTCCAGGGGGAAAGACTTGAAAGATATTTTTGTTCTTAAAAATGTTTTAAGTTCAGGGGGAATTTATTAATTTATTTTCTCACTGGACAAATTTTCAGAAAATATTACTGGTACTTTGTAAATGTGTCCCTCTCACTGGTAATTGAACAGGTTGAAGTGCATGTTTGAGGTGACTTTTGTCTCCTTGTAAATGTGTCCCTCTCATTTGTCTGTATTAGTTGACGTGCACGTTTGAGGTTACTAGTCTTTCAAAATGGTTTTCACTGGTACTTTACTGGAGTGTCCCTCCAGTGTACCATCAGTGCATGCTTCACTGGACTAATCCACCAGTGATACTGGAGTGTCCAGTCAACCTCCAGATGCACTGAAATGAGTCATAATATTTTTTAAATACTTGGTCATTGTGCGTGCCACGTAAGCAAAACTTTTTAAAGATATTTATCTTATAATCCTACGTGGCATGTAAATTTTTCAAAGAAATGATAGTATTTTTACCTTGGGAAGTCAAAAAGTGCAACTTGATACTGTTTGTGGGCTGTAAACCGTCACACATTTATGTGTGATGTGATGTAATTAATGCGGATCTCAGAACCTCGATCAAAATTATATTTGATAATTTCAAATAAACCGTTTGAGTTCCACATTCTCTCTTCTATATATACCCACTTTCAATTTCATTTGCATTTACTTCGAACATATTTACTCTCAAATCTTTCAAATTCCTTCATTTATTTCTTCATTCAATTTCCAATCATAATCATCTCTCATATTTACTCAATTTCCATTCAATTCTTCATCAAATCTTCATCAAAACCCTAAATTTTCAATTTCATCTTCATCTATTCATATTCAAATGGCACCAAGACAATCCAAATCGCTTAAAAATCTGCTCGCCGCTGAATATGCTCCGACAGAAAATGTTGAAAGGGCACCTCATATCACATTAGAGGCAAAAGCTATAAGAATAAACATGAATAACTGGATGGCCTGACTTTCACTTTCCAGTGTTCATGATGCCCAATCTGTTATTGGGAGATTAAACACATTTTTTCTCTCATGTCCTTTATATGGTGCGTTGACATTAAATCCAGGGAGGATGTACCACGATTACCTTTGTGAATTCTGGTACACTGCACAATATGATGATACAACTTCATCAATTACTTATTCTCTGAAGCAAGGTACCAGATCCTTGGGTTTCACTGTTAGTTTACTCAGGTCTGTTCTACAACTGAATTATTTTGAACAGAATGAGTTGCCCATTGAACTTCCCTCTGGTATCAATACAAGGGAAATGTGCAGACTGATGGGGCACACAGATATTGTGGATGAGCATGGCCAGCTATCCAGGAAGGGAACAGTCTACATGAGCAAACTGACAGACTCATGGAGATTCTTCTTCACACATATCGTTGAATGTTTGGGAGGCAGTTCTGGAGGGTTGGACCAAATAAATCAAACTCATCTCCAGATTGCCTACTGCCTCTGGTTTGGACTCAGAGTGGATTTCGCTCAGATTCTATTTGATGATCTGGTAGAGCGTCTTAGAGTGAAAGGTAGAAAAGCCTTTGTTCCTTATATCCGTTTTCTTTCACTGATGTTTAAAAGAGCTCTTGGAGACCAGTACGATTTTGAAACTACTCACTTTTCTGTGAGTGAGTATTTGAGGGATCTGACCAACCTAAGATCTCCACTGAATGAGGTAGATATTCCTCGGTCCATGCTCTCTTTTCAAAGGGAAGAAGTAGAAGTGGCTCCAGGTAGAGGTCAAGTTGGTGAAGGACCCTCTGGTGACCAAGATGTACAGATTATAGAAGCTGTACAACCCATTAGACAAGTGGCTCCTGAAGGTCAAGGACCAGAAAATGTTGAACCTTCCAGACGACCTAGATCAAACAGGCGTCTGATGAGAGCTGGAGTTCAAGTGAATCCAGAAAGAAATCCTGGTGATGTAATGAATTTGGATGGGTCTCCGATTTTTGAACCTGGAGAGAATGTACAGGTTGTTGGGCAGGTGACTGATGAACAGATAGAAAATGTGGCTCAGATTATTGAGCAGGTAGAACAAGTTGTTCAAGCTGATGAACAAATATCTGGTGAGCAAGAGGCTCAGATCGATTTGAATGTTGAAGCAAGTGAACAGGCTGGTGAACTGGTTGGTGCTCAGGCTGGTGAAACAACTGTTGGTGAAATGTTTTGGGATGAGGCTGATTCTCCCATGTCAGAAGATCAGAATTTTGATGTCAATATGAACTTTCTGGGTGAGGATGTTGTACAAGTTGAAAGTCTACCAGAAATGCCACCACCTCCACCAGAAACAAATATTCCTCCACCACAATCAGAAATGCCACCACCTCCACCAGAATCAAACATGCCACCACCACCACCACCACCTTCAATTCCATAATCCACTCCTTACTTTAATCCATTCACAATCCAAACTTCACAATCTCAACCTCCACCACTTGAAACTCCAGTCAACATATCTGAACAAGGTGCGCTGGACTCAACAGTTGTAACATCTGAAGCTGCAACTGAAGAGGTCTGGGCACAAGTACCATTAATGACCAGATTGCCTTCCAATCTTGAACCTCCCAGTGGTCTCTCCACTTCATCTTCTGCCGAGGTCCAAGACCTTTTAATAAGGTGGCGGACCTGGAGAGATCACTCCAGACTTCATCGCAGGTTATTTCAGACTTTAAATCTTTATTATCAAATAACCTTGCATCTGAGATGAATATATTTGCTGGGAATGAGAAGCATGTTTTTGAGAAGCTTGATGAACTGGTATTGGCCACTAATAACAACACTGAAAACATCAAAGTGGCAGTCCAGGGATTGGAGACAAGGCTGGTGAACTCTGTTCTGACTGCAGTGAAAGGTGAACTTGTTCAACCACTGGCAGGTCTGAAAGAAGAGGTTCAGAAGTTGGTTACCAGGATAAGTTCTCTGGAGAGTAGGCCCACACTTGATCAGGCTGTTGTTGTTAGCACAATTAGTGATGAATGTACAAAGAAGTTCAGAATTAGTATGTTGAAAGAATTATCTGAAGAAATTTTTGAGTCTGTTCTTCAAACTATTCAAGATGGGCTGTTACCCCAAGTGGAGAAGTTGATGGAAGAAAAATTGCCAAAGCACTTGCCTAAAGAAGTTGAAACTGTTAAAAAGGAAGTGCAGGCACTTAAGAAAATTGTGACTGATACAACTCCAGTGGCTGGAAAAACCTTTGGTGCACTGGACAGACACATGCTAGAACAATTATGGAATGATCTCAAGTCCAGAACTGGTGATCATTCCAAGGGGGAAAAGTCGTTCTGGTGACCAAGAAGGTTTGATAAGGAAGAAGAAGGAAGTTGTTGCCAGTGCTGTTGAAAAGGCCTTTGCTACTGAAAGCATTGTGCAACAAAAACAAGTGACTGGTACTGATGCCAGTGCACGATTAGCACAAAGAGCATTTGGCACTGAAGCCACTATGCTGACTGAAGAAGCTGCTGGTACTGAAGCCAGTGAGCCTCAGTTTGAATCTTTCCCAGATATTCCAACTACTCTGAAGTCTGTTAAAGGAAAAGAACAAATGGTGTCTGGTGAAGAAGAGCAAACTGCTGAAGAATCATCAGAGTTTCCCACTACTGATGATGAAACCTCTAAGAAGCTGGAACAAGAATGCATAATGATTGAAATCTTCAAGAGAAATCAAAGAGATGAACTGCTGGCCCATCAAAGGGAGATGGCAACTATGGAGACTCTGGACTCTTATAATGCTGGCAGGTTAGGCATAAACATTGATGTGTACAAAAAGATGAAGGAAGACCCCAGAGTTCATCAATGTCTTAATGCATTGAATGATGTTCATGTACGCTCCTTTTACGCTGAAGAAGAACAGATTTATGATTCAATAATTTATGGCGTTAGTGTACCAGAACTTATCAGACAGAGAAAGAAGGAACTGGTGAACCTCCAGAAGAAGATAAGGAAAAATGCTGGTGCTCTGGAGTTTGAGTACAGAAAGAAAGTGACAGGCTTACCAAAACTGACTGCCAAACAGATCAAAGCAATTAAAGATGCTGATGTAAGCAGATTCATTCCCCTGGACACTTCTCTAAAAATCAATCGTCAACAACTCCAGTCTGTTGTAGAACAAAAGAGAGTGTTAAAGGAAACTGAAGCAATGATCCAGACAGCCAAATTGAAAGACAAGTATAATGAAATGTTGAATTTCAGGGCTGATGCTAGAAGGATCACTGGTGCAGAGATTAAGCTTGCTAAGAATCATGAAGGTATGTCAAAGTTTGAAATAAAGTTGACCAGGGAAGGTAACTTTACTGATGAAAGAAAGAGTACTTCAGTCCAAGCGTTTGGATGGAGTGAACTGAAGGAGATTGCCTTAACGTTCAGGGGGAAGACAGATTTGTCGACTGAAGTTAAAGCATTTCTGAAGAGGGTTGAGAAGGTATGGAGAAGAAAGAAACAGATGGAAGTTGCAATAGGCATGAAATCGCCAGAATCAGTACCATCTTCTCCATCACCAAAGAGAAAGGCTTCTGAAGATGCTCCAGGACAGACATCGAAGAGAAATGTAAAGCGCGTAAATAAGTATGCTCGCGTATAATAAAGTATGCTCGCGTGTAAAGCGCGCAAATAAATATGCTTGCGTAACCAAAACCATCCACAAGTCCATCGTACCACAATCCAACCGAAACCACAAAGCACATACGTTTCATACGACTTTACATTTAAGGAACCATAGATGCTTATATATAGGGTCACCCGCAGCCTTCCCACCACATCTACAATTCATTAAATGTATCACCGTCTTCTATGTATGTACAACAATCCTAATCATATCTCATAATCATAAACGAATGTATAGTCAACCAAATGGCATATAAGTATACGATGCATAGCAAATACATGTAATGAATGACCACAAGTAATGCCAATATCAAATCACGTATCGTATGTATGTCCATGTCATAATGCATATCAAATGTATGTCAACCATGTCACTAAAGTACCAATTAGGGTATGCTTGCGTGTAAACTGCTCCAATCGTGTATAACAATACGTATATGTTCATTCCAAACACAATCCCAATGTCTATCAATTCCACTATCAACACGTACATACACTTCGGAGGGTTTTACTTTCATGAAGTTCTAGATGCTTATATATAGGGTCACCCGCAGCCTTCCCACCACATCTAAAACCCTTTGAAGGCATAACCGGCTTCCATGTAGGCACAAACATTCCAAATAATTCGTAATATCACAATTAAGCCAAACCAATCCAAACAATCAACAAATCCATCAAACCGATAAACAAACAATTCAAGCAATCAAACAAATAGCATGACAAATCATAACTCAAACCAATCAAGCAATCAATCAAACAACCAAGCACGTATGTGTACACTTTTCAGCCCGAATCTCAATTGAGTAGGGAGCTACGGAACTCACCTTTGCCAAGCAATAACGAGTTAATATCAAGCTATGAATGTCCAACGTTCGCCAAATGTCCACAACCTATCAATATATATCACAATACAACCAACGTCAACGCTTGGAACCCTAGAATTGACTTCCAACCCTTGAACGACTCTAGGGACTCGACCCGAGGACCATGGAAGTTCAACAAGCCCAAACGACTCTTTTGTAGACTACTCGACTCATTTTAGACTACTTGACTCCTTCGTAGACTACTTTTATATTTTGTAGACTACTTGTCTCTTTGTAGACTACTTTTAGTTTGTGTAGAATACTTTCAGTTTGTGTAGACTACTTTCAGTTTGTGTAGATTACTTTCAGTTTCTCTTGACTACTTCCAGTTTTATAGACTACTTTTGGCATACAAGACGACCAATTGAGACAAAACTTAATTCTTAACAAATGTAGAGGGCTCAAAGACCTTCTCAGAAACGTAAAGTTTGACTCTTGAAGATCTCTAACGAACGAGTTACGGTGTTTCCAAAACAGGCCTTGAGTCTATTTGCAAGTCAAAAACGAAGTGGGTCAAAATTAGGGTTACAAAGTGGGTAATTTAGGTCAAATCCGAATCTAAGCATAAAATGGATGTTTTGAATCAAGTTTTGAAGTGGGTTGTGTCTAAATATGTTCATACAAGCTGCAAAAACGAGTCCAAGCTTTCCAAGATTCGATTTTAGGTCAATTAGGGTTTTGTCAAAAGCCAAAACGGGTCAAGAACAAATTGAACACGAAATTGGTGCTATAGAACGAAATTGTGATGTGGGTTATGTTCATTTATGTTTAAAAATGAGTTTGAAAGAAGCTCCTAGTCGAATTTGAGGTCAAAAGAGGTTTGGGTCGAATTTGGGTGTGTTTGGTTACAAGGTTTCAGCTAGGCGAAAGAACACTTGGGTTTGACTAGAACATGATAATAAACATAAAATGATGAATTTGAGTAGAATGTAACTTACCAAAACCTTCTCCAAGTTGTGAAATCCGAAATTGAGCTAAATATGGAGTTTTCTTGCACTTTGACTTTCAATTTTGAGATATGATGATAAGGAGATGATGATGATTATTATTCTAGTTTTAATCTTGCTTAAATTTCAATAAGTGTGATAGAAATCTAGAGAGAGAGAGAGAGAGATAAGTGTGTGTGTGTTCTTGGAGATTTTAGAGGGAGAAAGAGAAGATAGAAATGAAATGGGTGGAGGAGGAGGATGGAAGAGTTGGGAGAGATAAGGTTGGGTAAAGTAGGTGGGTCATGGGTGTGGGTAAGATCCATGGGTTGACCCATCAAAATTACTAGTTAATTAGTTGTTGGTAAGCATCGTGTAGTGTCGTATCACATAGTAAGTAATTCAATCGACCCGACAAGTCCTCCACTATTCATTTAGTCTCAAATAAACGAAATTTCATTAATAATTTACTTCGTTAGTCAAACTACGCAGAAAGTCAAATGGTCAAAATTTGCGGATGTTACATCAATTAATAATTTAATATTATTCTTTAGAAATCAATACTTTCTTTGGACAAAATCACAAAATAATTCAAAGAGAAATGTGAAATCTAATTTTTTTTTGGTAGTGGTAAATTTATAACAATCTTTAGCCATCCATGATATGTTTAAAATATTTTACTGCATAATGTAAAATTATAAAATGCATCTGTTGTCATGGATCACTATATATTGTTATAGATTTATAGTTGTTTAACTTGTTTGGTTTTATAGAGTAAAGAATCTAGAAGTAAAACTCTTGATTGGTCCAGTGAATCAACCCAAGAAGACCCAATCCATTTGACCCATCCATGTTTTTAGAATCAGCTTGAAAACTTGTCCACTTAAGTCCCAAAAAGCCCAACAGCCTTACATATTTTATACAGTCAGAAAACCAAATTGATCTATGCAATAAAAGAGAGACAAAGATACTAACATAAGCCATGAGTCATAGACAATAATGCAATCTCATCAAAGAGACAAAGATACTAACATAAGCCACATGTAAATCTTACAGAACCTTAGTAATGTGATAGTTATGATAGCATATATTCATAAACGATCAAGGCATCAAGGTGTCATTCAGTTCCAAGTTTATTTATTTTTTAAACATTTAGTTCCACTTAAACATGACTAAACAACCCAATTGATCCCCATTGATATATAATAACCATAAAAACACTAGAATATATCGCCCCACATCAACACTTTGAGACCAACCAACATATCAATAATCAGACAGAAACTCCAACGTAGTGGTGGTGGACTAGTGGGTCAAGTGTATGGGTTTATTACATAATCTACACAAATTCGACTCTTTTTTTTTTGCCTCAATTTTAACTTTCATTATTTCCATATTGCTTCTAAGAATTTTTATATTAAACATAGATTTAAGGTGAAACAATTCAAATAAGGTTTGTATTGACTTAATAAAATTTATTTGCCAAAAAAAAGAACGTACAATTCTAATATAATAATTATAAGGTTATATATATAATAGGAAGATTTATATATATTCCCAAAGACGTAACGTAATTACATATTTCCCCGTAAATAATATTCGTATCTAGATTTCCATTGGCTACAAAAAGCACAAGTCAATAACTTCTCAAAAACTACTATAGATGATATTTTCCTGTTCAACCAATTGATCCGAATAAGAATAAGATGTCAAATGTTTAAGAGAATAACTTTTTGATATCAAGATTCGATATATGTGATTTATATGACACAAGCAGAATAATTGAAGATTATAATGGTATTTACGACAGTCATTGCCTTGGAATCAATTTCTTTTATCTTAAAAAAAAAAAGGTTGTGGCCCATATATTATTCCTTTCATGTGACACTTTGAATAACTATGTCAATTAAGAAAATCGTTAGTGATACTCAATCCACACGTAGTTGTAAAAAAAAGATCGTTGCCAATTGGTGATATATACAAAACAAAAGCATTTTTAATAATTAAAAGAATTTAACGGCAAATTTAACGTAGTAAGTAGTAGATAGTTATTCTCATGTTAGTAATTCAACATCAATTTTCGGGTTTAAACCCGACACCTCCAAAATTAACTAAATGACTGGCCGGTATCTTAATTAACTTCTTAGCACTAGCAAAAAGAATTGAGATTTCAATTCTTACCCAAAAGACACGTTCCTATAAGGTAATTCTATTCCTGGGTTGCAGGGTACGTAAATGTCAAGTTAAGATACTACTCCTTGTACTCCATTATATATGTTTGTCCACGATTTAAAGAAATTGCAACTTAAGATATAAGAAATTAATAGATTGTAGTTTTTTAATCACTAAACTATATATCATGTATATATGTACGTATATATAAAACCAATTTGAATAGAATAATAACAATGATGATATATGATTGATTAAGTGCATAATATAATAGAAATTATATCGATCACACTAGAATTTGGAGGTAGAAGCTCTAAAGAAGAAAAAGAAAGACATAATTAATTAAACACTCACAAGAGATATTCGAGTGTGTTTTTCTTTTCCATGGCCTTAATTTGTTATTTTATTAGTCAGCCATGCATTGCATACTACAGCCAACTATATATAATCTATCTATCTATCATTACATCATTATCTATATCTATATGTCCATATATAGATTATATAAATATAGATAAGAAGCTTTCTTAATTGAGGTAATACCTTCTTATATAGATTAGATATCATATCTTGAAAAGATAAGAATCCATATGATATGATGAAGATGATTGTTGTTGATGTTGATTATTATGATACAATCCTCACATTAAGCTCCTTCTCTGCTAAGGCCACGAGCTTTGACATCTCGTCTTTATCAATGACACCATTACGATTGACATCTGCAGACTTCACCGCACGCTTGGCCTTCCAAGTGGCGAACCAGCCTCCATTGTTGCGGATGGCTTGACGAAGCTCTTTTGAGCTAATACATCCATCCCCATCTGTGTCAAGCGTTTCCAAGAATTTTTCAAACTCCGTAATTGTCATCTCCCACTTCTTATCTTGACGACCCGGGGTCTTATATGCATGCACCATCTTGGCTAGTTAATTTGCTATATATGATATCTCGATCAACTCTCTATATATCTATCTGTCTCAATATAATATTGAAGTATATATGTTTTATTTAGGGTCTCTTCTTTATATATGTACATATATATACAGACTAGCTAGTTGGATTCCTTATCTTTGGTTGTAAAACACCGTAACAGTATTGAGCAAATGTACAGTGTACCAAATAATTTGTGTGGAATTTTTGAAACGTGTAACTTACATGATATATACGAATTAATTAATCACATATATAGTATATATGTTTGGTAATATATAAAAAGCTTAAATATGTAATCAATATCATGTCATCATGCCATCATGGAATCCATAGATTCGTCATGGATGTTTTGTTTGATTGAAATACTTCAAAATTAAATACCCGTGTTGTAATGACGAAAATTTACGACACACAAGATGACATGACGGTGATAATTTATGTTGGTGAATGACGGTGTTGTTGCTGATGGTGGAGGAGGTGGCATGTATGGATGTATGTGGGAGGAGACATGAGTTTTTCAAAATGAAATTATAATATAGTTTGGAAAAAATGTTTTGGTTTGCAGAGGTAGTTTTGGGTTTTAAGTTGGTAATGCTTAAAAATTATTAATAAATTATAAAGGAGTATTTTGAGGTTACTAATTAATAGTGGGATAATAATTGTGTTATAAGGAAGTATAAACAACCTTAAATTAAATTTTCAAGTAATTAAGCTTATGTTGAATCAACCAAAAAGTTTCAAGCATGATTAAAAATTAAAATGGTAGAATAATGGAACCCTTAGTCTCGAATTTTTTGTACGGATACAAAATATTTCGACCCATCTGGTGTAAATACGAAGTTTCATTTGAAAGTTTGCAAAACTACGAAAACCGGTGTCTTAGACACCCGTCTTGATTTTTTTGGACAAATCTGGTGTTCGAGAGGCCGGTCTTAGCTGATTGATCTAAGCCGGTGTCTGAGACACCGGTCTTCACCTTTACACCCAAAGCCGGTGTCCAAGATGCCGATCTTCAAGTGGTTTTCTTTTTCCTGCCAAACACGTTGTCATAGAGACCGGCTTTACTGATACGTGTCAATGTCCCAGCTGTATAAGTTTTGCTATGTTGAATTGGTTTGATAGGAAATAACACTGCCATCTTTTGTATCATTAATACTCACAAGCAACATCTTTTGGACTCATCTATACTCACAAGAACAACATTACCATCTTTTGTTATTTATACGTTCCATGCAAAGCAAAATTCATGCATCCAACTTCAACATAATAGTTTTATTTTCATATATTCAAACACTTATATTCACTCAACCATTTTCATATATTCAAACACTAATATACTCAACAACCATGACATCACATTTTCAACCAACATCCCAACCTATAAATAATTTACTTTAACTTTTGTATCATTATTTTGTATATTCGGTACAAGTTATGAGCAAAAAAAGGTTTAAATAAAATACTTTTGAAAATTTTGAATTTAATTTTCTAACAAATACTTTAGTTACAAATAAATATAATCAAGTATTTTTTTTATAAATTGTACTAGAAGAACGTTTTAAATTTAAAAATTGAAAACTAAATTTATTACAACAACAAGATACTATCAAAATAAATGTATAATTTGTATTATTAGAATAACAATTAACTTATACACATAATAACATTTAAGTATTTAGTATATATATTTTAATATCTTTGAAAGTAGTCCAAACTCTTAAACCACATACAAATAATATTTAAGTTTTTTTCTTTTTTCTTAATAGTTTATACACATAATATTATTTATGTTATAGTAGTTTTCAAATATATTAAATGTAAATTTTTTAAACCTCAGTGCAAATATAAGAGGTAAATGATAAAGATGCAAGTTTATGTCTTTCAAAAAATAAAAGGATATTTTGAAGGGTTAAAATGGACAAACCTTTTAAAGTTTTTGAAAAGTCAAGGGATGTAAAAGTAATATCCGAAACAAAATATGATGTTTCCTTCTTTAACGTCGTCTGCAACTCACCATTCACCATTAAAACAACTATTGAAGATTATTTTTTTCCTCTGATTTGACTTCGATATATATATGATAACTTGGATGCATAAATAAAGCCTATATATAATATATATATATATATATATATATATATATATATATATATATATATATATATATATATATATATATATATATATATATATATATATATATATATATATATATATATATATATATATATATATATATATATATATATATATATATATATATATATATATATATATATATATATATATATATATATATATATATATATATATATATATATATATATATATATATATATATATATATATATATATATATATATATATATATATATATATATATATATATATATATATATATATATATATATATATATATATATATATATATATATATATATATATATATATATATATATATATATATATATATATATATATATATATATATATATATATATATATATATATATATATATATATATATATATATATATATATATATATATATATATATATATATATATATATATATATATATATATATATATATATATATATATATATATATATATATATATATATATATATATATATATATATATATATATATATATATATATATATATATATATATATATATATATATATATATATATATATATATATATATATATATATATATATATATATATATATATATATATATATATATATATATATATATATATATATATATATATATATATATATATATATATATATATATATATATATATATATATATATATATATATATATATATATATATATATTGACATGTGTGGAAAGTCAAAAACGGGATTAGTAGCTTAGGGGCTGTCATTAGGAGGTTAATTGCAGATCTCACTTCTTCTAAACAAGCCTAACTGATCCTAAGTCATTCCATAGTCTTCTCTCATCAAATCTCAAGCCGAAAAGTCGTTTTGTGTGTGAATTGGTGGTCATCGTCAAGAGTATTTGCATCCTATTTGTCATTTGCAGGTAATAATCAATTAATTGATTGTATTTTCAGATTAAAAGTTGTTTTATAATGAACCAGATCTGATTGAAAAGGGGTTTTGTAAAAGAATTAGGGTTTATGTGGTGTTTTGGTCAATTAACGTTCAAAACAGTGTTAAACGAGTCCATAATCGATCTTGATAATCAAAAGATGTTTATGTGTGTCAAAAACATGTTTTGGGTGAAGCCTAAATCGAATGATTTCTGGAAAATTGAAGGACGAAGCCGTTTTGTGAATTCTGGTCGAAATTGGATCTTAAATTCGTTTTCTGGAAGCTAAATTCGTTTTCTGGAAGCTAAATTCGTTTTCTGGAAGCTAAATTCGTTTTCTGGAAGCTAAATTCGTTTTCTGGAAGCTAAATTCGTTTTCTGGAAGCTAAATTCGTTTTCTGGAAGCTAAATTCGTTTTCTGGAAGCTAAATTCGTTTTCTGGAAGCTAAATTCGTTTTCTGGAAGCTAAATTCGTTTTCTGGAAGCTAAATTCGTTTTCTGGAAGCTAAATTCGTTTTCTGGAAGCTAAATTCGTTTTCTGGAAGCTAAATTCGTTTTCTGGAAGCTAAATTCGTTTTCTGGAAGCTAAATTCGTTTTCTGGAAGCTAAATTCGTTTTCTGGAAGCTAAATTCGTTTTCTGGAAGCTAAATTCGTTTTCTGGAAGCTAAATTCGTTTTCTGGAAGCTAAATTCGTTTTCTGGAAGCTAAATTCGTTTTCTGGAAGCTAAATTCGTTTTCTGGAAGCTAAATTCGTTTTCTGGAAGCTAAATTCGTTTTCTGGAAGCTAAATTCGTTTTCTGGAAGCTAAATTCGTTTTCTGGAAGCTAAATTCGTTTTCTGGAAGCTAAATTCGTTTTCTGGAAGCTAAATTCGTTTTCTGGAAGCTAAATTGCCCACTGCGCCGCAGTGGCTAAACTGAACCAGGACCCGAGACAAAGCACTGCGCCGCAGTGAGCAAGGACCATGCTCACTGCGCCGCAGTGGGCTAAGAAGTAAAAATGGCCGAGGAAATCCACTGCGCCGCAGTGGGGACTATGCCCTCCCACTGCGCCGCAGTGGGACAACCTGCACACCAGGACCAGCAGCTGCAAGTGCAGCAACACGAACCCAAACACCCCAATTTCAACCCAAA
Source organism: Erigeron breviscapus (assembly GCA_034093135.1). NCBI lineage: Eukaryota > Viridiplantae > Streptophyta > Magnoliopsida > Asterales > Asteraceae > Erigeron > Erigeron breviscapus. Next base: position 69,632,493 of record CM067175.1, read on the forward strand.
CCACACCAAAACGATTTGTAACCCATTTTGAAGCATAACTAAACATCAATGACCATAAATACACATAACCCAACCCACAAATTCGACCAAAACACCAAAATCATCAACAAATTCATCAAACCCTAACCCTAACCCTAATTTAACCCAAAACTCCATTTTACAATTTTAAAGACTCGAAATCGTATCAAATCAACTAGAAACACATGAACAAACATAAATAGAAGTAAATGGGTTGATTTAGACTTACCAAAACTCTTCCTAGTGCTCAATTCGAATTTAGGTCAAAAATGGGTAAAATGGTAAGAACTTGGCCTTTGATTCTTCAAAGATGGCGACAATGAGAAGATGATGATTGCGATTTTTGTATTAAAACCGATCCACTACTAGTTGATGCAAGAATGGTGAAGAGATTGAAATGGTTCTTTTGCTTTTGGGTGAAAGAGAGAAAGAGAGAAAGAGATAGTAGTGAGAAATGAGAGGGAGGAAAAGGATAAGGGGGGAAAGATGGGTCTTGGGGCTTGGTGGGTCATGGACTACCCACGGGCCGACCCGCTTCTCCCACAAGCCATATAAACAGTCACTTACACTACTAAACGCCAAACGACATATTTACGACTCGACTAATATACCACATAGTCATAAAATCACAAAACGACCCAATTAATTCATTACTTAAATTGTTAGTCATATTACACGAAAAGTCAACGGGTCAAAATTCGGATGTTACATTATTCCCCCGTTAAAAGAATTTCGTCCCGAAATTCAACAAAACCCTAATTACAAATAAATGCGGATACTTGGACTTCATATGGTCTTCTCTCTCCCAAGTGAACTCGGCTCCACGTCTAGCATTCCATCTTACCTTCACAATGGTGTAGCGCTTCTTCTTGAGCTTCTTCTCTTGACGGTCCATGATCTCTACCGGCTCTTCAACAAAGTTTAAGTTAGAATCAACTCTAATTTCGTCCATAGGCACATGATGTGTAGGATCCGCCAAACACTTGCGTAAGTTACAAATATGGAACACATCATGTACGCCGCTAAGCTCTTGGGGCAATTCTAGCCGATAAGCAACTTTCCCAACCCGTTCAAGAATCTTAAAAGGACCAATATACCTTGGCGCAAGTTTTCCCCGCTTCACAAAACGTACGACTCCCTTCCAAGGCGACACTTTCAAAAGTACAAATTCACCAACTTCGAACTCCAACGGTCTCCGCCTCACATCGGCATACTTCTTTTGACGTTCACGGGCCAATTGCAACTTCTCCTTAATTTGAGATATTACCTTAGTTGTTTCAATCACAATTTCCGGCCCGATGAGTTGGCTCTCCCCAATTTCCGCCCAAGCTAAAGGAGAACGGCACACCCTACCATACAGGCCTTAAAGGGTGCCATTTGAATAGTAGCGTGGTAGCTATTGTTGTATGAAAACTCAACTAACGGCAAATGGTCCTCCCAACTTCCACCAAACTCAATTGCACACGCCCTCAACATATCTTCGAGTGTTTGAATGGTTCTCTCGGTTTGCCCATCCGTTTGAGGGTGAAACGCCGTGCTCATGTCAAGTCGAGTACCCATGGCTTTTTGAAAGGCTTCCCAAAATTTTGATTTGAAACGGGCATCTCTATCGGAAATGATAGAAATCGGCACTCCATGCTTAGATATTATTTCCTTGATGTACAAACGAGCTAAAGTGTCAAATTTATCGGTTTCACGAATGGCTAAAAAGTGAGCTGATTTCGTTAACCGATCTACTATCACCCAAATCGTGTCACGGCCGCTCCTTGTCTTCGGTAGCTTAGTGATGAAGTCCATTGAAATGTGCTCCCACTTCCATTCGGGCATCACCGGTTGTACCAACAATCCGGGTGGCTTCTTGTGATCGGCCTTAACTTGTAAGCAAGTAGGCACTCACTCACATACTTAGCCACATCACGCTTCATGCCCGGCCACCAATACAATTCCTTCAAGTCAAAGTACATCTTATCCGACCCGGGATGGACCGAATAAGGTGATAGGGGCTTCATTCATAATAAGCGTTCTTAAATCGCCGAATATAGGAATCCAAAGTCTTTCCACCATGTAAAGCCCATTATCATTCTTTCGGTCAAATAGTTGTTCCATGCCATCTAGGTTTTCGTTTCCAAAGTTTTCCGGTAGGGTGGCTTGAATTTGGGCTTCAATAATCCGATCACGAATACTTGGTCCTACCGTGAGGCTCATAGCTCGAGCCCGTCTTGGTTTCACTCTCTCCTTTCGGCTCAAGGCATCGGCTACTACATTTGCCTTGCCCGGATGATAACGGATGTCGCAATCATAATCACTAAATAACTCTAACCAACGCCTTTGCCTCATGTTCAATTCACTTTGGTTGAAGATGTGTTGGAGACTTTTATGATCGGTATAAATCACACATTTGGTGCCATAAAGGTAATGCCTCCAACACTTCAAAGCGAACACAACCGCCCCCAATTCCAAATCATGTGTCGGGTAGTTCTTCTCATGCACCTTCAATTGACGAGAGGCATAAGCAATGACTTTACCCCTTTGCATAAGAACGCAACCCAACCCTTGCCCCGAAGCATCACAATAAACCACAAAATCCTCTATCCCATCCGGTAGCGTCAAAATAGGAGCATCACATAGCATATCCTTAAGGGTTTGGAAGGCGTTCTCTTGTCTTTCTCCCCATTCGAAGTTTCTATCTTTTTGAGTCAAGAGAGTGAGTGGTTGTGCGATACGGGAGAAGTTTTCAATAAATCTTCTATAGTAACCCGCCAATCCAAGGAATTGGCGGATCTCGGATGGCGTTTTCGGGTCTTCTCCAATTCTTAACCGCTTCAATCTTGCTTGGGTCCACATGAATACCATCCTTGCTCACTACGTGACCAAGGAAGTGGACCTCTTCCAACCAAAACTCACACTTGGAAAATTTTGCATACAACTTCTCCTTCCTTAGTAATTCAAGCACTTCGCGCAAGTGCTTAACATGCTCCTCCTTTGTCTTCGAGTATACAAGTATGTCATCAATGAACACAATAACGGACTTGTCTAAATATGGTTGACACACCCGGTTCATCAAGTCCATGAACACCGCCGGTGCATTAGTCAACCCAAAAGGCAATACGGTGAATTCAAAATGACCATACCTTGTGCGAAAAGCCGTTTTGGGGATGTCATCTTCATGTACCCGGAGTTGATGATAACCCGAGCGAAGATCGATTTTTGAGAAGTGCTTAGCTCCTTGAAGTTGATCAAACAAGTCATCAATTCTAGGGAGAGGGTATCGGTTCTTCACGGTGAGCTTGTTCAATTCCCGATAATCAATACACATTCGGAAGGATCCGTCTTTCTTTTTGACGAAGAGAACAGGAGCACCCTAAGGAGATTGACTAGGGCGAATGAAACCCTTCTCTTGGAGTTCCTTGAGTTGAGTTTGTAGCTCTTGCATTTCGGTTAGAGCTAGTCTATAAGGAGCTTTTGCTATGGGCGCGGCTTCGGGAATAAGACTGATACGAAAATCAAGTTCACGGGGCGGGGGTAACCCCGGTAAGTCGTCCGGAAAAACATCGGGGAAATCACAAACAATAGGAACGGTCTTCAATTCTACCTTTGGGGTGGTAGCACTAAAGACTTTAGAATTTGGGGAATCGGAGATTTCGCCTTGAACCCTAAGAATTTTACCGTTGGCCAAAGGTATCTTAACAACTCTCTCACCACAATCAATCGTCGCATTAACCGCCGCTAACCAATCCATACCCACTATAATATCAAAACTACCGATGTCAAGAGGCATAAGGTCAATGAAGAAGTCAACGTCTTCCAAGGTCAAAACACAATCACGGAAGTATTTGGCTAATTCTAGTTAGTGACCCGTTCACCATTTCAATGTCAAGCACATAGTTTAGAGCACAAGGATGCACATCAATCAAAGGCACAAAGTTAGAAGACACGAGGCTAAAATCGGCCCCGGAATCAAATAGTACGGTTGCATAGAGACCATTAAGGAGGAAAGTACCTGCCACTACGTTAGGATCATTTCGGGCTTCATTTACATTGGCCGCAAAAGCTCGGCCGCGTGGTTGCACTTGGTGGCCTTGATGTCCCCGGTTTTGATTAGGCCCGACCATTTGTAGTTGATTTTGGAGTTGATTGGGGTGGACGGCTACTTGGACTTGTTGTCCCACCCATCGAGGACAATCATTACGATAGTGGTCACGGCTACCACATTCAAAACACTCGCCCCTTCTTTGGTTACCTTGAGGAGGAACGGCCCGTATAGGAGCCGCATTCATTGGGCCCGTTCTTGGAGCCCTACAGTTCTTGGAGGCGTGTCCAACTTGGTGGCAATTGTAGCATGCACCACATGGAGTGGTGGCGGGATGGTGCCTGTTGCACCTCCCACAGAAAGGATGAGGCCCGGTATAAGGCCTCCTAGCCGGTTCTACCGCCGCCATTATTCTACCCCTGTTAGCATTCTTGGGGTCAAACCTCCCCATTTTCCTTACCCCGCTCGACTCCCCCACTTCCTTCCTCTTAGTTGATGAGGATTTGCTCAAAACACCACTTCTCAATAAATCTTCAGTCACACTCCCGGCTTGGTTGACCGCGTTAGCCAAAGAAGTAGGCATGTTGGAGTTTACATAAGATCGGACTTGAGGATTCAAGCCCAATACAAACTTCTGGATGGCCTGTGACTCGGTACCCACCAAGTGAGGGATGAGGGTAGACAACTCTTGGAATCGTCTCACGTAGCCCTTATAATCGGCTCCCTCCATGCTGAGATTTGCAAATTCGATTGTTAAATTTTGTAGCTCGTACGGAGGACAAAACTTAGCCTTTACTTTTCCTTGAAGTCAATCCACTCCAAATTTTGAGTCCGCCCCAAGTTATTTCCTGGTTCCACCAACTTAAGGCGTCATGTCTAAACATGCCGGATGCATAGGGAATCCGGTCATCGTAGGTGCAATGGCTCCTTTCTATCACCGCCTCTATTGCCTCGAACCACCTTATACATTCCGTGGGACCACCCTTCCCATCAAACTCCGGTGCCCCACAACTTTTAAAATCCTTAAATATACACCCTTGGCGGTATCCGCCATACTGATTATTCATGGGCATACCGATACCAACTCCCACCGGTTCCTCTTCTTCATTATCTTCGGCATAATGTTGAGCATCTTCGTTATTTTCATTTTCTGGGGCTTCATTGTTTTGGGGCCCATTATTTTGCCCAAGACTTGCAGTGACTTGAGCAATGATGGTTGGCATGATTCCGGCAACCGTTTGAGCGATTACCTCAGCCAAGTTGGCTCAGGAGCTCTACCACGACCCCTACCACGGCCCCTACCACGGCCTCTACCACGGCCTCTACCTCCCTGTACTTCCGGTTGAGCTTCCGGTTGAGGCTCTTCTTCTTCAGTCCTATAGTTTGTTCGTACTCTCCTTGGTCTTTCCATTTCTATAAAACAAGTGACACGTTGACCCGAGAGTTAGTCTCAAATGCTCGCATGTTAGTCACACAAGTAGTCAATTCTCTCAAACCGATACCACATACTCATTTCATAACACTATGCTAAGGCAAAAGTGTTAGCATCATAAGGGGTTTTCACATATCATATCATCACGTTGCATTTATTGCCATATTTTATCATTAATTTAAGTACTCATGTTCATTTCATCATGTAACTAAACAACTAACACGAATGATTCAAAGTATAATCCGAATTCGATATGCTCTCTAGTTATCAACCGAGTATGTATACAAGGTGTACCAACGGCTAACCTTCCACCCAATCAACTTCCATTAAGCATATCGGTTCCTTATTATACTTTAAGCCACACGTGCGCAATCCACGATGTCATGAACTTGTCTATAGTATCGGGTAACCATAAAAGAGTTGATCGGGTTCTTTTAGGGTTGCCACAATATTATACTAAGTTAATGGCATCCCTTCATTTTGCCCTAACTCATCACATTAACTTCAACAAATAACAACAACAAATCATAGTCACCATATTCATCACGTTGAATTCAAGCTATCACACAATTGGTCTTGACTACGAACTCACACGGGGATTCACAAAATTCATATTGCACGAATTTCCTAACCATGCATGCTATATGAAGAGTTTTAACTTAAGCCGTAGTCTAGGTCAAACCGCCTAATTCTCTACGACCTGCATGGGCCACCATTCTGTAACACCCCAAGCCGGAGCTCGAAATGTCACGGAAATCATACAGCACCCGGTGGAATTACAATAGAACAACTAAATGCAATTAATGATTCGGTGAATCCAAAACATAGCAATACAAGTAACAAAATACAACAGGAGCAAATAGCCATCAATGTTAACATAACACATCCAAAGATGGCAAACGATCCTAAGTATAATGCGAAAGGGAGGGTCAATGAATCCTTGATCCATGAGTCCAAGTCCGGGTTAGACAGCAAGCAAGCAACTAAACACCACGTCCGGGGAGTACCTGATTACCTGAAAAGTGTACTAAGCATAGTCAACACAAGGTTGGTGAGTTCGTAGTAATGGTTCGTAACGAACCAACATCAATAATCACAATATAAGATTAGAGGCTAGACATGACTTACAGCGAGCCTCTAAGCAACACAATATCGTCCAACAACAAGATTACACAAAAGAAATGAGAGTGTAATGAGGATGCACAAATGATGTATGTATCAATGCAAATGCCGAATGAATGAATAAGCAAATATGCCTATCCCAAGCGTGACCTTCAATCACGTATGCAACGATACCCCTCTGCCATAGCCATGGACAGGGCTGTATCTCAAAAACATCGAGATATATATGTCTATATACTCGGGGTCAGGTCTACATCCAAAATGGGTGCATACATCTATGCACCAGGATGCCGGCAATCCCCTGCCGAGGGTCCAACAATAATGTATGCAATGCTTACAACCCAATGTAAATGCATAATCATAAACCGACAATCAATAACCGTCAATCATAAACCAATAATCAACATTCGACAACATGAACCAACAATCAAAAATCGTAACGGGGCACACCTGTCAACAGAGGGACAAGCCCGTATCTCAATATACACAAGTCAAATCCCCTAACAGTGGGACATATGCACAACATATGCATCAATCAAAATTAATCACTAATCACAATATAACCAACTATACGTACATATACTTCAGAGGATTTTACTTCCTTCGAGTCCCAGATGCTTATGTATAGGGTCACCTGCAGCCTTCCCACCACATCTGAAACCCAATGGATGCATAACCGACTTCCATGTATGTACGTCTATCCTAATGTATAAGTAACACTTAACGAAAACACAATCCAAGTCAAACAACGACAAGACACGTTACATCAATCCAACAATCATGTCAAACAATCAATACATCAATAAATACAAGTAAACACGCCAGGTTTACACTTTTCAGCCCGAATCCCAAGCGGGTAGGGAGATACGAAACTCACCTTGATTGGTTATGAAAGATAAGATCGCTATAAAGTTAAGTTATCTCCGAACGAAGTTCACCTCGCGTCCAACACCTAATTATGGATCATATACATTCTTATCAACACACATAAACACAATGACCATCCACTGCGCCGCAGTGGGCCAGAGCTATGCCCACTGCGCCGCAGTGGCTAAACTGAACCAGGACCCGAGACAAAGCACTGCGCCGCAGTGAGCAAGGACCATGCTCACTGCGCCGCAGTGGGCTAAGAAGTAAAAATGGCCGAGGAAATCCACTGCGCCGCAGTGGCCAAAACCATGCCCACTGCGCCGCAGTGGCCTAAGAAGCAAGGGAGGCCGAGAGAATCCACTGCGCCGCAGTGGAGACTATGCCCTCCCACTGCGCCGCAGTGGGACAACCTGCACACCAGGACCAGCAGCTGCAAGTGCAGCAACACGAACCCAAACACCCCAATTTCAACCCAAACCACACCAAAACGATTTGTAACCCATTTTGAAGCATAACTAAACATCAATGACCATGAATACACATAACCCAACCCACAAATTCGACCAAAACACCAAAATCATCCACAAATTCATCAAACCCTAACCCTAATTTAACCCAAAACTCCATTTTACCATTTTAAAGACTCGAAATCGTATCAAATCAACTAGAAACACGTGAACAAACATAAATAGAAGTAAATGGGTTGATTTAGACTTACCAAAACTCTTCCTAGTGCTCAATTCCGAATTTAGGTCAAAAATGGGTAAAATGGTAAGAACTTGGCCTTTGATTCTTCAAAGATGGCGACAATGAGAAGATGATGATTGCGATTTTTGTATTAAAACCGATCCACTACTAGTTGATGCAAGAATGGTGAAGAGATTGAAATGGTTCTTTTGCTTTTGGGTGAAAGAGAGAAAGAGAGAAAGAGATAGTAGTGAGAAATGAGAGGGAGGAAAAGGATAAGGGGGGGGAAAGATGGGTCTTGGGGCTTGGTGGGTCATGGACTACCCACGGGCCGACCCGCTTCTCCCACAAGCCATATAAACAGTCACTTACACTACTAAACGCCAAACGACATATTTACGACTCGACTAATATACCACATAGTCATAAAATCACAAAACGACCCAATTAATTCATTACTTAAATTGTTAGTCATATTACATGAAAAAGTCAACGGGTCAAAATTCGCGGATGTTACAATATATTATATATATATTATATATATTGAAACATGGCCATAAATAAATTGTATGCTATCAAACACAGTACGCTGGTTCCTGAGTTTATGAAAAAATGGGTTTTAAGACCGGTGTCTAAGACACTGGCTTTGGCAGGAGAGTACAAAACGAAAGAAGATCGGGCTCTAAGACACCGGCTTTGGGTGTAAAAAGTGGAGACCGGTGTCTCAGACACCGGCTTTGTCACAAAAGTTTCCACGTAATCTAAGACCGGTGTCTTAGATGTTAGACAATGGGATCAGAATAGAAGATCATCACTTCCCTAATATAGATCAAGACTTGGAGAATACACAAATTAGAGTCGGTCATTGTATTAGGGTTAGGGTCGGTTACTTAGCCAAGACTTATTACCTTATTTAGCTAATTGTTTTCTATATAAATAGAGGATTAACCCTCAATTGTAATCATCGATCAATCAATAAAAGAAAACCCTTTAAAACCTTTTCTGTTTCGTTAACTTGGTATCAGAGCCAGCAAATCTGTTGTGCTCATCATATACCCAATAATATCCAGAAAACATCCGCTCAAAACTGAGCCACCATGGCCGAAGCCGGCGGCTCAGGAACATATTCCGAATTAATGCTTCAATTAGCAAACTTGTTGCAAAATAATAATCACCAACCACAAAACCCCATGAAGTATACAAAAATCAGATCTGGCCAACCACAAAACCCCATGGATCGAAAGTTTGAATCGATAAAAAAAGAGATTCATCGAATCGATCCATTACCGACGGCTGAAACTTCTTACCAGAAAAGAGAGATTCGAAAAAGGGCCGCTCACCAGAATACTCTGGGAGCAACCATCAGCAAGTCACAAGGCGTCGCCGCCGGCTTGATGGCTGGAAAAATCGCCGGAACTGTCTTTGAAACCAAAGGGTACAACCATATGGATGGTAAGAAGAAGTCGGTGATTCAAGATGATAAATCACACCTAAAGTGTGATGAATGCGGCATGTATCGACACACCAAAGATCAGTGCTTCGAGATCATTGGGTATCCCGACTGGTGGACTAACGGTCACAAAACGTGTAACACCCCAAGCCGAGGCTCGGAATATCACAGAAATCATATAGCACAAGGTGGAATTACAATAGAACAAGAACTAAATGCAAATAAAGATTCAGTGAATCCATTACAAAGACGAAACAAGTACCAAAATACAAAAGGAGCAATAACCATCAAGGTTACAAAGGAGCATTCAAAAGATGGCAATTAATCCTAAGTATAATGCAAAAGAGAAGGTCTATGAATCCTTGATTCATCAAGTCCAATGCTCGGGTTAAACAGCAAGCAAGCAAGCAACTATACTCCACGCCCAGGATTAACCTGATTACCTGAAAAGTGTACTAAGCATAGTCAACACAAGGTTGGTGAGTTCGTAGTAATGGTCCACAATGAACCATAAACAATAATCATAATGTACAAGTAGAGGCTAGACGTGACTTACAGTGAGCCTCTAAGTAACACAACAATATCCAATCAACAAAATTTCATAAGTACGTAAATGCGTGTAAATGAATGCTCAATGATATGAATATCAAATGCAAGTACAAATGCATAAATAAGTCAACATGCCTATCTTATGCGTGAACGCCTGTCACCAATGCAACGATACCCTTCTGTCATCACAATGAACAAGGCTGTATCTCAAAATCATCGAGATATATATGTCTATATACTCGGAGTCAGGCACTACATCCAAAATGGGTGCATACATCTATGCACCAGGATGTCGGCAATCCCCTGCCGAGGGTTATCAATAATGTATGCAATGCTTACAATCAAATGTAAATGCATCAGTCATGAACCAACAATCAATATACGATGAACTTGAACCAACAATCAATATACGATGAACTTGAACCAACAATCAATAATCGTAAGTTATAAGCCACTAATCAACATTCAACGAACGTGAACCAACAATCAATATACGATGAACTTGAACCAACAATCAATAATCGTAAGTTATAAGCCACTAATCAACATTCAACGAACGTGAACCAACAATCAATATACGATGAACTTGAACCAACAATCAATAATCGTAAGTTATAAGCCACTAATCAACATTCAACGAACGTGAACCAACAATCAATAATCACCGATCATAAATCAAATTTCAATTTAAACCAACTATACGTACATACACTTAAGAGGATTCTACTTCTTTTGAGTCTCAGATGCTTATATATAGGGTCACCCGCAGCCTTCCCACCACATCTAAAACCCAATGAAGGTATAACCGACTATCATGTATGTACGTCAATTCCTAATACTAACGAAATACTTAACAAACATAAACCAAGTCAATCAATCAATCAATCAACAACGTAAGTAAACACGCAAGTTTACACTTTTCAGCCCGAATCTCAAGCGAGTAGGGAGATACGAAACTCACCTTGTCTGACAAAGAAGCTAGTATAAGATTACAAGCGAGTATTACGGTCCACACGTCCACAACCTATAATTATACATCAATATACCATAATGTCAACTCTACAATCATAAACAAGTTGGTTTAGCACAATTAGATCAAGTCACAACCCTAAACGCCTTTCCAACTTAAACGAGTAGGAACAAGACGCATTCGACTCGACCTTTTTAGAAATGAGAAAGGATTCATACAAAAAGAGTGTTACTACTAGAAACTAGACTCTCTTACAATTCCAACGATAGGTCATACGACTTATTTGGAGTTACGGATCAAAAGTTATTAACATTTGAAAATCGACGCGCATAATTTCACAGAACCTAACCACTGCGCCGCAGTGAGCCATTGCCAAGCTCACTGCGCCGCAGTGAGCTAACCATGAAACGACCAGGCCCTAGCCACTGCGCCGCAGTGAGCTAACCATGAAACGACCAGGCCCTAGCCACTGCGCCGCAGTGGCCCAGTTCTGACCAGAAGCAGCAGCAGCACCAGCATATGCAGGAAACCTAAACCAAAACCCCCAAATCGACCCAAACCAAACCAAACGATTTGTAAAGCCTTGTAACTTGATTTGAAGCATAAATAAACACCATTAACCATAAATAAACATAACCCAATCCACAAATTCAACCAAAACATCAAAATCATACCCAAAACCTTCAAACCCTAATTTAAACCCTAATTTGACCTAAAACGAGATTTAAGCCGAATTGTGACCCGAATCCACTTGAAATCAACTAGAAAAATGTAAACAAACATGAAATGATAAATATGGAAGGAGTTTAACTTACCAAAATCTTCACCTAGAGTTCAAATCCGAAAATGAGCTTAAAGAGAAAGTTTCTTGCACCTTGAGACTCCAAAATTTTAGATGATGAAAATACAATGAAGATGATGATACTTATTACCCTATTTCAACTTAACAACAATGATTTACGATGATTTTAAGAGGGGGAGAGATGAGTTCTTGGAGAGTTAGAGAGAAGGTGATAAAGATAGATAGAATAGATGGATAGAAATGAAAGGATAAGGTGGGGATGGGTAACTAGTTGGCTCATGGGTCATGGACAACCCATGGGTCGACCCGTTCCCCCCCCCCCCCAAAAGCAACTCAAAATTCACGGATGTCACAAAACGGCAACCAAGAAAGGCACCAAGAAAAGTTATACCACCAAAGCAAGCACCATCGCACCTACCGCCAAAGCTAACACCACCAAAGGAAGTGACAATCGAAAATCGGAGATGGGGTTCGGTGGTGTAGCGGCGGCCGGAGATGATGAAGGGGAGGGAGAGTTTTCGGTGGTGGCAGGTAAAGGAGAATAGGGTTTGGAAAGTTTGACCGTAATGTTTCTAAATCATTTCCATATAAACACATATATATGTTTAATAATTCTGGAAAAGGTTTTATGTCACATGGGTCGACCGAAATTTTCAAAGCAAAGAACCAAGTTGAAGCCCAGTCTCTTGGGCCGAATACATATGGACTTAATTACTTGAGTCCATTGAAAAAACAAGGGGGAGCCCATATGGTTCAATCTAGTTATAAAAATTCAAATGGGCCTTGGATATTTGACTGTGGAGCCACGGATACTATGACGTACGAGTTGTCTGATCTAAATACCCTCCTATATTTTTTTTAGGGGGAGTATAGGCTCATATTATATTAAAACCACCACACAAATCAAGTCTACCATGTCTGAAGAAGGCGGTAGCTCAAATCAAAAACTACCATGTCTGAAGAAGGCGGTAGCTCAAATCAAAAACTACCATGTCTGAAGAAGGCGGTAGCTCAAATCAAAAACTACCATGTCTGAAGAAGACGGTAGCTCAATAATCAATCAAAGGCTTCCATGTCTGAACGCGGTAGCACAAGTCAAACTCAAAACCAATCCAAGTTGAATATCGGTAATCCCGCTATTCAACTTGAGGGGGAGTGTTAGACAATGGAATCGGAATAGAAGATCATCACTTCCCTAATATAGATCAAGACTTGGAGAATACACAAATTAGAGTCGGTCATTGTATTAGGGTTAGGGTCGGTTACTTAGCCAAGACTTATTACCTTATTTAGCTAATTGTTTTCTATATAAATAGAGGATTAACCCTCAATTGTAATCATCGATCAATCAATAAAAGAAAACCCTTTAAAACCTTTTCTGTTTCGTTAACATTAGACACCGGCTTTGTTCCAGAAAACTCAAGACCGGTGTCTTGGACACCGTCTTTCGTAGTTTTACAAATTTCAAAACAATAGTTCATACTTACACCACATGGGTCGAAAACTTTCGTATCCGTACAAAAAGTTCCTTAGTCTCATGCATGTATGGTATTGATAGTCCGGCAAATCTTTGTGTCGGTTGGGTTTACACATCTTAAACCCGGGTGGATTGTTTTATTACCACACTTCTCACATATGAGCTCTCCTCCAATAGAGATTGGTGGCCACTTGATCTAACTAATTGGTTAGCATGATTTAAGATTTCCTAATAACAACTTGATAGAAATTCTGGTTTTCGTTAAGATGTCCATTCAAGTGGGAAGCTTCTAATTACCTTTGTTTGAAACAGTGTTATACGATGAAATGGAAAGGGGTGAAAAGGAATGGGAAACACTTCCCTTGTTTGGTTACACCGGAAATCGGAATCGAGAATGGAGAAGTGGGAATGGTTTCATTCTCTACAAAGGGTGGGAATGGGGAAATTTATTTATTTTTTTTTTTGTAATATTATATGTGTTAATATTGATTGTTAATTAAAATGTTGTATTTCTCTTATATCCATTCTCTATTTGTACCTAACGACATAATCCATTCTCTTTATAGATACTTATTCTCTTTCTCACTATTTTCAATCTTTATTACATTTTCATTCTTTATAATTCCTCCTACCAAACACCCCTCAGATTATTAGATTATTCAAACGGTAGAAAAGATTTAATTGAACAAGTAGAAAGTATTACAGATGATCATAAGAAACGGGTTTTAATCCACTGTACACAAAACATGCTAAAACTTATATATATCTAGAAAAATATTAAAGGGAAAAAACAGTAACAACCGAACCAAAACGGCAAAAAGCAATTAATTCATTCTAATATTACGAGTGTGTCATGGCGAACGGACCAAGGTTTTGTTTTCCGTAGGATAGTATTTGTTATTCTGAAAAAGATTACAACGTAGCTTGTTGCCCGTTTGTCTAGTATCTTGCTATAAATTTCTACTACATGTTGTATTTTTCAAATTTGTGGTACTACATATATAGCAATATTTTAAAAACCGGTATTCTAGTCATATCAATGTGGAAAAATATTCCGGTATTACCGGAAATACCGTCCGGTGTAATTTATTTTATCTTTTTATAAAACTCCTACAAAACTTGTTACACTTTAATGAAAATAGTCAAAATACAATTATAATTCACTCAAAAATAATACCAAATAAGTATTTCATAACAAAATATAAGTTTTAAAGTTCACAAATAACAAAAAAGAAAATTAAAGTATCATAAAATACCGGGAATACTGGAACGGTAATATAGGAAAATACCGGAAAAATACCGGGAATAAAATAACGGAGTACCCTCCGATACCGGTAATACCGGCCGGTATTTACCGGTATTTAAAACATTGCTATATAGTCAAAAACAAAATCTCATTTTTATAATAGAAAGTTTTACTTGTAACAAATAAGTATCCGATACATCCATATGTGTAACGATAAGTTCTCAGAAATCATCGTCGAAAAATTCACTTAACAAGAACATAATGATATTTGGAATTATCATCAAATGGGATGAAGAAATAATATCAGTGGAATTCATATATGTTATCTTTATGGATTCTGTAACATCCCGAACTTTTATTGAACGTTTGACTAATGCCGTTAAGTCAATTTGGGGTGTCGTTAAGTCTTTACTTAATATTTGAATGTAGTTATGTGTGGTTAACGTAGATAAAGTAGTTAGGTTTAAAGCCTAAATTTTAATGACGAATAAAAGTGTGATTAATGTCGCTTAAAGGCTATGTAGTGCCTTTTAATGAAGGACTAATGTTGTATATGGTCAATAATGCAGTTTGTGACCAATAATGAAGGGTTTAGAAGTTCAAGGGCTGATTTTGACATAGGTTGAAATCTAAAAACGGGATTAAGGTTTTGATAAGTGTAATTAGGTTTACTTTGGCAGCCATTATCAAATAATTAAGCAAATAATCCTTTCTTTAATCCTAAAGCAGTTATTAGAGCTTTTGATCAACGATTTGGTGTTGTAATTGGTCGATCATCGAGTCAAGCAGGTAATTATTGAATCATTGAATGTATTTTCCAGATTTAGAGGTTGTGTAATTATGAATTAAATCTGATTTTAAAGAAGTTTTCAAAGAATTAGAGTTTTAATGGTGTTTTGATTAATTAACATTCTAAATGGTGTCAATCGAGTCCTTAGCCGATTTGGTTGATTAAAGGGTGTTTACTGGTGTCAAATACATGTTTTGGAATAAGTTTTGATGAGTCGGTTATTGGAAAATCGAAGAACTTAGTCGTTTCTGGAAAATCTGTCGAACAGCGTTTGAACGAAGATGATCTTCGTTTGAGGTTATCTTCGTAAGTTGAAAAGCTACCTTCGTTTGAGCTAAGTTCGTGTGATGTAAACTATTTTCGTAAAGTATATTGAACGAAGATGAAGTTCGTATGAAAATTAAGTTCGTACTCTATTTTCGTAAAATGAAGCCAAACGAAGTTATGGTCTAAATTCGTAAGTTGTAAAGTAACGAAGTTAATACTTAAGTTCGTAAGAACAGAGTAAACGAAGTTTAAGTTCGTACGAAGGCTATCTTCGTTAGGTGTAATTCTGAAATTTTACGTAGTCAGTCTTAAGTTCGTACGAGGGTCCATTTAAGGTCCTAAATGACTTATATTCATTATGTTAATGAACGATAGGTGTCGGAGGTTACTGATAAGCAGTATTAGCTACTTGTTTGTGCGCGTGTACTACAACCAGGTAAGATACACTACTTTTGTCACGCTGAGGGTTCAACAAGCAAAGGTTTCATACTTATAACTTCCTTAACGGTAACTTATGATATATGTGGGTATCTCGGGTTACACGGAGGTATTATGGGATATGTAGTTGACCATGAGACCTGAAATGCAGACCCTATCGTAGTAAAATGAAGTATTGCTTAATGTAGTATATTGTTATGCAGTTTATGTAGTATTACTAAGTAGCTTGTGATGCTTTGAGATGTAGTGTATGTTGTTGATTGTTGATATGTGCATGATTGTATGGCTTGCTCAACTAGTACACTAGACTCGTTAAGTTGCCATGACACGTGCACGTATTAAGGGCCCAAAACGTAAAAGCAGTAACGCAGTAAATGTTTAGGTAATGCAGTCACCTAAACTAAATAACGTAAGTTCGAGCTCGTTAAACTTTGATGCAGTAAAGTGTTAAGCTTAACCCGTACAAGTCTTAGCCGGATGAGTACGCTAACGCAGTTGTTGCTTGGGTGGCTCCTAGCAACGTGGTCACACGCAGTTTGAGTAATTAACGGAGGATTGACCCCCTCAGGATTTTGGATTACTCTCGGATTGGCTTGCCATTCCTTAACGACGTACGATGGGTGGCCTTTTGGTGAACCATCAAGTCGGGTGCAATGTAGAGCACACTTAATGCAGTTAATAACGTAGTAAAGCAGAAATGTAGAAAGCAGATATGTGGATAATGAAGTAATGCAGGATAGGCACATTTAGGATGATTATCCTATTGATATGAAGTTGTTATGCAGATTTGTGTGATGTGTGACGTGCCTAAAGAACTTGTCTAATAATGAAGATTGTTTTAATTGGACCAATGCTTTTAAATTAAGTGTTATCTTACTTAGCTATTTTAATAGCTAACACTTGTTTCTTTTAATGTGGTTGTTCCCTCAGGTTTAGCTTGAGGAACTATATGCAGAACGAGTGAGGCTTGGGTAGATGCAATGCAGGAGCCTTAGCTACCCTATAGACGCTTTGTTTAGACATTTGTTTACATTCAGTACTTAATGTCGAATTTATGTAATGACGCTTGGACGGTTGTTTTATGTTGGGCAACCGTTGGGTTTTCATTTGAACTATTTTATGATGTCGCAAGTAACACCAACTAAATGCAGAAACCAAAATGTTTTATTGGTTTTGACTTTTAAAGTCTTTTCTTCCGCAATTTAACACCGTTAGGTGAAAGTTTTTGAAAACCCATATTTTTAAACGTCGGGTGTTACAGTTTCGAGCTCGATGTTAGTTACTTTGATAAATTAAAACTCTGCAATCCATATATGTTATATATATGGCGGTGTTTGAGTGTGGAAGAAGAAGAAGAGTGGTAGCATGGTGATGAAATGACAAATTTGTCCTCACTTAAAAGACCAAATAGACAGCATCTGGTCGCAAAGTGTTATTTAAAAAATATGATCAACTTCAGAACAAACATTATAAATTTTGCACTTAATGGAATAACCGAAAGTATTCGACAAGGTGAGAGACCAAGAATGTAACCTTCTCTTAAAAGTTTAATTATATGCCACTTACTCTTGAATTTTAATAAAGATTATAACTATGCGATAAACAAAACCCTTGTAAACGATAATCTATATGGTATGATCTTGAAAGATCTCAATGAAGTTTTGTTTTAATCATATAACTTTTGTAAATGGATGAGGTTGGATCACGTAGTTAATTAACATACTTGTTTCTGGCGAAAAGAGGTAAATGTTTCTATCCTCATGCCTTGTAAGGCTGAAAGACCTTTCTTATCTTATATAGAACATGAGAGCAGTCTCTTTATCTTAGATAGGGGTAAGACCGTCTATATCTCAATCTTCTCATACACCGTTGTGGATGATATTGAGTCCCAAAATTAACCCGTAGAAAATAATATTGAGTGTGTACTTAATTTTTTATTTTTTTTGTAAAGTTAGTTTCGATTCAGACGTGCTGGAGGCAATTTTAACCAGCGATTTGCTGGACCTCCAACCTCCTCCTCATGGAAAATACCTTGAGATGAGAAACCCAAGACTCGAACCCGAGACCTTGAGAAAAACTCACCTCCGGGGCCCACATAGTGGATTTAGAAGATACCCCTGATCAACCCACCTAAGTGGAGTTGGTTTGATCATTTATAGCTCCTGTGTTATAAGTATTTAATAAACAAACAATTATATAAATTGGTATGATGAATAATGATGATGACTTAATTTTTTGCGCAATTGTAAATTTCTAAAGTTTTAGACGAATAGCATCATTTTAGTAAATTGATCTACATTGGAATTGTGCTTAGTAATATAATTGATTTTTACCGTGATAAAAGTAAGATAGGCTTATACGGCTTAATGTTAAAAATGAAAAATATAAAAAAGAATCGATTTGCATACAACTTAATTATAGTGAGTCACATAGTTCAGGATCAATCCACTCATTTTGTGACAAATTTAAACTGGATGATAGATAACTGTGTTCTTAAGAGGCAATATATATTTGGTTTGTCGACGGGATTGGAAATGGGTCTAGAATTTTAGATGAATGTGTGTACTTAATTCGTCCACCCAAACTACGCATTAGAGATAGATCGAACATTCAAAAAGGATGATGGAACAAATCAACCAAAATTATACTCGTAAAAATTCACATGATGATGCCCCAAAGAGCCCAATGAAAACTGCATACACACTTTAAATTACTAGTACTTCTTCACATACAAGGAAGCTGCATATCATATCAATATATACTATACAAGTACCTTTTGGCATGTATTTATGCTAAAAGTCTAAAACTATAAGCTAAGTGCGAGTCATTGATTTACGTCGTTTGAGAGCGAACTGAATTAGCTTGTCCATCTCCTTTTTATTACTGATGTATCCATCTTCATTTTCATCCGCGTGTACAAATGCACGTTCCGTAGTCCACCATGCCCAACTCACTCCAAGGTCACGAAAAGCTTGTTTCAGCTCGTCCCAAGAAAGCCTCCTGTCTTTATTCACATCGTGTTTCTCAAAGAAATCAAACATTTCTTGCTCGGTGATCTGTAAAGGAACTAGTTTATCTATACCACGCGTAACTGGTTTATGAAAAACGGCACGTGGCCATTGACACATATCCGTTTGCTGGTTTGTGTCGACAAACGACGGAACCTGAACATTGACACATATTTGTTTTCTTGTCATGGATATATGTTTGTTACTTTAACTAGCGTAGACGTTTATTATGGATTATGATGATTTCGATATCTATGATTATGAGTGAACATATATGACTTACTAATTTATATATTCAATAGTCGATATACATGTCATGTATATATTAAGCGATATTATTCTTGGTCTCGTTTTCAAACTGGTATCTAGTACTCTATCGGTATCTTGGAAGAATATAACTGGGTCTGGCCGGTTGGAATATATGTATACGTGCTCCACATTTGGAGTGTCGTCGTATAAGATGCGGTCCATTAAAGAATGAGCATTTTATATATATCATACATACATGTCGATTCATTTAAAGTAAATGAGATTTTTATCTTTTAAATAGATAAAGGCAAATCAATCGTATATGCATTTTTGGGTTTTCCATAAGTTTTAATTAGGTTTCACTCTTTGAAGTGATAAGTTTGTGAATTTTTCCTAAATACAGTAACAACTATTGAGCGGGCCAAAATATTGTGTTAGACTGGTGCATTGTATGATCGATGTTCCATAAGAGTCAATTCTCGACTGATTATTTTTAAGGAAATGAGATATTTTTCATTCGGGGGTATTTGTGGTCCAACATATTAATATATATTAGTTACTTGAATTTAAATTTTAGCTACATAACTTATTATATAAAAGTTTAAATTTTTTAAAATATATCGTTATATACACTACTACACATACCTTAATTAGTCCCGGTCAAAAAACACAATGGAACCCGCTTCACATCCGTGTCCTATGCCGGGAAGTCAAATAGATCTATGATAGAACCCGCTTCAAAAAGCGAGTCCTTTGAAACAACAACCGGTTCCTTTTAACCACAATAGATCCCGCTATTTCCAATTAAGACCCGCTTTGTTTCCTTGGCGCCAAGTAGTAATAGAACCCGCCTCTTCTAATATGACTCGCTCTCCTCCAGTTATAGAACCTCCAGTTATAGCTAGATATCTTTATTCAAATATCAACTATACATTACATAACACTATTTCATTTACCACGCCAAATTCATAAAAATACTTCATTAAGAACAATTGAAAGTAACAACGAGTATTCCAAGTTAAAACCAAAGCTTCACTACAATGCATAATAAACCACGTCAACCTAAACAAAGCATTGAAAGTAAAACATCCTAAACTATCTTATGAAATACAACAATGATAAACCAAGACATTGGCTAAACATAATAGATCCATCTACTGCTTCATTAAGATCATCCAATGAGCGGGAATTAAATTGTCGTTGATCTTTAAGCAGTCTCCGAGAAGCAGACTTCTGTTGATCCCATAATACATCAGCCATTGCCACGGAAACCTGCAAATGTATAGACAAGTTTAACAGAAACGCCTTATGAGATACAAATACCATAACTAAAGGAAATCAATCTTTGAAGCAGAGCAAAACTGAAATCTAAGGTCATAGAAACATTTAAACTTATAGCCCTTTTACACAAAAACTTATAGCCCTGATAGTTCTATATTATTAGTTGACATCCCCATTGCTACAATCCAAGTAAAAATCGATAAAAGAAGTATATGATCTTATCTCTCTTAAAGAATAAGTGAATATCACGTCCTCGTTTAAAGCCTTGAACCACATAATGTGATAAAATTCTGTGACAATATCTACTCAAAAGCTGACACGGAAGCAACAAGTTGCATCTGCAAACAACATACCTGTTTTAGATTGATTAATTGGTTATATCCAATAAGAAACAAACTTGTCTTTGAAAATAAAATGAAAATCATGATGCCATCAAGAATCAAATAAAGAAAATTGGAAAACAACCATAGCGGTGCATTCATTCTGGTCTTCTTTAACCAAACCTACAAAGACATTGGATTTATCTTTCTCTAAAGAACCAAGATATCCATCAATACAGTCTTTCGATCGAAGAGTCACAATTGAATCGTCTTCCAACCATTGCAAAGCTGAAAGAATAAAGTTGTGCACAAAAAGTAGTATTTCAAGCTTGTCAAGATTTTCTCATAGAACAAACATGCTTTACCTGAAAGAATACCAAACCAAAGAACTTGTGGTCGCTTTTGCCCTGTTTCTAAGTTATGTTCTTACAGATAAAAAAAAAAAACTCGAAATGATATAACTAACTGGAATAAGAAATCTAAGCAACCAAATCATTAAGGAGTTAATGATCGAGATTTCTATAGTAATATAGTCTTCATTCACAAAAACAAACCCGATATTTCATATCCTGGAAAGCCTAACTTAAGCATCCGATCTCTATCATCATTCAATATAACTCAAAACTAATTCTAATTATATATAAAATACGCCCAAAACTAAAAACTTACCGAAACAATAATACATGATCTAAAACAACAAACACAAACACTAGATTTCGTATCAATTATGAATCCAAAATAAAATATTAAAAAACTAAAATCATTACTAAATTCATGAAAACCTAATTCAATTTTTTTTTTAAAACTTACAATCAAATTAACAGATTAAAAATGTCAATCGAACCACTTATAGGCAAAATACGCGTGGTGATTGCGGCAGCAACCGTCTCATGTTTAGACTTCAGAGAAAATATTATTCAAACCATTGAAGGCGGATTTAATTTTATTTAAACAATCGTCATAAATAAAATCCGGTTGTCTACAAGGATAACAAAGCAGTCGGGCTTCATTTAGAAGGCGGGTATAATTTGGAAGGTTTTATTTATTAACCGGGTTTTATTAAGCGGGTTCTATTCGAATTTGTGGACATGGCCTTCATATAACGGTTTTTTAGTAAGCGGGTTTTATTTGGGGGGTCTATTTAGATTTGTGTAGTAGTGATATATGTATAACTCTTATAATCCAAGTATTAAGTTTATCGTAATTAGAGACCAAAAGTATAAGAACTTTTTTATAATTTATAATATACAAAAAAAAATTAAAAAAAAATTCACTTAATTAATTTTTTCCTTTCCAGAATGAATAATGCAATAAATCATATTATCTTATCTATATACATTATAAATTAAGCATTTACCTCATTTTTATTTTCAATTAAGAAGTTGATAACCTAATATATCTCTCTCATTTGTTTACTAACTATAATATATATCCCCACTTAATATGCCTATAATACCCATAATAAAATTATTTATAGTATACATCCATCAATTCTTAAAATAACTACACCGCCTCTTTTAAATTAATAACCAGACCGCAACCGCCATCACTGCCAAAGCCGCCGTTACCACCAGTCCACCACCCATTGCTGCTACCATCATCGCTGCTATCGCGCCAACACACTTGTCACCGCCGTCGTCATCGTCTATCGCACGGGCAAATCTAGCCAATTATTAAACCAAGGTGCCAGCAATAACCATCCTTTAACAATTATCAGATGTCACCAATGGAAAATATACACTCTTACCGCATTAATGTGCAAAATGCTAGTTACTATTGAACTTTGTTGGTGCTTTCTCCTCTTCAAAGAAGAACCCAACTTAAATTGGTAATATTTCCATAAAAAAAAACATAATACTTAATTAGTAGTTGTCACTTTAACTTTCATATTATTTTGTAAAGAATCTCATCATGAAGTTTATGTTGGCTATTTTTGAAAGGTTGGAAGCTTTTTGAAGAATATATTAGAAAAGACACATTTTGCATAAATTCGGTGGTTAAAGATATGGGAAAAAATTTCAACGGATGCTTTATTTGAATGCTTTATTTGAATATAAGAAAAAATATTAGAACAGCTACTGACGGGGAGATAAGAAGGCATCCAACATGGCAACATATGGTACATATCTTAGAATCCTCGTGTACATGGTATTGGTAATCCAATTTGATAGACTCTATATTCCACGGTTCCACCTGATTCATTATTGATGAACATATATGAACTTAAATAAAGAATATTAGATATGAAACTGATATTAAAGTTTAATAGAGTAGATAGATGAGAATTTCTCATTTATAGATTTCATGCGTCAACCTAAATTAACTATATTGAGAGTGAATTTTTGGAGATGTTTTTCGAATGTTCAGATTGTATTTTAGGTATTCGTGTAATTCAAGAATTGGATTAGGATTATGATAGACTGGCGTTAAAAAAAATATCTGTATTTGTTATTTAATATTATATTTACATTGTAATTGTTTGTATATATGTGTTTTGTATATTTATAGCTATACTTTATAATAACAAAAACGTAGAATTTAACTATTTATATCTATATTAAACATAGTTTACTTCTAATGAAACCCTCCAATACGTGTCTTTTAACAATTAATATAATTATATTTATTTTCATAAATATTTTTTTTATTTCTAGCTAAAAATTAAAATATAATTAAATATTCACTTGTTTAAGGTTAACTTTCGTTTATTTTGTGACAAAAATATAACCGTACCAACTACCAAGTGTCTCAAAATAGTGCCACATATGATATGATATCTATTGTCTCTTACGAGTAATACTTTTACAGTTTTACAAACTATAAGTCTATAATCTTTTCAATATTATATCGGACTATCGGACATCATCGGAGTAGTAAATCTAAGAAGCCATTCTTATGACTAACTTGGGCCGTTAAATCATGTAAGAAAAGTCCATTTAGTAGCTGTCCAATATAGTTTTTAAGTGGGTCTGAATATGCCAGCAAGAAAAAGGAAGCCTAATATTACAGCATTACAGATTTACAGTATTACGCTACGTTCAATATTTAAGGATTTGATATAACAAATCTATCCATTTTAACATGTGTTTGAAACAAATTAATCTTTTTAACGTCATATTTTTAAGTACAATTATTCATGAGAAGTTGTGGAAAATCATCACCTCAAGATTAATGAAAACAAGACACGTGTACACTCAAGACTAAAATTTGTGGGTTGTGTTGTAAATATATGGTCTTGGATCAATAGCTTGTAAACAAACAAAGTAAGGAGAAGAAGAAAAGACAGAGAAAGTCGCGAGAAATTCTATATTCATACATGTATGTGTCTTACAATATATATAAAGGGAATGAGACACCCATAATATGGGGTAACTTGAAATCAAGAGTAATGGGGAGGTGTAAATCAAGGATTCTGATGACTACTTCCATATATATTTGTATATATAATACTCCCCCTCAAATATATATGCATATAATTATGTTGCCTCATTAAAAACCTTACTAAAAATACCCAGTGGAATAAAAACTTAGTTAAAGGAAAAAGAGTGCAACATGTGTGTAATGCTCCCCCTGAATTCAGCAAAGGTCTTTCAATCTTCGAAGCCCGAACTTGTGTAACAATTGCTTGAAACTGCTTTAAGGTGAGGACTTTGTAAATAGGTCATCTATGTTCTCACTTGACTTGATTTGTTGCATAGATTTTCCTTTTTTTGTGTGTAGATAATATGTTGAGAAGAATTTTGATGAGATGCGCTTTAGTCTATCACTCTTGATGTAGCCTTCTCTGATATGAGCTATGCAGCCAGCGTTGTCTTCATAAATGGTCTTCGGGGTCTTCTTGATTGATTCGATTTTGCACGCTTATTGTATCTCTTTAGGGGATGCAATTTTGTTAATGTAACATCCGTGACTTTTGACCGTTGGACTTTATAGGTAACTTGTATTTTACCCGCGCGTTGCTGCGGAACACGCTTTTTGGATGACAATGTTTTGGTACAAACTTGATAAAGTTACTAACAAACATTAATTTGGGACTGTAACAATACAAGCAAAACAGCTAATGATCACTTTAAAGGAAAAAGAGTGCAACAGTGTGTAATGCTCCCCCTGAATTCAGCAAAGGTCTTTCAATCTTCGAAGCCCGAACTTGTGTAACAATTGCTTGAAACTGCTTTAAGGTGAGGACTTTGTAAATAGGTCATCTATGTTCTCACTTGACTTGATTTGTTGCATAGATTTTCCTTTTTTTGTGTGTAGATAATATGTTGAGAAGAATTTTGATGAGATGCGCTTTAGTCTATCACTCTTGATGTAGCCTTCTCTGATATGAGCTATGCAGCCAGCGTTGTCTTCATAAATGGTCTTCGGGGTCTTCTTGATTGATTCGATTTTGCACGCTTATTGTATCTCTTTAGGGGATGCAATTTTGTTAATGTAACATCCGTGACTTTTGACCGTTGGACTTTATAGGTAACTTGTATTTTACCCGCGCGTTGCTGCGGAACACGCTTTTTGGATGACAATGTTTTGGTACAAACTTGATAAAGTTACTAACAAACATTAATTTGGACTGTAACAATACAGGCAAAACAGCTAATGATCACTTTAAAGGAAAAAGAGTGCAACAGTGTGTAATGCTCCCCCTGAATTCAGCAAAGGTCTTTCAATCTTCGAAGCCCGAACTTGTGTAACAATTGCTTGAAACTGCTTTAAGGTGAGGACTTTGTAAATAGGTCATCTATGTTCTCACTTGACTTGATTTGTTGCATAGATTTTCCTTTTTTTGTGTGTAGATAATATGTTGAGAAGAATTTTGATGAGATGCGCTTTAGTCTATCACTCTTGATGTAGCCTTCTCTGATATGAGCTATGCAGCCAGCGTTGTCTTCATAAATGGTCTTCGGGGTCTTCTTGATTGATTCGATTTTGCACGCTTATTGTATCTCTTTAGGGGATGCAATTTTGTTAATGTAACATCCGTGACTTTTGACCGTTGGACTTTATAGGTAACTTGTATTTTACCCGCGCGTTGCTGCGGAACACGCTTTTTGGATGACAATGTTTTGGTACAAACTTGATAAAGTTACTAACAAACATTAATTTGGGACTGTAACAATACAGGCAAAACAGCTAATGATCACTTTAAAGGAAAATTGTTAGGACCAGTTTCAGTGAAACTGGCCAGTCTCCAGTTGCACCTGGAGACCCAGAAGATTTGTCCAGAAATATATTGAAGTCCAGTTGCATCGTACAGTTAACGCAACTGAAGACTTCCTCCAGTTGAGAACTGACCAGTTGAAGAATCCTTCCAGTTGGAGTCAAAGACAACAAATGGAAGATAGAGAATGACAATGGCAGCGAAGCCCAGTTGACATTCTAGTCAGTTACAAACTGGAGACCGTCAGTGGAAAGCTCTTACAAAGCTTTACACTGATTACGAGGAATTGACTTTTATGCTTTATGTGCTTTTACCCGGATAATAAGATTTATCTTATTATTTAAGTACAAAAAGGTACATAAAGCTGGTTGAGTAAAGTTGCTTTATACTGCAACTTTACACTGTTTTTTAAGGAATTAAATGCTATTCCTTAAATGATCTCAACCATATTTGTACGGCCAAAGTTAACATCCCAATGTTAACTTTGCCTATAAATACAAGTCATTGCACAACCAAGAAAACACTTCTTCGACTTCTTTTGACTTCGAAAGATTTCACACTTTGCATACCTGCAATATTCTTGGTGAACTTGTGCAATATTCTCTCAATCGTAAAAAGGAACATTTCACAACTTTAAGTGTTTCGATTGTTTAGAGAAATTCCAAGTGTAGATCAATTGTAGTTCATAGGTTGTTAGGATATTTACATACTTGTATTATCTTGGTTCCGCAACAACCTTGTAATTTATTTAAAGTTAATAAATAAATTACACTTGAAAATTACATATTGTCTCACCAATTTACTTTACAAGTATTTTATATTATTGCATTGTTCTTTACTTATTGTCACTTAAATAAGTAATCTATCTAGAACTTGGTATATACTCCTGTAACTGGTCGTCTCCAGTTCAGTGCTTATATTGCAAAGTAACTCCACCATCGACATAGAGGTGTCTTCAGATAGTACCATCTATTGAGTTGGGACTTACAAGTGGTATCAGAGCAGAAGGCTAATAAACTTGCCTAGATCTGCTTAGATGAACACTACTGAAGGTGGAGATGGTTCTGGTCAAGGTGAAAACCCTTTGAATACTAACACACCACCTTTTCAAAATGTTAATACAAACCCTCCTCCTCCTACTGCCCCAAATCACGTCCATGTACATTGTTCTAACACTCCTGTTCCAAAATTTGATGGAAATAGTGAGACCTTTGGTACATGGAAGGCTAGAATGCTTTTGCATTTTGGTGGGATAGAGAGGTATATGCTGAAAATCCTTAAGGATGGACCGTATATACCCATGTCTCTTGGGGTAAGTCCTCTTCTAGATCCAACTGAAAGAAGAGGTTCAAGAGAAAAGCTCGAAGACCACTGGTCTGATGAGGATCGTAGACTTGTAGATCTGGACACCAGACTCAAGAACATGATCCTTGGAGTTGTTCCTGAAGATCTAATTCCAACACTTGTGTTGTTCCCCAGTGCCAAGTCAATGTGGGATGAATTAGTTATTCAGTTTGAAGGAGGTGATGACACTATTGTCACCAGAAAGTTGCCTTGAACAAGAAGTATGAATCCTTCTTTGCTCTGCCCAATGAAAGTCTAACTGGTACATACACCAAATTTTCTAGCCTCATTAATCAGCTGAGAGGCTTGGGTGTAGAGAAGGATAAGGATATTCTTCTTGAGAAGTTTTGTGATATTCTTCCTTCCAAATGGGAAAATATGGTTCTTGTCTTAAGACAAGGTAAAACCCTGCACAGCCATACTCTTGCATCACTCTATGGAGCCTTCAGATTCAATGAAGATAACAATGCTGCAAGACTGGTGGCTGAGCAGGATGCCATGAACCATGCCCAGAGTCCCAAGGTTGCTAGTGTAACTGAGCGACCTTGTACTGCTTTAATGTCTGCAGAGAGTGTCCAGGTACACTCAATGAAGGAGATGTTAAACAGTTTCTTGAACTCTGGCCTGACCACTGAAATCAGTGATGGTTGTGATGAAACTGACGATGATGATCTGGTAGCCATGATTGCTAAAACCTTTAACAGGTTTAAGCATAAATCTAAAAGATTTAATGGGCCAAACAATGCTTCCAGCTCCAGCTCTCTGGATAAAACCAATCTTACCTGCTATAAATGCGGTAAGAAAGGTGTTGAGTCATGGATTCGCTAAAGATTACTTGCTGAGTCAAGTACTCGCTGAAAGACTCAGCGAGAGGCTTCTTCAGCGAGCTCTCAGCGATCATTATCTTCGAGTTAAAGGATAAGTTCAATGACTCACCGCCATGTCTTGTAAGTCAAATATGGGCGGGAAAATGAAGATAAGAAGGCTGGTCCCCAAGGACACGTGTTGATAGATCAAGATGAAGACATGTGACCTTGTACCCTTTTGGTACTAAGGTGTTTCTCTTTCATGCAGTTTTGGGAAAGAAACAAGATGGCAAACAGAGGTGTCTGAAGACCAGTCTTACACACCAATAGATAGTTGACAACCTTCATGTGTCAACATCTATTGGGTTGTCATGTGATGTCTTTTCTCCCCTATATAAAGCATCACTTGACCTAGCCGCAAAGTTGTTGGTTCATTCTACAATAGTCACTTAGTGTGTTTGTTCTCTCATTGTATAATTGTATAATTGTTAAGTTTTCGTGTGTGCAAAAACTTAACAATATTTCTTTCTTTCTTTCTTTGTAATCCAACCATGTATTTACCGTTTAATTAATACCACTTATGATTAAACGTGTTTACTTTCTTATCTTGCTTTCTTAGTGTAATTTACATTAGTTGTTTAATTACATAATCGTTGCAAACTTGGGACTTTCAAAAGGTCATTTTATGAAGGAATGCAGATCTAGTCAGATGAACAACCAAACTGGCCCCCCTGTCCCTAATTTCAATCGGCCTGATGATAGCTACAAAGCTAAGTATAAGAAGCTTAAGGCCCAGATTGCCCTCCTGTCCATGGAAAAAGAAAATGATCAGTGCTTGATGGCACAAACTGAGGGAAAATGGGAGTACTCTGATGACTCATCAGCTGATGAAGAAGAGGAAAGGGACATGTGTTTCATGGCCTTGGAAGATCAACAGCAGCATGTGGCAAAAGAAGATGTCATCACTGGAAGATGGGTGGACATCATTTTGAAAAAGGTATGTGATTATGACAATCAGGTGGATCCAGAACTGAAACTGGACCTTGCTGAATCATTAAGTGGTGATTTGGCTTTTGTGGAAACTGTTAGAGCAGATAGTGAAAGATATCTGGACACTATCTTAATTGAACTAAACAATGTTAAGCCACAACTTAATGATTTACAAAGTGTCCAGTTGGCTCTCAAGGAGTCAGTTTTAAAAATTGAGGCTTTGGAATTTGATAATCAAAAATTAATTTCTGATCTTGAAAAAGAACAAATGATTATCAAGTCATGGGTAAAAGCATCTGGAAAGAACTATGATGCATTTTCTAGAACTATTGATGCCCAGAAGAATGCATGGAAATCTGGAGATCTGGAAATGGAAGCTCTCATACCAGATCTTCATGCATTGCCTCCAGCTCTCAGGGTTGAAACTTCTTATGATCAACCTGAAGCTGTTGAAACTGAACCCATTGAGACCACCCCCATTGAGGTTAAACCTGGAGCCAAACAGGCTAAAGCTCCAGTTAAAAAGGCCACTGGTAACAAGCCTTTACCTCAAAAGTCTAAGGAGCCCAAGACCCAAAAGACTATAACTCCTGCTGAACCAAGGTCCAAGGTTCAGCAGCCTGATGAAAACGATATTTTGTTTAAACTGGAAAGTCAACTCCAACTTTTGTCTTGACAGGTTCAGAGTTGTACTGCCCAGATTAAAAATCTGGAAGGAGGTTCATCACCTCCAGTTTTAAATCAAAACAAAAGAATGTTCCATCTGGAACTAAATCTGATAAGAAAAAGGGGAGCAGGTATCAAATACCAATCGTTTTTACTCCTACACCTGGATCTGGTGAAAAAGATCCAGATGTAGTCTTCAATTTACCACCACAACAATCAACTGTGACTTCTGTAGAGAAGTCCAGTAAACCCATCAAGAAAAGATGGGTTCACAAAAATAACTGATGATTTTTGTGGTTGTGCAGGGCGATCGAAAGAAGAATATCTGGTATATGGACAGCGTTGTTGGCCAGACTATAACCGGATGTAAGCCCCTGCTTGAAGAGTTCACTGTCCAAGATGGACCGACAGTGACGTTTGGTAATGATCAAAGTGGAAAGACTGAAGGATATGGTGTGCTCAATAACGGACAAGTCGAATTCAAAAGAGTTGCATTTGTGAATGGTTTGAAATACAACCTGATTAGTGTCAGCCAACTTTGTGATGATGGCTACAGAGTTTTGTTCGATATTGCTCAAGGCACCATATTTAACAAGGATTGGAAAGTGGTGATGGTTGCACCAAGAAAAGGAAATGTGTACATCATGGATATGGAACTAGCTCCAAAAGAGCAGTGCTTCTATACCAAAGCTGATGAGGACACCAACTGGCTGTGGCATAAAAGATTATCCCATCTTAATTTCAAAAATATTAACAAGTTGTCTCGCAAACAACTGGTTGATGGGATACCTCAAATTTCTTTCAATAAAGAAAAGCCATGTCCAGGGTGTGAGATGGGCAAGCAGAAAAGGGCCAGTTTCAAAACTAGGCAAAACTTTAGCATCACTGAACCTCTTCACATGCTACATATGGATCTCTTTGGTCCAGTGAATGTTCAAACTAGAGCTGGAAAGAAGTACACTCTAGTTGTGGTCGATGAATTCACCAGATACTGTTGGGTGGTATTCCTCAGATCCAAAAGTGATGCACCTGCTGAAATCATCTCTCTCATCAAAAGAATTGAACTCAAGTATACTCGGAAAGTCTGTCAGTTGCGAAGTGATAATGGTACTGAATTTCAAAATAAGGTACTTGAAACATTTTGCAATGACACTGACATTTCTCAAAACTTCTCATCAGCACACTCTCCAGAGCAGAATGGAGTTGTGGAAAGAAAGAATCGCACACTGATAGAAGCAACCAGAAGTATGCTATCTGAATCAGGTCTTCCCACCAGTTTCTGGGCTGAAGCAGTTGCAACTGCTTGTCACACCCAAAACCGGTCAGTCTACATCAAGAGACATAAGAAGACTGCCTATGAAGTACTCAGGAATCGTAAACCAAATATTGGATATTTCATGTATTTGGTTGTCCAGTTTATAATTTAAACGATTCTAGTCAGCTTGGAAAGTTTGATGCAAAAGCTGATGAAGGGGTATTTTTAGGTTATCTAGATATTCGAAAGGCCTTTAGAGTTTATAATTATAGACTCCAAAAGGTTCATGAGAGACAATTCATGTCACATTCGACGAATCAACTGAAGCAATCAACAAGAGACCAAGCCTTGATATTTCTCCAGTCATTCCAATAAATTTTGGCGAAACTGACCAAGTTCATCAGTCAGTTGTTTCACCAAAAGATGTTTCCAGTTACAACAAATTGGAACCAGTTAAGAAGAAGAGCACCACCAGTGACACATCATTCTATCCCTCCATCAATTTCAATTTACGACAGGAATTGGTGATTGGATCTGATGTACGTGCCACTCCAATATCAGCACCAGTTCAAACTCCAACTTCTCCAGTTCTTCAAGAAATGCCTTTTTATGAAGAATTTCATGATGCAAATCGTGACCTCATTGACTCTGATGAGGACGTAGAAGTAGTTTGGACAGATCCTCCTCCAGAAGCTGCTGCAACTGAAGAAGATCGCCAGGTGAATTGCACTGATATTGTGTTACACCAGCCTAGTCAATACACTAGATGGACTCGAGCACATCCAATTGAACAGATTGTGGGAGATCCGAATAGTGGGGTTCAGACTAGAAGAGCCACCAGTGAGCAATGCTTAAACGTCACCTTCTTATCACTAATTGAACCGAACAAGATTGACGAGGCTTTGGCAGACCCAAGCTGGGTGGAAGCTATGCAAGAAGAGCTCGTCCAGTTTGAAAGGAACAATGTATGGGAGCTTGTTCCTTGTCCACCAGGGTTAAAGAAAGAACCCATTGGTACAAGATGGGTCTACCGAAACAAGATGGATGAAGATGGCCATGTTGTAAGAAACAAGGCCAGATTAGTTGCCCAGGGTTATTGTCAAGCAGAAGGCGTTGACTTTGATGAAACTTTTGCTCCAGTTGCAAGACTTGAAGCCATCAGAATATTTCTGGCTTATGCAGCCCATCTGCAGTTTAAGGTCTTCCAGATGGATGTCAAAAGTGCGTTCCTTAATGGATCATTGGAAGAAGTTGTGTATGTTAAGCAGACTCCAGGCTTCATCGATGAGAAGCATCCTCACTAGGTCTATAGACTGAACAAAGCTTTGTATGGTTTTAGACAAGCCCCAAGAGCCTGGTATGATACTTTAACTAAACATCTTCTTAAAAATGACTTTCAAAGAGGTGCAATAGATAATACCTTATTTATCTTGAAAGAAAAAGGTAATATCTTATTGGTACAAATTTATGTTGATGACATTATATTTGGTTCAACTGATGATGCAATGTGTAAAAAGTTTTCTAAAATCATGTCATCTGAGTATGAAATGAGTTTAATGGGTGAATTAACATTTTTCTTAGGTCTTCAGATTAAGCAAAATGAAAATGGAATTTTCATAAACCAAGGAAAATATGTCAGAGATTTGTTAATAAAATACAAATATGATTCAATCCCATCGAAAAACACACCTATTGCAGCACCATTAAATTTGGACTCTGACCCAACTGGCAAACCGGTGAACATAACTGACTATCGTGGTATGGTTGGTTCACTGATGTATTTAACTGCCAATCGACCAGATATAATGTTTGCAACATGTCTATGTGACAGGTTTCAGGCTAACCCTAAAGAATCACATTTGCACGCTGTTAAGCGTATCTTTAGATACCTGAAAGGGTGTCCTAATCTTGGTCTTTGGTACCCCAAAGGCTCAGGGTTAGATCTAATGGGTTATTCAGATTCAGATCATGCAGGTTGTAAGATAGATAGAAAATCAACAACTGGTGGTTGTCATTTCCTTGGAGGAAAACTGGTAAGTTGGACCAGCAAGAAGCAGACGTCAGTCTCTATGTCCACTGCTGAGGCAGAGTACATTTCTGCGGCCAGTTGCTGTGCCCAGATTCTCTGGATCAAGAACCAGTTACTAGATTATGGTCAAAAGTATACAAGGACCCCAATCTTTTGTGACAACACCAGTGCAATTGCTATATCTCACAACCCAGTGATGCACTCCAAAACAAAGCATATTGACATCAGGTATCATTTTATTCGAGATCATGTTATGAAAGGAGACATTGAATTACATTTCATCCCCACTGACAAACAGCTCGCTGATGTTTTTACAAAACCTCTTGATGAGAAAACCTTTAAACATCTCATCAGCGAACTGGGAATGTTAAATCCTTAAAACTGGAGAATTTTTGTTATGAACGCGTCAGTGACACTGATGAAGTTCTCCAGTTGAGGAGGTCCAGATAATCTTTGCTCGCCAGACTATCGAACGCCTTTGTGATACTATCCTGGCACTAATCGATTTCTGGATCATCATTTTAGGGGGAAAGACTCAAAAATAATTTTCTGACTAAAATTCGTTTTGTTTGAAAATGGCAACTGGAGAACTCTCCAGTTGGAAACTGGCACTGGACTAATCCTCCAGTGACCAGATTCAGTCTTGTCTTACTTTTTTTTATAACGTTATGGTACTCGAGTGTTTTAAACCACTTGACATCGTCATCTGACGTGTTTAAAGTCATTTTGGTAAATGAAAACTGTTTTCATTGGGAAAATTAATGTTAGTGGGCGCGTGGGTAAGTTAAGCCGTCGTAGCATTTAATGCTGGCATGGTTAATTATGTTTTTATTTCAAAATTCAAACTTATTTTGTTAAAATATCTACAAAATTGATTTTGTTAATAAAATATTTTTTTTGGTATTTCATTGGGATCTTGAATTCCTTATAAATACCCTTATTTACTCCGATCACATTTACTTCCCTTTACATTCTTTCATTTACTTCCCAATCATCTAAAATTGATTCATTTCTCTCTCTGCTTCTTAAATCAAGAACCCTAATTCCTAAATTTCAATTTCAATTTCAAATGGCACCTAAATCATCCCGTTCAGGAGATGTAAATCTCTTATCTGTCTCATATGCTCCTTCACCAGATGTCAAACAGGCACCTGGTGCTCCTGGTAACACTTCGCTCATCAAACTTAATCCGAATAATCCGATGGCGAGTTTACAAGGAACTCAAGGGTCCAATACCCTTATTGGAAGAATTCAAAAATTTTGAAGGATTCTCCAATTGGACCCTCATTCTCTCTAAACCCACGCAAGATGTTTCACGACTACTTGTGTGAGTTTTGGTACACTGCTACTCTTTCTTCTGATCGTTCTTCCATCACTTTCACATTAAAAGGTGGAACAATCCAGTGTACCTTATCAGCAGACGTGTTGAGGGATGCCTTACACCTCAACTACTGGAGAGAGGGTGAATCTCCAGTTGTCATCCCCCCAAACGTTAATTTTCGCCAGGTCCTCCTTGAAATGGGACATAAGAAGTGCCTGGAGAAAGGGGTGTTGAAAACAAAAGGTGCGATGACCATGAAGGGCTTTACACCTTCATGGAGGTATTTTTTCATCCACCTTGTGGAAAGTATGGGTAGGAGTTCTGGTGGTCTTGACCAGATTAACTCCGCACAGGCAGAGATGGCATACTGCTTGTGGAATGGATTGAGAGTGGATTTTGCCAATATCCTGTATAGAAGCCTGGTACAAAAACTGAAGGGCACCAGGGGACTTTGTATCCCCTTCTCCAGGTTTCTCTCTCTTTGTTTTCTACAAATTCTGGGCAGTGAAGCATACTTAAGCACAGATTCACCGTATACTGTCCAGATTTGTTGAGGAATCTAGACTCTCTAGTATCTGAAGCTGGAGAGGTCGAGATTCCAGATCGAATACGGCTAGCATTCGCAAAAACTGATGTACCAATCGAAGGTGAGTCAGAAAGACAACCGGGCGGGCCTCAAAATAATGAGGGACCCTCCAGTTCGTCTAATGTTATGGTTGAGGATAGAGCAACTATAACTAAAGCAACCCGAATAACCTCTATCCCTGGTGAAGATACCTCGGTATCTGATCCTCCAACAGATGCACCCAACCAGGAAACTGGGGAAGGTCATCTGGAGACTGACCCATCTGGTCAGCCCTCAGTTACATTCATGGATCTGGATATGAATGTTAATGACGAGGAAATCCTTATTGAATCTTCGGATTCTGAAGGTACTGCTTCAGACTTGGAGATTTTTGATTCTGCTGTACCAGATCAAAACCCTTCATCTCCAGTCTCGCTTCCAGATGCTTCAATTTCACTTTCACCATCCCAAGTAAATGAGCCAACAAATATTCCCTTTCCCACTTATAACTATATGTCTGGAAACAGACGTATGGCACCTTCACCATCTGGGCAATTCTCACTCCTTCGAGAAATGCCACCCCCACCACCGCCGTTGTTCACACCTGAGCATTCTCAGCATGAACAACACATTGAATTTCCAGTCCTTTCTTCTACCACCACTCCTACTATTTCTTCAACTGCTGTGATGTCAACTGGGGAGACTTCTCTTAGTTTGCCTCCTCCAGTTGCTCCAGTAGAAACTGCTGCTGGTCCAGTGACACCTTCTCTTCCGTCACTGGACAGTCAAGTTGTCTCTGTTCAAGCCGATCTCCAAAACCTTCTCACCAGGGTGGAGGAGATTCAAAAGACACTTGACAAAAACACCAAGTCTTTCTCCAGATACCACAAGGACCACTTGACCAATATTAAAGTGGTTGATCTGGGGATTAACAAGTTTTCATCAAATGAAGACTTGGTGTTGAAGAAGCTGAATGAGTTGGTCATTGGCTGCAACAATCTGGCAACATCTTTAAAAGAAGCCTTTGTCCTCACTCAGTCCAAGGTCACAACCTCAATCTCCAACTTGCTAGGCAACACTGTTAGAACATCTGAAGTGGATTTAAGGGAGATTGAAAAACAGGTAAAGGAATTGGTTGACAAGCCTGGGTTGAATGTGACTGAACTTGGGCAGCAGTTAATGACTTCAGTTGGTCAGAAAATAGATGATACGTTGGGTGCTAGAGAACAACAATTGATAGAAAAGGTGATGTCTGAGATCACCAAGCTGGCCACTCCTCAGGTTGATCTGGCCCCACTCACAAATGAGATCAACCAGTTGAGGGGCAGCATTGATAACTTGAACACCCAGGTATCACTTCATGCTCAGTCTCTAGATAAACTGACAACTGAAGTAGAAAGTTTGAAGAAAAAGGATGAAGAAGTAAAGGATAAGGTGGTTTCTGGTTTGGATGAAGATTCCAAGATTTTGAATGAACTAAAAACTGGTCAGGAACAAGTTGCAGCTAATGTTCTGACCCAGTCTAAAGAAACCAACCACCTATGGAGATCTTTCAGGATGATATGCACGATATTCAAAGAATGCAAGAACATGCAATCGTGGCAGCCTCTTGACCGGTTGCCAGCTCACCATTCTGAATGGAAGTGATTAGGGCAGGTCTAGATGCTGCCAAGGGGGAAAGAAGTGCAGTTCTTGCACAAACTCAAACTGAAAGTAATCCATCTGGAAGTCAAACAGGTAGGGAAATGATTGTGGCTGCCAGTACTGAAGCTGGTGAGCAAATAACTGGTGAAACTGGTGATATAAGTGTTGTAACACCCGTCGTTTAAAAATATGGGTTTTCAAAACTTTTCACCTAACGGTGTTAAATTGCGGAAGTAAAGACTGTAAAAGTCAAAACCGATAAAAACATTTCGGTTGCTGCATTTATTTGGTGATTACATGCCATATCAAACAATAGTTCAAATGAAAACCCAACGGTTGCCCAACATAAACAACCGTTCACAAGTCACAACATAATTCGACATTAAGTACGGAATGTAAATAAATGTCTAAGCAAAGAATCGTCTATGGATAGCTAAGGCTCCTTCAATAAATCTACCCAAGCTCACACGTCCTTCATCTAATTCCATCAAGCTAAACCTGAGGGAACAACCACATTAAAGAAGCAAGTGTTAGCTATAAGAATAGCTAAGTAAGATAACACTTAATTAAAAGCATTTGTCCAATTAAAACAATCTTCATTATTAGACAAGTTTTATTAGGAACAACACACATCACACGTTCACACATATACTACATATCGACTTCATATTCATTAGGATAATCATCCTAAATGTGCCTATCCTGCATTAGTTCACACATTGTCACACATATCTTTGTTTACTGCATATAAGTGTGCCCTGCATCACACCCGACTGGATGATCAGTCAAAG
>CM067175.1:69671067-69742222 GCA_034093135.1 Erigeron breviscapus
TGGATCATCATTTTAGGGGGAAAGACTCAAAAATAATTTTCTGACTAAAATTCGTTTTGTTTGAAAATGGCAACTGGAGAACTCACCAGTTGGAAACTGGCACTGGACTAATCCTCAAATGGCACCTAAATCATCCCGTTCAGGAGATGTAAATCTCTTATCTGTCTCATATGCTCCTTCACCAGATGTCAAACAGGCACCTGGTGCTCCTGGTAACACTTCGCTCATCAAACTTAATCCGAATAATCCGATGGCGAGTTTACAAGGAACTCAAGGGTCCAATACCCTTATTGGAAGAATTCAAAAATATTTGAAGATTCTCCAATTGGACCCTCATTCTCTCTAAACCCACGCAAGATGTTTCACGACTACTTGTGTGAGTTTTGGTACACTGCTACTCTTTCTTCTGATTGTTCTTCCATCACTTTCACATTAAAAGGTGGAACAATCCAGTGTACCTTATCAGCAGACGTGTTGAGGGATGCCTTACACCTCAACTACTGGAGAGAGGGTGAATCTCCAGTTGTCATCCCCCCAAACGTTAATTTTCGCCAGGTCCTCCTTGAAATGGGACATAAGGAGTGCCTGGAGAAAGGGGTGTTGAAAACAAAAGGTGCGATGACCATGAAGGGCTTTACACCTTCATGGAGGTATTTTTTCATCCACCTTGTGGAAAGTATGGGTGGGAGTTCTGGTGGTCTTGACCAGATTAACTCCGCACAGGCAGAGATGGCATACTACTTGTGGAATGGATTGAGAGTGGATTTTGCCGATATCCTGTATAGAAGCCTGGTACAAAAACTGAAGGGCACCAGGGGACTTTGTATCCCCTTCTCCAGGTTTCTCTCTCTTTATTTTCTACAAATTATGGGCAGTGAAGCATACTTAAGCACAGATTTGTTGAGGAATCTAGACTCTCTAGTATCTGAAGCTGGAGAGGTCGAGACTCCAGATCAAATGCGGCTAGCATTCACAAAAACTGATGTACCAATCGAAGGTGAGTCAGAAAGACAACCGGGCGGGCCTCAAAATAATGAGGGACCCTCCAGTTCGTCTAATGTTATGGTTGAGGATAGAACAACTATAACTAAAGCAACCCGAATAACCTCTATCCCTGGTGAAGATACCTCGGTATCTGATCCTCCAACAGATGCACCCAACCAGGAAACTGGGAAGGTCATCTGGAGACTGACCCATCTGGTCAGCCCTCAGTTACATTCATGGATCTGGATATGAATGTTAATGACGAGGAAATCCTTATTGAATCTTCGGATTCTGAAGGTACTGCTTCAGACTTGGAGATTTTTAATTCTGCTGTACCAGTTCAAAACCCTTCATCTCCAGTCTCGCTTCCAGATGCTTCAATTTCACTTTCACCATCCCAAGTAAATGAGCCAACAAATATTCCTTTTCTCACTTATAACTATATGTCTGGAAACAGACGTATGGCACCTTCACCATCTGGGCAATTCTCACTCTTTCGAGAAATGCCACCCCCACCGCCGCCGTTGTTCACACCTGAGCATTCTCAGCATGAACAACACATTGAATTTCCAGTCCTTTCTTCTACCACCACTCCTACTATTTCTTCAACTGCTGCGATGTCAACTGGGGAGACTTCTCTTAGTTTGCCTCCTCCAGTTGCTCTAGTAGAAACTGCTGCTGGTCCAGTGACACCTTCTCCTCCGTCACTGGACAGTCAAGTTGTCTCTGTTCAAGCCGATCTCCAAAACCTTCTCACCAGGGTGGAGGAGATTCAAAAGACACTTGACAAAAACACCAAGTCTTTCTCCAGATACCACAAGGACCACTTGACCAATATTAAAGTGGTTGATCTGGGGATTAACAAGTTTTCATCAAATGAAGACTTGGTGTTGAAGAAGCTGAATGAGTTGGTCATTGGCTGCAACAATCTGGCAACATCTTTAAAAGAAGCCTTTGTCCTCACTCAGTCCAAGGTCACAACCTCAATCTCCAACTTGCTAGGCAACACTGTTAGAACATCTGAAGTGGATTTAAGGGAGATTGAAAAACAGGTAAAGGAATTGGTTGACAAGCCTGGGTTGAATGTGACTGAACTTGGGCAGCAGTTAATGACTTCAGTTGGTCAGAAAATAGATGATACGCTGGGTGCTAGAGAACAACAATTGATAGAAAAGGTGATGTCTGAGATCACCAAGCTGGCCACTCCCCAGGTTGATCTGGCCCCACTCACAAATGAGATCAACCAGTTGAGGGGCAGCATTGATAACTTGAACATGTTGAAAGAAATGCTTGATGTTGAATTAGACAGACACTATCCTGATGATGAAGCTGAATTTGATGCCAAAAGTTTGAATATATCAGTGGAGAAGGCAAAAGAGAACAGGGCCAGTGGGATTCTAAAAAGAATTGAACATGTAAAGAAGGTTGTGAAAAGGGTATTGAATCCACCAAGAAGGATCCCTCAACCAAGAAGACCACTGACCAGAGATGATGACCTTAGCACATTTGTAGAACCAACTGGCGAGGTATCGAATGATGACATCAAGTCTGCTGTACTGGCTGCTGGAGCTGGGAGTATTAAAATATCCAATGAATCTGAAGCAAGAAGCTATTACTCCCAGATCATGGCAACCAGAAGACATAGTGGGACTATCAATGGTGTTAATGTAACAATTAAGCCAGGCACCAAGTACTTTCACGTTGAAGTTAGTTATAACAGAGGGCCACTGGTTAAAACTGACAATCCTGGTGCAATGCAGTATGGGTTCTCGGAATGGGTGGAAATGGTGAACTTTTTGGATGCTAAGGCACAAAAGAATAGGTTTGAGAAAGCTTGGGTGAACTTCTTGAAGGGCAAGATTCAACACAAAGAAAATCTGGAGCTAAAGTTGAATATTGATCC
Source organism: Erigeron breviscapus (assembly GCA_034093135.1). Taxonomy (NCBI): domain Eukaryota; kingdom Viridiplantae; phylum Streptophyta; class Magnoliopsida; order Asterales; family Asteraceae; genus Erigeron; species Erigeron breviscapus. Next base: position 69,673,955 of record CM067175.1, read on the forward strand.
TGAAGACTCACAACCTATTTCTTCAGTGACCAAGAGAAGACGAACTGGCGAAGGGCCATCTCATTAAGTTATCTTTTCAATGTATCTACTTGTAATTTTATTTACATTCTGTAACTTGTATAAATTTCATTTCCTTGTATAAATGAAGTTACCAGTTTGTAACCACAAGGTAGATAATAGATTAGATCTAACAAACTTAAAAGAAAAACCCAAGGCATTTATTGATCTATAAAAATGCCTTGGAAAACTTAGATAATACATGTGTGTCAGCCCAGCACACAGTAGAGTGCGTGTCTGCACGTGCACCCCGTGAAACTTCACAAATCTTACACTCTTCTAATGCACGAATTAATGAAGTCTTTGATGTGACACCATTGGAGACTGAGATTCCAGACTCTACGGTCGATGAAGTGATTCTTAACGATGGTACGAGAGTTACTAACGCAATCCCTGTGTCTACTGTCACTGGCAATGAAGCTTTGGCTGAGCCAACACATAATGAATCTGGTGATGATGCATCTGCAGTAGTAGTTGTTGAACCAGAAGCAGGTTCAGGTTCCAAGGATCTGAACCAGGGCATATCTGATCAGACTGTAGTCTTAACTGCCTTCTGGGATGACGATGAGCCACCTCAGGGGAATCTTGATTCCCTTGCTGACTTTGAGTTTGACGAGGGACTATTGAAGGAGAATCAGTCGTCTGATTCTGAGCCAACCTTCAACCTCGCAAATTCCCCTCCTCCCCCAGAAATCCAAATTGTTGAACAACCATATCGCCCACCACCAACAAGTCATCAACATCCCTTCTTTCCACCTGGCTCGACACCTGCCTATGTTACTTCACCAAAATTCCAACCACAACTTCAACACATTCACCCTCAACTTAAATCCGTTCCAAGGCCCATCAATTATGATGATCCAGTTGAAAAGGAGTTGGACTCTGAAACTGAGAGTCCAACTGATATACAAATTGAAAAGGCACTGGATGGGCTTGGAAATATTCCCTTTGTTGCTTCTGCTTCTACACAACCACCTTCTCCTTTGAGTGTGGAAGCACAATTGGAGATATAAAATGCCAAAGTCCAAAGCCTGCTTCTCAAGGTGGAGGACTTGACTAAATCTCTAACTGCCAACACTAAGTCCCTGGATGATCTAAAAGGTTCTCAGGTGTATCTTGGCACTGAGCTAACCAAAGTTGCAGGAAATGAGGGATTAGTGGCTGGGAAGCTGAATGAACTGGTATATGCTTGTAATCACATCAGTTCAGCCATAAGGGAAGCCTTCAAACTGACAAAGAGGGAAGTTCAAGCTTCAGTTGTTGCGAACTTGACTTCCTCGGTTGAATTAATTAAGCAAGATGTTATGTCAGTTGGAAAGGAAGGGAATGAGTTAGTGAAGAAGCCCGGTGTGGATGAGAAGGTACTTGGGTCTTTTATTAGTGTTGGTGTGATTGAGAAACTGAAGGCTGAGCTGTCTCAGGAACTTGCTGCTCAGATTTCTACTTCAGTGGCTGAAAAAGTGGAAGAAAGGGTCAGAAGGATGGTCTTAGAATTGACAAAGGACACTTCCAAGAAAGTAGACAAAGCAGTACAGGAAGTTCAAAAATCCATCTCTACTCTTGATGAAGTTGTCCAAGGCCAGTCCAAGCAACTTGATGAGATTCTGACCTTTCTCAAGAAAGAGCCAGCTACTGCTCCCCCTCCTCCAGCTTCATTCACTGAAGATGATCGAAAGCAGGTCACTGAATTTGTCAATAAAGAGGCACTGAACCTGAACTCTAATTTGAGATTAAGGTCTCAGTTTGCCACTCTCTCTAAAGGGCTTTCTGATTGTCTAAGACAACAGAGTTGGGAACCTCTGAAGCATATGCAAATGGCAATAGAAGAATATGCAAAGCTGCCTTCAGAGGTCCCCAAAGGGGGATGATATGGCTCAATTTATATATATCTTCCACATCTTATTTGGACGTTTTGTATACGAATTATGGCCGTTTATACATGTTTTGTGGTGCTTTATGGTATTTGCTAGTGTTTTCAGGATTACAGCAGGTACATCGCTCACAAGTGGTAGAAAATAGCTTAAGAATGGTCCATATGCACTAACGATGAAGAACGAAGCTGAAATCCCAAATTCTGCAGCATTCGTGGCGCGACCAGATATCCTCGCGGCGCGATACAGTACAAAACTTAACTCGCGGCGCGACCATGAAAAATCACGATGCGATAAAAGTCCCTGTTTTGAAAGGCTCCAATGTGGGCACGACTCGCGACGCGATAAGTACATTCGCGGCGCGACCAGACGCTGAACTGTCAGATTTCTCTCTCCTGGGGTATAAATACAACCCCCACTTTACCCTAAACCTAATGTTGGACACTAGAGCCTCCATACTTAACTCCTAGCCATTTTTGAAGGGATTTCTAAGGGTTTTTCATCATTTCAACTATTTTGAAGACTTGGAGATTGATTTTGGCTATTGTTACTTATTGTAGCTCGATTGTACCCTCGAATTGGGTTTCTACTTCATATTTGGTACATTATGTTCTCTTCTCTAATTGAATATTTAGTTCTTTTCATTATGAGTAGCTAAATCTCTATACATCTATGAAGATGAAGTGAAACAATTAGTTATGGTTGCATAATATTTTGAATTCAAGTTGGTTTTGATTAACATTTTGTCAAGATCTTAATGAAGTGATTTCTTACACTTAATCTTGTGTGCTTGGTGATATTTGTGTTTTTCGATAGTGGTACTAGTTGAATACAAGTATTATTTTAGTGGTTTGTCTATGAACGACTCTTGCTAGGTCATGGTATGATAGTAAAGATACAAGTTTAATAGAAATTATTTTGTTAAGTGGATTTAACTGATGGTGGTACCACGTTTCTTTCACAAAGATAGAATTGTTACGTAAATAGTCAAACAAACTAGCTAGTTCAAGGAATTGCAATAGGGTTGGTGGTACCACTTGTTGCAAGAAATTGGATTGATTAGGTGATTGAGTCGACTTTACAAACGGAGTGCACGCCGGATGTGTTCTTGTCTTATCACGATTATTATCACCAACTTATATGAATTTTGAGCTTAACCCATATGCAACCTAGACTTTTTGTGTAGCTGATTCGACATAGATGACTTTTTAATTATTTGTTACAACTCAAACTACTTTTGCGTACTCTCGATTGACACCGGTTGAGTACTTAATTTTACTTGTTGGTTTAATAGCCTTAAGAAACGCACAGTGACAACTCGGTCACATACCAAACTTTCCCTTGTTTTACATTTTTCACAACCTTTAGTACAACATTCATTCCTTGTGTTCGATCCTGGTCTTGCCAGTTAACTATATTACATACGAACGGGTACACTGCCCGTAAGTGTGTGGTAGTCAGTAAACGGTAGATCTCGTTATAAATTTTTAAGCTAGATTTCACACATCAGGGGAAAAGATCAAGTGTCAATCGGTTTGTTGGCCAGCACTCAAGAGTTGATTGAGGCTACAAAGAAAGTTGTTGCGTCTGAAACTGGTGTAAGTGCACAATCTCAGGGGGAACATCAGAAATCTGAGGCTCAAGGTTCTGAGCCTGTAAAGAAAGATAAGGGCAAGGCTCCAGTTGAAGAAGAACCCAAGTCAGAGAAGGTAAAGGGTTCGAGCCTTTTTGTTGGTGAAAATGTTGATGAGCATGGATATCCTCTGCATGACTTAAATGCAGATGAAGCTAAACTAAAGGAATTGCAGAGGAAAGTCTCCAATCAGTTCATTGCCTATAGGGAAAACAAGTCAAAAGAAAGGGAACAACATCTGAAGATGGGGACCCTGGATCATATTGATGCTGCATCTCTGAGACTTTCATTGGAAAGATGTCAGAAGATTAAGGGAGATCCCAGAGTGTAGAAGGCATTGACTGAAATGGCTGACTATGAATATGGTGTTCAGTATTCTCCTTTGGAACAGAAGCTGGACCATCTCACCTTCAAGTTATCAATTGAAGACTTGGTGAAAAATAGAAAGGTGGAGATGGATATCAAAAAGAAGGCAATTCTGGCTGAAGTTCTAAAGGTGGAAAAACAGTTGTCAAGGCCACCACCAAAAGCAAAACTGACTAGACCTAGATCTACAAGGAAACATACTTGTGATGCTGATCTCTCAACCTTCAAACCAATTTCTGATGATGCTGCTGAAGTCCAAAGGAAACATGAAATGGATCAGTATGAGCACTATCTGAAGCATCGATCCAATCCTGCCAAGATTCTTGATATTGATATAACAAAGGAGGATGGATTGAGGTTATTTGATTTGATTATAAAAAGAGAAGGAAGAGCAGCTGAAGAGTACAAACAGGTCTCAGTTCATGAATTTGGCATTACTGAGCATAGAAAAATGATCCCCATTCTGAAGGCTAAGCCAAAATCTCATCTCATTGGTGCATAGATGTCAAAAATACAACAAAAGATGCAAGCCAAGGTAGAGATGGAGAACAGATTGTTTGGGAGGAAAGATCATTCTCCACTGAAGATGAAAGCTTCTGAAAGCCCTTCTGGCTTAAGGCCTTCGAAGAAGTAGTTTCTTCTTTCAGTTTATCATGTACTTGTAATTATTTTCAACTTTTACTCTTGTAACAAACATTTCATTTCAGATTGTATATATGTTGCAAGTTGTAACCAACAAGTAGATGATAGGTTTAAGTTAGAAAAGCTCACAAGAAAAGTTCTAAGGCATCAATGATCTATAAGGTGTCCTTAGAAAATTTTTACAACTTAAACAAAACTTGCATTTCAGACTTACAAACATGTATAGATAGAAGTCTGAGATGCATGCACTATTTCAGGACAAATAGGGGGAATTTGTTGGGTCGAAAATTGACCAAGTATAATTTGTCCAGAAATAGTTGAAGCTTAGTGAAGAATACGTGTACAGGATTCTGAAACATTTCAGAATATTCACTGAAGCTTCACTTCAGTTCAGATCAACAAAAACTGAAAGCATTCATCTGAAGTCAAAGACTGAAGACTGAAGAAAGAGAATCATCTCAGAAGTAGAGCTCAGAAAAGATTCTACCTGATCGAAGACTGAAGCATCTCAGTATAAAAGTACTTACAACACTTTTACACTGATTACGAGGAAGCCTTTTGACTTTACCAACCCCGGTTAATAGCTTTATCTATGTAAAAGTACAAGGTTGAGTAAAAGGTTGGGAATAAAGTGTGAAATGTCACATCAAATGACTTTCACACTTAACCTTAAAAGTACGCATGTTAAGGAATTGACTTTAATTCCTTAAATGTTCCCAACCATATTTGTACGGCCTGGTCCACATCAGCATGAACCTTGCCTATAAATATAAGGCTTCTCACAATTTGCAAAGTGCTCGAAACTTTGACATTGCAACTTGTGAGATATACTCTAAGTAATTCTTAAGAGTATTTCCAAGTTATTTAGATCACTTGTATTTCAAGGTTGTTTAGATACGTCACTAGGGTGATATCTTTGTTCCGCAACAACCTTTGTATTTTGTTTATATCAATGAATAAAATACATTGAAAAGTACATCGTGTCTCAATGTCACATACTTGAATTATACATATTATTTATATAGTTTTAACACTTCAGTTTCTTGCAATTTACTTTCAGTCATTTACATTTATTGTTTAATCCATATCTGGATCGTCATTCTAAACTGGTCTTATTCAAGATTAGAATTGCATGCCAGTCGGGTAATCCATCTCTTTGGGACTTACAAATAAACACTATGTAAAGAAAGATTCAGTATATACCTTCGCAATGACACGTACAATAACTGAGATTTCAAAAGTTTACCCCAATCGATGATGGTATTTGATGCGTAAACCTCAGCATAAAAATTGAATCTCCTTCTCCTTTATTCCTTTGCCGATTTTAAATTTGTTTTATTTATTTATTTTGTAACATTCGTGCAGGAGGGATTTATGATTTGATGATGATGAAATCGGATCCAAGGATCAATAGATTGCAAGAGACGAATCGTGTTGATCAATAAATATATGATCTTGGATCAATAGCTTGTAAACAAAGAAAGTAAGGAGAAGAAGAAAAGACAAAGAAAGTCAAGAGAAATTTTATATTCATACATGTTTGTGTCTTACAATTTACAATATATATAAGGGATAATGGCATACGAATGTAACCACCTATGACAAAATGGTTATGTAATGTAGTAACCTACTCAGGTGGCTATGTAATGTATGCACCTATGTTTTTTTGTCTATACTATGTAAGGACCTTTTTATTTGGGTCAATCAATGTAAGGACCTATGTATTTTTTTGGCTATACTATGTAAGGTCCGTACATATTTTACATAGTATAGCCAAAAAAACATAGGTGCATACATTACATAGCCACCTGAGTAGGTTACTACATTACATAACCATTTTGTCATAGGTGGTTACATTCGTATGCCATTATCCCTATATATAAAGGGAATGAGACACCCATAATATGGTAACTTGAAATCAACAGTAATGGGGAGGCGTAAATCAAGGATTCTGATGACTACTTCCATATATATTTGTATATATAACAGGTTGCTTTTTTTTTCTTTTTTAAGCGTCAATATATATATTATTTTTAAAAAAACAAACCTAGCAAGTAACTAGACTTGCAATATTAACAGTGGATTTTCCCATGGAATATTAGAAAAATTACAGTGGATTTCCCCATGTTTATCTTCCCATGGAACCGATGGGAAAATCCATTGTAAATTTTGTAATATCGTAAATTTAGTTGCTTGCTAGGTTTACTTTTTAAAATACTATATATATTGGTTGTGAAAAAAAAAACCCCACTCATCTTCGAAATACAAACAAAATAAACAACTATATCTAACATGGTCACCTAAAACCTTCCTACTCTCTTCCATTAACGTTTTTTTAACAGACCACCATAAGGTATATGAGGCACACACTCCCACGACAATATGTATGTTGTGGGTGCGTGTATGAGCGCCATGGACCTCCAAGCGATGATTCTCGTGTGTTTTGTTCTTATTTTAAAGACAACATTCGAATAACATCCTACCCCAAAGGACGTAGGTGCCGATAAGTAGGACGAACAGACTTTTACCATTCCAACGTTTAAAAAATATAGTTAGACATATAGTTAGAAGGTATAAATAATCTTGGTAGTTTTTTTCTCTACATATATAATGTGGGTCATAGTTAACCTCAACCCACTCAGACACATAGGTCAAATTGTATACATGGACGGAACTTATAAAGGGCGGGAGGGGGTTGTAGCCCCTCCAAGAATCTCGGCTGTAACTACAATATTTACATAAGAAAGTTTTAGAAAGTCAATATATAATAACTTAATCAAAGTATTCAGTGATAGTGGTGCGCATTCAATACACGTAGACAACCAAATTTGTTTATAAAGGAAAAAGTAACCTCAAATTGTTTAATGTTTTATAATATTAACAACGGATTAATCACTGGATGACTAACGTACTTTTCCGCTTGTACATGGTTGCCCATTATATTTTTTTTATTGATATATATATTACCCACAAACTTATAAAATTTATACACGGTTAACCATTATCTTCATCCCTGCTTCTCTTTCATCTACATTTCTTCATATCTGTTTCTCTCTCTACAAGAAAAACCCAGATAGGTTAGAAACGGAAATGTTACAAACGGCAGGTCCAAGGTTAGAAAGACGAAACGCGATTAAAAACATCAATTACGACGCATCTACTTCATCTTCTTCATCATTTGACAACAATAATCAGTCGTCATCAGCTCATAGAAGTCGATCGCTGGATATTCTAGCTGATCGAGTAACTAGCTGATGTGTCCAACTTTATATATATTTCCCACAATGTTTTCGGCCAATTTGTGCTTAATTTCGGGACATATGTGTATATATTTCGATGCTTTATGGTATGTTCGAGTGTTTCAGGTCCATAGCAGGTTTCATGGAAGAAATGGCTTAAATATGGTTGAATATGAGCTCATGGACGTTTATGGATGAGTGTGAGAAGTTTTAATCGAGAAAAGCAAAGGGAAGAAGCTAAAAATGCAAATATGTGGCGCATGTTATGTGTATGTGCCACATAATTAAGCTTAAGAAGAGAGAAAGTTATTTGTTCAGATGTATGTGCCACATACCATTGGTGTGTGTCGCATGTTTAGGACTAATTCTGGACAGAGTGATATATGCGCCACATGCTAAAGTGCATGTTCCACATCTGACGAGCTGATAGGAGAAACACTCAAATATGTGCCACATACAAATGGGTATGTGCCACATATTTAGGCGAACCAGAAGTTGACTTTTTGAAGACTATAAATACCAAGTTTAAAACCCTAGGGATATCTTTCTCTCCGGCCGAATTTGAGGTTTTTCAAGGCATATTCCATCACATTCAATATCTTTGAAGATCACAAACAAGTTAGGATTCTTTTCATCATTTCAATGACGATTCTAGCACTTTGTTGGATTGATTTTTTGTATTCGGTACATCATGAATTCATATATTTTGATTTGTTATTCTTGTTTGAACATGAGTAGCTAATCTTTTCATCATCTACCAAGATGAAATGAGATATTATGTGACGGTTGCACTATTTTATTAATTCAAAGTTGATTTCAATAATCGTTGTGTCGAGATCTTGATGATTTGATTCTTTATTAATTATTATTTTGATATTAGTGATATATATGTTCTTCATTAGTGGTACTAGTTGAATATATATGTGATTTCAATTGTTTATCTTTAAGCAATTGTCGTTAGTTCATGGTATGATAGTGAATGTCAATTTAATAAAAGGAATCATTTTGTCAACGTGTTCATTGACGGTTGATGGTACCACGTTATCTTTACATAGATACAATTGTTAATTCGATAATCAAATAAACTAGTTGGTTAGGAAAATTGTTTTAAGCATTGGTGGTACCGGCATTTACGAAGGAACTGATTAATCAGGTGATTTAAATGATTTTACAAATGTTAGTGGTACCAGTTTGTGTGTTTATTGGGTCACGATTATCTTTGTCAACTGAATTGGATTTGAGCTTAATTATGTGCAACCCGAACTGTTGTCGAGTGGATTCGAGGTAGATGACCTTTAATCTTTCTGTTTAAAACAAAAACTCTTTTCGATTAATTCCTCGGAATTACTAACTTGATTTCATTTCTGTTAACTAACTTTCAAAAGAATGTGACAACACGGTCACAAAACCCCCATCTCTACTTTGAATTGCTTAATTTGAACAACTTCTGTAATATTAGTCCTTGTGATCGATCTTGGATTTACCAAGTTAACTATATTGCATACGAACGGTCCACTGCCCGCAAGTGTGTATTAGTCAGTCGCTAGGTGATTCGTGTTTATAACTTTAAGACTCGAAATTACACATCACTAGCTTTCGAATCCAGATTCGCCGAAGCACCACCACCACCGGTGGCAGCTAAAACCAAGAAAAAAAGGTCGGCCACCAAAAATAGATCTTAAGAAACAAAAAGAAAAAAACCACAACAACAACAACCACCGTAGATCCATTCGCTGGAACCCTAATTCAACCACAACGGTCGCCGTCAATACTTCCGGCGACGATGAAGATGAAAGAGAAGAAAAGAAAGTTAAGCTTGTTGTTCGATTACCTCAATTGAATTCAAATTCGGGTTTTGTTGAAGATCTAAGAGAGACATATCAAATTCCATTAGCTTCATTATATTTCCCATACATCCACCATCACACGCTTATTTCCGTCACTTATCGATAATTTATATATAGTCTTAGTCTGATGCATATTCTTAAACTGGGGAATGTTTAAGTGTTTGATTTTGATGGTTTGTAATAGTTTGATGATCAATAAAATGAGAGGCTATTATACAGGGACGAAGATAATGGTCAACCATGTACGAATTTTATAAGTTTGTGGGTAATATATATCAATAAAAAAAATATAATGTGCAACCATGTACAAGCAGAAAAGTACGTTAGTCATCCTGTGATTAATCCCTATTAACAATCTTAAGTTTTTAAGTGTATGTTATTTTATACGTAATCATATGATAAACAATTTAAAAATTTCTCCCTGTTTATTAGTTTGAAGAACTTAGGGTTCAATCCCCATTAACTACAATATGAAATATGATTTTTTTAAAAACATTATCTATATCTTTAAATAGGAATTTTTCTCAAAAGGTATTATATTATTCATTTCTAATAGAAGACTGGATAACTGTATCTTTATGTTAGTATAAGCAGCCCCCCTTAGAAAGATGGTCAAGTTTCGTCACTGATTGTATATTAGGTCAGATTTCGAGTAATTTGACTTGTTTAGTTGGTCTTGTGAGAAAAAAATTAGCACCACATGATAAAACAACATATATTTTTATACTGGCGATCTGAGAGAATATTTTTTTTTAAATAATAATGTTACAACTGTCATACACAATGTGACTGTATATATTAGCTAAGGTCCGTGACAGAGCCAGAATTTTCATGATAATAACAAGGAACGAATTGCATTTTTGGTCCCTGTGGTATCACACGAGTTGCAAGTTTCATACAAAAGTGTGCGAGACGGTGCTCCTGGTCCCTGTGGTCTCACACTAGTTGCATCCTTGGTCCAAAACTAACCTTCCGTTAAATTTTCTCCGTTAATGAGCCCATGTGCCAAATGTGAGGGGTAGTTTAGTCATTTAATGCCACACGACCTGTATGTTACTTGATTTAATTTTTATTTTTATTTTTTTTGTCTTAACATATCCAGAATTAATTTAATAACAATTACAAATCAACATTCCAATACCAATACCAATACCAATACCAATACCAATGGAAATCTAATATTTACATCAAACAAATCCACATACTCCTCTCTAGACAAACGACAATTATTCAAAATCTAATATCAAATGATAATCAATACAAAATTGAATTAATTTTTATTTTCACAAAGCTCATTCTTCATAAGGCTATATTACCTGATCTTGTTTCTTTCTTCTTGGTGGTATTTTCTTGAGATTTCTTTCCAAACCTTAATTCATAGAGATATTTTTTGGGGGTTCTTACTACCCCGATTTCATCTCATTGATTTGCAGTTTCATCTTAAATTCTTGGATCTGGTTTGATTAACTGCCGATTTGACAAATGGTGTTCGCGATTTGGGGATTTTGGTACCGTTTGATTTTTTGGATAATCTCGGTCTTCGCTAACTACCGCCGCCGCCACACTGGTGGCGACCGTCGGAAAACGCCACCACCACACTGTTGCTGTCACTCTTTGTTCTCCACTCTTCGTCACTCTCTCCCCCTTTGTCTCTCTCTTTGCATATATGTATGGGTGGTAGGATCTTGGTGTTAGCAGATGTGAGTGGAGATTTTGATTATGAAGGTAACGACGGCCCTGTAACAGTGGTGGTTGTGTGGTGGATCTTGAAGGAAACAATGGCTATATAGATTTATGGGTCTCTTCTCAGAAGTGAATTAACAAAAAGTACACCTGAATCCTATGGAAGGATAAGTGTTGCATAAGCAATGATGAATGGACAGGAGCGGTGTTTTGACGGATCATCCAAAAAAAATACGATCAAAATGCCGAGTGATCAACAAATAAAGGATGTTGCTACAACTTGTATTTTGAGCTAATACTATGAAAGTGCGTAATGAATCAATATCACACACCACCACCGTTACAACTAGTATTTTGAGTTAATATCATTAAGATATTAATAGAATGTATATATGTACTTTGTTTTCACTGTTTTATTATATATTTTATATTTATATATTTTGTATTTTGTTTTGATTTTATGTTTAACATTGGAGAAATAACAAGAATATGGTTGGCGTTTTTGAAGATTTGGATAGATGATGGTAGGTTGAGTGGAAAGAGAAGCACAATAGAAGAACAATAGGAAAAAAAAACGAAAAATGGATTTACAAAAATAGTTATTGTTTGTATGAAAAGACAGTCTAGCCCATCACATGCGTGGCACATGGCCTTACAAACGGAGAAACATAAACGGCCAGTTAGTTTTGGACCAAGGATGCAACTAGTGTGATACCACTGGGATCACGGACACTATTTTGCACACGTTTTTATGAAAGTTGCAACTGGTATGATAGCACAGAGACTAAAAATGCAATTCGTTCTAATAACAAGTGTAAAACTAAACTAAAAATTTAAATTACACCAATCCAAGATTACTAACTATCTTTAAAACTAAATAATAAATAAATAAAAGTAATATTAAAATATAAAATTTTATAGAGCAGGACCATCCTTGAGCATTAGATAACCTCCTCACCAGTTAAGGTCAAAATAAATCTTGAAAACACAAATTTAAGGGAGGGTTCCTAAAAGTTAGTTGGGATAACTTTAGTGAATTCTTTCCCCAAATTTAAACTAAAAAAAAAAACACAAATACCTATGAGTCCATGACGGTTGACTTTCAAAATACTTCAAACAGTGCATCTTCACCAAACATGCTTCGCCGGGGCATTAACACATATAAAAACAACAACAACAATACTATCTCCAAAATCGAAACCTATTACGATACATTCCTTAAATCATGCAAAAATCTAACCATCCTAAAACAAATACATTCCATTCTCACCACAAATGGCCTTATAAAACAAAGTGTTCATTTAGGTGCAAAAATCATCATCAAATACTCTAATTTTTCCCATATTAAAGAAGCCCGGTTCGTCTTTAACCAAACCCATCACGCATCAAGTTCGTTTTTATGGAACACGATGCTTCGTGCCTACGCGAATAACTGCTTCTGTGAAGAAGCATTGTTGATTTATCGTGTAATGCGTAAAAATGGTCTAAAAGCAAATAACTTTACATACCCTTTTGTATTAAAGTCATGTGGGAGTGATTACATGTTTTGTGAGTTTGGAAAGTTGGTTCATTGTGAAGTGATACGAAACGGGTTTGGTTCGGATGTTTACGTTGAGGCTGCACTTGTTGATATGTATTCGGGTTGTGGGCTGTTAGAAGACGGGCGTAAGGTGTTTGATAAAATGAGGTATAAAGACGTTGTTTGTTGGACTGCAATGATCACAGCTTATAAACAAGCTGAAAAAGGCGAGATCGCGTTGTATTTGCTTCGTGAAATGCAAGAACATGGTTTGGTTTTGGATTGGGTTACTATTGTGACTGTGGCTTCTGCAGTTGGGCAGTTGGGAGATGTGAAACGGGCTCGGGCTGTTCATGGGTTTGCTATTCGTAGTGAGGTTTTAAATGAGGTTCCTGTTGTTAATTCAGTTATTGGTATGTATGGAAAATGTGGGGAGGTTGAGTATGTGGAAATGGTGTTTGAGTACACGAAGGAAAGGAATTGTATCACTTGGAATTCTATGCTTACTTGTTATACGCAAAACGGGCTAGCTAGTGAAGCTTTGTGTCTTTTTCAGAAAATGAAGGTATCTAATGTTGTACCTAATGAAGTTACTGCGTTAGTTATTGTTTCGGCTTGTGCTTATCTTGGTTCGCGACAAAATGCAACAAAAATCCATGATTTTATTGTACAACGCGATATGGAGATTAACCTGACATTATGGAATGCGATAATTGACATGTATGCAAAATGTGCAGATTTGGACACTGCCTTAAAAATGTTTCAAGAAGTATCGAAACACCAACTTCATGTTAGTTCTTGGAACACTTTAATCGCGGGTTATGGCATTCATGGATTTGGGAAAGAAGCGGTTAGACTCTTCAAGGAGATGAAAAATGAGAAAATTAATCCAAATCATATCACCTTCACATCTGTTCTTTCGGCTTGTAGTCACGCGGGGCTTGTTGATGAAGGAAAGGAATGTTTTGCGGAAATGGAAAATTTTGAAATAACCCCAGAGCCGAAACATTATGCTTGTATGGTTGATATGCTTGGCCGGGCTGGACAGTTGAACGAAGCGTATGAATTGATCAAAAGTATGACATCACAGCCAAATGATGAAGTTTGGGGAGCTCTGCTTTTGGCTTGTAAAATGTATGGAAATACAAATTTAGCAAAAATTGCTGCTGATTATCTCTTCCACCTTGAACCACAACATAGCGGGTATTATGTATTGATGTCGAATATCTATGCAGATTCACAAAACTGGCAAGAAGTTGGAAAACTAAGACAAGATATGAAAGATAAAGGATTAAGAAAGCCTGCAGCACTTAGTTTGATCGAGTTTAATAACGAGTTACATGGTTTTCACACCGGGGAGCAGTTGGATTCATTCACGAGAGACGTGTATAAAAAGGTTGAGCAAATGGTCATAGAATTAAAGATGGCAGGTTATGTTCCTGATTTGTCTTGTGTATTTCATGATGTAGAAGATGAAGATAAGTATGCTATGCTCAACTATCATGGTGAGAAGCTAGCTTTGGCTTTTGGCCTCAAGAATATTGATACAGAATTGCCTATCCGCATAACCAAGAACCTTAGAGTTTGTAGCGATTGTCACTCGGCTTTTAAACTGGTTTCTCGTGTATATGGGAGGAGGATTATAGTGAGAGATGTGAATCGATTCCATCACTTTGAAGATGGTTTGTGTTCGTGTAATGATTACTGGTAGTCCAGTGACGGTGTGACTGCTAGTGCTTGCTTTCTCTCGGGTCGACCACAGGTGCAAGATTATTAGTTACTGAATTAAGTCTAAAACTGTATTCCCAATCTGACCTGATTGACACTCTCATTATTTGTTGTATGAATGCAAGTGTGAATGAACATCATTGTAAGGTACAGTGATTTGGCCTAAAATACATATGCAGAACATGTTAGTACTTGCTTTTGAGTTTAAATATGGTTTTCTTCTCAACGCCAGACTAGCACAAAACCTACCTCCACGTTTAACCCAAATGGTCTTTACCAGACGAACGCCAGATTTGCATAGATTCCAAACACCAGAACAACCAAGGGAATAGACGAAAAGCAAACGATACATGCCAACTCTTGTGTGTCATTTTAGTGTTGCCAGATGAACAGAAGATTCCGGCCCTTGTAAGTTTTCAAGCCTCATTGATATTGGTATATCTAAACTGAGATCCCAGTGCTCAAAACCAAGTGAATTGTGGCTCCTCCTTTGGGTGTTTATTTGTTGCCAACTTTACACACCGGAGACAACTTACTTAACCCATTGATCAGTAGAGTCAGCATTTTTGTCACATCTATTTAATAATTAATCGAGTTAGATTGTTTATAGTATCAAATGAGTTAAATCCATTAAGGTAAAAAGGGTTGAAACTCGTCTGAAATGTTCTTTTTTGTGTCTTTTTCTTCAAAGAGAGAAATATATCATTGTCTCTATAATTATACCTGATATACTAATTACTTCTTAGTAATTTACAGCAAAGCGATACGGAAGTGCTTTGTATAATTTAACCCGACCCTCAAGGGAAAATGACTTACCTGAACCGCCTAACTCATTACCGATCTCCTAACCCGGTCATGGGCCATCTGAACAAGAGAGACAGGCTTTCACCCACTGACCCACACATTTCGACATTTACAAACCCTCACAAGTCAACAATAACAGAATGAGATACTCGTACATATTACATCAAAGGGTCTATCACAGGCCCACCAAAGATGTTATTGGTCAGGCCAATCTTTAAGAGCATATGGACACTAGCCTTTTGGAGGCCAGGTTGTAGAAAATGGACAAAGACTGTGGTCCCTGTGAAAATTATATGCCACCATTTGAAAATCTACCACAAAACATAACTACAAGGTCAATATATCCCATGAAAACTTGTATTCTTGCTTTCTATAAGTTTCCAGGCTAAACCTACATATTTGACCATCCTTCAAAAATCAATAGCCATGTAAAGTAGTACCAATATACAACACAACTTATATCCAAAAAAAAAGCAGGGATAACAAATCATAAATATCTCCTAGGCATATACTCGTTTATTCTGAGAGGAAAACTATAGAACTCCTGGTTTCTTCCGTCGCCTTCACGATGTTGAAAAGGGGCCCACCACCCCATCCCTCTATCGTCCCGTGCACCATGTGCATCCAACGTGTTATCCAATATCGTTCCCACAATCATTGCCACCGTTGGAGGGGAAGAGAATATAGTATTCAATATATCATTGAACTGAAAAAAACGAACATCAAATAAAGATCTGATACCATACTTCCTTGAAACAGAGTAACACAAAAATTAAAAAAAAAGAGGACAAATTGCTTACCCAATCACCATTAGAATTAACGGGTCCATTACCGAGTTGATCAGTGTTCATAACAAAATATTGGGGTATTGATATTCCGAGGAACAGAGATAATCCCAAGATGTAGATATTTCTCATGGAATTGTTGTTTGTAAACTGAATAAATGTAACTCCAACGGAAGCTGGTGAAAAATAAAGTTACTTAATTATAAATATGCACTAAATAATACATACAGAATTAGAATATGTCCAAAAAATGAAAAAAAATGCTCACCAACAAGACCATACAGGACACAATATATGGCTGCAAATATTGGAAGAGGGATTGATGCAAAGAATGCCCCGAATTTTCCTGTAAAATAACTAATTTATAGTCAAATGATGAAGTATGATAGCAAGATGATTTTGAGGAAACTGTTAAGAATGCAAACCAAATATAGAGAAGAAGAACATGAAAGCAGCCGATACTTGAACCACTCTTCTACTTCCCACGTTAGTTAGCCCAAGAAGTCCAACATTTTCTCTGTATGTTGATTGAGAAATACATACGTTTAACATAAAAGTGTCTTTTGGAATTAATAGTTAAAAGATGTAAAATTTATAAATAAGAAAATGAGTGGTTACACCGATGCAGTAGTCCCCACAATTGAACCAAATATCCCCTCAAGTAGTTGGCCTATACCCTTCATTACGAATCAGATAACAAGTATTAATTACTATTCATACTTGGATCACATAAGGTGTGTTTGTACATGCATATGAAAGTGATTATGCGATAGTATCCAATCAGAATTTGATAATCACTTGTAATAAAACCAGGTGCAGGAGATACTGTTGGGGTGTAGCTGCAGAAAATAACCATGACAAATGGAATGCGGATTATGAAAAAACCTGAAAACCGATGCTTCGGCTAATGACATGAGCTGGAGGAGGTGTGGCACCTGCAAAACGAGATGCAGCATACATAGTTCCTGTGGACTGCACACAATAACTACGAGCATCACAAAATAGATTTACAAAAAAAAGGCCACTTAATTAAAAAGAAGGAATAAGCAAGAATAAAGATACCTCTACTGTAGACACAAGAGCGGCCCCCATCATTCCAAAAACATGACTTGCTCTGAATATAGGAGCACCCCATTGAAACGGATATGACATTTTGATCCTAAATTTAGTTGAGCGAATACAAATAGTCGGAAAGAAATCTAGGTTGTGAATGATTTATAAAGGACACAAGGACGACGTGAAATTTACCACGGAGCAGTTTCCAAGAGGTAAGAACGATCTGTCCTGCAATTTTGTGTTGTTACATTACCGACATTTTTATAAGCACCAGCTACAGTGAGAAGAGCAGCAAAAGCCCATATAAGTGCTATGCAAAAAAGCAAAGCGAATCTTTCAAGGATAGGATGAGCCCGATGATGTAGCCGCTTCAAATACTATAACATAACATCATCAATATTTTATCACAGATACATATATAGATATCACAAACACATAACATGTGAGTGTGTGTGTGTGTGTGTGTGTGTGTAATAAGAGCATACCTGTTGAAAGACAATAAAAAATATAAGCATGGGAAGACCAATCTCCACACATTTGCTAAGCTGCAATATAATGAAACTACTGTTAGAATTCGTTTTCAAAAAACGTAGAAAGTTGTATATTACAGAAAAAGAAAAGAGAAGAGAAAGTAATAGAATAGAAAGGAAAGGAATATAAAAATTTCCTTTCCCTTCTATTCATCCCACATATGAGAGGAAAATTTTAAAAGCAAAAACAATTGGATTTCCCTTTTTCTTCCTTTCCCTTCCTTTCCTTTCCTTTCCTTCCTTTTGAAAACTTGAAAACAGAATTTTGTTTAAAACTATTTTCTTTCGATTCTTTTCTTTCCAAATAAAAACTCAAGAACATATAGAACATAATTAGTCAGGAATGATAAAGTTGTACCTGAGGAAACCCTCTACCAAATAGCCCAAGACCCACTACACAAACATATGCAACGATAATAACTGGACTAAATAGCCTACAAATAAGTCGCACAAAACCATCATTTCTGATATAATGAAGTAATGCCATTGAAGATATATATATATATATATAAATATGGTGTATTTAATTAAGCATAAACATTACTTTGTAAAGTCTCCCCAGGCTCTACTAAATCCGATTATAATATTGAAGAACGAAGATATAATTAGGGCTCCTTGAATAGCCCTCATCGTGTGATGAAATCTCTGTCATCCAAAGCAATAAAATAAAGTAGGCAACTTAAGCAAAAAGTTTGATACAAACGATAAAAACGACTTGCAGTAAGCTTATATTACCACCTCACGCTCAGATGAGAAATCTTCGTCTGCGAGGTCATTTATGATCGACAAAACGGGTAAAAGATAAGCAAAAGAAGGCCCCATGACTGTTGGAAGTCTACTACCAATTAGAGTTTGCAAAAGGGTATTCAAACCCGACATAAATAATACCACTTGAATAACACGAGCTTTATCACCCTATAAAAACCAATCAAGTAACAAACTTTATTAAAAACAAGATCACAATTAACCAATTTTCAATCTTTATTGGCGAATTATCGATGCAAAATAAATGCATTTGTTAAAAAACTCACATGATTACCACCCATTTGGGGAACAAGCATGCTAACGATCATAACAACACTTCCCAACATCACAATGTAATGCTGGAAGGCAAGTAAAACAGTTTGGCCTGTAAAAAAAACTGAACATAAGTAAAGGGCTTAACAAAACTAATTATATAATTGGAAAACTAATACTAATAAACAAAAGACAAGATGTTTTAGAGGTCAAACTCAACATTCCCTCCATATGATAAAAAAATAAAGACTAATTTTATATTAATTTTATAACTAACATGGATTAATAACATATTAACAATGATATTATCTTTTATTTTAATATACTAAGATTCTACCAAGAAATCTAAATTCCTCTAAAGTTAATTAGGTTGATCTTAGTTGGTTTGACTTCAACTCCTCAATAGTTAAAATAAACCAAGGTTCAGGTTACCCGGAAAAGGCGGGTTTTGACTTCATATGTACCGGCCTAACTAGGGTATCCCCATGACCACAATAAGAAGGAAAAAAATGAAAATTTCTTTCCTTTCTTCTCAGAAACAAAGGGAACAATACACTTTTCTACTGATACTTTATTTTTAGAGAAAATCACTTGAGATAATAAAAGATATATATAATAAAATCCCTTCTTTTTTTCTTTTTTTTTTTATTCTGGAAAGGGGCTTTTCAAAAAGATTCATGAGGAATCAAAATGAATCAAAGATGGCATATATGACATATATGTAAGTAAGCACATAAAAGAACCAAATATAAGATAACAAAAATTATTTTATAATACTAAATATTACCACTTTTTTTCATAAAAATCAATCTTTTTTAGGATTTATAGTTTAAATTGAATAAATATTCAAGATTAAAAAAATCATGAATTAAAATACTTAAAGGGTCATCAAATAAAAAAGAAATACATATAAAAAATTAAGTATTTTGAAGATTAAATTATAAAGTTGCAAAATATACCCAATACACCAATAAAATTTAAATAGCAAAAGGGTCTTCAATTGATAATGATAACAGCTTATTTTTACAAGAAAGTTTCAATCTTTTTTTCTAATTCAAAGTTTTAAACATGAATAAAAAAAAAATTATTATTCAGAATATATAAACAGAAGGGTATAAAAATCAAGAAAGATTACAGCTTTTTCTTTCATAAAGTTTCAATCTTTATAAGAATTAACTTAAGTTTGATTCAAAGATAAATTCAATATTTTTAGGAAAAAAAAACAAAAAAAAAATAAATATCAAAAAACAAACCCCATGAAGGATTGGAATGGATGCAATAGTTAAGCACATTAAGCTGTTCAGTGGGGGGATAAGCAGGTCCTCTAGCAGCTCCTAACGGCTGTTGGATGCTCATCGGCGGAGCCACCACCGGATGCGGAGGTTGGTTGTGGTGGTGGTGGTGACCGTTTTCCACCATAATATTCAGTTGAAATGTATGACTTCAAGTAGTGTCTATCTCTGTCTGTTATGAAATAAAAAGTTTGTGATAAAAATGAAAACTTTCAAATATGGAAAAATAGTGTAATAAAATATTAAAATATAGGTTAATGATAATAATAAAGAAATGTAATTTTGTGGGCTTGTTTAGCATGTGATGAGAGAGAGAAGATAGAGATATATGGTTTGTGTATGTATATGTGTAAAGCATATATAGGTATAGTGTGACCGTACAATTCCCATTTCTCGATGGTGTGTGTTTAACTTTCCACAAGGTAAAAGTAAACAAATTTTGTTTTATCCATGGTAATGGTAATATTTTAAAGAAGTTGTATATTGTGTAGATGTATTTGTATGCTATGGTGATAAAGTTGTACATTTTTCTTTAGATTTGCATTCGACTAATTATGACATTCGAGGTAGGTCCCACCAGTTTGATAAAACCCCACATGTCTGTAGGTTGACTCTGACATGTCTTCTTTGCTAAAAAAAATTTATAGCGTGGATTACTCGTGTATAGTTTGCGTTGTTTTAATTGGGTTCGTGCTAAATAATCCCCTCACCTCCTATTAAGGATGTGCAATGACCCGACCCGTAAGTGGATGAAAATCAGAACCGTGACCCGGCCGTGATGGGTCGGGTTCAGACGGGTCGCGGGCGGGTTACGGGTTTCCTTCACTTTTTTCGGTTTTTGGCTTGACCCGGCCCGACCCGCGCAACCCGTGACCCGAAAATGCAACAAAAGCGTGACCCGTGACCCGGCCCGTTAGCCCTTCGGGCGGGCCGGTTTCGGGTCGGGTCACGGGTTTCGGTCCAAATGTTCATCCCTACCTCCTACTTGTACCCCAAAGTAGGAAAACCTCATACTAATCCACCCAAAAGCACGAAGAATAATAAGGGTAAATCTTACTATCTCAGAATTTATGTATACTCGGTCCAAACCCTCTAAGATTACTACCTTTTTATCTCAAATATGCCAAATGCAAACTCGAACATGTGCGGTGTGCCCAGAAGGCTGAGATGCCAACCACTTTACTATATTTTAAACATTGTTTTGCAATTATCAAATACATTTAACAGAAAAGATTTGTAAATTGAGATGTAGAATGAAATTAGTATTGTAGTTTTACGAGTATGCCCACAATTGATATTGACATGCCCGTTACCGATCCACTACCCATCCACCGGTAAATGATTTTACCCATCTACCATGAGTGTGTTTCCACAAATGATGAATATTTTTTATTCATCCCTTGCTCGACATCGATGAGTACAAGATCATTAACAATAGGAACGTCGTTTAGCGTCTTTTTTTGCCTTTTTTTTTTCCTCCCCTTTTTACTTGCATGAAATATATTTAAGAATGTTTAGATAAAAATGAATGTTAATGTTAATAGGATTAAAAAAAATGTATTTGATGTTCAAAGTGAGATAAAAAAAATGACAGACTAACATATACAATAAATTAAAATTTAAATATGTTTCTTTAATTTTCTTTCAAAAATGATAAAAATATTTTAATTCATTGTACATGTTAGATCTGTCATGATGATTAAGAAAACATGATGATATCGAAATATGTAGTTTGTTGTTACTAGAAGTGTCTGATTACAATACACAATTACCGAATACGCTTTATATATTTTAGTAATGGCACACGTCTAAAAGGTTAAAAGTGACAACGTCCATGATAGTCGTGTAACATAAAGCGTTGTAGAATATTAGCGTGTCTGTAATGGTAGCTATGTGGACAGCTTCAAGACCCAACCACCCTGGCGTCGTGGGGTGGACCATTACCTGATCGGGGTCGTTATGGTGTGGAGAAGCCGGCGTGGATCTGTCCACCTCGGGGTACTCTAGGGTGAATGATGTTTTTCTATTGTTTTGGTTCTTTTATTTGTCTATCTCCAAAAGATAAAAAAAAAATATAGGAAAAGTTAAGAATTGATATATACATATTTTTTTATTTGATTTTTTTACATTAATATTTATTTTTGTTATGTTGACTTTAAAACAATATTATTAAAATTTTGTTTTATTTTGTTTTGACTAATTAATGTTCCATCAAATATTATTATTTATAAAATTTCTTTATTTAATCACCACATTAGTTTAAAATTACATACATTTTAGTAAAAAATATTTTTAAAAGTTGCCTATAAAATTAAATAGAATTTTTCAAATATTGATTGAACACTGGTAGTTGAAAGAATTTATTCTTCTTGTTTTGTGTGATACTATGATTACATCATATACACATTGACATATATGCATTGTTTCAATTAAATGAAAAGACGTATAAAATATTAGGAAAATATATAACAACTCAATTTTAATGAATTATAACTCTATAAATTAACAAACTTTGTAACTAATTATTGATATGCAAATTATTTAATAACACATTGATCCGTTAAAACTGCAAAACCATACTTTTATATTATGCATTGAGTTAAATAATAATCCTTTTTTTCCCGTTTAGTTAGAACATACGTGTGTGAAATTTAAATGGATATGTTAGGCGAAGTTTGGCTAATCACATGAACATAATCACATGAGCATGTTGGGGATATATAGTAAAACACAAAAAGAACCGGATATGTGTTCAATTTTCTGAAGGCGTGAATACACTTTCTGATATTGAATCAATTCAGTGGTTCACCACAAATTACTCAATCGTGTAGAACCAGAGATACAGACCAGAGAAATTGTTATGAACGGAATTTATGTATCAGGCCCATTGCCTTTTAGGCAGTTAATTTCGGGTTTCACAATTTAATAAATTCAGTCCTTCAAGTTTTGAAATTTTGACATCTAAGTTGTTTTTACCATCTTAATGGAAATGAAATTTTTTTAAGATGATTTATTAAATCTTAATTTTTAGTTTTAAAAATTGTACTCATGGAAGTAACAATATAATCCATCTAACACCTTAAGAAATTGCAAACCAAATGGAATCTATTGAATACTCTATTACACAAAAGTGACAAAACAATACCAAAATGTTGACTGCAAAATCAAATCTAAACAAAGAGTCTAACTTAAACTTTCCAATTTGAAGATAGAAACCGTGAATTCAGTGGCGTCTTAAGTTTTTGTGAGGCATAACGCGAATTATATAATGAGGCCTTTTGTTATGTATTATATTAAAATTACAGTTTTCTTTATATCGAGTATATAAATTCATGGGACCTAGCTTGAAAAAATCTGAAGCCTAAATCACTAGATATATCAACTTCATATATATGAGACATCTCTGCATGAATCTAATTCATCAAAATAATACCACACGTCCTAAAATTAAGTTATGAAAACACCTCCCATTTTACATAAATTGAATCTTGAAATGGTTAATTAACTAACTTTTTTTATTTAGAACGATAAGTGTTAGATTTAATGATTCCAACCTCAATAGTTGGAATTCGCATATTTCTACATGCATTCGTGCAAAACAAGAATGATAACATGTATCTTTTATATTGTAAAAATTGTATGTATGAGATATTCATTCATCAAAATATCAAATGAAAGAGTTCTTTTTCCCATTGTGTGTAGCAAAAGATAAACTTTCAATCAATATATCTCTTGCTATCTATCAAATCTTAATACTTGTTCAAACTTAAAAACTGTATATATACTCATTAATTAACTAACATAAAAAACAAAATGTCACATGTTTTTGTTCAAGCATATCTTATCAAATAATTTGTCGTATGGGGAACACCGTACCATTTGAAACATAATTTACCATGATGTGTTTTGGATTAGAATATTTCAACCTTGAAATGATTTCGAATAAAAATAATGATTGTTTATTGAAATTCTTTTAAGTTAACCGTAAAGTTTTTAAAAAAGGACAAATTAAGTAAATCCTAAATTATTGCATAATATACTAATATTAACTAGTATTAAAGCCCGTTCGATGAACTGATAATATCAAAATATATATCAAAGGTAAATATCAAAATAATAAATTACAAAACAGGTGAAAAAATAACAAAACATGAATAAAACAAATTTAAAAGAATAAATTCTTTTGTAGTAGAAGAAAAAGTCATAATCAAACTACAATTAACAACTAAATTAAAAAAGATGGAAAATAACAATAACATAACAATTAATCAAATAATAAACAAACACGAACAAAATACCAAAAATAAAATTAAAGTGATATAAAAAAACCCGTAGGTTGTATATATAATAATTTATTTATTGGGAGAGTTTTAAGGATATTATATATCTTAAAAATTTAAAAAAATTTGTTTTGATAGAAAAAGATTTATGATAAAGTTTTAAATATAATTATCTATTTAATAAGCAAATAAAAAATATAAAAAAATTTAGAAAAAAGAGAGAGTTCTATAATATTTAGGAGAGAGTTTTAGGCATAAAAAAAGCTTTAAAGGGTGTCAAGTATACCCCAAAACTTCTCTTTTAGTTATAGTATACAAATAAATAATCATGTAATATTACATAGTGATTCATTAATAAGTTTATTGTACTTTTAGTTATGAAAAACAAACAGATATACACATAGTTAAAATGAGATTATACATATAAGTTTTTTCTTTTCAATGAACTTTATTATCAATGACTGAACTTGCAATTTTCGGTTTATTGTTTACTTTTTTTTTTCTTTCTTAATCTTGAAAACATTCGGCATGAGTTGATTTTTATGTCGAAGAATGATTAATTCTCCTAACAAAATGGCCTAAAAATCTCCCTAATTACAAGATCATGTCACATGGAAAAATCAAGGGAGGACATTAAGAAAAATAATAAATAGATTATACTTGTCATTATTTAAGGGCATGTTTGGTAGGGGGAAATTCAATGAAATGAAATAAAGTGGAGAAATGAAATGTAGAGAAATGAAATTGGTGGAGAATTTAAATAATTTTTTTTGTTTGGTAATAACAGAATATTACCCTAAGAAATTTGAAAAGAAAAAATTTCAAACGTTTGATAGAGCAAGTTAGAGAAATGAAATTGAGGTTTATTTACAAAATTTTATA
The DNA here is from genome assembly GCA_034093135.1 of Erigeron breviscapus. Lineage (NCBI taxonomy): Eukaryota > Viridiplantae > Streptophyta > Magnoliopsida > Asterales > Asteraceae > Erigeron > Erigeron breviscapus. The sequence goes on from CM067175.1 coordinate 69,699,186, forward strand.
AAGTTATTTCCCTTTCTTATTGATTTTAAATACCTAGAAAGCTCCATAACCAAATTGCAGCCCACATATTAGATCGGAAATGCTAACATCCAGTCACCATCAGCTTCATTGGAACATGTTGTTTGAAAGATAATCACCTGAATATATCAGTTTATCATGAAACTATGGTATAACGAATGACAAAGTATAAGTTATTTGAAAGAAGCAAACTAATATTTGTGTAGAAAATAAAAATATCTGTGATGTTAGTCATCAAAGTGATGACAGATGGCATACACATACACAAACAAAAAGTAATTGATGCTAATGAATTGAAGAAGGCAATCACCAATAACAACACATTATTTTACTATTCGAGCCAACACTGTTATTAAATTACCAAATTCAGATGTCTAAAAAACGGGATGAAAAACATATATAAAAGAAAAAATGAGAGAGAAGGTGAACAAGAAGGGTTGGAGACAGGAGATACCTTTGCCGATGGAGAGAACAAGTAGGAGAAGAAGCACTTCCCCAAATAGAAAAACTAGGGTTAGGATGATTTCAGAGATTTGTATGTGAAATGTGAGAAGCACGTGATTTGATTAATTTATACCCTTTATTTTTAAAAGTTATCCCTTTTCTCAGCCAAAACAACACGGAGAAATCTTTGTTCATGTAACACCCTGAGCCAGGCTCGAAATCTTACCGAAAAGATATAGCGTATGCGTGAGATTATCGTAGGACAAGACTAAATGCAAATAAAGGATCCGATGAATCCATAAAATAAGATAAATCAAGTACAAAATGCATAAGGAGCAAATAACCATCAAGTTTACAAAATAATCATCAAAAGATGGCTATCGATCCTAAGCATAACGTAAAGGTAGGCAAATGAATCCTTGATCCATGTAGGTCCAATGCCCGGGTTCAACAGCAAGCAGTCAATCATACATCACGCCCTGGATTAACCTGGTTACCTGAAAAGTGTACTAAACAAGTCAACACAAGGTTGGTGAGTTCGTAGTAATGGTTCACATGGAACCATTCAAGTCACAATATATGTAAAGTATAAGCGAGTCATAAAATGTACAAAATGTAAGAAAAACATAACTTACGGTAAACCATCGTGTCACACAAGAATTGTAAAGAGGGTTACTCATGGCGTAACCTAGCCACGTGTTAGTTCACGTACAAGTGTCTAATCACAATAGATAAAGAAAGCATAACATGTGTGCTCAGACGATAAGACATCAAATAATGCATCATAAGTGTACCACAACAACAACAAAAACCACCCCAACCACAATGTTCTCAAGTATAAAATACTTGGTAGTACGTCGTACGAAGCGCGTTCTCAAGTGTATGACACTTGGTAGTACGTCAAACCAACCAATAAGTACATGCATGTCCAAACCCATTCACAAGTCCATCGTATCACGACCCAACCAAAACCACAATGCACATACATTTCATACGACTTTACATTTAAGGAACCATATATGCTTATATATAGGGTCACCCGCAACCTTCCCACCACATCTACAACTCATTAAGTGTATCATCGTCTTCCATGTATGTACTACTATCCTAAGCATATCACATATTCCAAACCAAACACATAACCCAACAACAATAGGTTAGACCGTCAACAAAACACTCAAACAAGCAATCGAGTAATAAGACAATTCGTAACTCAAGCCAATCAATCAATAAGTACAAAAGCATGTTCTCAAGTGTAAAACACTTGGGAGTACGTCAACCAATCAATAAGTACCAACGTAATCAATCTCAATCACAAGTCCATCCATTTCCACTAACAACACATACATACACTTCGGAGGGTTTTACTTTCATCAAGTTCTAGATGCTTATGTATACAACCCATTCCAAGATTTCATTTCAAAACATCAAATCTAGTTTCAAATTCGCTTTGACCCATTACTAACCCTAACAAACCCTAATTCGACTTTTGGCTCAATTTGTGACCCGAAAACACTTGGTTACAACTAGAAACAAGTTTATAAGTATGAAATGATGAATAAAGGATGAGTTTCACTTACCAAATCTCCCACAAATGCTCAAACCCGAATCTTGACCCAATTTAGGTGTTTTCTTGCAACTATGAAACCCGAATTTTTGATATGTAGTAATAATGATGATGTAGATGATGTTTCTATCACTAATCTAACCCGAATGACATTAAATGATGACAAGAATTTAGAGAGAGAGAGATGTAAGTGTGTGTGTTCTTGCAAGCATTCAAGAGAGAGAGATGTAAGTGTGTGTAGTGTGGTGAGAATGAGTGCAAGGGATTGGGTGGGGGATTGGGATAAGGTTGGGTCAAATTGATGGGTTGTGGGTCATGGGTTGTTGTTGACCCATTGGTAACCCAACACAATTAACTAGTAAATTCACAAGTCGTCATGTATCGTTTCACATAATAAATCAAATAATCGACCCGTCAAGCATATTTCTCATCATAAATTCATGAAATGCACTTAATTATATCATTTATTAAAGTCGTTAGTCAAATTACATATCAGTCAATTGGGTCAAAATCACGGATGTTACAGTTCACAAATTCGTTTTCTCCCAAATTCTCCACCAAATGGAAGGAATTGAAAATACAAAGGATCCAAAATCTTGAGAAATCAATTTCTCCGTGTTTTCAACTCTTTTCTCTACCAAACAGAGAAATCATTTCATTTCCATTTATTTGGATCCAACTCCCCCTACCAAACACACCCTAAGGTTTTTAAGAGGATTTTTAGGCTATATTTTAAGAGGATTAATTATTTCCTTTTTATGTAATAAGAGGATGCAATATGGAGCCGTAGTATGTCCGACGTTACCTGCTTACCTATGTAGCCACTCGGTGCTGAAGATTTTTATACATATTCAAAAAAAAATTCTTTAAAAGCAATTAACTTTAAGACGTTCACGAAATGATTTCCTATAACTTAAAGTTGTTACTTAGATGCATGTAACATAATAACGAACCGGTGTTTATAATTTGGCCACATAGAATTATGGGAATTGTCATTGGGGTCTTGATCCAGTGACGAGAGTGTATTTCCATAAAGGATTTCGTTCTGAGGGGTCTTGAGTTCAACTTCTGTCAAAAATATTTGAAGAGGAAGCTTTGTAATGCTATACCATCCAAAGCATAAGAGAGCAATTTCTTTATACTAGTTTTTGAATTCTCTCACATATGTTGGTCACTTGGTTGTAGAGCAGGGAAAAAACAATGTCGCCTCCAAAATTATCTGGTCTTTTAAGACTAAGAGGAGTGGTGATGGAAGGAGGAAGGGCGACTTGCGCCATGTGGCATGTGGGGTAGAAAGAGTTGCCCTTGAAAAAAGGTGAAAATGAGTGAATTTTAGAGAGTGGGGCGACTTGTGTCATGTGGCATGTGAGGTAGGGAAGTGTTGTATATATATTGAGAAGGAAGAGAAAAAAAATAATAAAAAAAAATCAGATTTTATGTACTTACCTCTGTCCACGTGATAGCCAAAGAAAAAAAGGGCGACCGTGAGGGTTCGCCTAAAGGGAGGTTTGCCCCATGGGGGTGGTGTTTGGGCGGAAGAGGGGCGACCCCCATGCCACATAAGCAGGTTCACCTTTTTTTTTGCCCATTCCCTTTAGTCTAAGGTCATAAATTGTAACTATGTGATTAGGGAGTCCATTATTTTTAAAGAGAAAAATGAGTGTGAGATTGTCTCACATAGTCACATCCAAATTTAGATGAAAAAATTCTCTTACATCCTAATTTTTTAATATTTTTTATATAAAATATTTTTACAAAATAAATATATGTGTCTTTATTTTAAATAAAAAATATCCAGGTTTTTTTTACCCAAACTAGACGTGAGATCACCTTCACTTCTTTCATTGTTAAAACTAGGCTTAATAAGAAAAGAACGATTGAATTCTACATCACACCTTCACACACTCTCTCTTTATATATCTGGCAATTTCTCAGAGTATAGTAATTTCTCTCATATCTTACATGGTGTATTCCATGTCTATAACATCATATAAATAGTGAGAACAGCGTTGTGGATTTTATTTCATTCATATTTACATTTTCCAGAGTTTTGGAGCTTATCTATATCTATGTCTATATTATATTATAAAACAAATAAGGTTTCAACTTTCAAATTTCAATTTCAACAATGTACACGGGATAATGCATGATGTACCATACATCAATGACCCTCAAATCTCAACCACTTTTTTTTTCCTCTCCTGCATAAATTATTTTATTCCTCTAATTCATTCAAAATATTTTATCTAAAAAACCGTACATCGATAAATTATAAAAGTTATATGGGTGTTCTTAAAATTTCATGCTCTTTCATTAGAGATGTCATTCGATATACTTTCGACGAATTTTTAAATTCGGGGGCGGAGCCCGTACGGCTAAGGCATTTGGCTATCACACTCTATGACCTATCACCTCCTATGACCTATTACCCCCACCATCTCACCGCCGCAACACGCGGGTACTTTATCTCGACTTGTCTAAAAGCTACAACTAAACATGACTATTTTCTTTTTAAAAGAAAACCTCAACTCAAAAAACTTCTGAAATTAAAAACTGTTCCTAAATATGTCTCATGATCGAGTTTTTATTTGATTTAATTTTGTGTTAAAACTAATAAATATTTATATTGACTTTTGCCAACTTTTCTTAAACATTGAGAAATACTCCGTATGAGTTTTGAATAATCAAACAAAAATTTTTAAGGTATGAAAAAACTTAAAAATACACATAAATGATCTGTTATCAAGTCACTATCCAAATCATTGTTTGCATTGTCTTTTTTGTCTTTTATTTCACATCAACTATAATATTGAAATTGAAACCCACTAATAATGTCCAAATACAAAAAGAAGTCCATCTTATCTCCTAATACAATGATCAGAGATGTGAAATGTTGACAAACCCAAAAGGAAATCCACTACGTTAATTTCGTCTTTCAGTAATTAAGCTCAAATAAGTAGGTTGGATTAACTTGCAAGACAAACTTAACCCCTAAGCGTTTGACAAAATTGTAAATGAGTTTATGGCGGTACTTACCCTACGAAATAGCTAATCGAACCTTCATAGTTCATATCATCACTTTTTATGTCTTTGTTAGATATATTTGATCGTAATCATGTTATAGGTTAGGCATGATGCTTACTTGAATTGAGAGATGATAATGCCATGAGTAATATAATACACCGTTCGGATACTTGATTTTCCGATTGATCGAGCATCTCCTTAAGTGATGGAATGAATATGTATATAATAATATCTATTCTCATGTGTGTTGTTATCAGCAAAAGACTGATCCCATATTTATAGAGATCGAAAGACTGATCAACTTCTTCAACGTCAAAGAGTGTCACTAATCTCCATCTCTAATAAAAGAGGATCCCAAAACAAGTATCATATATAAATTGTCACGTGGTAGCTGACCCCCTTATTTCCAAAACTCCATTTTCCTTTTTTTTTATATTTAATTTCCAAAACTCCATGTTGTCAAACAATATAACATATGCTTCTTAATTTAAGGTTGGTAATCAAATTCACTTTCACCTTTCTTAATCCACCTTTTCTAATGAAGATTAAATTTTTATTCATATGATAAAATTTCTTGTGAAGAGTAAATTAACCTTGCAAGCTTCTTCATCTCCATCCATGGATATATTATCTCACGCATACGACTTCAATCTATCTTCGCTGGATACATCAAGAGGTTTATTTACAAGTTTTCTTCACATTAAGACTATGAAACAATTGACGAACAAATTTAATGTTTAAGCTATTTCAGATGGATATCCCTAATTTCAATTTAAGGTTTTTTTTTTCTTTTTTCTTTTTCGTATTTAGGTTTTTTTTTGGGAAAAAAATTGATTTGTTTTAATTGTGAACCGATTAACAAATATATATTTGATGTTTAAACCATTTCAATTATCCTAAATATTTCAATTTAGATTTTTTTTTTTAATTTCTTGTATGTATTTAGTTTTATAAAATATGGAAGAAAAAAAAAAACTGGTTTGTTCGTGATTAGCATCACTCACTATTGTAGGCTAATTAGATCATTGCTTCAAAAACTTGAGGAAAGTTTCTGAAAAGTACTAAGTATAGAAGCACACCAGAAGGTAGCTTTTGGTATATGAATAAAATTGACTCTCTCATAACATTGACATGTCAATATACAAGATGTATCTGCATATAGATGAAAAATTGGAAGCGGTGGGAAGCAACTTACAAGAGCTAAACAGTTGGAATGTATCATTGGTTATGAATTTTTGATAAGTTTTAAACAAACTAATAATTAAGTATTTTATTAGGACATATACTAAAGCTATACTTAAATAAACCATGTAAAGAGGTATTTTATCTTAATATATACTATAAAACAGTTGAACTAATGACTAATTAACCAAACAAATCGCAATTTCATCAAATTGACTTCCGCTTATGTCATCATTTAATTTAATTATAAATTAAAATCCTAATAATCATTATCCAAATATATTATTATATTATTATTTATATTAATATTTGTAGAAAAAGTCTCATTAATTTACACTTTTTTGTTTTCCATCAATAATTTACATTTTTTAGCCCTGAATACTTAATTTATATTTATTTTTAGTCATCAATATGTCTCAGCTAATAATGACAGTGACGAACCTGTGATTATTGTACTACAACTTGCAAAGTATAACACTTGAAACCGTATATCTTTCAAAATTATAAGCTTTTATGACTTAAATGTATGAAAATCTAATATTGATAATATCGTAAGCCCGTGTCCAGTGTTGGACACGGGTCTAAAATCTTGTAATATCATTATAATAAAATACTGAATGATGGTAGTTGATTTTGTCACACTCTAATATATATACTTTGCTCATTAATAAAGGTTTATCTTTAAAGTTTAATTTCAATCAACGGAGAATTGATGACAAAAAGTCAAAAATACTATAATGTCATGTTGTTAGTGGTGATGAACCAATAAAAGTAAAAAATACTATAAACTCGTGTTGTTAGTGGTGATAAATTGACAAAGAAGACATACATTTAGATTGGTGGTTCATAAACCACTTTTATTAATGGTAGTTAAGATACCTCATCAACACCACAACCAAGCAATTATTGAAACCCTAGATCGGGCCGGAAATGCTAGATTTTAAATATGGTTGGTTCGTTGTCAACGGATTAGTGAAACCGGGCAATCAAAACGAGTAAAGCCCAAGAATGTCACGAATTGAGCAAGAATCATAAATCTCAATGAGCCTTATAATACCTTCATTATAGATGTATAGTGGTTCTTTTAAAACTAATAGCGGAAGCAGTGATGGGTGATACTATAACATACATAATCCTACTAATATGTATGTGTATATATTGAGTTCGATGCTAATATCTGTATTTTACAAAAGAGTTACTTTTTGTTTTTATCATCAACTTGAATACTTCATAACCTATTAAATGTTTTCTTTTCATTTAGCAACATTGCTAACTTGCTACCAAAAATAGAGCTATTTTTATACTACCGTCACTTTTATGATTCACTAATAATAATGGATATGACCATCTTCATCTAATTGAAGTTTTGATATGCAATATAAAAACTTATTCATATGGCTACATAATCTTACGCAGTTGATCCGTTGATATCTTGAATTCAACTATTGCCGTTGGCTATTTGCAAGAAGATATATCGACACGCAGATTAAACCTTCTTAGTAGTGTAATAACGATCTGAGACAACGACGATTTACAATGCCATAGGCTGAAATTGACGATTTACAGGCCTACTCTTTAGGACCAAATATCAATTAGAGAGACTAATTGACTATGACGATGTACCCCTCCGAATCACTACACGAAGGACATACAATGCGAAGCACTCCCACGAAGGGCATAAGCCCGGAGGTGCCTAAATTAAATAAACGACTAAAGGATTAATATAAATCATTCCCAAAGATAAACATATATCTCTTGCCTAATCCGAATCATTCTAGGATTATCTCCTAAGGAAACTAAATCGGATAAACATGGTAAGTAGATATCGATCAAAGAAGGAAGGGGTAAAACCCTAACCTTCTCCTCCAAGAAACCTTCTCCTATAAAAGGAGAAGGATTTCTCATTCAGAGAGACGATCATAATCATCCAAAAACCCTAACACAAGTCGAAGAACCTTCGACAATCATAACAATCAATCATAGTTGGCGTAAAGTGGCACGGCTCCTACCTTCGGGGAATCGCCAACAAAACCTAAGACCCTTTTAGGTCCATCCTTAAATCCCATCTTTATTGTAAAACCCTTCGACGCGGTTTGGTGCACAATCATTTGGCGCCATCCGTGGGACCTCATCATCTCGCATAAGAAACCCACCGTTAAACCACGACACCGATTCACTGAAACCATGTTGAACGCATGACCAGAAACCCCACTTAGCGTGGCCGCCTCCCAAACGGTCGGAGTTTCGTCTCCATCGTTCAGCACACCAGCGAATGGGACTCAAAGCCAGCCAGAGTTCGCTACGGCCTCCCAATCGCCGCTTGATCTAAACCATACCTACCGCCCAGATCCTTCCATACTTTATCAAAGAAGAAACAATAGGGCAGAATCCTCAAGACGAACCGAACCAATCAGCGAAGAACACCTCCTGGGGAATAGGGCTCTGCTTGACGAAGCCCTAAGGTTCATTAACAGGAACGGGCGGCGGGGAGAACACTGAACTTCGAAGACGAAACCGATGAAGAGTGGGAGGTGGAGGACCAAGACGGGAGACCGACAGGGAACAACGCACGTAATGTTCCAAGCCCAGAAGCTACTCCCCAGCCACGACGAAGGGCTCCGGAATTCGCGGATGGCGCGAACTTCACTTTCCCTGACTTGACAAGACTTCCTAGGTCTCGAGCGAGGGCTAGCACCATCCCAGAGCCCCTATCACTACAGATTCCACAGTAACCACCCCTCAGGGAATTTTCCACCCATATGATTATTATTCATACTGGGGAATGCCACCTCCGATGCCTCCAAGGTATGGCCCAAGGCCTCCAGGATATCCGCAAGGCTACCCTATGACTCAACCTCAAGTCTCCGAAGCCCCATCCTCATACGCGATGACCGGAACATGACCTCCTCCGTATCACCCACCATGGTATTTGAATTACGGAGGATACCCTTGGGGAACCAACGCCCCTCCGGCAGTAGCGCTTAACATGGGAGGAGTTGACATGAGCCAAGAACAACCTTTCCCCCTCGAAGATGAATCTAATATCTCACCTTTGGCTGAATGGATACAAAAGTACCCGCTACCCAAAAATATGAAGTGCCCGTCTCATCTAGGAACATATGAAGGAAAGACTAATCCCGATGACTTCTTGCAGATATTTAGAGGAGCGGCAGCAATGCAACAATGGAACGATCCAGTAGCTTGCAGAGCCTTTGGCTGGGTACTAAAAAGTGATGCTAGGGAATGGTTCAACAACCTTCCGAAGGGCTCGATTACTGGCTTCTCAGATCTAAAAGAAAAGTTTCGAGCGCACTTCAGTCAGCAGAAGAAGCATAGGAAAACCCACATTGCAGCTCACAATATCAAACAAGGAGAAGCCGAAGGGACAAGAGCCTTCATAAACAGGTACACTAATGAAACTCAGGAGATACCCACCTTACCAGAATCTCAAAGAATATCAGGCCTCATTCACGGATGCCGAAGCCGAGCCCTAATCGAACATCTAGTTGAAAAGCTCCCAGAGACTTTCAAAGATACAAAGGCCATGGCATACGCATGGCTAGATGCTAGGGACACAGCTGCCAACAGCATAGGAGGGCCAACACAAGATGGGGAGCCCTCCGGAAGCAAAAGGAAGCAAAATTCGTTTAACAGCAAAGATAGTCGAGTAAAATATTCCCCTTACAACAAGGAGGATAAAGGTAAGGAAAGGCCAATCCTTCCAGAACTCACTAAGACTCCTAGAGCGATTTTAGCAACTGAAAAGGTAGCAAAGACCTTCGCACCCCTCCGAAGCTCAGTGGTAAAACCAGAAAGAATTATGACGAGTACTGTGAATTCCATTGTGATCACGGTCACGATATTAATGACTGCATCAACCTAAGGAAAGCCATAGACAAGGCTATAAAGGAAGGAGAGCTAGGTCATCTACTTGTGGGAATTCGACAGAATGCTAAGGTAAAGGACGAATATGGAAGCCAAGAAAAGAATAAAGCTCCGGAATCAACCATCTTTATGATCCATAAAGAAAACGACGAATTGTCAGATGCCGAAGGCTCCCAAGAAAGTGAAGAATCAACCTCGGGCTCGGTCAAACCCTCAAGGACCTATGACCCGGAAGAATCCACCGGATCCTTTGGGATAAAAGAGGACGCTAATTGCAGAGAATATGGAACAAGCACAACGTGCTCGGATTGCTTTGTAACTCTTATTTTCTCGCGAAAGTGATTAATGTAGTAGGTTACATCCCTTAGATGAATAATAGCAATCCTATTAGGAATTTATGTAATCACAAAGTGATTAATAAAAATTTTCGTTTTTTAGGTCACAAAGTGATCCCCTATAAATTACATATGCGAAGGGTCGCTCCCTATCGTATTATCATTATTTTACCACGTACGTACAAATCAACCAAATAAAGACATGCTACTAAGGCTTAAAATGCATGTTCAAAGGGACGCCTACATAGCATATAAGCCAAATCGTAAGTAAATTTTTTTTTACTACGAAGCATGCAAATAAACAAAAAAGACATGGAAATTATGGAGGAAATCACCTTCGAAACCATGCACGAACTCTAAAATGTGAGACACGGAGCAATCAAAGGGGGACACCCCCGGAACTGTGCAAATCAAGAAGGTTACCTCCCATAATTTATGCTTTAAGAAGATCACATAGACCTTCGAAAAAGTCAGACCTTCGCAAAGATCACACAGTCTGAAATATTATAAGACAACGCCCAACACGAACCATTTAGACATTTACAAAGCCTGCACACACGCAGGGTCAAAAATCAAGGGTTTCCAAGACCATACAATATCCAAAACAATACAAAATAAATTTGTCTTAAGGCCATAGGCTGAATATAACAGTTTTATAAAGGGATTATGGAGGAGCGGCTGCATCATCAGTCGAAATTCCTTGGTTGATCGGTGAAGCGGGAGCTACTACGGGAGGAACACAGGAATCCATATTCGCAGAAACAGGTACTGAAAAGGGATCAATCTTGTCTGGAACAATGTGCATCAAAGTATCACACGAAGCAGCAGGGTCAGAGGTCAACTTATCAATAAAAGGGAAATCTGCATTCTTGTAATCAGCCGCAGCCCGGTCAATAGCCTCAACTGTATTGGCTTTGAAATCAAAACAAAAAGCCAAGTCTATCTTCCCATCATCACTCAATCTCTTCAAAGTAAGAGACCTCTCATCATCCCTGTTCGCTGTGATCACCGCTGCAACAAGCTTCCCGAACTCATCACTGTCCACCAAGGCCCTGCAAGCGTAAGGGATTACTTCGGTTATTAGCCCAATACGCTCCGAGATATGCTCCTACACCAGATTAGACAACCCAACTGACACCTCCCTCTCCAGATTCAGATTCAAGACAGAATTGGTTAATTTCAGTTTCAACTCAGCAATTTCATCCTCTCGAATCTTGAAACCAACTTCAGCCTCCTTTAGCTTCCTCTCCAAACCTGCAACTTCCTCAGACTGACTCTTCAAATCATCAAAGGACTTCTTCAACCTCTCACACTCTCACTACTAGAAAAATTAAAATTTTCGACGGCAAAATCTGTCCCAAATCCGTCCCTAATCGCGTTTAACGACGGATTTTCGACGGATTTTGTCCGACCCTAAAAACGCCCTTGATAAATTTTGTCAACGGATTTTGGGACGGCCATTATTTTAACGACGGACTAACAATGGAACATTTAGCGACGGATTTGCGTCAGTCGTTTTACCGACGGACACATTTGCGACGGATTTCCGATGAATGTATATCAGTTATTGCCAACAGATCTAGTATTACCGACGGAATTTTCCGTCCTTAATCCGTCGCTAATTGTTTATATATATATTAATATAATTTAATCAAAAACTCTTTTTCCCAGATCTGTCTAGCTAATTCATTCAATTTAATCCATTCGCCAATCAAAACAAAAATTCTTAAAAACACCAAACCGTTAATTAATTAATTAATTTATTAATAAACAAATATTGTAACTAAAAACGAAATACATATTTATTAAAAATTTAAGCATTACAAAAGACAAAACAATAATCCAATGCAAAATTAAAAATCCTAGATCTAAAACTAACAAATCCTACCAGTTACAATTTACAAATACAATATATATGAATTAATCATCCACTTCACAAAAAACAATATACGATTTACTTTCGTTGGAGCAGCAGATACATCTTTCTTGCCTTTGGTGGTCTTCGACGTAACCATACCTGCCGGAACATCCTTCTTCAGTTTCCCAGCCTTCTACGGCGGCGCTGCAGTGACATGTTTGGATCAAGCTTGAAATAGTTGTTCTTAATCACCACCAGTGGGCCGCTAGCTTACATCTTGCTAAGATGATGCGATAAAAGAACATGTTAAAACTAAAAGTGAATTAAATTAAGATCAAATAACGATTTGACTAACCTTGGTTATTGTAGAAAGATGGGGTAAATTGAAAAGAGAAGGGATATTTGTTGGGCGAGGAGAGTGATAAAAGTTGGGTGAAGAGAAATGATGTAAATTATAAGAGAGGGTAATTTGATTTTAAGTTTCAATATGTGTTGGGGTTTGGATCAGGATGTGAATATGTGATCTAAAGGTTAAGAAGTAAAGATGGGAGATGGAAATGAACGGTGGATATTAGTTGTTATCAAATTTACATGGATCATTGACTTGGCATTATCATTGGATCCCACACAACCATTTCTTTGTTATTTTTTAAAAAAAAAAAATTTACACACTGATGTAAACAAATGTCATGACATAATGCTATAATACGAAAAATTGCATTTTTGCTTTCAACGTTCTGTCGCCATAAACATATCCAACTTTAAAAATGTTGATTACACCTAATCACCTACCATAACCAACACATAACAACAATTTATTTTTTTTAATTAGATGTCACTAAAATAAATGTGTTTATCTTTCTTTTTTAAACATAGTGATACGTTATATTACATTATAGGTATACAAAAAAGATTAATTAGTTTTTGGATGTGGATGCTAGTATTCGTGAATTTCAAGTATGAAAAAATGGTTCATCACCAATCCATCCATCTCTAATTATTAAATTAAGGACATATTTAGGACAACTTCTTGTTCTCTAAAAATAAATATCGAGTATTTGTAAATATATATCTATCTATACTCTTTAACTTGTCGTCCTAATTTTTAATATTAAAATTGTCGTACCAAATCCGTCCCCAATTCTTAAAATTACCGATGGATTCGGCACGGCAATTTGTTGCCGTCCCAAATCCGTCACTAATTTTTAAAATTGTTGACGGATTAGAGACAGCAATGTGTTTCCGTCCCAAATCCGTCCCTAATTCTTAAAATTACCGACGGATTAGGGACGGCCTTTTTATTTTATATTTTTTAAAAATATTATATACGTAAAAATGCATAAAAACTATCTTCTACATGAATTTATATCAAAAAATAAACATATCAAAAAAATTAAAAAAGGGTAAAAAGTCAAACCTATTGCCAATACACTTACAAATACGCATGTTCGAGTATAAAACTACATATGCACACACTAGGGTTAAAGGTTTAAACGCAACACATATATCGTATATGTGTTTATATATGGTACCATTACTACACTATATGTATACAAACACTTATTAGCAATTTAACGTGTGTATCAATGCTCGTAATACTTGTGAAAACGGAAAATACAAGAATTTCCGTCCCTAATCCGTCCCTAATTCTTAAAATTACCGACGGATTAGGGACGGCCCTTTAATTATATATTTTTTATAAATATGATTTACGTAAAAATACATAAATATTCACTTCACAAAATAAATATATTAAAAAAATTAAATACCATCAAAACTCAAACCCATTGCCAATACACTTACAAACATGCATGTTCGAGTATAAAACCACATATACAAACACTCGGGTTACAGGTTTAAATGCAACAAATATTGTTTATGTGTTTATATATAGTACCATTCCAACATTATATGTATACAAACACTTATTAGCACTTCAACCTGCGTATCGATGCTAGTATACTCTAGAAGACGAAAAAGTACATGAATTTCCCTCCCTAATCCGTCCCTAATTCTTAAAATTACCGACGGATTAGGGAAGATGGCAAAAGATTTTCGTTGCTAATCTCTCGCAAAGCTAACATTAAACTTTTTTAAATATTATTAAATCTTTCCGTCGTAAATCTGTTGAGAAACATTATATTTAGGGACGGATTATCGACGGATCAGATTCCATAGCAAATCCGTCCCTAATCTGTCTCAAATAGGGACGGATTAATTTCCATTGCTAATCCGTCCCTAATCTGTCCCAAATCTTTTTATATTGATTTATTTTTGTTTTCGTCTGAAATTCGTCGGTAAACCGTTGGCAATTAGGGACGGAAATTTTTACCGTCGAAAATCCGTCGATAATATGAGTTTTTCTAGTAGTATCTTGATTCTTTTCACCCAACTGTCCCAACAAATCTTCAATACGAGAACAAGTAGCTCTCAAACGTTCTTCTATGACCAAATTCATCTTGCTCTGACAATCAGCATGCTTGTTATACTATCGAAGGAAGTCTAAGTCGTTCATATTACGAAGGGCCTCCAGAGGAACATTGTCTTCGTCAACATAAGGCTTTGGTGGTGAACCGTCTACACGATCAAATATAGCATATGCTGCACATGATCACAAAACATAAAAGGAAAGAAGAAAAGAAACAAATATAAGCAGAAAAATGCATACCTTTCAATTTGGTTTTCTTTTTCTTCAACGAAGGACCTGAAAATGGTCCAGTTTATCTCCTCTTCCGAAGACGGGAAACAATACCCACCTCGGGAACCTTCCAATCACTTGCCTTCACACCAGTTATCTCTACATCATCATCTTCTTCAATGGTAGCAGGAGGAGTCCCCTCCACTTTAGAAGAACCCATATTCCTGGGAGGAGACGATTCAAGCCCTTCAACATAAACACTACTACCAGCCCCCCCTTGCACAACAGAAGGTACATGATGGGGTTCAGAGACAGCTTCAGAAGATGACTGTGGAACATCCTGACCACCCTTCTTCACAAAGTGCATGAAACTCATATCTATAAAAAGTCAAAGGGTGAACAAAGGTCAACAAAAAACGATAAAACAAGAGACATAAGGAACAAGCCAACATATACTCACCATCTAACTCTTCCTCTCCAGTTGGTAACAAGCTTACAACTTTTGCCTTGAAAAGTACATTCTCAGGATACGACAACACAACTATATGGTTCTCACTGATTTCCTTAAACAAAGGACTAGGATCTTCCCCAACCGGAAGAGGATCAACCAACTTTTTCACATCATCAAGAATCTCTCTGTTAACCAAGACACTAAAATCACGAGGGATCAACCCCTCCTCCATAAAAACAAATCGATTCTTCCAATCCCTAATGGTCACTCCCCCCTTCGTAAAGCATCCAGCATTACCTGGCCTATTTTGAATAGTAACCCAGTCGCCAGCATCACAAATATTTGCGAACCTCCTAAACAAATCCACAGAGGGTTCACCACCATACGCACGACACATAACTTCAAAAGCTATAATCTTTGAATGACCCTGAGGGTGCCACCGCGAAAAATGGTTCCCATAATGGCTAAGTACGCTAAGGAAGAATGGGGTGAAAGGATACCTAACATTGCCTAATATAAAGGAATCCAAATACACCCCAACAAAACCATTTGGTGGAGTAAGAATACTCTGTTTCTTACCAGGTAATCAGAAACTGCTAATCCTATTGGGAAAGAAATCATCTACGAAAACCCTAAGTTTTTTGGTTGTAACAGAGGAGAATATTGACTTAATACCTATCTTTGTCATTATCAATAAAGAACAAAGCAAGTATAGGAAAATACCTGGAACGATGATCAATCGACGGCGGTGAATTGAGAAGGAAAACATAACAGAGGAGGGAAAAAGAAAAAGTAAAGGGAAAGTATTTAAGGAGTCTAAAATAAGCGCGCTTTCCAAGGATCAACAATAGAAACCACCACTTGTCATCAATATTAAAGGCGGAGCCACCTAACTCCCGAATATTTCATTTTCACCCCCTGCAGAATAAGTCACCGACCTTTGACCCTCCACAACTTAGAAAAGTACACATTTGGTCCTTCGGAGTCATTCTTCTAGATGACACGAAAGACGACGGAAAGATTATGGGAATAGTCTAAAATCATAGCCCTAGCAGCCTATAACATTAGACTGGGGGCCCTTGATGATGTACCCCTCCGAATCACTACACGAAGGACATACAATGCGAAGCACTCCCACGAAGGGCATAAGCCCGGAGGTGCCTAAATTAAATAAACGACTAAAGGATTAATATAAATCCTTCCCAAAGATAAACATATATCTCTTGCCTAATCCTAATCATTCTAGGATTATCTCCTAAGGAAACTAAATCGGATAAACATGGTAAGTAGATATCGATCAAAGAAGGAAGGGGTAAAACCCTAACCTTCTCCTCCAAGAAACCTTCTCCTATAAAAGGAGAAGGATTTCTCATTCAGAGAGACGATCATAATCAGCCAAAAACCCTAACACAAGTCGAAGAACCTTCGACAATCATAACAATCAGTCATAGCTGGCGTAAAGTGGCATTGCTCCTACCTTCGGGGAATTGCCAACAAAACCTAAGACCCTTTTAGGTCCATCCATAAATCCCATGTTTATTGTAAAACCCTTCGACGCGGTTTGGTGCACAATCAGACTACGAGCAAAACCTCTTTGATAATCGTTTTAGTACATCATGTACACTATTACTGTTGTCATGTTTAGTCGTTTAGACAAACTACGAGGGGCTATTTTTGAAGCAATGATCTAATTAGCCTACGGTAATGGTTGTTCTTCCCACAAGTACTTCTCATGACCATAACTCTCATGTTTCATATTTTCATGTTGATGTTTTTTTCTAAGTGTTTTAGTTTTTACATTATTGTTTGGCTATTGTTTCAGTTTCCATTGTGTTGATGAATATTCAAGTCGCACATAAAACTATTGTATCTTCATTACATTTGAATTGAATAAATGTTGTAGTTGGTTGAATAAACACAGTTACAATTTTTAAGTTATTAGCATGGGGTAATGATTTTAGTGGGAGTAACTATTTATTACCGGATGGACCAATCCGAGTATGAAAATGTGCGACATAAAAATTGTACGAGTAATTGGTTTAAGAGTATTCAAATATAGAATTTTTATTTATATTTTGCTACTTATACCCGGGTAGTCACCTGGGTTGATTGGCTAGTAATAGATATAGACAATAAAAAATAATAATAGTCAAACATTCTCCCATTTGACTGTATATCTATTTATGTTTATTTCTAAATTAATCACTAACGCAAACTAATATAGTCACTTGCATCTTTAACGACACAGGACCCCTATCAATTATACAATTAGTCATTCCATCTAATTAATAATTTTCATAATCTATAATGAATTCGAATGCAAACAAAAATATAAGGGTTAACCAAAATAATGTCTTCATAATAGTAATCCCTAAATAATGTTTGTTCATAAAATCTCTTAATGTGCACAAAATCCAAAAATAACAAACTTCAACATAGAGTGGATAAAACATAACATAATTGAGTATAATCCACAAACTAAACTAGGCTATTACATAATCCCATGCCGGCAACATGCTCTAATAAGAGCTTGGGAGGTGAGCCTTTTGTATGTGGCTCAACCAACATGTCATGAGTGGAAATGTACTCTTTGACAATACTCTTGTCTTCAACTTTCTCTCGAACATAAAAGTATTTAGTTTCGATATACAAACCAGCTCCACTTGAACTAGTGTTATTCGAAAAACTAACACCACCGCTATTGACACAATGTAGTCTTATAGGTCGTGAATGGAGTCAACCACCCTTAGTCCAGAAATCAAGTTTTTGAGCAAAATAGCATGACTTGTAGCATGATAGCATGCAACATACTCAGTCATCATGGTAGAAACGGTTGTTAATTCTTGCTTATGACTCCTCCAAGATATGCTACCTCCTGAAAACATAAAAATGTACCCCGAAGTGGATTTTTGATCGTCCTTACGTTTAGCAAAATCAAAGTCTGAGTAACCTATAAGGCTTTAACTTCAAGGCTACCCATCCTTCGATAAGTTAACATTAGATCCTTAGTTCCTTGAAGATATCGCAAAATCTTTTTGGCTGCTTTCCAATGATCCATTCCTGGATTGATTTGGTAGTGTCCAAGCATACGCCTTATGTATGTGATATCAGGGCGTGTACATACTTGAGCATACACAAGGCTTCCAACAACTGAAGCATACAATATATTTCTCATCTCTTCGTTCCAACTCATTTTTAGGACATTGATATGAGTCAAACTTGTCACCCTTAATAACAGGAGCAACTGTTGGTGAACAATTTTGCATGTTGTATTTCTTAAGAACTTTTTCAATATAATCCCTTTGAGACAAACCTAAAGCCTATCTCGGTGAATTTTGATGCCAATTACATAAGAGGCTTCTCCGAGATCCTTCATGTCAAAGTTAGATGAAAGAAATCTTTTGGTCTCATACAATATATCCTTGTCATTACATGCTAAAAGAATATCATCCACATACAGCACAAGAATGACATATTTGCTCCCACTGATCTTAATAATTAATTTTATAATGTAAGTCTTTTAAAACCTAGTCTAAAATGTAAACATAAGTGCAAAAACGAAGATACCGATAAAGCCTAGGGAAAACTTGGTAGTTTACCGGACAAATTGAGTTGTCGTGACGAGACCTTTCTTAGTGGAAGATCGGAATTCTCTTCATCACGAGACTGATCGGATCAGACACCCGAGAGACCCCCACAATTGAGTAAGTAAGAGGACAACAAGCAAAGAGTTATGCTTTCATTTCTTTGTTGAGATTGAAATAAAGTTCTTTAAAAAGGGGGTAGGTATAATGAACGCAGGCCAAGTCAAGAAAAGGACTTCCTTACTTTTAGTCTTAATTACTAGTAGTTTGAAGCGAAACCGGTTTTTTTGGCACTCGGTTCCTTCGTCTTAAGTAAAGTTCAGTTTACTTTTTTGATTCGGAACTCTTAGTCGAGCTGATGGCGAGATCTTTTTTTTGTTCGAGGAAGAAGAGAAGAGGAACCACCGCCCAATGGTGCTTTTACGAAAGTACGGTCACCGGTGGCTAATACCTTCTCGACACTATCGAACCTGAAATCCACTCTCAATCGCATCATACCAAAGTCGTACAATTAGGACTTCGATATGGGTTTATTCTGTTTATTGTTTCGGAGGTTATGTTCTTTTTTGCTTTTTTTTGGGCTTTTTTTCATTCTTCTTTGGCACCTACGGTAGAGATCGGAGGTATTTGGCCCCCAAAAGGGATTGCGGTTTTAGATCCTTGGGAAATCCCTTTTCTTAATACTCTTATTCTCCTTTCATCCGGAGCTGCCGTAACTTGGGCTCATCATGCTATAAATCGAAAGAAAGAGAAATCCACTATATGATTAACTCATGCCCCAGGAATCCCTAGACACAGGGGGTACGAACTAATTTTTTACTGGAGGGAAGGCTGGGGAAAAGCATAGAGCGTGCGGGCTCAGCTCTCGCGCTCCTCCCATCCGCGAAGCTGAGGCGGGAGAAAAAGCATAACTCCCCGGTCTCATAGGTTACCTTTCGATCTTCCTCCCCCGTGACGCTCCCAAATCGATCGCTATCCTTTTCTTGCTTTCTTGTTGTCTTGAATTGTTATAGAGCGGCTTTATATCAGGTATAGTTGGTAGGATGAAGTGGGATGAAGCCTTAGTCTTTAACATGTGGAGGGCTTAGGTAACCGTTAGGCAATGCAAACATTTTTAATTATTGAAAGACTTGAGTTATTATTCCGTATTTCGCGCATTATTTATGATCTAATTTAATTCACTTCCCATAGTTTAGTAAAATCTATCCAGAATATGTATCTAAGGAATTTGAGTATTATTAAGGATTTTGTTTAATTCTTTTTCGCATATTTAGCCTTGTATTCCTTCCAAAGTTGTTCTACGGGTTTCCCAGTTAATTCTTTAAAGTACGAAACGTCGTAAGTCTTTCTCATCTTTTTGTTAAGATTTGCCACAAATCCTGGAAAGATCCCATCACAATATTCTAGAAAACGGGCCGTGAATTGATAACCTTGGTCCCATTTATCCCCTTCTCCAGGCTTTAAATAGTCCGGCAGGATATAATTTGCTTTTATTTTCACAAATTCTGCGATACCTTCTACTAGCATTGCAGGAGATTTACCCTCCCCGTCCCATTGAAAGACGTGGGTCACTTCGTGGTACATAAGGCACGCAAATATCCATTTTACGTCTCCTGTGTAGTATTGTACATGAAAAGCACTAACATTAATCCTGTTTCCCTGGGCAATACCTGAAGCTCCTTTGAAATCTTTGATGAAAACTTCTACAACATCAAAGAGTTTTCGGTCTGCAGGGTTGTTTTGTTGGAAGGTGGACCATATGAATTTGGTAATTCTAGACATTAGTTCTTTTGTGTACGGAATTCCAATTTCTGTTGTGAACTTGATCCCTCCTGGATGTGTTGCAGCTTCATTATTAACCTCAAACTTCATGCCAATGGAAGAGATTAGGAGAAAAGATAATGAAAATAGTAATAACGTACACACAAAAAAGGATTTGGGAGCCATAAAGTGTTGCTTTGGCTCAAGATGCATGAACTATAATTATGAATACACACATATATATACACGTAATGATAAGAAAAGTCAAATTGAAATTGTATGCAGATAAATTTGGTTTATATATGTAAAGTTTGGTGCATCCTAAATATGTGAATCCACAAAATTTAGGGCTTGTTTGGTTCATAATTGTTTTTGGAATTCGATGAATTTGTTATATTGAGAAAGATTTCATTAAGATAGTATATATGTTTTAGATTTGTTAATTACAATGTACGATATACTTGGTTAAAGGTTCTTTAATTAAATCTATTAACTCACACTAGACGAGCTTTAAGTTATTTAAATCAACATATATTAAATTTAAATGTATAGTTTTTTTTTGAACGAAAAATTAGGGCTCAACGACATGTCTTTTTATATACTCAACTCGAATTTCAACCCCTGCAATCTTAAGAGCATTGTTTGCTTACACCAAGATTTGAAGCCAAGACCTTACCACTACAAAAATATTGCATTTGTTCACACTTTTAGTTAGTGTGAACAAATTAAAAATTTTGTCACGCTTTTATGTGTGTAAAAATATGTAGAACTAGAAGTGTGTAAAAATTTATCCACACTAAAAAGTGTGTAGAACTAAAAGTTCACACTTTTTGGTATGAACTTTCATAGTGTGGACAAATGGGGTGTTACAAATTAATCATGAAAGTTTACACTAAAAAGTGTGAACTTTTAGTTCTACACACTTCTTAGTGTGGATACATTTCTACACACTTTTAATTCTACATAATTTTACACACATAAAAGCGTGACAAATTTTTTAATTTGTTCACGCTAAGTAAAAGTGTGGACAAATGCAGCATTATTTGTAGTGTACGGTCTCAACTCTCAAGTCCATAACTAGATAATGCAATTCTTTTTTTTTATCATGTTTAACTTGATCATATTTAGTTCACATGTAAAATAGAAAGTTAAAAAGCATGCTTACAAAAACACGATGACGTTAAAACGTGTAGTACTGCATGTAGTTAGTGCTTATTAGTACAACATAAGTATAATAACGTTATTAATTCATTCCGAAATACATATGTAATTTAAAATCAGAAAACATAAATGAATCGTCCTTGAACATTAGCTCAATGGTTAAAAAATTATCCCTAAATTCAAGAGGTCTTGTGTTCAAGCCTTGTGGAAAACATAAGAAGTCTCTTTATGAGGGCTTGACTTGGGTATACCCAGGTTCAAGTCTGAGGGGGCAAGGTTAAACCCTATTAATCGTCGTGCCTACGGGCGGA
This sequence comes from Erigeron breviscapus, assembly GCA_034093135.1. NCBI lineage: Eukaryota > Viridiplantae > Streptophyta > Magnoliopsida > Asterales > Asteraceae > Erigeron > Erigeron breviscapus. The sequence continues at coordinate 69,721,405 of CM067175.1, forward strand.
TTAGTAGGGGGTTTTCCCCTATCGTGTATTTGAAATAGGCATTTATACTTCGAGGAGCTCTCTGGCGCGGACCCGGTTAAGACAACGTATGTTAGACCTTTCACTGTCGAATCGCGACACGAAATTTCGTTCGAAATTCACTTTAAAAAAAAAAACATATATGAATCACTTACTTGTATTGTTTCCATTTAGTTACAAATATATGCATTGTCAGATTTGAATTCGAGACTTGAAAGGATATATTGAGGGAAATTTGGCTAATTACATTTTTTTTTTTTTGTAAAATTAGTTTCGATACAGACGTGTTGGAGGCAATTTTAACCAGCGATTTGCTGGACCTCTAACCCGCTCCTCGTGGAAACCCAAGACTCGAACCCAATACCTTGGGAAAAACTCACCTCGGGACCCACATATATGGATTTAAAAGATACCCCTGGCCAACTCACCTAAGTGGAGTTGGCTAATTACATGAAACATATAATTACTACAACGTTTGGGAACTAATATGACCAATAATATATAAATGGATTACTAGTTTCTTCCTTCTCAATCAATACTAACTCTATCATCCTCTCTTGTAACTTAGGAGGTTTACAACACGCACCATATACCCAGAAGGATTAAGACAGACTTTTGTTGATCAGTCTTTAAAAAATATGAAAAATATAATTGTTAAGAAATGGTTCTGGAATATCACATATCGATGCAACATAATTTTTGAATAGTCCAAAACATGGTGTTAAAATAGAAAGATTTCTTAATCAAAACTCTCATGTTTGTCATTAACATGTTGTGATTGAAGTATTGTATCTAAAAATACTTTTACTTTGTCTAACCATAGCTTTGAACAAAGTCTAAAGATATATCCTTGTTTGAACTTTGAAATAAACTTTCTAAACAATTATGTTTTAAGTTTGAAGTTTATTACATATAATTTTAATTAAAAATTATAAATTTTATACTAAAAACCCGATCCGGGTTCTCCCCGATTTCGATCCGAGTTTTTAAAAACTCGTGACTCTCCCCCTTCGCCGATCCGATCCCGAGTTACGAGTTCCCCAACCTTGCTAACATGACAAGATATTTACCTTGGTACCGTTCATATCATGTTAGCCACTATTTAATGCAATATATAATATATATTTATATATATATATTAACTAGGTTAGTCCCGTGCGTTGCACGTTTATATCTTATTTTTATTGATTTCTCGTAAATTATATACAATCTAAAGAATCATAGAAGTTGAGGTGAATGATTATATATCATAATAAATTGAAGTAGAAATGTCAACAAAGCAGGAGGTATTAAACCTTATTATAAAGAAAATGTTGTACAGGTGAGAGAATATAACCCTATAGTATATAGAAACATAGATTGAATTATAAACTGGTCAAGATCTACTTTAGGACAACATTTTTCGTGATGTTCGCAATGTTGTCCTCCTTGTCCAAAATCAAAACTTTCAAATCCCGTTTACATTTTAACTGTTAGCATTTGTCTAAAATCACCACAAAAACTAAAACTTTCCAACGATTCAAACGAATGCTTATGGGCCATTGGGGTTTCATCTCAAAAAAGGAGTTTTATTTTACGTATTAGACCAGCAGAATCATTATCAAGACGAATACAACAAAATGATGTTTCATTAACATTTATCGGAATAGCAAAGTTGGAATGAGATGTCTTTCCACCTTTGAGTAACAGGGTTGCTATCCCTTTGAGGCAACATTCAACACAATTTCTCGCTTAGAACAGATTGCCGTACTAATAATTTCCATTCAAATGCCGTTTCTGTACCACCATACTCCATACAAAAGAAAACCATCTCCCAGGTTTCTATTTACAACTTCGATTGTGGTGTGATATATTGTTCATTATTCATAGGTTAAAACGGAATATACTTGTTGATGCTCAGTTCTTAACGATACAATAAACACATCAATGTATGAACACAATGCGATTGACATCCATGACAAAATATGGTAGATGTGAGAATAAAAGAAAAATAATAAAAAAGCAAATAAAGGACTTGAATAAGGAAAACAATTACCAAATTCTGTTGCACATAATGTTTTAAATACTGGTATTTTAGTCGCACCCGTGTGGTTCCGGTATCGGTTTTTTAACGGTATTACCGATATGGTTAATTTTATTTTTTTTATATATATAAAAATGCTACAAAACTTGTGATAATTCAACGAAAATAGTCAAAATACAGTTATATTCCACTAAAAAATAATACCAAATAGGAATTTCATATCAAAATATAAGTTTTAAGCTAATGGGTTGGTCGCCTATTGGTAAGGTTTTAGACCTTGGTAAAATTCACCATGTCACTACCTACATTTATAGAAGTGGATTAATTGGGGGATTTTCGAGAGTCTTGGGTTTTATTCTAGACACACTACTACACAAATCCAAATAGGACCCCCTAAATAGAACCCGCTTTTAATCTAAACCGGGTCATATTGATGCGGCTTTCAAAAATCCAAATAGAAGCCCCCAAATAGAACACACTTATTATATAAACCGAATCATATTAAGTCCCACCTTCAAAAAACTAAATAAAATCCCCAAATATATTTTCATGTAGACCGGGACTTATGAACATCGGAATCGGAATCGGTTATGAATAAAGTAATTCCAAAAATTAATTTCCATACAAAATTTCTATCTCCGCCTTTTTTTCTGACGCACTCCTTATAATTCATAACCATCAAAACACATAATTTAACTTTTCATAAATTCAGGTCCAGGAGCATTTAACCAAAGCTTGTGGGTTTCAGTTTTTTGAAGTTTTCGGTCGAATTTCATCAAGGTTTTTACAAGCGAATAAGGTAATCTTTGTAAACCCTTCATATATTATCTACATTCTTTCATTTTTTTATATGAAGAATTGCTAAAAATCAAGGGTTTCGGGTTGTCTCCCTTCTAGTCTGTATTTGTATATGCGCTATAAATACTTGTACTTCATTTGTGGATGTTGTTAAAGGCTTCAACAAACTGACGCCGCCCAATGGGCGGCGCAACCCTCCTAGTTTTAAACTATAGGAAAGGTAAAAAATGGTGGTTTAAGAATTCACATCTTACAATATATAGTATATATAGACTACTTGTGTAACAACCGTGCATTTTGACTTTTGACTATGGGTACGTTTCCTAAGTTTTGTTTAAATCAATATATGATCAAGTGCAATTTGAGGTTCATTTAAGTGCAATGTGTTCATATGGGTCAATTTATTGTACAATTAGAGACTTATGTGCAAGTTGAGACCATTAGTTAGTGCAAATCGACTTTTACTTAAATAACATCTAATTTAAACTAGTAAATGGTATGGATCCTAACCATGGGCTATACCCAAACCCATGACCCACCCAAGGAACCCACCCTATCCTCCCTCATTTCCATCCATCCATTCATTCATAACACCTCCATCTTCTCTCCCATCTCAATTAACACTCACACTCTCAATCTTTCTCTAAAATTCTTGGTCATTTATGTTAGTTCAACTAGATTTAATAACAAATCATCCTCCTTATTATCATTCTTACAACCTATCAAAAATCCAAGTCTCCAAGTGCAAGAAAAGCTTCAATTAGGTCAAAAATCGGGTTTGGTTGCTTGTGGAAGTTTTGGTAAGTGTTTTCTAGCTTAAATTCATCATTTCTAGTTGTTAAACTTGTATTACATCTAAATCTAAGCACTCTTGGTCCTTATAGCTTCAAAATCCGAAATTAGGGTTTCTAGTTATCTAATTAGGTCAAAAATCGATTTGGGTCAAAAGCCATGTTTTGGAATGGAACTATGGAGTGGGTTATGTTCAAATGAGTTTACTATGTTCAAAAATGGGTTTCGAAGTTGTGCAAATCGATATTTTGGTCTAGGTAGCAAGAAGTTTGGGTTTTTGGTTCGTGGCTCCTGCATAACCTGCAGGTGCTGGCTGCAGTTTGTGGGCACTGCGGCGCAGTGATCCTTCCTCTGGCTCACTGCGGCGCAGTGCATTGTTTCGGCTTTCTGGTCTGACCAAGCCACTGCGGCGCAGTGAGCTTAGTCCTGGCTCACTGCGGCGCAGTGAATTGTTTCGGCTTTCTGGTCTGACCAAGCCACTGCGGCGCAGTGAGCTTAGTCCTGGCTCACTGCGGCGCAGTGAATTGTTTCGGCTTTCTGGTCTGACCAAGCCACTGCGGCGCAGTGAGCTTAGTCCTTGCTCACTGCGACGCAGTGGATAGTTACGGTGATTAAATGCGCGTCAGTTTTCAAACGTCAATAACTCTTGATCCGTGGGTCCAATCGAGTCATATGACCTATCGTTGAAATCGTAAGAGAGTCTAGTTTCTTGTGGTAACACTCTTTTCGTGTAATTCTTAATCCATGTCTAAAAATGTCGAGTTAAAGCGTCTTGTTTCATATACGGTAAAGTTGTAGAAGCGTTTGTGGGCTTGTGACTCGACTTAAACTTACTAAACCAACTTAATCATAAATATATATAAATATTGATACGTACATACACATTATGATAGGTTGTGATCGTTTGGCAATTGATTGACGTTCTAGCTCACTTTAAATTTGGTAGATCAAGGCAAAGGTGAGTTTTCGTAGCCTCCCCTACTCTTTTAAGAGTCGGGCTGAAAAGTGTACTTCGTGCATGATGATATTTGGGACGTATATGTTGTGTGACATTTTTGTTGATGTGCAATTATGTGATTTGTTATATGGTGACTATATTGTGTATAATGAATTGTTTTAGGCTAGTTGTGTATATATGGAGGACGGTAATGCCTTTGAAAGGTTGGAGATGTGGTGGGAAGGCTGCGGGTGACCCTATATATAAGCATCAAAGGCCTTTCAAAAGTAGTATCGTACAAAGTATATGCATATGATGTTTGGTTATGTGTGGACATTGATAGTCATGGATGAGTACATTTACGTGCAATTAGTACAATGAGTACATTTACGTGCAATTGAGTTCAATGAGTACATTTACGTGCAATTAGTACAATGAGTACATTTACGTGCAATTGAGTTCAATGAGTACATTTACGTGCAATTAGTACAATGAGTACATTTACGTGCAATTAGTACAATGAGTACATTTACGTGCAATTGAGTTCAATGAGTACATTTACGTGCAATTAGTACAATGAGTACATTTACGTGCAAATGAGCACATTGGTTACAAGTGTGCAATTTATTAGAACATGTCAATGTAAATTATGGATCGGTTGACATTGGTATGTGTTCTTGTTCATCTTCCCTACGAACTCACCAACCTAGTGTTGACATTGTTTAGTACACTTTTCAGGAAATCAAGAGAACCCAAGAGCTTGACGTACTTGCTAGATGTTGGACTTTGACCATGGATCCGCGATCCATTTGCCCGTTGATGGGATTTGCTTAGGATCATGAGCCATCTTTTGAATTGTTATTTTTGTAAACTTTTGATGGTTGAATGCTCCTTATGCTTTTGTGACATTGTAATTTAATTGTTGGGTTCCCGGAATCCTCTTATTTTCATATAGTCTCGTTCTACGATAATTCCATCTTGTGTCATGCTTTCGGTACATTTCGAGCCTAGCTCGGGGTGTTACAGAATGGTGGCCCACGCATGGTCGTAGAGAATTAGGCGGATTGACCTAGACTACGGCTTAAGTAAAACTCTTCATATAGCATGCATGATTAGGAATCTTGTATGCAACGTGAACTATATGAGCATTATAAGTGTACGTTTGGGTTCGTAGGAAGGTTCATTATATGTGATAACATGAGTGCAATTGGTTGGCGTGATCAGTGTGTTGTCGTATGATGGTCAAGTGCATGAGGTCAATGTGGTTACTTGAGGTCAATGAGGTCATGTGCATATTGTCGGATTGAATTGATATTATTTGCTGATGTAGGGCAAGATGAAGTTATGGCATCAACATGATATAATATTGTGGCAACCCTAAAAGAGCGTGATCAACTCTTTTATGGCTACCCGGTATTATAACAAGTTAATGACATCACGGATTGCACGCGGTTGGTTTAGAGTATAATAAGGAACCGGTACGCTTTTTGGGAGTTGATTGGGTGGAGGGTTAGCCGCTGGTACACCCTGTATACATACCCGGATCAATAACTAGGAAGCATATCGGATTCGAATTATACTTTGGACCACTTGTTTAGTTGTGTGATTGATTGATGTATTAAAATGGACATGTGGTTTATTGATGAACAATTATGGTGAAATATGGTATGAGGGCATGATACATAACAATTCCCCTAGAATAGTTGCACCTTTGCCGTAGCGTAACGATATGAATTATGTGTGACACGTTGACATGAGAGCACTAACCCCTTGTGTGACTAACATGTGAGCATTTTGAGACTAACTTTTCGGGTCGACGTTTCCTTGTTTTATAGTAATGGTGAGGCCAAGAAGAACCGGAACTACTTATAGAGAGCAAACTCCGGAACAACAACCGGAAGTTCAAGGAGAAGGTCGTGGTGGTGGAAGGGGTCGTGGTCGTGGTAGAGGTAGAGGTAGAGGTCAAGGGAGAGGTCGAGGTAGGGGTGAAGCACCAACACCCGACTTGGCAACTGTGATCGCTCAAGTGGTCACGAACATTATGCCTAACATAGTTGCCCAAGTCACAGCAACCCTCCAAGCACCTGATAATACGGTGCCAAATGTTCAAGCTCAAGTGAATGGGAACAATGAAGATGTTCAACCGGTAGGGGTAGAGGAAGAAGAGGCACCGGTGGTGCACGATAACTATGTTCCAAGGTACAACCAACATGGAGTGTACCGGCAAGGGTGTTCCTTTAAGGATTTCAAGGGTTGTGGGGCCCCGGAGTATGAGGGGAGTGGGGGTCCTACGGCTTGTATTAGGTGGCTTGAAGAAATTGAAGCGGTGATCGCTAGGAGTCATTGTACTTACGACGACCAAGTTATCTACTCATCCGGCATGTTTAAGGGTGATGCATTGAAATGGTGGAATAAGGAAGTAGGGGCGGGAAATGCTATACCGTGGGATCAATTCAAAATTTTGGTGAAAGAAAGATTTTGTCCACCCTATGAACTTCAAGCTCTAACCTTGGAGTTCGTTCAACTCCAAATGAATGGGGCGGACTATAAGGGGTACATTCGGCGATTCCAGGAGTTGTCGACACTTATTCCACACTTGGTGACTCCCGAAGCTCAAGCCATTCAAAAATTTGTTATGGGCTTGACTCCAAAGGTCCGACACTTGGTGAACAACATTATGCCTACCACCATGACGGAAGCCATAAACCGAGCCGGTAGTGTTACCGAGGACTTGCTTAGAAGTGGTGAATTGAACCAAGCGTCGTCATCAAAGAGGAAGGATGCACCCGAGTCAAGCGGGGTGAAGAAAGTGGGTAGGTTTGACCCTAAACGTCCTAACAAAGGAAGGGTGTTTGCGGCGGTTGAACCGGCAAAGAAGGCTTATGTGGGTCCTTACCCATTTTGTAATAGGTGCTCCCGACATCATGTTCCCACCACTCCTTGTGGGACTTGTTTCAATTGTAATCAAGTTGGCCATCTTGCTAGAGATTGTAGGGCCCCGAGAGTGGCTCCTACTCATGCGGTTCCTCTCCGAGCACATCCTCCTCAAGCTAACAATCTAAGGGGTCAACGGGGTGGGTGTTATGAGTGTGGAAGCACCGATCATTACCGTAATGCTTGTCCTCAATGGGTGGGACAAAATGTGCAAGTAGCGGTTCACCCAAATCAACTTCAAATCACCGGACCTAACCAAAACCGTGGCCAACAAGGCCATCAAGTGCAACCAAGGGGAAGAGCCTTTGCGGTGAATGCAAATGAAGCCCGTAATGATCCTAATGTGGTGGCAGGTACATTTCTTCTTAACGGTCATTATGCCACAGTGTTGTTTGATTCCGGAGCCGATTATAGCTTTGTGTCCCATAGTTTTGTTCCTTTGATAGATGTTCATCCTTGTGCCTTAAACTATGTGCTTGATATTGAGATGGTCAATGGTACCTTAACTAGGCTTAGTCAAGTGCTTCGGGATTGTATCTTGACTTTAAACGACGTCGAATTTTATATTAACCTCATGCCTTTCGATATTGGAAGCTTCGACATCATTGTGGGTATGGATTGGATGATGGCGGTAAATGCGGTCATTGATTGTGGTGAAAGAGTGGTCAAAATACCGTTGTCAAACGGTGATATTCTTAGAGTCCAAGGTGAAACTTCCGATTCCTCTAGTTCCAAGGCTTTTAGTGCTACCATCACAAAGGTAGAATTGAAAGCCGTTCCTATTGTTCGTGACTTTCCCGACGTCTTTCCGGATGACCTACCGGGTCTACCCCCGTCTCGTGAACTTGATTTTCGCATCAATTTGATTCCCGGGGCCGCACCCGTGGCCAAAGCTCCTTATAGACTTGCCTTGACGGAAATGCAAGAGCTAGAATCCCAACTTAAAGAACTTCAAGAAAAAGGGTTCATTCGTCCTAGTCAATCGCCTTGGGGAGCTCCGATATTGTTTGTGAAGAAGAAAGATGGGTCCTTTAGGATGTGTATTGATTACCGAGAATTGAACAAGCTCACAGTGAAGAACCGGTATCCACTTCCTAGAATCGATGAGCTTTTTGATCGTTTGCAAGGTGCCAAGTATTTCTCAAAGATCGACCTCCGTTCGGGCTATCACCAACTTAGAGTTCATGAAGATGACATACCAAAGACGGCGTTTCGTACAAGGTATGGTCACTACGAGTTCACCGTTATGCCGTTTGGGTTGACTAATGCACCGGCGGTGTTCATGGATTTGATGAACCGGGTGTGTCGACCCTATTTGGACAAGTCGGTCATTGTCTTTATTGATGACATACTTGTCTACTCAAAAACAAAGGAAGACCATGCCGAGCACTTGTGTGAGATGCTAGGGTTGCTTAGAAAGGAGAAGTTGTATGCTAAATTTTCAAAGTGCGAATTTTGGTTGGAAGAAGTTCATTTCCTTGGTCACGTGATTAGCAAAGATGGGATTCATGTGGATCCTAGCAAGATTGAAGCGGTTAAGAATTGGAGGCGACCCGAAACACCATCCGAGATTCGCCAATTTCTTGGGTTGGCGGGGTATTACCGAAGATTCATAGAAGGTTTCTCCAAGATAGCACAACCACTCACTCTCTTGACTCAAAAGGAAAGGAGATTTGAGTGGGGCGAGAGACAAGAACTTGCCTTTCAAACTCTCAAGGACATGTTATGTGAAGCTCCTATCTTGAGCCTTCCGGATGGGATTGAAGATTTTGTGGTCTATTGTGACGCTTCGGGTCAAGGTTTGGGGTGTGTACTTATGCAACGGGGCAAGGTCATCGCTTATGCCTCCCGGCAACTTAAGGTGCATGAGAAGAATTACCCTACTCATGATTTGGAATTGGGAGCGGTTGTTTTCGCTTTGAAGTGTTGGAGACATTACCTTTATGGCACCAAATGTGTGATCTACACCGATCATAAAAGTCTTCAACACATTTTTAATCAAAGTGAGTTGAATATGAGGCAAAGAAGATGGATTGAACTTTTTAGCGATTATGATTGTGACATTCGCTATCATCCGGGCAAAGCCAACGTCGTAGCCGATGCTTTAAGTAGAAAGGAAAGGGTCAAGCCGAGAAGATCAAGAGCCATGAGCCTTACGGTGGGGCAAGGTATTCGGGACCGTATCATAGAAGCTCAAGTGCAAGCTACCTTGCCGGAAAATTTTGGTAATGAAGGGCTAGATGGTATGGAGCAACTTTTTGACCGGAAGGAAGACAACGGGTTATATTTAGTTGGGAAGCTTTGGATTCCAATCTTTGGCAATTTGAGAACTTTCCTAATGAATGAAGCTCATAAGTCGCCTTATTCGGTCCACCCGGGGTCGGATAAGATGTACTTTGATTTAAAGGATTTCTATTGGTGGCCGGGCATGAAACGTGATGTGGCTAAATATGTGAGCGAGTGCCTTACTTGCTTACAAGTGAAAGCCGATCATAAGAAACCACCCGGTTTGTTGGTACAACCGGTAATACCGGCATGGAAGTGGGAAAGGATTGCAATGGACTTCGTCACGAAGTTACCGAAGACAAGAAATGGACGTGATACCATATGGGTGATTGTGGATCGATTGACAAAGTCGGCTCACTTTTTAGCCATTCGTGAGACCGATAAGTTCGACACCCTAGCGCGTTTGTACATTAAGGAAGTGGTGGCAAAACATGGAGTTCGGTTTCTATTATCTCCGATAGAGATAGCCGGTTCAAATCAAATTTTTGGAAAGCTTTTCAAAGTGCAATGGGTACTCAAATTGACATGAGTACGGCGTTCCATCCACAAACGGATGGGCAAACCGAAAGAACCATCCAAACGCTTGAAGATATGTTGAGGGCTTGTGCTATTGAATTTGGTGGAAGTTGGGAAGATCACCTACCGCTAGTGGAGTTCTCATATAACAATAGTTACCATGCGACTATCCAAATGGCCCCGTTTGAGGCGCTTTATGGTAGGAAGTGTCGTTCTCCACTCGCTTGGGCGGAAATAGGCGAGAGCCAACTTATCGGGCCGGAAGTAATTATCGAAACAACAAAAGTAATTTCAAAAATTAAGGAGAGATTACAAGTGGCCCGTGAAAGACAAAAGAAATACGCCGATGTGAGGCGTAGACCCTTGGAGTTCAATGTTGGTGATCATGTACTTTTGAAGGTCTCCCCGTGGAAGGGTGTGGTTCGTTTCATCAAGAGAGGCAAGCTTGCGCCAAGATACATAGGACCTTTTGAGATCATAGAACGTGTGGGCAAGGTGGCTTACCGGCTAAAGCTACCTCAAGAACTTAGTGAAGTGCACAACGTGTTCCATATTTGTAATTTAAGGAAGTGCTTGGCGGATCCTACTCATCACGTGCCCATGGACGAGATACAAGTAGACAAGAAACTCAACTTTGTTGAAGAACCGGTAGAGATTGTAGATCGTGAATTCAAGAAGCTAAAGAAAAAGCGCTATACGATAGTCAAGGTCCGTTGGAATGCTAGACGTGGAGCCGAATTCACTTGGGAGCGGGAAGACTTCATGAAGTCAAAATATCCGCAATTGTTTAGTGATTAGGGTTCCATCGAATTTCGGGACGAAATTCCCTTAACGGGGGAATAATGTAACAACCGTGCATTTTGACTTTTGACTATGGGTACGTTTCCTAAGTTTTGTTTAAATCAATATATGATCAAGTGCAATTTGAGGTTCATTTAAGTGCAATGTGTTCATATGGGTCAATTTATTGTACAATTAGAGACTTATGTGCAAGTTGAGACCATTAGTTAGTGCAAATCGACTTTTACTTAAATAACATCTAAATTAAACTAGTAAATGGTATGGATCCTAACCATGGGCTATACCCAAACCCATGACCCACCCAAGGAACCCACCCTATCCTCCCTCATTTCCATCCATCCATTCATTCATAACACCTCCATCTTCTCTCCCATCTCAATTAACACTCACACTCTCAATCTTTCTCTAAAATTCTTGGTCATTTATGTTAGTTCAACTAGATTTAATAACAAATCATCCTCCTTATTATCATTCTTACAACCTATCAAAAATCCAAGTCTCCAAGTGCAAGAAAAGCTTCAATTAGGTCAAAAATCGGGTTTGGTTGCTTGTGGAAGTTTTGGTAAGTGTTTTCTAGCTTAAATTCATCATTTCTAGTTGTTAAACTTGTATTACATCTAAATCTAAGCACTCTTGGTCCTTATAGCTTCAAAATCCGAAATTAGGGTTTTTTTGGTCTGACCAAGCCACTGCGGCGCAGTGAGCTTAGTCCTGGCTCACTGCGGCGCAGTGAATTGTTTCGGCTTTCTGGTCTGACCAAGCCACTGCGGCGCAGTGAGCTTAGTCCTGGCTCACTGCGGCGCAGTGAGCTTAGTCCTGGCTCACTGCGGCGCAGTGAATTGTTTCGGCTTTCTGGTCTGACCAAGCCACTGCGGCGCAGTGAATTGTTTCGGCTTTCTGGTCTGACCAAGCCACTGCGGCGCAGTGAGCTTAGTCCTGGCTCACTGCGGCGCAGTGACTTTGTTCTGGCTCACTGCGGCGCAGTGAGCTTTCCTGGCTCACTGCGGCGCAGTGAGCTTAGTCTGGCCACTGCGGCGCAGTGAGCTTAGTCCTGGCTCACTGCGGCGCAGTGAATTGTTTCGGCTTTCTGGTCTGACCAAGCCACTGCGGCGCAGTGAATTGTTTCGGCTTTCTGGTCTGACCAAGCCACTGCGGCGCAGTGAGCTTAGTCCTGGCTCACTGCGGCGCAGTGAATTGTTTCGGCTTTCTGGTCTGACCAAGCCACTGCGGCGCAGTGAATTGTTTCTGGTTCTGGTCTGACTAAGCCACTGCGGCGCAGTGAGCTTAGTCCTGCTCACTGCGGCGCAGTGAGCTTAGTCCTGGCTCACTGCGGCGCAGTGAATTGTTTCTGGTTCTGGTCTGACTAAGCCACTGCGGCGCAGTGAGCTTAGTCCTGGCTCACTGCGACGCAGTGGATAGTTTGTCCTGGCTCACTGCGGCGCAGTGAGCTTAGTCCTAGCCACTGCGGCGCAGTGAGCTTAGTCCTGGCTCACTGCGGCGCAGTGAATTGTTTCGGCTTTCTGGTCTGACTAAGCCACTGCGGCGCAGTGAATTGTTTCTGGTTCTGGTCTGACTAAGCCACTGCGGCGCAGTGAGCTTAGTCCTTGCTCACTGCGACGCAGTGACTTGTCTGGTCCACTGCGGCGCAGTGAGCTTAGTCCTGGCTCACTGCGGCGCAGTGAATTGTTTCGGCTTTCTGGTCTGACCAAGCCACTGCGGCGCAGTGAGCTTAGTCCTGGCTCACTGCGGCGCAGTGAGCTTAGTCCTGGCTCACTGCGGCGCAGTGAATTGTTTCGGCTTTCTGGTCTGACCAAGCCACTGCGGCGCAGTGAGCTTAGTCCTGGCTCACTGCGGCGCAGTGAATTGTTTCGGCTTTCTGGTCTGACCAAGCCACTGCGGCGCAGTGAATTGTTTCGGCTTTCTGGTCTGACCAAGCCACTGCGGCGCAGTGAGCTTAGTCCTGGCTCACTGCGGCGCAGTGAATTGTTTCGGCTTTCTGGTCTGACCAAGCCACTGCGGCGCAGTGAATTGTTTCTGGTTCTGGTCTGACTAAGCCACTGCGGCGCAGTGAATTGTTTCGGCTTTCTGGTCTGACAAGCCACTGCGGCGCAGTGAATTGTTTCGGCTTTCTGGTCTGACCAAGCCACTGCGGCGCAGTGAGCTTAGTCCTGGCCACTGCGGCGCAGTGAGCTTAGTCCTGGCTCACTGCGGCGCAGTGAATTGTTTCGGCTTTCTGGTCTGACCAAGCCACTGCGGCGCAGTGAATTGTTTCTGGTTCTGGTCTGACAGCCACTGCGGCGCAGTGAATTGTTTCGGCTTTCTGGTCTGACCAAGCCACTGCGGCGCAGTGAGCTTAGTCCTGGCTCACTGCGGCGCAGTGAGCTTAGTCCTGGCTCACTGCGGCGCAGTGAATTGTTTCGGCTTTCTGGTCTGACCAAGCCACTGCGGCGCAGTGAATTGTTTCTGGTTCTGGTCTGACAGCCACTGCGGCGCAGTGAATTGTTTCGGCTTTCTGGTCTGACTAAGCCACTGCGGCGCAGTGAGCTTAGTCCTGGCTCACTGCGGCGCAGTGAATTGTTTCGGCTTTCTGGTCTGACCAAGCCACTGCGGCGCAGTGAGCTTAGTCCTGGCTCACTGCGGCGCAGTGAATTGTTTCGGCTTTCTGGTCTGACCAAGCCACTGCGGCGCAGTGAGCTTAGTCCTGGCTCACTGCGGCGCAGTGAATTGTTTCGGCTTTCTGGTCTGACCAAGCCACTGCGGCGCAGTGAGCTTAGTCCTGGCTCACTGCGGCGCAGTGAATTGTTTCTGGTTCTGGTCTGACTAAGCCACTGCGGCGCAGTGAGCTTAGTCCTTGCTCACTGCGACGCAGTGGATAGTTACGGTGATTAAATGCGCGTCAGTTTTCAAACGTCAATAACTCTTGATCCGTGGGTCCAATCGAGTCATATGACCTATCGTTGAAATCGTAAGAGAGTCTAGTTTCTTGTGGTAACACTCTTTACGTGCAATTAGTACAATGAGTACATTTACGTGCAATTGAGTTCAATGAGTACATTTACGTGCAATTAGTACAATGAGTACATTTACGTGCAATTAGTACAATGAGTACATTTACGTGCAATTAGTACAATGAGTACATTTACGTGCAATTAGTACAATGAGTACATTTACGTGCAATTGAGTCCAATGAGTACATTTACGTGCAATTGAGTCCAATGAGTACATTTACGTGCAATTAGTACAATGAGTACATTTACGTGCAATTGAGTCCAATGAGTACATTTACGTGCAATTGAGTCCAATGAGTACATTTACGTGCAATTGAGTACAATGAGTACATTTACGTGCAATTAGTACAATGAGTACATTTACGTGCAATTGAGTTCAATGAGTACATTTACGTGCAATTAGTACAATGAGTACATTTACGTGCAATTGAGTTCAATGAGTACATTTACGTGCAATTGAGTACAATGAGTACATTTACGTGCAATTGAGTACAATGAGTACATTTACGTGCAATTGAGTTCAATGAGTACATTTACGTGCAATTAGTACAATGAGTACATTTACGTGCAATTGAGTTCAATGAGTACATTTACGTGCAATTGAGTACAATGAGTACATTTACGTGCAATTGAGTCAATGAGTACATTTACGTGCAATTGAGTTCAATGAGTACATTTACGTGCAATTAGTACAATGAGTACATTTACGTGCAATTGAGTGCAATGAGTACATTTACGTGCAATTGAGTTCAATGAGTACATTTACGTGCAATTAGTACAATGAGTACATTTACGTGCAATTGAGTTCAATGAGTACATTTACGTGCAATTAGTACAATGAGTACATTTACGTGCAATTGAGTTCAATGAGTACATTTACGTGCAATTGAGTTCAATGAGTACATTTACGTGCAATTGAGTACAATGAGTACATTTACGTGCAATTGAGTCCAATGAGTACATTTACGTGCAATTAGTACAATGAGTACATTTACGTGCAATTGAGTACAATGAGTACATTTACGTGCAATTGAGTCCAATGAGTACATTTACGTGCAATTAGTACAATGAGTACATTTACGTGCAATTAGTACAATGAGTACATTTACGTGCAATTAGTACAATGAGTACATTTACGTGCAATTAGTACAATGAGTACATTTACGTGCAATTGAGTACAATGAGTACATTTACGTGCAATTGAGTTCAATGAGTACATTTACGTGCAATTAGTACAATGAGTACATTTACGTGCAATTGAGTTCAATGAGTACATTTACGTGCAATTGAGTACAATGAGTACATTTACGTGCAATTGAGTCCAATGAGTACATTTACGTGCAATTAGTACAATGAGTACATTTACGTGCAATTAGTACAATGAGTACATTTACGTGCAATTGAGTCCAATGAGTACATTTACGTGCAATTAGTACAATGAGTACATTTACGTGCAATTGAGTCCAATGAGTACATTTACGTGCAATTAGTACAATGAGTACATTTACGTGCAATTAGTACAATGAGTACATTTACGTGCAATTAGTACAATGAGTACATTTACGTGCAATTGAGTCCAATGAGTACATTTACGTGCAATTGAGTCCAATGAGTACATTTACGTGCAATTGAGTACAATGAGTACATTTACGTGCAATTGAGTCCAATGAGTACATTTACGTGCAATTGAGTCCAATGAGTACATTTACGTGCAATTGAGTACAATGAGTACATTTACGTGCAATTGAGTACAATGAGTACATTTACGTGCAATTGAGTTCAATGAGTACATTTACGTGCAATTAGTACAATGAGTACATTTACGTGCAATTAGTACAATGAGTACATTTACGTGCAATTAGTACAATGAGTACATTTACGTGCAATTAGTACAATGAGTACATTTACGTGCAATTGAGTCCAATGAGTACATTTACGTGCAATTAGTACAATGAGTACATTTACGTGCAATTGAGTTCAATGAGTACATTTACGTGCAATTGAGTACAATGAGTACATTTACGTGCAATTGAGTCCAATGAGTACATTTACGTGCAATTAGTACAATGAGTACATTTACGTGCAATTGAGTACAATGAGTACATTTACGTGCAATTGAGTCCAATGAGTACATTTACGTGCAATTGAGTTCAATGAGTACATTTACGTGCAATTAGTACAATGAGTACATTTACGTGCAATTGAGTACAATGAGTACATTTACGTGCAATTGAGTCCAATGAGTACATTTACGTGCAATTTATTAGAACATGTCAATGTAAATTATGGATCGGTTGACATTGGTATGTGTTCTTGTTCATCTTCCCTACGAACTCACCAACCTAGTGTTGACATTGTTTAGTACACTTTTCAGGAAATCAAGAGAACCCAAGAGCTTGACGTGCTTGCTAGATGTTGGACTTTGACCATGGATCCGCGATCCATTTGCCCGTTGATGGGATTTGCTTAGGATCATGAGCCATCTTTTGAATTGTTATTTTTGTAAACTTTTGATGGTTGAATGCTCCTTATGCTTTTGTGACATTGTAATTTAATTGTTGGGTTCCCGGAATCCTCTTATTTTCATATAGTCTCGTTCTACGATAATTCCATCTTGTGTCATGCTTTCGGTACATTTCGAGCCTAGCTCGGGGTGTTACAACTTGAATTTGCTTCTATTAATACATCAGTTTTGTTTACTTTCTAGGACTATATCAAGGTATACCGACTCGATGGGCGCATGGTCGTTTGAACAATGGTTGAGGTACATTATCCACTTTATATGTGTGTGTATGTATTTCATGTATTTTGCATATAGATTCTTTATAAGGGATGTTCATGCATTTCACGCGATGAATTGGACAGTTTTCTTAATACGTGGGTTAACAAATTTTATGTGTTTAATCATCTACTTCAGCTCCCTAGCTAGATTTTGGAATGGACGAAAGACTGTCCACGACTCTGACGAGTTTACGAAGGGTTGTATTAGGTTTAGTGAAACACCACGGTGACTTGGTTTATTAGATTCGTATTTAGTACTCCCTCTGTCCCACTAAAAGTGTCCAGTTTTGAATTTTCAAAGTCTTTTTTGTGCAACTTTGACCTTAAATATATTTGTTTGTGTTATATGATACTTGATGAAAGTTATATGAATTGATTGAGTTTTAGATGTATTTCCATTGATATAACTTTCATCGAATATTATATAACACAATTAAAAATATTTATGGTCAAAGTTATAAAACGAAGACTTTGAAAATTCAAAATAGGACACATATGATGGGACGGAGGGAGTATGATAATTAAGGTTATTTTAGTTTTGTGTAGTAGGGATGCTTCATTTTTTTTTCCTTTCATGTTTGAATGTTGCTGTAAACTTGTTGGTTATATTGAAGTTTTATCTATAAATTTGGTGTGGTTTTATTGTGTTGGGATTTAAGTTGCTTGCGAGATTTGACATTATTATGTAATGTACACTATTGTAAACTGTAACGTATGGTATGGTAGAAGCACAAACAGTGGTTGCAAAGCTAATATAGAACTCGGTTCTAAATGCAAAAGGCGAGTTCTATAACAAATTTGGCGGGCAAAAAATAAGCGGGTTGTAATGTTTTAATAGGTCCCGGTTGTTTGAAAGGCGGGTTCTATTATTAGAATAATAGGACTCCGCCGCATAGGTTTCGGCTATTTTGCGGGCTCTAATATACTTTTTAACCGGGATTAAATAAGGTACGTGTAGTAGTGACATGAGTGGTTCGAGCTCCGCATACTGTCTAATTAGATGTCACCGTGGTGTCTCGAATGTTAACTACTAAACTATTAACTCGCTGTTCAACAAAAAATATAAGTTTTAAAGTTTACAAACAACAAAAAATAACATCTCTAAATATATATAATAGAGAAACCTTAATTCATAATTGGAGAACTATGGACCCTTAGATGAAGTTCAACTTTTAATTAAAGCCATTAAATCAAATGATGATGTCATATACCTTATTTAACTTTTTTAGATTTAGTTTTATTTTAATAAATTTAAATTATTATTATTTCCTTATTTAAGTTTGTAGACATTATAATTAATGTTTTTAATGATATAATTATGGAAACTAATATTTTATATTTTACATCATTGTTTATCTTTAAAATTAATTTTTAATTTTTTTACAATAAAATTTTCTTTTTTAATGTAATACGTTTTTATTAAATTATATTTTTGTATAGGATATTTATCATATAATGAATAAAATTTGGTTATAATGATTTTTGTTATATAACATTTTTATTAAATCGATATTTTGAAAACCGGACCGGATGTCAAACCGGTCTCTTAATAAAGAACTAAAAAACAAAAATATGGAGTCTATAATAAGCTATCACAATTATATATCAGAAAAATAATTGTATGAAAATTGCAATGATATTATGCATAATTTTAAGTTAGATTAACACAACATGCGATATATAAATTGATAATTTAATTGCTTAGTAATTTTAGTGTATAACAAAATTATTCGAGCAAAACGTTAAAGCACAAGTACAATGACAACAGCAGCAACAACAAAGGTACCCAATCCCGGCATAAGCGGGGGTATGGTATGATGTAGACATACCTTACCCCTACTCAAAGGTAGATAGCCTGCTTCTAGATCCACAGAAGTGGAAGGGACCTCCGGCCCAGGGCTAATACCTTTACAAAAATACCCGACGGCCAAGGTGAAGCCAAAGCCGAAAAGAGAGAAAGCTCTCGATCTCACCCTCTCAAACTCAAATTCTCGATACCGATCTCCGGAAACTCAGACTCCCATCTAGATCTGGAGTTGTTACCGTTAGGAAAGGGAGAGAGACGTGAGAGACATATCTGGATGAATGAAAGACATCCAAAGAAACTAAAACCTTACTTAGCGAGAACTCTAATAGATGATGTATCCGTTTTTCAAATGTCTGATCACTGTTAACCGGAATCTAAACGACCACTAATATAACTTCATGTTCTTTAGTGGTTTAATTCTTACCTGGTTAATTATTTATAAACTTATGATATTATGAAAATTTAACATGTCATTAATTATATATGTTTTTCGCGTATTACGCGGGTAATAATCTAGTTAAAGTATCATAAAAATAGTCTTAAAAAAATTTAAAAAATATCAAAAAAACGGTTTTACAATACCGGAAAATACCAAGAATAGGAAATTATTGGTGTTAATAAATGGTGAAAATACTGGACAAAATATCGGGTTAGTTGTACTAGACGATTGACCGATGCCCGGTATTACCGGTAATACCGACCAATACATACCTGTAACATCCGTGAATTTTGACCATTTGACTTTACGTGCAATTTGACTAACAATTTAAGTTAATGAAATGTTTTGGGTCGTTTTGTGTTTAGATGACAATGTGGTATGTTCCTTGGATCGATGGTATGACTTAATTGGGGACTAAATGTAAAACGATGTGTAAGTTAGCTTGTAAATGGAAACGGGTCGACCCATACCCGCACCCGACCCACCAGCCGACCCATCTTTTTCCCTCCCCCTTATCTTCCTTTCCCTCCTTCTTTTCTTTCTTTTTCTCTCAAGTAAAAGCAAAAGAAAACCCATCTCATTTCTCCATCTTCTCTTGCATCATTTTGGTGTTTTAGAATTAGTTTAACTCGAGAATCATCGTCACCTTCATCTCATTATCGTCGTATTGAAGATTTAAAGGTCTTAGTTCAAGATTTCTTACCTATTTAGCCACTAATCGGGTTCTAGCTTGTGAAAGACGTTTTGGTAAGTCTAAATCATTCCTTTTGTATCTATTTATGTTAGAATACTCATTTCTGGTCATTTCGAGTATTTACAAGTCCTAAATCGGCTTAAAACCAAATTTAGGTCAAATTAGGGTTTAAGTAGGGATTGAGCGTTTTGGAAGATTCGGTGATGTTATGAACGGATTTGGGGATTAGGTTATGTGTATTTATGGTTAATGATGTTTATTTATGCTTCAAAATGAGTTACAAGTCCCTGCAGGTCGTTTTGGATCGATTTGGGTCGAGTTTTAGGGTTTTGGTTCATGAAAAACTGCAGATGCTGAACTGATGGTTTGTAACAGCAGTTACACGGACGTTACAGGGACCAGGGTTAGATGAGATGTGACGGCCGTTAGTTTTGTAACGCCCGTTAGGGACTGGTTTTGTCAATATTTTCAAACGTCAATAACTTTTGAACCGTAAGTCCGTTTTAGACATATGACCTATCGTTAGAATCGTAGGAGAGTCTAGTTTCATGTTATGACACTCGTTTTATATGAACCTTCTTCCACTTCTAAAAATGTCGAGTCAAGTGTCTTATTCTTGCTCGTTTAAGTTGTAAAGGCGTTTAGGGTTTGAGATTTGACCTAATTGTGCTAACCCAACCTGTTTAAGATTGTATAGTTGACATTATGGTATTATGATGTACATTTATAGGTTGTGGCCGTGCGGATCCTATTACTCGTTATTAATCTCTTATTAACTCGACTTAAGCTTCTTTTCCGATCAAGGTGAGTTTCGTATCTCCCTACTCACTTGAGATCCGGGCTGAAAAGTGTAAACCTGGTGTGTTTACTTGCATTTATTGATTGATTGATTGTTTTAGTTGTTGGATTGGTGTGATGTTTCCTTTCGTTTGATTGGTTAAATTGGTTTGAGTATTGAATTGTTGAGATGATTTTCAGTTCTCG